>OY728158.1:1475638638-1476858012 GCA_963277665.1 Viscum album | reverse complement strand
AGAGAATTGGATTCTGATATCAAACAAATCAAAGACATAATAAAAAATATCTCTAACACAATCAAAATTTAGATAATGTTATTTAATTCAATGAATTTTATGTGGTAAATTTAGCTAAATATTTATAAAGGTGACCACAAATTCATAGAAGAGTAATAACAGGTTCATTGGATGCAATATGAAGACCTGATAAAGTAAAATAATTATTCTGTAGATTTATTATTTAACTGGGTGAGTGTTATTTTGGATAATATGTGTGGTATTAGATAAGTCTATGATGAAATAAATATCATCAAGTGAATAATGGGAATACTAGAATAATGTTTTAATCTAAAAAACATTGTAATGTATGGAAAAAAGTAAATGAAGACGTATTTAACAGTTTAGAGAGTTAACTTATGTCATTAATCATGAGAAGTGATGATAACACAGTTGTGGAAAAAGGTAAATCCAATGTGGTTGAGTATGAGGCCATGAAAATACTCACTATTGAAGATTACTTAGAAGAATATGTCCCAAATTATGCATATTAATTCCATTACATTAATCAATAAAGAGGTAAATGAATGTTCAATGTTATTCATATATAATGATTTTTATGTTGAATATTCAGTCATCCCTTGGAACGGTGCCCCAAAAAAATCTAAGAAGATGACGAAGATGAACATGAAATTTCTAGGATAGATTTTTCAGCAATTTTGAAAAGTAGTAAAAATGTGAAGCGAAATTTCATCCAAAAGAAGAACGAAATTATAATAGAGAATTATACTTCTAAATAATTTATGTGTGAATAGAAGAATAAATGTAATGATCAAAGAAAAAATTCTATTGTGTATGATTTTCTAACTCAAACAGAATGGGTGAAAGTGACAATGATGCAGGGGAATTTGAATGAAGTGTTCATTTCCATGATGAAGTACAATTTTCTCTTGGAGAGATATATATTTTTATATTTGAAATAAAAAAAATAAAACTGAGTGATTCATAGTGCCATAAACTATATGCAGATGTAGAAAGAATAGTATATTAATATTAAGAATGAAATTAAAATTCTTATGTCTTTAATTATATATAAATTTGAGAAGGCCATTTAGTAGATGACAAAAGATGAGTAATAGAAAAGTTGATAAATGAATTCAATAACATAGAAAAAGAAATAATTAAATGTATTGAAGAATATGATGGTTATGTTGTTGAACTGCGATGAATATAAGAATATTAGGATAGACTCTTGACTGACGATATGAAAATGGGAATAAATATAACTTGAGTGATAGAAAAGAAGGATGTGGGGCATATATTTTCATTTAAAACAGAAGTATCAATTATATAAAAATCACAAGTCCTGTTAAGGGTGTGATCATAAATAAAATTCTTGGATAATTTATTTCAGAATTCCAGAACAAAATATATGGTTGAAAATTTATTAGATTAAAAATATGAAGTATAATTCTTAGAGAATTATTGAAATAACACATCCTATAATAATAAATCATTGTAATCTGATACAGAACATTTGTTATTACTATGGAATGAAACAACATTTCTGAAATTTATATTCCATAGATAATATTATTATCAAATATAATATGATAATAAAAAACATCAATAGAGAGTTCAATATTCGATAAATTATTTTTCTGGTCAATATTTTCTCTATGAAGGATTCATACACATGGCCATATATTTCTCATTAATAATGTAGAGGAGTGTCAAAATATATTCTCAAACTCTTCACAAGTAGTAGCTCAAAGAATCAAATAATGGGTTTAAAAAATTGACTTCATCTATGGAAGAGAAATTTATAACATAATACTTTTATGAATATGAAGACTATTAGTTCATAATAGGTTTGGAGTTACTGAAATGGTTAAAAAAGAAATGTTCATTATAGGCATTGGTTAAAGTGATTTCCCTCAATGCATCATATCATACTAGTGTATGGATCCCTAATAGTGGATGCATAACCTATATGATTGGAAATTGGGATTTTTTAATAACAAATAAATATGATAATTAAGGTTTTGTAAAAGTGTGAAATTATGAAGTCTGGAAGAATATTTGATCGCAAAAAGCCCAATTTTTGGTGGAAATGATATTAGACAAGAATATACCTTGATATTGAATGTTTTCAGTCACTATTTTCTATGTGTTAGATAATTATACTACACATATCAAGTTATATTATTTTCCATGATGTTATATAACATCAATGTAAAATATGGTACCTTAATTTTATAGGGAGAGTGTATGAAGTGTAATCTTTATCTTGTGAGTGTAAAGGTGGATATATGATTTCTATCTAAAGAGAATGAAAAAATTATCTATTACAAATAGAGTTTCCATATATTAATATCCTCTCTGGGTGATCTGTTCAAAAGTGATGTTTCTTTATATATCCCAAAGATATAACTTGTTCATAATCACACATGTAAAGCTTGTCAAAAAAGAAAATTATCAAAATGGAAAAAAATGAAAAATAAAAAAAATCAATTATCGTGCCTAAATTAGTACATGATGATGTGTAAGGACCTATCTATCTAAGATAAATTTATGGTAAGAGGTATTATATTCTTTTTTTAAATTATTAATGTTTGATAGAACAAATATTTATCATTTCTTACTAGTCCAATGAGTTTGGTAGCACAACAAAATATCATATTAAGATAAAAGGATACTTTAATAGAAGACTCATATGTTTGGAAATGATAATAGTATAGAATTTATAAAAATACAAGTGGAGGATTATATCAAGAAACACGGGATATAGAATTAGGCTTTGATAATGAGAACTCTAAAAAAATTGAGTGTATTATAGGAGAAATTTGATCATAAAAAACAACCCCAGAACAATTTTGGTAGAAATGGACATACCAAATAAATTCTATAAGGAAAAAGTATTGAAAATATTATATATATCTAGTATGCCATTATTTTATCTAAAATGATAAAAAACTATATACATGATATGGTACAAAAAGAATCCAACATTAAAATACTTTTGATTGTTTTTATGTAAGTGTATTTTTCTCAATAAGGATTAAAAAATAGTTTTAGTATCATGAAAATGAAGGGATATTCATCATATACATAATAAAAATAACAACATATAATTTCCTTAACAATAGGTTTGAAAAAATGTAAGAAATATATGACTTACCTTTAAAATAGAATGCACACAATCCAAAAAACACAGTGAACAGTTCCATGATTATAGTGATGATAATTTAAGAAAAATAGGGGGAGTGTAACTAGAAAATTATGAATCATAATAAGATACTAATGATGAAATCGATGTGGTTAGACATTGTATAAAAAAAATCCAAGGAGGCTTCTAGAAATTAAAAAATTGAATCTAATTGGAGATTAGTAAGCACTATAGAAAACATGGAGAATGAATTCTCTACAATTATATTCCTTTCTATATTATGTAGAGATAATGTTTTATGAAGAATCAAGAGACGAAAATATATTTCAGGATATGAATGAATTTTTTTGACAAAATCAAAACAAAATAAATGTAGAGATGGTTCTTAGAATGTAATACAAGAACTTCCCCATGTCCAAATATGTCTTCTAGAAATAAAATATATAAAATGGATTCATAATTATAAAAAATTCATTAATAGTTTGTATGAGATTATCCTAGATCAATGGAATTGATATTGAGGTCACAATTTCTCATATTTCAATGTGTGAGGCTATTTTCTTATTCATGTCCATATCTATGAAATAGAAAATCAATGATTTCTAGATGAAAGTCAAGTCATATGTTCTTAATGGGATTCTAAAATATGATGTGTACATTGGGAAACCAGATTGTTTTATTCTTCATTAAGATGTGAAAAATGTTTTTGATGAAAATATATTTCTACATGGATTAAATTAAGAACCAAGATCATGATATTCAAGATTTAATTGGAATTTGATGATGCCCAATATTTTGTGTAGTGGATATTATTATAATCTCTCTGTCAAGAATAATAAATATCAATGGATTATGGTTTTGATTTATGTTGAAGACATGATATTTCATATATCATATTAATCATGGTGAAAATGGTATACAAAATTCTCAAATAGTGAGTCTAAAAGACAATGATTGATGAACTAATGCTTTTCCTATGTTTTTAGGTGATATATGGATGCAAGGGAACATTAATTTCTCAATAAAAATACGCCAAGGAGTTAATAAGAATATTAGGAATGGATAATTTCATAGAAAAGAAGAAACCTATGGAAACCCAAATGAATCATTGATTATATAAAGAAAGAATTTTGATTAATTCTATATAATATAATAATATCATTGTAATTATTTTGTAGATAAGGGAAACCTGACTTGATATTGGTTTTTCACATCTAATGTAGTTAAATATTAATGAAATCATATATAATCCCACTAAATTATTTCAAAAAATATTTTCATATATTTAGAGAATATTAGATTTTGGAATAATATACAATGAAAAATGTCATCATGATTTATAGTGATATATGAATATATATTTTTTGGTTTCTGTAGATGTTATAAACTCAATGTCACATAGTGCATACTATATTATAGGATTTTAATTTTCATGGATAATAAGGAAACAATATTTCATTTTATTATACACTATAGATGTTTAATATATTGTAGCTACTAAATATTTTAGGCAACTATAATGGATGAAGTAGTTGTATGAAGATATTGGAGTTGAAGAGAAGTGTATAATTAGAATCCATTTTTTCAATTCAAGTCCTATTAATTTTAGAAAATATCTAATAAATCAAGCACATTCTAATATCAATGATATAATGTATCATTTTTTAATGGAGAAGGTATAGAAAAGTCTTGTGAATTTGGATAATATTATTAAATAATTATAAGATTTATAGATTCTAATAACGGAAAAAGAAAAATATTTATATGTGTGGCATGGACTGGCTATTTGAGTTCATTAAACCATCCACTCATAAAAATGGGTGTATATGTAACCCACTAATCCTAATGGTATAGTGTGTTTCATTCCTATGTACATATATGTGTAATTTACACTATTGAGTCCACAATGTAGTAACATTTGGATTTATAGAAAAAGGGGGAGAGAATTCCTTAACAGAGTTAGGGGGATACTGGTTGGGAGAGTATTGAGATAAGGGTGAAGGTGATTGGGAGTGTAGAAAAATAGTGAGGGGTCTAAAAATGATGATACTAATACTATTCAATCAATTATTATAAATCTAAAAAATGGAGTTAGTGGTGATCTAAATTCCCTATTTTATTAATGATGTGATTATTTGATGTTCTTTTCATTAAACAGTTTTTTCTCCCATTGAGCATGACTCATGTAGGCTTATAGTATGTGTGGGGTAAATCATAGATCACTATTTGGAGTTATAAGAGTTGAATTTAGGTAGAACATGAAAAAATAGAACTTTTTTTAATATATTTTATATATATTCTTTAATGAGGTATCAAAATGTGTAGTGTTTTAAAAAAAACCTAAAGGGGGTTGATTGGACAAAATTCACTAGGGAAACTTTTTAGCCTTCTTGGATTTATTTTTTTACTGATATATTATATTCATAAGGTTATTAATAGGGTTAAATCTTTTTGGAATATATATATTTAAAAATCAACAATTTAATGTAATGGTTTCTTTTTATGTGGTGTAGAAAATTTCATGAACAAAAGGAAAAAGTTCTCAGTGTCTTCTAAATTTTTGAGTATCAATATTTTGTGGAGGGTACATGATTCATGAATGATTTATTTCTATTTTAGATTCCTAAAAATACAAAATAAATGGAATTCATAAATGATTGGTTCATAGAGGTTTGGGGATTCCTAAAATAATTATGATTTAATGAATATCTAGTCATTAAGTAAAAATTGGTATGTTTTGAAATTATGATAAGTTACATGAATGGAAAAATTCCATAATGATTCATGAAGGTAAGGATAGTCTAAAACACGAATAAAGTGTTGTTTGAAAATGTGGATGTGAACAAGATATTATTATAAAAGGGAGGATAAATATATAAATAGGATGTTACCCCAATATTTTAGGTAGAAGATTCCTTAACAAAGATCCTAAGGATATGAATTCACAAAATAGATTCATTATTCTTCTAAATGTGTGAAGGTTTCATAGGAACACTATTTATAAAAACAAAATTTTCAACCTAAACATGGTAATTTTGAAAAGTTTTATACATATTCCTGAATGTTTTGGTTTTGATGAATGTTTTTAGGTTTCACTAATGTATAAAGTCTTGATATTTGAATGTATCATGAATGTCGATAAAGGGTTTCGTGAAAGTGAATATAACACAAACTAGAAGTTATTTCCTATAAGTTTGGTGGTAATGTGATAATCATTAAGTGGATTAATATAGTTTTTCAAGATTCACCAAATTATGTTTAAAATTATTGATTTATGTGATCAATAAAATAATCATTTAAATTTATTGTGATCACACTCCAGTATATAGAGTAGTGAAATTTCAAATTTAGATTGGTAGTGAATTGGGGGTGGGGGAGATAGTGGTTACACTAAAATCAAGGTAATATATACTTTGGTTAGTGGATTTGTTAAATATTTAGATTTTATGTGTATACTTCTTAGACATAACCTAGTGAGGGTGAACCAAGTACAATTATTATGTCTCATACATTAATTAAATTCTTTTCTTATAAATTGCTACAATAATGGGATATTAGAGTGTTTTTTAGACAAAATAAGATCTAAAACAATTTTTTTTTAACATTTCCTACCCTGATTTACCCCACCCCCTTCTTAGGGTATTAAACATAGTTCTACTAAACAATATTGGGGTTGACTGATAATGTTATTGTGTATCTATAATCAAGGTATTTCCTAGTGAATGCTATATAGCCTTGCATCATTGATGGATTAAAATTCCATCTCTCATGATTTTATTGGAGAGATTATATCTTAACAAGTGGGCATCAAAGGTTCTAATAATGAATTGTTACATAAATACGAGTGTCTCTGATACTTAAATTCACCTTATGAAATATACATAAAATTCTTTCTTGTAGAGAATTTTTAAAAAGTAAAATATTGGTAGAGGGAAAATTTGTTAATTACCGCTAGATATTTTATATTTTAGGTCATTCTGATTACAGAGTTTCCCTTCAATGGTAGTTAGTTTTGGGGTACAACCACACAATTGGGGCATAAATTAGTTAGTATATGAATTTACATGATCAAGTGGGGTGTTGAATTTATTTTTCTATTACATTAATGTGGATGAATGGAGAAACATGATTATATTGCGTGATACAAATGAATTCTTCAATTTGGCCAATATGTTCTAAAGTTGTCTCTACATTGGATAATATATATATGGTTTAATTCTATGGTTGTTGAATGTTGAAAAATTTTGGATCACATGATAATTATTCTATCAACCCCATTACATAATCATATAAGGGTATTAATTACTCTTCTTGATGGAAAAAATAACATTTAGTCTTTTTAATTATGAATGATGAGTTTCCATTGATGTTAAAACGTCCAACCAGTTTCTTTGGAGCTACTTAAAAAATTTAGATGATTTCATGGTATTATTCTTCATTATCGGTTCAAACTTATGAATTTATATAAGATTGTGTAAGACCTACCTTCAATAAGGAGATGAAAAATTTTCCAAAGTTCAATATCTGGAGCTTCAAATTCTCCATTCATCTACTTATCAAGCTCCTTGAATAACCAAAAAAATTATAAATCATATATCAAGGGATTTCCAAGAATGTTAAAAACCTCTAAATAAAGGAGCTTCAGATTTACCAACATATTACATGGGGCTTGGTGTGCTATGGGGGAATTTATTAATAGTGTCCATTTGATTTCATTTTGACAGAAAAACTTAATTTTAAATATATAGGAGTTGAATAACCATTATTCTATAAGTATTTATAAAAATGTATGAATAAATTATGTATTTTATTGGATCAATAGTATAGATCAGATGATCCTCATGATGTTGTATAGAATTCCTCATCTTTTACATGATGAAAATAAATGTATGAAAATTCATCTGAATATCAAAATATGTTGTGAAAATACCTAAAAAAATTATTTTCATATAATATAGATTATTCAATTTCACAATATAATAATTATGAATGATTAGTGTTCCTGTTGATTGGTTTCTGGTCACTATATACATGAAGACCATCTTCCATTAAACTACAAGTATTAAAACGAATGGCTACAATGGTTTTTCATTATGTATTCAAAATCATCATAAATAAATTCATCTCTATAATAGATAACCCAATTCATTGTTAACCTCATAAATGGGTGTAACAATCTAGAAATGTTAGATAGGAGGCACCTAATGTAGGGGAGACATCCCAAGATTCCCCTAAACTCTTTAATATTTTTTTTTCAAGTATACCATGGAGTGTTTTGGTATTTTAATTATAATATTTGATTCAATGATGGGACACCACAAAATAATGAAATTTCAATCAGGATAACATAAATTTTAATATTAGAGGATTTATCTTGGGTTTTTGTTTTCATAAATTGTTTAAAACATTTTGTATATTGAATGCATTATCATAGTGATTTGGTGACATGAATACAATTTCATCAAGGTATCAATATAGGATCATCCCTATATGGGGATAGAAGTGAAGATTAAAACCACATTGATATGTTTTACCAAAATTATTCATGAAAAATTAATTATTTAATGGAAATTTTCCATTTAGGGTGCCAAGAAAGTTTTATCCTCTTATCTTATAAGGCCATAAAAATCAATATATTAAACAAGTATTGATACCTATCAATTTTTTAATTTCTTTTATATATTTATAATTGATGATCTGGTAATAAATATCTTATACCTTTCTATTGTGGGTCAGATGAATTTTGTAGTATTTTTTTATAATAATGGTGATCGTCTCGATGACCCAATTTAGGGGAATCCAAATCGAGATTTAGTCTGAGAATTTAAAAGTAATAATAATTTAATATATCTTATTATACTCTTAGTGAGTGGGTGTATGTGTCCAATTGAATTTATTTTATGTATAAAAAATTAATGTGGTCCAAAATTCCTCTACAATAAATAGATTCAATAGTTTTATTTGATTGAGGATGGTTGATACAAATTCCATAAATAATTGTGGGAAATCTCTTTCATTATTTTATTATTATTCATATTTAAATAATTCTTTATTATTATCAATATAAATAAATAATAATAATTTAAATACATTAAATATAGTTTATAGGTTAGATCTTGTAAAACATGATTTGGAGGAATAATTATCAATGTAATCTTATATATTTTCCACTTTCTCTTCACTACCATCACGTCCAGAAGATTACTTGACATCATATGATTCATGTGATGATATGGGTAAACTATTAATGGGGGAATTATTTTCCTCATAAACACCACACACCCCTCCAATACAGTTGGGATCAGTTGATTATATAAATACCTTGAGGAGAGGGTGAAATATTTCCATGCTCCAAAATCACCTATTTCTCCCATGGAATCAATATATTTGATTGAGGAGTATAAAAACAATTATCATTATTACACATTAATTAATTATTCATTACATATGAATTCACATTAAATAAAAAATAATTTTTTGGATTATATTTTATTCATTTATTTAGGAACACTCGATAACAATGTAAACCATTGACTACATAAACTTCACTGAAAACTATTTTAACATTAACATGTTATTGCATAATTCTTAAAACTGTATGGTATTACATATGAAAATACGTATTAAATGGGTGACCTATAAAACCTAATATGGGAATAAGAAATTCATAACATAATAAATGTATTACATGTTATAAAATAGTAATTATTGTAGTATATAAAAGTGTTGAGAATAATAAACATGGATAATGAGCTATGATAATGTATGATAACATAATGGGAACATTCTATTGTGAAAAAAACTAAAAAAATGACATAATAAGTATAATTAAATGTAAAAATCCTAATAAAATAACATAATGATTTTAAGAAAATGTCATGAGAATCATATATTCCATCTCATGAGCGTAAAATATTACCCAATCCAAAAAAGTTCTATTTGGGTGCACCCCTCATAATCATATCACATATATGGATAAATGATCCAAATAGATAATATAGATAAGAAAACATTTCATCACATTTAATCCCATGATATTGGAGTGGAGATTACCTACATGTAAGTCATAAATCAAAGAAGTATATGTGTGTAATTTATAAACAATATGATAGGAAATTGGTTTGGGTATTCAATACCAAATTGGTATAAATGGAAAATCATAGTGAAATTTAATAAGCATAATGGGGGAACATAATTGTTCATTGGAGGTATTAATGGGATTTAATGTGATATATATTCATTTAGAAAATTGAGGAAGGTAATGTTGGTACGGATGAACATATAATGACAATTGGAATTGAGGACAAAAGGAATATGATAAAAAAATATTCTTGAATAAAGAGGAGAAGCATAGGATCAACCTCCAAAAGATTGGGAGAGGATTTTTGAGTAATTGGGGGCCTTTTGTAGGAAAATAGATATTATAAAAAAGATTAAGTACATGATGTAGTGTTTTTTAGTTAAGAGTAAGGGTTAATTGGATGAGTTTATATTGGAAAATATAGGGGAGTTCTTATTTATTTCCCCAACATAGGTTTTCGAGGCAGTTAAATAACATAATCAAATCCAAAAACCATAAAATTGTTATTTCCCATTGATTCAGCCAAATAGGATGGATTATAAATATTATTTAGGTTCAATCGATGAAATAAACACAATATTACCCCTTGTGAGGTGGAAGTGAGTCATGTTTTCAATGAAATTATTTTAAAACCATATAATATAATATTTAGTTTGGAGGAGTCATCAATATATTATAAAATAAACTAAAAAACATAAAAATAAATTTAATTTAAATTGGAAACATTTATTTGGTCATGAATATACTTTATAGAATTTATCACATCATTTTTGTTTTATTATGATTTCAGAATACAACTGTATAGTCATACTGTATTTAATTTTAACCTGAAAATTTGACTAAATTAAAAAATTATGATAATTTGATTATTGAATAATTTCTATGTTCTGATAGAGAAAACATCTATTTAATAATTTTTTAAATAAGTAAATTTTCAATCGTAAGGATGAAATCTAAATTTATTGAGAAAAGTGATGTTTTTTAAAAATACCAATTTTGGAACCCTTATATAAAATAACTTTTAAATTATAAAAGTTATAGTGATTTATATTTATTAAAAATTATTAATATCAATTTTTTAAAAATTTAATAACTCAAAAAAATTAATTTCTTAATCAATATTGTATATTTTAAAAATATATAATTTCACTTTTATTGTATCAAAATCTATATCATTTCTAATGTAATTAAAATAAGATGTAAATATAACCATTAATATATCAAAAATAAAATAAAATATTATTATTATTATGGTCATGGTATATATCCTAATATTAAACTAGAAAACCTTATAACTATATGGTGTACAATGTAGATATTTTAATTGGTTGATCTGCCATACATGGTTTAGGTCAGGATCTCAATGGGCTTGAACTTCTAATGTAAATAGTTTTTCATATGATGTATTTGTAGATATCATATTGGGAATGGGAATGGATAAATCAAAGTGATTATATCTTCCTTGTAAGTTTCTATAAATTGTCTTAATAGGGTATGATCCTAAAAGTTGAGGATAATTTTTCTTTTAACTATCATAAATGGATTTTTGTCCTCCCTATTTTTATACTAATCATATGATCAATGTTCAGTGTTATCATTATCAATTGATATGATGATTAGATATCTTTTAAAAATTGAACGGTAAAACAAAAATACATGTCTATTCACTCTATATCCATAATTTCAAATTTAATTACTTTAAAAAGGGAATTTTATTTATAAAATTTCAGGCCACTACAATTTTCACCCATTCTGAAATCTCACCATAGATATTTTAGTTTCAAACATAAATACAGATTACAGTAATTATGAATCATCCCCTCCTCATGTTCCCATGCCAATTCATTAAAATAATGGTTTATCCATTCCAATTTGACTAGGTTCATTGTATTATTTCATATAAATATTTCTCTATAATCTAAGAACTATACTATCAGAACATCTTATGAAAGAACATTCTCCCATGGTACCACCTCTAGATCTAATAAATGTATGTTTTATAGTATGTGCTACATAAATACTAATATATGGAGTACATCATGTATATGATATAGGTTAGGTGACAATGATATCAATCAGTCAACACTCTAGTGCGATCAAGGATGTAAAAGGGACCAATGTATATTGAACCATGATTTCACCACATCACAAATATCATAACATTATTCCACATATATTTGGATAGGAATACCTTATCTCCAACCTCTAAATTGTGGTCTTGTCAACATTTGAAACAAAATCTCTTCTGTTAACTCTAAGTAGAATTGATGCTCACCTAAAAGGCCTTGTACCATAACACCATTTTCTCATCCATTTCGAGATCCTATAGTTTTCTTCACAAACATCATCCTCTCATGTTTTTATTCTAAACCATATCCCTTAAAGGGCTTCATAGGGATTTATTTGGATGGTTGGGTGGAAACAAAGATTTTAGGTGAACTGAACCATATGTATATGTTGATCCCACCATTCTTTGACACATTAAGATTTCACTCAACACTTCCTAAATGGTCTATATAATATTCTTAGATTGGCCATAGATAAGATTATTATATGACGTTTTAATGAACAACTAATTATTTATAGAATTCATGCCTTTTTCTGAACTCTAAGGTAAATATTGGATTTTAATCATATACACTAGAAAATGGTGTTCCCTAAAGCCTCCCAACTTCACTAATGTATATCCTTTCATGTTGATTGAATTATAATCCCTTCTAAATTTCAATTTGGAGAGTATAAATTATAAGATCATCCACCAAAACCCATATAAAATTAATTCTTGTTGATTCTTTTGGAAGACCGGTGACAATGTCCGTGGTTATTTTCACTCATTTCAATTTATGTATAAGTTATGATATTATAACCCCCTTAGATTTATTCCTTTATGCCTTCACTTTTTCATACAATGAACATTAATATATATTCACTAATATTATTCATCATATTGCCCCAAAAATTGTACTGTCATAGATCTCAATGCAAATTTTTGACCATTAGATCAGCAGAGAATGTTAAGCTATGTGAATAATCCAACCAATCCTTCTTTAACTCAAGATTAGATAGTAATGATATTTTCCACAAAAAATATTAGAAGTCCTTTATTAATATTGAACTCTATATATTTCCCATTTAATACTACTTTGACTTTTTTTGAATACCTTCATTATCTCCTTGATCATCATTTAACTATTCCAGTAGGGATGGTTGAGTAATCATTTGTGAAATGATTGAGGTTGATGCTTGCTTTTTCATTCTAATGCCTACTCCTTTCATTTATAAGAATATCAGATCCGTTGCAACAATTATAAATGATAAAATTTATAGATCCTTTCTACATTAAAAGTATTCCACAATATTTATTTTACTAGTATTGTAGTAGATTGAGTAGTTATTGACTTTAATGATCTCTAACCGTCTCTAACGGTGCATATTCTGATCATTCTCTAAGAATATATTCATAATTATATTATAGTCATATAAATTTCTCACTTCTCTACAAATAGAAAATGGTTCTATATTTTTATGAAAATATCATTGCATAAAACCATATATCATGCATTTGGTAGTTCTATTAATGAACATTTAATTGTCTTGAGGAATAATTGTCACATATTTATTCCATATTAGTGTAATTCCTAATCCCTTATTCTAATTATCATTGTATACCTCAAAATGTTTCCCACTCGAGGGAATATTATATACATGTGCGGTGATATGCATCATTTTAGTCTACTTGAATCTCTCTAAACAATCATTTTTATAAACAAACTTAACTACCATTTGAGTTAACTTATTTTGTGTGATTTACAATATTGATAAATTACTCAAAAATCGAATATGGTACCCAACTAATCCAATGATACTATAGATTTCTTTCACATTAGTTGTCCTTTATTTTCTATTATTTTATTTTTTCATTTAAGGGCTTATAGATGTTTTATTAATTATTTTAATATTTTCCCATTATTGATATATCCATCAAAAATAACTCAAATTTGGTATAAATTACATAAATATTCTCCTTTAATAAGGTCTTCATAAAAAGAACTCATGTTCTCCTCATGATCCTACATATTTTTTGAGAATATTACATTATCATTCATAAACACTTCCAAAAAATTAATTGTATAAAAAGGAATCTATTCATCAATACCATGATTATTTCTAGAGAGTTACTAACTCTAAATTGAATTAATATGAACTCATAGTGCCCAAACTTTTTACAAAAAATAGTATTGTGGATAACCTCTTTATTATCCCTTTCATGATAATCCCCTAACCAAAGATCCATGTTGTAGATATATTGGGGTCCATGTTTCTTATCTAATAGGTAATAAATCAATGGAAGAGTGTATTTTTTTTGTATCATGATTCTTTTTATCTCATGATATTCAATGAAAATGTACATCAGCTAATCTTTATACCTGAAGAAGTGGACTAGTGCACCCCAAGGTGAAGAACATAGGCATATGAACCCTTTTTCTAGATTCACTTATAGTAGTTTATTCGAATCCCCATGTTCCACAATATCCAGTTTATAAGGAGTCCTGGATAATGGAAACACCCAATGTATTTGCCCAATTGGAATGTCAACATCATGAAAATATGGTAGTCCAATTTTTTTGTAAACACATCAACAAATTTACTCAAATAAGGCATTTCTTCAAGGATATTATTTTCCTAACACTCAATCATCTCATTTTTATATATATATGATTTATCATAGGAAAATATATATATTCATGTTTTTAGTGAAACATAAGTTTAATCATACTTCATTAAACATTTTAGATTTTTATTATGATTCATGATATATAGAGTGATTTTATTCTCAATAGAATTTATTATGAATCTATTTAATGAAATCCATCAATTCCTATAATTGACACATATTCCACTAAAGGGAGTATCACATGGATTTTTGGAATGTTCATCCCATATAATATTATAAGTAATTATTTATACACTTACAATGTAATAATTTCTAAATTTTTTGTTTTCACTGACTGTTTAACTTCCACGCTTTGTGGTTGTGTTTGAATATATCTATTAAAACTGCATGATACAATGGAATCCATAGAACTAGAAGTAAAAAATTTTTTCACTACTCTAGAATGAATAACTTTTATTCCTATTATGACATCATTGGTGGGATCCAACTTAGTGGTTATAATGGGATAATCTTACTCTTCTTTACTTATAAGTTGTTAGCATTGAAAATCTCTCACTACCCATGGATTAGGGAAGTGGTTCTCATAGTTTTTATGTTACTTATAGTTGAAAAATATGGATAATTGGATGAGGGTAGGATGGAGTATTCATATATTCCATTAAAAAGGTGGGTTCTCTCATTCACAATCGCAAACCAGTTTTCATTCCCTTATGTTCTTAAATAATCTCCACATCCACATTAGACAATTTATTGTGTTCTTCTTTCAACACTTTTGATATGTGGGATGTTGAAATTTCTTACAACCATTATAATTCTACATCACCCCACTAGAAAAACCTCAAATTTTATATTCTTATCCCCGTGATACCATTTATATTCACAAAACATCATTTCAATGTTGATGTAACACCATTCAATTTCTCCATAGCTATCATAACTCTTGGATTTCCTGGTATTTTTTAGACTATTTTTATCCCAATAAAGTAGTATTAAAAATAAAATTTTGGGTTATCAAAAATGAAAGAGGTGAATCATGTATGTCTATGGAAAAGTTCCAAGTATTCCTCAAAATATATACAAACGTTTTTTTAGAGGAATGAAATACCATTACATTTAATGTCAGATAATGGGAGGAAAATATTTTTAAAGAAACATTTTCTAGAATTCCTCCCACTCCCTTGGATTGATCTCTTCATTTTGATTGTTATTCCTAATTAATTTCCACCACTGATAAAATTAATCATCCATATTTTAAAATACTAGTAAAACCTTCAATTTTATGAAATATTCAATGATTGAGAATAATTGACCATTGGAGTTGGTTTGTTATTCTATGATTAAGGGATTGGATTATACATTGAATATTGGAAGAAATTTTCATATAAGTATCAAAATTTAAACTTGTTGTTTCTTTGGGGGACTTGAGAATTCCCCTAGATTCATCTTTCTATTCAGAACATGAGTCAATTAAGATTATATCCTCATAAATATTATAATTCAATCTCTCATCGGGTTTGGAATCTCATTTGGGTGGTCATCACATTTCCCTTCACATTGGTTGTTATCTTAGTTTATACTTTATCTATCTATTGGAATGTATTATGTGAAAATTATGGATATTTATTTTCACATTATTAAACACAAAAATGTCAATCTAAAAAAAATTAAAGGATTAATTTATGAATAAAATTTATTCCTTGACATTCGAATTCCATGATTCAAGATACGTTATCCATCATCTATTTCCTAACATAGACTCTTATTGGAATTTTTATTCCTCTAATAATGGTTTGTAATGTGAAAGTGAATTTAACAAAAAATACCCCATGGGAGTGTCAAACCAAGTGGCCAGAATGACTTCCTTTTATAAGTCAGGTGATGATCTAGTCTAGCACAATTTCCCTTTTTAGTATTATTTCACCTATTTATCACTATGCTAGATCCACATCAACCTGTAATTTCTATACATGGATATATTTTCATGATAAAACATAGTCTATAGTTAAGCACAATTTAGTGTTTGTTTCTTTAATTTAGTGTCACCCCTAATGATTTCATTATTATTTTATAATACTAATACAAAAAAACTAAACATTCCTTTGATAACAATAATGAAAAACTTTTTATTTAATAAAAATTAATTTATGATTTATAACATAGAAATACCAATAATAAAACCATTAATATCAATAAGTATAGTTTAATTGGGTAATTAGGTACCTTACATAATTTCATAAAATATGGGGTATATCATGTTTATTGAAAACTTCCCTAACATAGTCATATTATATCATCTATATTAAAACTGCTTTGGATAACCAGAGAACATACATAACTAAGCAGAGAGAAATAAATCCCATCAAGGGAATAGATAAATAGTTACATGAACAGTATATTAAATATAATATAATATCAATTACTATGGGACATAAAAGTAGTGATAATCATAAAAATGAACAATGAGGAATGTAATAGAATGACAACAGAAAGGATACAAGGGAATGTGGGAACAAAATTAAAAATGACATCATAATCATTAGTAATGGTTAAAAACACATAACATGATGTTATTAGGATACCCTCCCACATGAAATTCTATTCATCCAATGAAATTAAAACATTACCAAATACATCGGATAGATAACTGGGCCCACCAATCAAAACCATATCAGGTATATGCCGACATGTAAATAATAGGTCATTTACATAAGAACATATTTCAATAAATTTAACAAAATTGTTATATATTTTGGATTAAATACTTTTATTTATATAATAAAATACCTATATGCACCTTAAAAAGATCATATCTGATAAGAAATGGGTATGATTATTCACTACACAACTCGTTTTCATGGAAAATCATTGTGAGATTTTAACTACGTAAATAGGGAAAATAAATGTTCATTGAATGGATTAAATAGAGTTAATGAGGTCTCTAATAATTTATAAATAAAATGGGATGTAAGGGTATATGGAAGAAAATATCAACACATTTGGAATTATATATAAAAGGCATAATATAATAATGATTCTTGAATAAAGAGGAGAGAGATAGGATTCCTCAACTTGAGAGAGTGAATTGAAAACCTTGGGATGGGATTCATGAGAGTTGGGGGAACCTTGTTATGACTATACAGATGGGAGGGTAGATTATGGACTTGAACCAAAATCATTGAGTAATGAGAATGGGAGATGTTTTTGTTTATGATGAAATAGTGGGGGGTTCATTATTATTTCCCAATAATTTGTTTTACACTCCATATAATACTTTTATAAGAACCAAAAACCTTACCATGGGATATTAAATTGGTTTTTAATAAATAGAATATTTTGACATTATTTTAAATTTATGGGGATGAACTAAAGAAATATTGTCCATGATAATGTGGTTGTGAGTCATGTATTCAATGAAATGATTTTAAAACCAAAAAATATAATATATATTATATAGGTTTCATAAAGGCTTTAATAGATTAATCAAATAGCCTCAAAATTGCATTATATAAGATTATAAACATTGGTTTGTTCTTGGATATCATTTATATCATTTTTTACATCACTTTTATGTCATTATGATTTCATAATACAAAACTTATATTCATATAATATTTAATTTTAAAGAGAAAATTGGATTTTTACTAAAAATTATGAAAAAATAACTATTGTATAATTTTTATATTCTTATAAAAATAATAATATATATGTTATTAAAATAATTTTCTTAATTTTTTAAATTCCCCTTTCAAAATACGGATCCATATTCGTTTAGAAATTTCTGTTTTTACAATAATAACAATTTTCTAACTAATATAAAAATTAAATTTTATTTATTAAAAATTATAATATCATTTATTTTTTAAAAACATTAGTTATTTACAATACCATAATAAAAATAATTTATTTAAAATCCCATTAATTATTCAATAGGGACTTTTTAATTGGAACTTTATATGACTAATTTTTTTTGTTTTATTGTACCAAAATCATAATCATTTACAAATTGAAATCAATAATATGTAAATATAAACATTATTATATTCAAAAAATATAAAAATTCATATTATTAGGTTCATGAAATGTTTCCTTTCATTACATGGGAAAACTCCTGAAGTGTAATGTGTTCAGTGATGTGATATTCCTATTGTGTTTTGGCATATATAGTATGGGTCATGATCATGATGAGCATGAAATTATCCCTTAAATGGCCATTATTATGTTTTATATGTTTGATATGAGGTTGGAATTGGCCAAGGGAAATTTTCATTGATGTAATATCCCCTATAAGATCCAATTGATGGTATTAATAGTGTAGGATCCTAAAGGTTGAGCCTATTGGATATTTTCCCAAGTCAATTGGATTTATCAATGACATATATTTATATTAATCATATGATCACTGTTTAATTGGTATTTTATTAGGGGTTATGATTCATAGTGGTCTTTTATATTTTATTGGATAAAACCAACAATGTGAATATGTTTTCTAAAAACAAAATATGGATTTTTATTCAATCATAAAGGAAATTTTATTTATAATTGTTTTGGAAATTTCAAAGGGTCTAAGAAGGGTGTTCTAATTATTGTTCCGTTTTTTTTACAATAAGGACATTCTGGGTAAATATTGATCTCCATAGAGGGTGTGGTGTTATTTACCCTATTTATAATGGCTTCTTAGTGGGGTAATAAAATTGACCATTATATGATATGAAGGGGATCATATAATTGCTATATTAAATAAAACTCTAATAACATTAAGACTACACATATTTGGAGTTTTTCCCTTACATCATCTACTAGGAAAAATAATGTTTCGACTAAGGTCATTCCATGAACTAATAAGATCCATTTTGAAACCAATAAAAGAAAATATTTAGAAGAATTTATCTGTAATTTTTCAATTCCCATACCTTTTAAAGAATACTAAATTTATATATTAATATTTCTTAAAAAAGAAGTGTATTTATTATTATATATTAGAAATATATATATATATTGACAGATTAGATTAAGGACTAATGATATCCTAAGGGAATTACACGTATGGAGTCATAGTCTCCCTAGAAAATCAATATATATTATTTATCGGAGAAAAACCATAAAATACATTTAAAAAGAGATATCTGAAGTACAATCTGATAATAATAATAATGAGAGGTTTCTATTCACTATTTTCATACCCTGGGATTATTAGGTCATGAGGGAAAAGTAGTCATCACTATATCCTACATATATAAGGGTCTAGATTGAGATAAGACTAATTCATGAACTATTATATATTAAATATTTATTAATAACTTAGTTATCTATCTTCAATAAAATATACAAGGGAATTATATTTCACATTTTATAAGATTTATAACCTTGTTCTATGAAGGATATGACCATGTGGAACTCAGTGGAACCATAGTCTATTTAATGGGCCTCAATTGTAGAGACTATGATTAAACTAATGAAGTATCAAAAGGGCCTCAATGAGTTCCTCCCTATGATCTATAAAAATGTAATTAGAATATTTATCATAGATGTTATAAAAGAAAATATAGATATCTATTTCAAAATTATATGTTTCTAGGAGGTGGGGCCATGATTCTTTTGAAAAATACACTCCTTAATAAATTTTACAGAAGTAGGGGCAAAATGTACTTGCAGTCCCTCTACACAGTTAAATAATCATTGTGTTTTTCTAGGTTTAAGACAAACTAAACCTCCCATATTCTCCTTAATATAAAAAATAAATAATTTTCATTTTAGTTCTTTAATATTATTATTTCATAAATATACTAATATTAATCATGATCAGATCAAAGTTCCTACTAATATCTTTAATGATTCTTCCTATGATATATTTATGTTATATAGGCATCTTAAAAATTGATATTGAAAGTCAGGTTTAATTTATACCACATCTTAAACAATATATGTGTCCACTGTGTCCGCAAACATATTTATTGATAATAATATATAGTTAATATTTGTTTTATTTATTAGGTAATGGGTATTTAAAGTGGATTACTTTTATGAAACCATATTTTAAATCATAATATAATGAAGATTCTATTTTTTGGGAGGTTTCTGTTGTCTAATTTTCTGTGGTGGTTCTTATCCACTTATTGTTGGAGCTAAGGAGTCTGAGAGTGTTTAGAATGGGAAGGTGGCCATTCACTTGTTTTGTGGGTGGTATCCATCCACTTAGTGATAGAGGTAATAATTCAAATAGTTTATGAAATAATTTTTATTTCATTAATTGATATTCCACTTATAGCATCTTCATCAAAATGTTTTTGTAAAAACTCAATAACTATTATGATGAAGAATACATTTTTTTGATATTTCATGGGGGTGGGCTTTTATCAAATGTACCTTGGATATTTAAACCTTGAGAAATTAATGTAATTATGAGATTAATTTATTGTTAATCCAATCAATAATTTTCTATGTACACAAATCTAGAAAATTCTATCACACTCCATCCATTGGTAAATAAAAAATCAAAAGCCACCTCTACTATAGGAATACCAAATTTAAATAATTGGATGTCTTAAATCATTAAAAATATGTTTTTAATGAGAATAGAAATATTAGATTTTTCCCATATATATGGTGGAAGGATAAATAATCAGGTTGTTTTTTAGACCAAATACATTACGATTTTATGATTTTAACACCATAGTTTGTTTATATTATATTATTTGAATTATGTATCATAGGCCCTTCTCTCGTCAAAATTAAAAATATTTATTAATCCAATCAGTAAAAATTGGATGACTGATTTCCTCCATTAACTCTTGATTGGGTAACTTTTATTTTGATTATCATTCAAGGGGAGCTGCTATGTGATATTTTTCTAGTTCGGGTTAAGGATCTGGTATTGGTGTTTCAAGGAGTGTAATGGTGATAGAAACAATTTTATTTTATTTTTTCTCTATGAAAATTATGTTCCATGAGAATTATTATTGGACCATTGTATTGAATGTTCTAAAAACTTTTATATAGAAAACATATACTCAAATATACATGGAATTATTAAAGGCCTTATAAGTGTGAACAACTCATCATGGTGAGTTTCTATAATTATTTGTTTATATTCTATTATAGGGGTTTCATATTACAGGAATAGGTCAAACCATTCTATATACTGATTGAATAAAAGAACCCCTCAATTTAATGAATATTGTAGTTCCATAGATCAGTGATTATAATAATTATCATTTAAGAGATAATATGACAATATAACTATCATCGTAGGTCCTACCAATTAGAAAATATGTGAAAATAGAAGGTTGATATCCTTAACGATTTATGGCCTCTAATTATTTTAAATGAAATCACCCAATATTCAACACCTCGTGTTATTATAGTGTCCCCTCCATGTGGACACATCTATATATGACATGATTCAACATATGTTATAGGGACTTGGTGTTGTTTATGATTGGGAATGTGGGATTCTCAACGTTTGATAGAAAAGGATTCACATCCACCCACTTTAGATAGATAATTATTTCTTATTTCACAAACATATATCACCCATGAATATATTATATTCATGCATGATTGGAAAAAATAAAGTCAAGGGATTCTATAAACATAACTGGTTGGGATGATTCTAGGGTAGTGTTATTGCGCTAATCATGAAATAGTCAAATTTAGTGTGCTTGATGTTGATTTCTAGCATGATTCAACCGAAGGTATATCTATTTATATTTTTACATATGATGACATTATAGAAATAATTAAATATTATATATGCCCCCAAATTTTTGGAAACATGTTTTTTAGACCCACAACCAATCTTGTTAGTTGAATCTGATCATATATTTAGAGAACATCCTTCTTATTGATGTGTATTTAGATGAGAAGAACTATTTTACTTGATTTTAGGGTGTTAATATTAATGGATATTTGAAAAAATAATAATTAGGTATTGAGTTTCCATAATATGGTCAACACAATTTTTAACTAATATGAATTCTCCTTAAAATATATGGGATCAGTTTCATTAATTATATTGTGGGTTGTATTTAAAACCTAGACCATCTCTCTTTATATGGACATGGACTTCCACATATAATGTTAAAGAACATCTAAATGATCTCTTAAACATTTCAACTACCTTAGATACTATGTATGAAAACATTGGTCATATATTATAGAGTGGGTAAAATTTAAAACGTGGGCTTCCCCAATACATTAGTCTATGTCGCTATCCTGCTCCATATTAGCTTTCTAAATATCACAAATAATTGTTATTGATATTTATAATATATTTTGGATCATATAATCATCATTCTCATAAAATTAAGGGAATTTGTTGTCATCTAATTACTCTTGATGAATGATTTACCAATTCTATTTAACATCTATATTCTTGGTTGTTCGTTTTTTATTTGGGCCCCTATTCCAATATATGTATCCTCATCAATGGATGGTTAAATTTACAAAGAAGATATTAAATTTCACTATGTTATCTTTTAGTGAAGGTGGTGGATCCAAAAATAGGGGAAATGTGACTATTGACCCTATACAATAGACAAAAATATTGAGAAGGTCGATTTCCTTAGTAGAGGAGGTAGTAATAATTCCCCATGAACTATGGGTTGGGGTTGATTTTGTCCATCCTCCATTATATATTAGATTCATTTTTACTTTAATGATTCAAGGAATGATAGAGGGTATACAAATTATCCTATACATGGGTGATATGGGTTCATTTGTAAACCAATTGAGTAAATATATACTATAAACTTTTAAATATTTTAGTTACCCATCTGGGAACAATCCTGATAGAACACTATTAAAGGATGATAATTGATTTCTATTGCAGATGAAACTTTTGTCATTGGAATTATATTCCTTTTATAAGATCGATATTTGTACTTTAAATTATCATTATGCAATATTGTATCTCTCAATTACACTTATCCAGTATGTCTTATCTAGGATTTAGGAATGTTAGGGATTTTCTATTCAACATAATCGGAATATTTAGAGATCAACACTAAAATATAACATAAGTACATTTTAAATAATATTTCAATTGTTACACATATTTACTCACAATATCATAGAGTGAGGTTCAATTCCTCATATTATTCCCACCCTCTAATAAGATGATCAAGCTAGACATCAATGACGGTCAAAAGAATTATTTTTATTCTATTATGATAAACATGTTGGAATAAATTTTTCTACTGGACTACCTTATAGTATTAATAAATTAATAATGTGGTCATGTCATTATAGAGATATAGTTAATTCAAAGGATTGTGATAGCTGGTTTTCCATTCATAATATATAAGCATGGTCTAAAGGTATTGATGATTCACCCACCAGTTCTACAATATATAATATATACATTCCTCATTTATAGTTTCTTGATTATAATAATGGGGATCATTAGGGGTTGATTTCATGAGCTTTACATTGTCATCTACAAATTCCTACAACATGTCCGTAAATGTTTCCTCTTATTAAACGGGGGATTACTTGATCTAATCTGATCATTGTAATAGTTTCACCCACAACATTTCTAAAATAGTTTGATCACTTATAATCTTATCAATTACATAATTGGGTAAAAAAATAAATGGAGGATCATATGATGACTGAGACACCGATATATATTTTTGGTTGTTGGTGATTACCCTAGTTACTTGTGAGTCACATTATTTTTCCATCCTTGAACACATAAGTGACTTCTATTACGAGGGTAGTCTCATAGTTTTTTTTTACATGGGGATGAACATCATGTTAAGAAAATAGATCATTGTAGGTTTGGCCTTAATAATGAATACCATGGGTAGGGCCTCCGTGGTTGTTGGCATGGATTCCAAGGGGTGGAACTCTAGGGTTACCATCTTTTGGTATCAGGGCTACGTGAAGGCAATCTTTTTGTTGATCTTCATGTTTCAAGGTTGAAGTCATTGGATTATATCATGGGGATGACCTACATGAAATATCAATATGATTCCATGGGGATAACATTAATTGAATGTAATCTTAGGATGAACTCCATAGTTATTGATATATCTACAATATGGATGACTATTGTTGTTTTTGATACATTATATTATTATTTTTCAGTCATACAATTCTTGGGATGTTATAGGACAATATTGAATAACCTTAATGATGCAATAATAGGTTTGGTAAGAATATGATCATGCCCCTATATGATATGAACCACATAATATAATTTTATAGATCATCATGGATGAGTGATCTAGGTAATAATATCGATCATAATTAACATTTTAAAAGTGTGGGATGAACCACTCATGTGAAAGAACCCTATTATGAAACCTTTTATTTCTCATAAACATATATGAGAATATTAATCAGAATTTTTCTATATTATGATGGTGGGGCTCACAATGACTAGAAGGTATGGGTTTATGAGAACATTTTTAATATCCAATTAGTATAAAAACGCACTTGAAAGAATCCTATATAAGGATAAGAATATAATACAAGTCCTAAATGGTCGACAATGAAATATTCTATTGAGTTGAATATTCTAAGGATGGAACATGAGCCAAACTAGGCATTTGTTATTAAATCATGTTGTAAAACATCTCTGGTGGGAGTAGTGATACGATCCACATATAGAATAATTAATAAAATATGTTGAATATGTTTAGTGTTAGTATCATGGACATGATTCTAAACATATTTGACTATCGAGCTATACTAAAATACTCCACTGGAAGAAATAATAAAATACCACACTATATATTTAAACCTAATAAAGTTATTTTGATGATCCTAAAGAATTAGTTAAAATAATATGGGCATTCTATTATGAATTTATCAGTATATATCTATGATCTCCCCTGATATTTTTGAGACTAAAAATATAGTCCTTCCCTATACTGGGTAATGGGATATAAATATAGTATTCATTTCACATAGAAGATATAATAGAAATATTAATGTGTATGATAAGAATATGGATCTTTCACATTATTCTCCCTATGATATTATATTGGGACACATCAATGGTAATGATAATATTGTATGTTTATTTGTATTTATTCCCATGCCCACAACTACATAACCACATTTTGGTACCATTGTTAGTGTGAATAGTGTCAAGACAAATTAAACTACCTCCTCAATATGTCATTGAGTATTTAGGTCTAAGTCATATTGGAATCCATGATTAATTATATAATACATCCTAGGAGACATTGTGGTATCAGTGGGGATATTGATGACAACCTCTTATAGAAATGTAATATTTGGGAGATATGTTTTTTTACACTATAGAGAATTGATCCTGATGTAGTTGAACAATTATGTAGGATCCATGTGCTTCTCTATAACCCATCATTAATTGAATGATCAAAAGTTATTCACCTATGATATGATCTCATGTGTTGCCTATAGTGTAAATAAATGATATTATATTCTATGAATATTAACACTAACGACATGGTAATCCCTAAATACATTATTCATTAAATCTATGATGATAATGGAGACTATAGAAAGACTAACTGGATTCACTATATATTCATAGTTCCAAACATTATATGGAATGTTTCCATGTTTATACACGCCTTCTTGACTCATGATTAATCATCTCCTAAATGATGGTCATTTTTGGAAAAGTATTGAGAATGATAAATTTGAACAAAAAAGTTATCAACGCGATTAAAAGAGAATTTTTTATTGATCATGATCTTATACATATCATTATAATCAATTAAAATTCTTATTTATACATATTTAATTATAAAAAACTAGTGTAACCCAAGGAGAAACACATGGAAAAATAAATATCATTTCAAAATTTCCCTATAGATTCCTCTTCAACTCTTGAAACTCTATTAGAGCCATAAAATATGGAGTATTTGAAATAGGCATAACACCATCTATGATTTATATTAAAAATGAAACATCATGATTCAGTGGAAGACAAGAAAACTATTCCATAAATACTTGAAAAATATCCCTTATAGTATGTATATCATCGATGTTGAATTTCCCCCCAACATTTTGAGTTAAATCCCCTATTTGAAAAGTGCTAGAACCTATAAATTTTATGTGATTTCAATATTTTATTCATATTTATCTTTGAAAAAATAAATGATCATAAATTATATTAGAATAACAAATGTGACATAACAAACAGAAAATTGGATAACATATTTTTTAATTGCAATAAAATCCATTCCCAAGATAACATATAATTCAACCCATTGTAGAATAACATGATTTAAAGAAAGAACATACCAAAAAACATCAATTGGGGATGAATCGTAGAATTTTATTGACATCTTATCTTCAATCTGGTGGAATTTGGATACCAATAAAAAATTGATCATATATAATTGAGTGGGTAGATTTTGATTCCAAAATGACGTTAGTATTTAAACAGTAGATGATACATGTCCGTTTAACCATGAAATTTTCTCATCAAAAATAGCAATCTTATGAGATTTCCTTTTTTATCAAATCATAATTGGTTGATGACATCAATCATTTTTAGTATCATTAGAATATTGGCACTATTGAGTCTATATACCAGAAACTGCATTTGAAACTCTTTTGTGTGGGTGTTTCATTATGTGGAGTCTTCTACCTATTCTAATTATTAGATAAATTCTCTCAATCCCGTCAAATATTAATATCATAATTAACTTCCATAACTAAAAATGAAAAAATTTACATTAACCATAATAAACCTTCCTTCTTATCTCCTTCAATAAATAGATCACAAAGGATACCTCATATTCTTTTATCAAGTATTTTTGTAATTTTCCAAAAATTATATATTTAATTTCATTATGATACCTTGTCATTGATGGTAAACTCCAAGCCCAATTTCTACCTTGATATCACAATGAATGATTTACACATAGCTATAGAAGTCTATTATGGAAAACACTCATCAAGGACACGGTTTTATGCCACAAAATAATTGACCAAACATAATTTCAAATTTTATGTTAATACCAAATGAATACCAATCACAATCCATGATTTTATGGTTGGTCTCTTTTTAAATAAAAATAATATTTTTGGTATCATTCGTTACACAAAATGACCAGCTTAAAATATCATAGTTATTATTATTTTTTAAAACATTATAATAATTTTTAAAACATTATGAAATTTATTTGATAAAAATAAATTCACTTATTAAATAAGAATATCAAAATTCACATCAGTTGGATTTTTACGATTTTTCAGAAAATATTGATTTTTCAGTAAATAGAAAAAAATAATGATTTTTGAAAAAAGTATTTTATTTCTATAAATTAAGAAATTCTCAATCACCATGATATTATTAATAAGTTTTCATGAATCAATATGAATAACTATCAATTTTCTATTAACATAATTCAATATTAATCATCATTATATTTAATTTCATTATAAGTATTTTTTGGGAGTTTAAAACAGGGTTTCTCTAAAAAAATGTTTAATGGGAATAATTTTTCTCCTATATTTTAAAAAAACCGTAGTGTTGAATTATTGAAATAAAAATTATAGATTATATATTATTAAAAGTTAATTTAAAATAATATAATGATTACTAATATTTATATAGTAAATATAATATCATTATTTTCTTGAAGAATACACTTCTTCAAAAACCTCTTTTTCATCATGTTGTTTTAATTATAAATTATAATTTTCCCATAAAATAATTTTAATTGGGTAAAATAAATTCTATAATTTGAATTAAAATAATTATAAAACATAATTTGTTGAAGTAAATTTTTTTAACATAATAAATATTAAAATTGAAAAAAATTCATTACCATAGTTAAGATGAAAATGGGTTTACTAGGGATGAATCAAAACTTTTTAGGGTGAAAATGAAATTTGGTTATTTTGAAAATATATTTTATGTATATATATAGACCAAATAATTTATAATTCATAGTAGTGGTCTTTTTTGGGGCCTTTTAGCATGTGAATTCAGGGGGTATACATTTTTTCTTTCCAAAATTTACATGTGTGCCACTATACTGACATATAAATGACCACCCCCTCTCTTCTCCACATCAAAAAAGGATTTGTTTTTCTCATATAATACCTATCAAAATATCATCCTTAAATCCCTTTGTATGAACTATTGTTTTAGGTTTGATTAGAAATTCATCTATAGAATTCTTTAGTTCATATCTAATGATGCTTTCCGATGAAGATATATAATGATTAACTGAGTGTAAAAAATTATTTCTTCTTAAAACACCTTAAAATACTATTATATTATTACTATATGATAAATCAGTTCCTACCAGACATTTGGAGTTTACTATTTCAATGGAATAACCTAAATCAATCTCATCTTCTATTAAATGGGATCCGAAATTTTCATTCACATGTATGATGGAATACCGCCTCATGAACTAATGTCATTAATTTTTACATAATACCATATAATATATTGATGTAATGATAAATTTAAATTATATATATGATATTTTTATCATATTTATATTTTTCTACTATTTATATCATTAATATATTATTAATTTTAATTCCGTAGGGGATATGATAATGTCGCTCATTTGAACGGCAGACTACCACCACATGAAGCGATGTGATTTTTTTCCACAAACTGATTACATGGAAGTTAATAAGGATAAGGTAGTAAATTATATGTGATATAAATGAAATAATTATGAAATGGATGTAATATTTATTATTGTAAATACATGATATATCATTTTCCTTCTTACATTGAGAAGAGATAAAGTCACTAATGTGTTCATTCATTTCTAGGTACATGGGAATATTCTTGTATCATGAAATATCATGGATTATATATATGTATATTTAATGAAATAATATGTTACACATGATTTTCAAAAAATTCAGGAAATATAGAATAAATAATTACTTCATTCCATAATGATCATTGAAAAAAGGAAACATTACTCATCTGTAATTATGGCCTACCATCTAAATGATTGTAACATAGTCTATCATTCAAAAATACATTTTTTATTGGTGTTAAAGGTATTATTAAGGTGTATATATTTTTATTATTCATGAATATTGTTCTATATATGTTTAAATAATTAACATTTTTTAATAGTAATCTAATGAAAGACATTTTCTACACATATGATGATTATTATTGAAATATACGATGTAAAATGAATAGATTGAGTAATTATATATATCATTATAATACATGAAATAAAAGGAATAATAATCTTAAAAACTTCTCATAAGTGTGTAAAAAAATTAAAATATGTCTATAATTCTAGTAGATAAATAACGACCATGATTAATCAAACTCTAGGTAAGGGACCTCATCTAAATTTCCTTTTTTTGAGGAATATTTTGAAATTAAGCTCTTATATTATTTTAAGTTGTATATATACATCCCATTTGAAATTTAATTTCATTAATTTCACTATTCTCATGAGGTTTAATATATTTTTTAATTTTATTCTTTTATAAGGTTAAAGATTCAAATGTTACCCAATTTGTAAGAGAATTGTTTTAAATACCCTTATAATTTTTTCCTTCTGGACTCTCTTTTCCCTCCATGTTCGAGTTTTTAAATATTTTTTATTATATGAAAAAGTGTTTTTATCGAGGAAAACTAATAATTAAATTCTATGGTTTTACAAAATGATTAATTTTATGGAAATTTTAAATTAATTTATGAAAGAAAAAAATGTGATATTTGAACATATACAATGATAATGAATTTTTCCACCACCATAAACAATATTTGAAGCTTTGTTACATTCATTTTTTTTTATTTTTTCTTCAATGAAAAACCCTTTTTCCATCTGTATCTATATTTTTTTCATTTAAAATGTATATCTAAATGAAAATGAATTTTTTTTATTGAAAATGTGTTTTTGAATGAAAACGATATTTTGATAAAAAATTGATTTCATTTTATATTTAAAAGTGGTTTTTAAATTTTTATTATCGAAATTATATGAATATAATTTAATATTCAGGATATGGCACATGAGAAATATATAAAAGGTTGAGCCAGATATAGAATATGTGAAGGATTAATCCCCATTATAGATCATTGGTGATGCTTAAATAGAATATTGAAAGGTTTGAGCCTCATTATAGCTCATTAAAAATGAGTGAGACCGGTATATATTATATGATTATTGAGAACTATTATGGATCTAAAATGAAATGGATACGGATTATTTTCGCCAACATATTATATTGGATATTGGGTGTATGGTTATTCACGGTGAATAGGTTGTAAAGACCATGAATTACCTTGTAATGTTATTAAAAAATGGAAATTTTGCAAGTCTGTGGAAATTTAAGGCGCTTGATTCTGAGGCCTGGTGTACCTGGAAATAATTTCTGAATTTTTTTTCAAGTACGTTCAGTAAATGTGCGAGCGGTTTTTTTTAACTTTTGAACTGGGGCTCAGAATTGAAGTCTGAGGCCACCTTTGAACTCGCAGTGCCGATTTTCTCTTAAGAAGACTTTCACATTGACAGCAGTTGGTCGAGGGTGAAAGTTAGTTTTTGGGTTTTTTGCAGAAATAATAAAATAAAATAAACATCATTTTATTTTATTTTGAACTTCCATGTGGATATTTCAGGTGGGTTCCACTGGAAATAAACCTCTATGTGGAAGTTGAAAGTGGGGACCATCAGACCATAACCCCTCCTAAGAGGATAAGGTCGTGGGGACCACCCGAACCATAACCTCTCATGAAAGGTTATGGTGGTGGGGTCCACTGAGGATGAAACCCCCCTTTAATTATGATAATCCCTCAACTCCCATAACTAATGAGGGAGAGCCTGTTGACCTCCTCCACTTTAATTTTTCCAACACACATTATTTTTTTCCAAATCCTCAAAATTAAATAATTGAGCCAACAAATCAAATAATTAATTAATCCTTTTTGAATGTTATTCCAACGACTTAATAGATATCTTAATAAATTATTTTTGCTATGAATTAACTTGGGTGGAATTGGAGAGAGGAGGAGCTGTTGGGAGAAATCTTCTCTGACAAAGAACGCTTCCTCTATGAAGATCGTCGATGACTTCGAACATCTTCCTTGGAAATTTCTTCAATGTAGGACATGTTCGTCTATAACGAATCGATGTCCCCCTTCTCGTACCAAATTCTACCAACATAGAATAAGGTAGATTTTTTTATTATGTATGATTTTATTCCCTTGATTCTTTACTTCTAAAAAAAATAACGCAGATCAACTTATTATCAAGTTGATCCGCAGATGTTTTCCTTGCGGGTTGGGAATAAATTTTTGCAGAATGTTTTAGGGGTTATTTATTTTATTTATTTACACTTACCATGTTCTCCCCACTTTAACAATTCATGGTTTGGAATAGAAATTAATGAGGGATTATGGGAATTGACTTTTTAAATTATCATCCATGATCTTTCATTGTTTATGTTCTTGATGAACTGCTTGATACCACTCTAAACGCGAAGGGTGCAGGCCAAACAAACATGGTTTGACCCCTCATCGTGCTTAATTGTGGTGTTTTTAAAAATAGAAGAAGGTGACAATGGTATCGAAGGCGACGAAGGAAATGGTCGCGTCACCCGTGGCCTCTCTAACATGGGCCACCCCCACAATGCTACAGAGCCTCAGCTGAATCGGCTCCGCCGCCCTGGGCTGAACCGCGCCACTGGCCGGTCTCCCAAGCCGCCCCGGCCGCGCCATCCCACCCGCCAACCGAGCCGCCCCAGCCGTGCTGGCCTTCCAGCCATTCGAGCTGCCCTGACTATGCCATCATGTCAGCCTTCCGAGCCCCCGGCCTAACCGGTCCCTCATGACATGCCGACCGAAATGGACATGCCCTCACGACACCCCAGCTGAACAGGCTCGTGCCCTCACTGCGCCCCGGCCAAACCGACCGCGCACCCTAGGCTGCGCCGCCCTTACGGCACCCTCTAGGCCGAGCTGCCCATGCGGCACCCTCCGGGCCGAATCTCCCTCGCGCCAACATGTTGTAGGTCTGTGCCCTCACGGCCGGTCTACGGCCTAATGGCTGGTTCATGCCCTCATGCCCCGTCCGTGCCCTCATGACCGGTCTGCGCCCTCGCGGCGGGTTCATGCCCTCTTGGTCCTCCACGACCCCTCGCGGCCTGCTCGGCAGGGCCCTGCAGGCCTGGCCGACCCAACGGGTTGGCCCACCCAATGGGTAGGGCCAGACACAACATGTCTTGCTGGGTCGACCCGAACCAGTTGAGACCAGACCCAGGCCCACTACGACCCTTTAATTTATTTTTGACATATATTTGGCACTGAACGTCTATTTGATGACCCGTTAGTAGTGATAGAAATCATGGAGCGATACAGTCCCTTTGACTAATATCCCTCTATGATTTGGATTGAGATGGGGAAAAGTTAGGTTGGATCGAGCACGAATCCAACCAGGCCCCCAGAACAAAATGGTTAATAACTCACAGACCGGGCGTCCGATTGACGCAATGTCTGTTAGGTTGAGACCCCTATGACATGGTGGGCCTTTGAGATACTTCTTCATGGGAATTCGTGACATTTGGAGTATCGACCAATAGATCGGGGAGTGGATCCTCCTAGAGACGAGTGAGTATAGTGCAGAGACCTAGTAGTTGGCTGAGACCTGACGACTACTGACAGTTTTACTTGGAGTCACTCTACTATCCCAATTGGGAGCGCCATGGTGTCACGATAGACCCACAGTGGAGGAGCACACTTAGTGATGTGTCAGACACATGATACTCTACTAGGGGAGTACCTCAGTAGGCTATGAGGGGGAACATGCTTGGTGACCCGGAAGACCCACAGTGGGGAGTGCCTCTGTGTGATGCGGCAGACCCACAGTACATAACAGGAGGTGTACATCAGCAGTCCACGGTTAGTGGGAAGTGAGCTTGGTGTCACGGTAGGCCCATTTTACTCGATTGAGTAGAAGTTCTCTAGCAGCCGAGGTTTCGATAATGTGAATAAAATCATGGTTTAGCTGAGTCATTTTTTCTGTGTTTTCCTCATGATTGAGATGGATCACTTGATAACTTAGGTATATGTATGGACATATACCTTATTAAGGTTATATGTTGATTTCATACTTTGTGGTTTATCCTTGTTGTATTTCTGTGTGAACTTGTGTGTCTTAGGGTCCTAACTAAGTATCGTTATACTCAACGCAACACGGGCTATGCCCGCACCTCATTGTGTTGGATGCAGACAACGAACAACCCTTACTAAGGCTGAGTTTACTAGGACTGGAAGGTTCTCATAGGTGGACCATACTAGATGTCTGTACAAGGAAGAGACCGACAGACGTGGAAATCTAAGGAGGTGATATATACCTACCCGTCAAGTAGGAACCTCAGAGTACGACCCAGTATATTTTTTTTCCATTTTCCTCAGTTGTACTTGTACTTTAATTTTCATATACTTTCCAGTTGGAATCGTATTCTGTTCCCTTTTACTTTCATCACTCTTGTTTGTTTATATAGTTTACTTGTGTTTGTATCTGTTGTGTGTGTTTACAGGTTATAAAGGCAATGCCTTCCTAGTTTTAGGTAAATACACCTTTGGTGCTAGTCGCCAGCCCATGGCCTCTGAATGGTAGGTTTGGGGTAGTCACGACACGGACCCTGGGGGTGGTTTGTGACAAATTGGTATTAGAGGTGTTGGTTCTACCGCAGAAATTAGAACTCTGATATTTTATATGAAGCAATTGTGTTAAGTGTAGTGAGTGTGGTTTTCAGTTTGGGGAGTCCAAGGTTGGTTTGGCGGCCGACGTATCCATACACCAGGACCCTGACTTCTGATTCTCGACTCAGTGCATGAAAACACTAATTGTTTGTGGGTTTTCAAAAAATTTCTTTAATTCAGCTCAACTAGGTCAGCTCACCAGGTATAACCTTTTAACCTTAGCACACCCTTTTCTTTTTAGGATGCCTCTACGTAGACAGATGGCTAGTGTTTCGAGATTTGTACCCACAGATAGCCCACTAAGTGATGAGGCCTCGGTGCAGGGCCCACTTCCAGTAGAGGAATCAGCAGAGGTATAAGTGGTACCACTCCCCATTTGTCCACTGATGCCACTGTCCCCAGCAGCAGACGGTGCATGCCGCTTGAGCACGTTGCACGAGTTCCAACGCTAGAGGCCTCCCAGGTTCAGGGGGGATATGGACCCACAAGTGGCTGAGGATTGGCTGGAGGTTGTGGTGAGAGCTTTCCAACTACTAGGGACACTATTAGACCTCATGGTGATTCTTGCTGCTAGCCTTCCATAGGCAGCACCAAGCAGATGTTGGAGCTAGATGCTCTGGGATCATGATGAGGTGACGCTTCTTGGTTAGACTTCGAGAGCCTATTTCGTGCAGAGTTTGTTCCATCGACTCTTTTCACAATGTACATACAGGAGCTACTTCTTCTATAGTAGGGAAACAAGATTTAAAATCAGTACTCAGCGATGTTCATAGACCTATCACATTACTCCAAAGATATGCTACAAGACCCATTCTTCAGGACCCAGACCTTCAAGTAGGGACTTAGGTGGGAGATCAGGGCTTTGGGGATCTCACTCAGTATCCCGACGTAGGCAGGGGGTGTTAGAGAGATCCATCCTAGTGGAGATTTTCATTACTGATCAGTCTCCAGAAGCCAGATCCACCACCATTAGACATGTAGTGGAGTCTTCTATAGCTGGAAGCAGACAGATTTCATAGAGGTCAAAGAGGACCAGACCTACAGGTGTACGACCGCATTACTTAGGATCGGTTGTGTGGGGCACCAGAGATAGAGTCTGACATGTCAAGAGTGGGAATTGTTAAACATGTGGCGGGTAGGGTCACATGGATCATGACTGTTCCACCTTCCGTTCGGATGATCAACAAATGGTCAAAGGACCTCCCAGACAGAGACAAAGATTCAATAATGGTGGTTTGAAGGGAGAAGGAGGACGTGGTAGAGGAGCTGGTCATCCAGCTATCGATTGGAAAAAATTCATGATATTACCGCCGCCACCACCAAGTGGTCCACCCGGACCATAGGGAGCATGTGGATAAGGGAGATCTCAGCTCCTAGCAGTTGAGGCTTACGATCATGGCGCTATGGAGATGATTCGAGGTATGATATGTGTCTACCCCAACATAGCTACAGTACGTATAGACACAGCTGGCAGTCATTTTTTCATTTTCACTTCCCCCCTTTAGAGCTCAGAGATTCCGACAGAGCCGTTGGTTCGATCTATACAACTAGAGACTCCTACAAGAGCAGATTTGACAATTATGTACTTGTGCCGATAGTGCAAGTTTACTCTAGGAGGTGATAGCTTCGGTTGGGATCTCTTATTGGTGGCGTTGAGGCCTTACAATGTCATCTTGTGTATGGACTAGTTATATACATTCCATGCTCAGATTGACTGTATTAGGCACCATGTGCGGTGTGTCTGTATGGATGGGACCAGGTTTACCTTCACCAGTGAGAAGGGAACCTTTGCATCATAGGATGGACTTGCTCAGAGGAGAGTGCTTCTGATCACTCATCAGTTGGCTAGACTTAACCTTAGATCTGTTGATGTAGAGAGTCCGAGTTATCTAATAGTGGTGGACCAGTACACATATGTTTTCTGTGTTGATTTCCTAGGCCTACTTCCTTATAGAGAGGTGGACTTTTACATTGACTTGTACCCCATAACGGCACCGATATCTACACTAGCGTATCGTATGTCTCCCACAGTGCTTTGTGAGCTGTGAGTACAGCTAGAGGACTTGCAGGGGAAGGGATTCATCTAGCCTAGTGTTTCACCCTAGGTAGCCCTGTTTCTGTTCGCCAAGAAAGAAGATGGGATTTTGAGGAATTTTGTTGACTATTGGCGGCTGAACCAGGTGACCGTGAAGAACAGTAACCCACTCTCGAGGATTGATGACCTCTTTGATCAGCTAAAGGGAGCACAATGGCTATCGAAGATAAACCTCAAATTATGTTATCACCAGCTTAGAGTATGAGATGAGGATGTGCATTAGACTACATTCAAATGTCGGTATGGCCACTATGAGTACTTGGTTAGGCCATTCGGCATGACCAACACTCCAGCAGTGTTCACGGGACTCATGAACATGATCTTTCAGCCTTACCTTGATCCCTTTGTAGTGGTCTTCATCAACAACATTCTGATCTACTCAGCTACTGAGGAGGATCATGCCTATCATTTGCAGGTAGTACTGGAAACAATCTGAGAGAACCCGCATTATGTTATGATCTCAATGTGCCAGTTCTGGATCCATGAGGTTCACTTCCTAGGACTTGTCACATTAGATGATAGAGTTGTAGTGGGTCCAGCAAAGATTGAGGTGGTACATGAATGGGAGCCACACATGAGTGTGACAGAGGTACAAAGTTTCCTGAGTTTGGCCGGTTATTACAGGAAGACTGTTCCAGATTTCTCCAGAGTTACAGCACCACAATTACTCTTGACGATGAAGGGGAAAACCATTGTGTGGTACAAGAGATGCCACCAGAGCTTTCAAGAGATGAGGCAGAGGCTGACTGGTTCCCCATCATGAGGCTTCCATAGGATTGAGTTGGGTACATAGTCTACTGCGACACATCATGGACCGGACACAGATGTGTCCTGATATAAGAGTGAGAAGTGATCGCATATGGATCTCGATATCTGAGATTGCATGAGCAGGAACAACGCTACCCATGACATGGAGTTAGCAGTGGTGGTCCTGGCCTTGAAGATGTGGTGACACTATCTGATGGGTGAGTGTTTTACCGTGTACTCTGATCACAAGAGTCTTAGGTATATCTTCTCTCAGAATGACCCGAACCTGAGACTGAAATGTTGTCTTGAGTTCCTCTAGGAATATTACTTCAAGATGGTATATAATTCTGGGAAGGGGAACGTTGTTGCAGATGCACTCAACAAGAGATCCGGTATACAGCTGCTAGAAGAAGTGATGGAGAAGCTAGCCTCCTTGCATATATCCTTTGTGGATAGAGATAGAGCATCTTTTCTTTAGTCTCTTACAATCACTCCCCAACTTCTTTAGTGAGTCAGGGAGTAACAACATGGGGATGCTGGCTACGAGCCACGACATGCTCAGATATCCATATTATAGGCACCCGATGGATTTTATGAAGTTGGGGAGCATGGAATCTTCTTCAGAGGATTTACCATGGTACTAGTATAACATCAGGAGTAAGTTTTGAGGGAGTTACACACATCCTCTCTAACGGTACCTCCAGGAGTGGAAAATAAGTATGAGGACCTCAGATGACAGCACTGGTGTCCAGGAATGAAGAAGGCAGTGGAAAAGTTTGTCTCTCAATGCCTCACTTGTCAGTACGTGAAGGCGGAGCATCAGGTACCAGCAGGCTTGGTTCAACATTTAGATGTCCCGAAGTGGAAGTGGGATGGGATATCCATGGAATTTGTGATGGGTATTCCATGTACATCTAGGGGACATTACTCTATCTGGGTGATCATCGACCAACTCAGCAATTTGGCACACTTATTACCGATTAGAGACCAGGGTTCAGTAGAGAGTTTGAGACACCTCTATGTGAAGAAGATTGTGCGGCTACATGGAGTACCCTCGATGATTTTCTCTGATCATGACACACTTTTTACTTCCATGCTATGGATGGGGTTGCAGGAGGCTTTCGGGATGCATCTTCATTTGAGAACCACCTTCATTTATCAGACAGATGGCCAGACTGAGCAGATCATTCAAACCCACAAGGATATGGTACGTGCTTGTGTCCTCGACTTCGATCGCAGCTGGGAGGATCACTTACCTTTGGAGGATTTTTCATACAAAAATAGCTATAACTCCACCATAGTGATTGAACATTTTTAGGTGTTTTACATGTGACCATGCAGATCACATTTGTGCTGGACTGACCCAGGGGAGTCAGCACTAGTTGGACCAGATAATGTACATGCTACCACATAGAAGGTGCAGATCATACAATAGTGGATGAAGACTACACAGAGCAGGTAGAAGTTGTGTGCTGACAAGAGACGTAGACCTCTGGAGTTCAAGAATGGAGACCACGTCTTTCTACGGGTCTCACCCAGATGAGGGCTATGGAGATTTGGATGAGGTGTCAAGTTATATTTGTTGTTCATCGGACTTTTTCAGGTCCTCGGTTGAGCTGGTGAGGTGTCTTACCGTTTAGCTCTTCCACCTTAGTTGCACTGAGTGCATAACTTCTTCCATGTATCCCAGCTGAGAAGATATGTTCACACCCCTTCTCACATCATTGACCATGGCGAACTAGACGTCGACAATGGGGAGACATTTACAGAGGTACTAGTATAGATTGTGGATCAATAGGAGCAGGTCCTTTGTGGAAAGTCGATAACTTTGGTGTGCGGTTTCTGGCAGTATAGGAACCTCCAGAAGAGCACATGAGAGAGGGAGGATTAGATGTGTGCTCAGTCCCCCCACTTGTTCCCTTAGTTTGAGTTGTAGCTTACGAGGACGTAAATCCCTAAGGTGGGGAGAATGTAATGACCTATAATTTCCATGTATTTTTTTTAATAAATGTAAATTTAGCGAGTCTGCGAAAATTTACAGCGCTTGATTCTGAGTTCTGGAGGGCCAGAAATGAATTTTTGATTTGTTTTGGTACGTTCAGTAATTGTTTAAATGGGTTATTCTAACTTTTGAATCAGTACTCAGAATTGAAATTTGAGGGCATCATTGAACTCACATCGCCAGTTTTTGAATAATAATACTTTCACCATGACGACAGTTGGTCGAGGGTGAAAGTTAGTTTTTGGGGTTTTCGTGGAAATTATAAAATAAAATAAACATCACTTTATTTTATTTTAAACTTCCATGGTGATATTTCAGGTTAGGTCCACCAGAACTAAACCTCCATGTGGAAGTTAGAAGTGGGGACCACCATACCTTAACCTCCCATTAGAGGTTAAGGTGGTGGGGACCACTCGAACCAAAACCTCTCATGTTAGGTTATGGTGGATGGGACCTATGGTGATGAAACCCCCATTTAATTGGGAGAAACCCTCAACTCCCACAATTAATGAGGGAGAGCCTCTTGACCACCTCCACTTTAATTGTTCCAACACACATAATTTTTTATGCCAAATCCTACCCATTAATTAATCGAGCCAACACATCAATTAATTAATTAAACCTTTTTGATTATTATCCCAATGACTTAATAGATTTTTCAATCTATTATTTTGGCTATGAATTCACTTAGGTGGAATTGGGGAGAGGAGGAGCTCTTGGGAAAAAGCTTCTCCAGTGAAGAACGCTTACTCCATGAAGAATGTCGACGACTTCAACCTTCTCCCTCAGAACTTTCTTTGATGTAGGATTTGTTTGTCTACAACGAATCAACGCCCACCTTCTCATGCCAACATAAACCAACAACGAATAAGGTATGGTTTTTATTTAAGTATGATTTTATTTTCTTGATTCATTCTTTCTAAAAACAAAGAATGAAGATCAAATTTTTATCAAGTTGATCCGCGGATGTTTTCCTTGCGAGTTGGGAATAAATTATTGCGAGAAGCTATAGGGGTTATTTATTTTTTTGATTTACACTTCCCAGGTTCTCCCCTGTTTTACTTAGAGGGGTTGGGAATAGAAATTATCGAGCGATTATGGGAATTGATATTTTAAAATATCTTCCATGCTCATTATTTGATTATGTTCTTGATGAACTTCTTGCTACCACTCTAAACACAGAGGGTGTGGGCCAAAAAAACATGGCCTGACCCCCTGATGTGCTTCATTGTGGGGTTCTTCAAAATGGAGGAAGGTGAAAGTGGCGTCGAAGGTGACGAAGGCATCGGTCGCGCCACCCACGGCGTCCACAACCCGCGCCTCCCCCAAAATGCTCTAGTACCCCGGCTGAACAAACTTTGCCACCCCAGGACGAACCACGCTGACCACAGGCCATGCCTCTCACCAGCTCATGCCGCCTGCTGGACTCTCGAGCCACCCCGGACATGCCAGACCACTGGCCCCACTGAGCCGCCTCGGCAGCACCAACCCGCCGACCTTCCGAGCTGCCGGATAAGCGATCCCCTTGAGGTGCCCGGACCAATCCAGTCGTGCCCTCTTAGTGCCCCAACCAAACTAGCAAGCTCCCTCACGGTTCCACTATTGAATTGGCCCCTTGCCCCTAGCCGAGCTATCCTCGCGGCACCCTCCGGGTTGATCCGCCAATGTGGCACCCTCCGGGATGAACCACCCTAGCGGCAACCCGCAGCCATTCCACGACATAACGGTCGATCCACACCCTCTCGGCCCTTTGTGGCACCTTGAGGCCTGCTGGGATGGGTCCATTAGATCGGGTCATACTAGACCCGGGTCCGCTATGACCCTTTACTTTCTTTTGGCCATATCTTTGACACCTGATGTTCGTTTGACGAACAGTCAGTGGAACATGAAATCTTGGACCAAGATGGTCTCTTTAAGTGATACCCCTCTATGTTTTGGATTGATTTGTGGAATGATCAAGTTGGATCGAGCAAGAATGCAACTGGGCCCGTGGGACTAAAAGGTTAATAACTGATAGACCGGGTGTCATATTGATGCGTTGTCTATTAGATTGAGACCCATATGACATGGAAGACCTTTGAGATAATTCTTCACGGGACATTTTGACAGTTGGAGTATTGACCAGTAGCTCGTGGAGCAGATCATCCTAGAGATGAGCGAGCATAGTGTAGAGACCAAATAGCTAGCTGAGACCTGACGACTGCTAACTGTTTGACACAGAGTGACTCAACTAGCCCAGTGGGGAGCACCTTGGTGCCATAGAAGTCTCATGGTACTCGATAGGAGGAGTACCTTAGTAGACTATGAGGGGGAGCACGCTTGGTGATGTGGCAGACCCATGGTGGGGAGTGCCTCTGTGGGGCGTGATAGTCACACCGTACTCGGCTGGAGGAGTACCTGAGCAATCCATGTTTACTGGGAAGCACTCTTGGTTTCACGGCATATCCACTGTACTCGATTGAGTAGAAGTTCTCCAGGATCTGAGGTTTTGATAATATAAATAAAATACTATTTGAGATAAGTCAATTTTTCTATGTTTTCCTCATTGTGTTGGATGTAGACGACAGACAATGATGATTGAGGCTAAGAGTACCAGGAATGGGCAGTACCCAGAGGTGGACCATACGGCGTTTCGGTACACCGAGGAGATGGAAGGACGTGGAGTGATGAGAAGGTGATCCGTACTGACCCTTTAGGTAGGAACCTCAGAGGATGACCCAGTAGCTATTTTTCCTTTTTAATCTGTTGTACTTGAACTTTCATTTTCTTGTACTTTCCTGTTGGGCTTGTATTCTGACCCCTTTTACATTCAGCACTCTTGTTGGTTATATAGTTTACTCATATTCATATCTTCTATTTTTGTTTACCGGTTATAAAGGTAATGCATTCCAAATTTTAGGTAATTATTCCTTTAGTGCTAGTCGCTAGCCCCTGGCCTCTAGAAGGTGGGCTTGGGGTAGTCACAGCACGGGCCCTAGGGGACATGTTGTGAAATGGATTTTGAACGGATTTTGTTAATATGATTCTCTATGTAGTTTAAAGGGTCTCTATTTCCATGATATGGATCTTAATGTTTTCCATTGAGAAAAAATGTATGTTTTTCATATGAAAAAGTTTTAATTCATATGCTTACTAATATTTCATGATAAAGTTAAAAATTAATTGTGTTTTCATGATTTCTAATTGAATTATAGTGATCTTTCTTTTTTATTTCCCTTGATCTAATATATATTCTTATAAAACAATTTTAAATTGCTTTAATAGGTTTTAAAGATGGGTAACGGAAGAAAATAAGTTTGGTTGTAAGTCATGAATAATTTTCAAAAAAGGGAAATCACATATGATTTTAGATAATGTATATTATCAAAAAAATTGGTACGATTTAGAAGGATACTCTATGAAATATATGGGTTTTTATGTATGATTTATGACCTATCTCTATAATAAATTGATTATAATTTTGAATTCTATACATTGAAAAAAGGTTTGGGTGATTTTTTGGTATTTTTCAAAAACTTTTGAATTTTTAGGGAATAGTAAATATAAAATTTGAGTTTTGGTGTTTTTAATGAAATAATTAATGATAAAATAATGATGTAATATTTTGGGTCGACTTGATTACAATAAAATATGTTATTAGGTGTCCTATGTGGATAATACCATGGGAAAATAATATGGGAAAGCCCAAGGTTTTTCTAATACAAAAAATGAGGTGCCCCATGGAAATTAATAAAATATTCCTTCACTTTTGCTATAAATATTAACACATTACTTCAATGCATTCATTCCAAATTCCTCCTATATGATGACCATGTCTTATTACCTCACTAGAAGTACCCCCATAGTGTCTTCAAGACCCCAATATTTCAAACAACATATTTTAGGAGTTACTCTACAAGGTAAGGGAATCCACCACCCATCTCACTTCTTTCTTTTTTATGTTATTATTTTTTATTTTCATATGGATTATGCTGGAATATGTCATTCAAAATCCCCGTTACATCCAAAAATATGAAAACAATTTGAGAGACCCATTTTCTCTCATCAAAATATTTTATGAAATTTTACGCGACATCGTGAGGTTTCCAAATGTTTGTGTGGGATTTATCAACTTTTCTATTATTCTGAGATTCCATTTTTTTATTTTTATTTTCTCACCTCCCATTATCCAAGAGGAAGGAATTATATAATATATTACATATTCATGATTTCCTAATGATCATTTAAGACACAAAATTAAATTCCTTCTCCTTTTACAATTATTCAAGAAATTAAAACATCATTCGTGATGTGTCGATTTACTTACATCATGGACGATGTGATTTAAATTTATTTTACATACATTATGACAGTTGGGAAACCATATTAATGGTTCAAATAGATTATAATTTATTTATTATATCTTATATAAGGTTCTTTAATCACATTATACACAAGTTATTAATTTATAAAACATATTAGTTCATTACGATCGAAGAATCACTAAAATGTCATTAAAATTAGTAATAACGCTTTAACATATGAATCATAATCATGTAATAATTCCAAATGATAAAAGGTATCATTTATGGTTCTAAAAAAATTACAATAAAACTCCATTTCAATTGTGCATTTTCACTTTCATTCGATAAGAATATCCATTATGAACCGATCATGGAAATAATTTAATGAACATACCCAAAACAATTAAAGGAACCAAATACAAACAATTAAAGGGTAAAATTATGTAATTAAATTATAATATAATTTATATAACCAATTTTATGTTGCTATAAGATTTTCATAACACTATTTTAACTATTATAAATGAGTATTAATACAATTTTGAAGTAAGACAAACCGGTGGTAAGAGAATTCATAACCCTATTTCCATTCTTTGGGTTAACCTTCTACTTCAGTATTTATGTGGTACTAAAATTATTTTTGTGATAAAAATTGTTTATTTTATGAATAATTATGTGTATTAAAAGTGAATATACATATTATATTCACTATATTTAGTATCATTTCAATTATATGATATTTTTAAGGGTATTGTTTTTGAAAATCATCTTTTGACATTCGATTTTATAAAATTCAGAAGCATTGTTTTTATGAAATTATTCATATTGTTTGATTATGTCCTAGTTATTTGAAATTGGTTATGATTATTATTGTGACCTATACCTCCCTATAATTCATTAGGTATATGTATTTTGGAGGTCGGTTGAATGGTTACTATCAATATAACTGCGATTGTTACATAAATTATAAGTCAGTCGTTAGGGTTACAAATTATAAGCGTTCCAAGACGGTTAAAAATTTACGGAAGTAATTCCCAAATATATGTTTATGTATTTATTTATGTCCTTATGTTTTGTGGGGATCTTGTGAAAATATCATGGTTCAAAATGTAAGTATAAATCAGGGACACATATGACTTTTGAAAATGATTTCTTACGTTACAAGTATTCATAGACTTATGTGTTTATTTCTTTCTATTTATATACATTACATGGATTTTTTTTTCTCATCACATTTTTTTAAATGATTTTAATTTTTAATAAGGATTTTTAAGACAATGAAGGAATCCATGTAAATTTTTCAAATAATTTTCAATGAAATCATATTTTATTTGAAATGTTTTATATTTTGGAAGCTGTGAATAATTTTTATAGTAACCAATTTGTATTAACGTGGAATGTTATGACTATATTATACCCCAATTATCTAATGCTATAAAATTTAATAGATCTTCACTATTAAAGGAATTGTTTTCTTAACTAATTTCAATATTATCTAATGCAATAACGATGATTTCATATAGTTGGTATCATAGGATGGTTTAGATAACATTAGTATTTAAGGTGATGTTAAGAGAATACCAAAAATGATTTCTAATATATGGTTAATTATAAATGTTATAGAATTTAAATATTACTATGTTGCTTTGAAAAAAATATGTTTGTTCATAATTATTTTCTGAAGAATAAATAGGGAAGCTGAAGAGGAGAGCCACTAACAGAATGATATCCTTCTGAATCTGCAGCCCCCAATGGTAGAGATTGGAACCAAGAAGATTTTGATGGAAATGGCTCAAATAACACTTGAAATAAATGGTTGTGGTAACCATGTAAGAGAATAACATGAGGTACAAAAATAAAACATGAAAATAGTGGAACATTTTATAAGACAACACCCACCATCTTTCAAGGGATCTTCTTAACTAGTAGCATCTGAAGGTTGGCTTAAATACCTTGAAATGATATTCAATGTTATGGGATTTATAAATAATAAAAATTTAAGTCCTTTAATTTATCATTTTGAAGGTGAAGTTGATTATTGGTAGTCAATCATCAAGAATATTAGGGATAGATAGGATATTGATGCCTTAGAGTGGGATGAATTTAAATGATTTTCCATGAATTTTTTCCTACGTTTGTTTGAATTAGGATGGATAAACAATTCATTAAATTAATGAAAAATAAGTAATATTCATTGGACATGTCAAAATAGAACATCACGCGACTGGTGAGGTAGTATCCAAATCCTGTTCTGGATCTTGATAAGAAAATCAATTTCTTTTACGTAGGATTAAAGCCATGTTATCGAAGGGCGTTAGCCTCTAGTGAATTCAAATGCTACGAGAAAAGTGTCTAATGTGTTGAGATGGTATATATGGAGTTTTATGATGATCGTATTCAATTGGAAAACAAGGAAAATACGAGGTTAAGATTGAAGGTAATGGGTAATAATCAACCAAAGAAATATTATTGTAAGAAACCCCAGTTTCAACTTTGTGAAAAGTGTGGTAAGAATCACCCTGGGGAAGTCCTTACCAAAACTGTGAATTCATTTCTATGTGGTAATTTTGTACATATGACCGGATATTATAATGAAAATGATCCAAAGACTAATCATGATATGTATATTGTTAAGTGTTTTAAATGCGGTGATATGGGACATTATGAAAATGCCCTCCCAAAGAGAGAAATTAATGATTTAAAGTAGCCAGATAATAAGTAAAACAGTGTAGTGAGATCATTTATGACTACGTTACAAGAAATAGGTCTATCCAATAAAGTTTAATTACGCAATTTGATTTATTACATAGATTTTTCTAAATATTAGAATGATATGGGGTCTACACATTCATTTATTTCAAAAAAATGGTAAATTGGAAATATCACCTCAACAAATGAGACTGTAGATTATTCTTAAAACACAAGGGGAAAAATTATAGAAAAAATTAATTAGTAGAATATATCAATTATGGTATGTAGAAATAAATTACCTATAAACCTTTTTATATTTTCCTTACTAGAGATTGATGTCTTTCTGGTAATAGATTAGATTTTGGTTTTTCATGCTAATAATGACTGTAGAGCTAAAAAAGATATTTTTCTAAAACTGTTTCAATTTGAATACATGAATGAACCCATACAATTTATAACATATCTAGAAGGTGAGAAAATGTTAAAATATGTAAAATAATGTTATCTTGATTGTATTGCTAAAAATAATATAATTGGTCAGATTAATGATATGCCAGTAGTAAATGAATACCTTGATGTTTTTTCTAAAGAGTTACACTATGTCATACATGATCAAGAATATGAATTCAAAATTGACTTATTTCTTGATTCTAATAAAACTTCAAAACCCCATATTGAATGGATAAAATTGGACTTATAGAATTGAAGAATCAATTGACAGATTTTCTTGATAAAGGCTTCACTCATCCTTGAACATCACCATGGGGTGCCCCTATTTTTTGGTTAAAAAGAAATATGGTTCCACGAGACTTTTCATTGTCAATAATGCCTTGAATAAAATACCAATTAAAAACAATGGATTTCTTCTTCATATCGATGTCTTGTTTGATCATATCCTAGGAGCTTGGTACTTTTCCAAGATTGACTTGAGATCTAGATACCATCAGCTGAAGGTGAAGGAAGACTACATCCCAAAAATAGATTCACGAACTAGATATGGGAATTATGAATTTTTTATGCTATTTGGTTTAACTAATGCACATGTTGTATTCATGAATCTCATGAATTCATATTTCATGCGTTCTTGGAAAAATTTTTTGTGGTGTTTACTGATGACATTATGGTATTGTTTAAGAGTAAATAGGATCATGAAAAACATTTAAAGGATGTTTTGATTACATTAATGGTAATGGAATTCTATGTAAAACTCAGAAAGTGTTATTTTTGGTTGTAATATATTTCTTTTCATGGTCACATTGTAAATAAGGATGGAATAATAGCTGATCTTGTGAAATAAAAAGTCGTTGATGAATGGTCAAGAGCTACAATATTATTAAGATTCATAGTTTTATTGTATCAACATGTTATTGTCGACATGTTTTTAAAATCATTGCATGGTTATCTAGATCGCTAACTATGTTAATGCGAAAAGGGTTTAAATTTATTTGGATATAAAAAGGTGATGTTTGTTTTCAAGAAATGAAGAATAGATTGGTGAATGCTCCAATTTTGGCCTTGCCTTCCCAAAATGGCGAGTTTTTAATCAATAATTATTCCTCATTAAAGGGAAATATTTTTGTTCATATGAATAATGATACTGTAATTGATTATGCTTTAAGAAAACTAAAACCTCATGAGTTTAGTTATCCCACACATGGTTTGGAATTGGGTGCTGTGGATTTTTCTTTGAAAATTTTGTGGCATCATATATATGGTTCCATATATCAAATATATACTGACCATAAAAGAATGAATTAAATATCCACTTAGAATAAATTAAACATGAAGCATAGAATATGACTTGAATTGATATAGGATTATCATTTCCTGATCAATTACTATCCATGAAAAGCAAACAATGTGTTAGATGCCTTAAGATAAAAAAATCATGCATAATTAACCATTTTCAATTCGGATGATGATCCCTTGATTAATGATTTGATTAATTTTGACATAGATGTTGTTGTTGTAGGAAATAACTCTGTTTTTATTTAGGTTTATGTGCATTTATTATTATTAGATAGAATTAAGCTAGTGAAAAATGAAGACTGTGAGAAATAGAGAAATGTAGAATTGGTTAAAATGAGTTTGATTCAATAATTTAATCGTGATAAATATTGTATTTGATGATTTGGTGAAAGGTTATGTGTGCCTTGTGATTCCCAAATGAGGAAAGATTTTTTATGTAAAGCTCATAGTTATCCATTATCTATTCATCCTAGAAGTACTAATATGTATAGATACATTTAGGATTATTAGTGGTGGGATAGAATAAAAAGTAATATTGTTGATTTTACCTTGAAATGTTTTACAGGTCAACCGGTTAAAGAAGAGATGCAGTTACTGAAGGGGATGTTTCTTCCTTTTCCAGTGACAGAGTGGAAATGTGAGAATGTATCCATGGACATTGTGGGGGTACTACCAAAGACATATCATGGTAACAATGTGATTTGGGTCATTGTTGATTGGCTGACAAAATATTCACATTTTATTTCTATATGAGATACAATGACTTTGGATCAGCTTTCCTGACTGTACCTCAAAGAGATTTTCAGGTTACATGGAGTTCCTCTTTCTATTGTATCCGATTGGGATCTTAGGTTAACTTATAATCTTTGGAAGGGACATCAGATGTTGTTGGGAAAAGAATTATATTACAGTATAGCTTTTCATCCTCAATTAGATGGGCTGTCAGAACTAATGATTCAGAATTTGGAGGATATGCTTCAATATTTTTTAATGGAATACTAGGGATGTTGGGATAATTAACTTTCTTTAGTGGAGTATTTTTATAATGATTGTTTTCATTCCAATATGAATATGGATCCTTTTGAGGCATTGTATGGGAAGCGATGTTGAACTCCATCTTTTTGGGATGAAGTCAGTGAAACAAATTTGATCAGACCAGAATTAGTATAGGAAGTGGACGAGAAAGTGAAGATGATCTATTAAAACATGAAGATAGCTCAGATTAGGTAAAAATTTATATAGATAAGAGAAGTAAAGAATTCTATTTTTAAGTAGGTGACAATGTTTTCCTTAGAATATATCCTAGGGAAAGTGTGAAGTGTTTTGGTAAGAATAGAGAGCTATGTCAACATTTCATCCGTCCTTTTGAAATCTTATAGAATGTTGCACCAATTGCATTCCAGGTAGCTTTTCCTCCTAATTTATCTCAGGTACACAATGTTTTTCATATTTTTATATTGAGAAAGTATGTTCCAGATTCAACTGATGTCCTTATCCTGAAAGTAGTTCAGTAGGAAGATAACCTTTTTAATAAAGAGAAACTAGTTCAAATTCTTGATCAAAGAGAATATTTATTGTGAAATAAGGTAATCTAGTAGTTAAACGTTTTTTTGAGAAAACACATAGTTAAAGAAGCAACACAAGAGTCAAAAAATGCAATGATGGAAAGGTACATCAGTTGTTTTACAAGTAAATAAAATTGTGGGGATTCAATTTTTAGAATTTTCGGATAATGTAACACCCCAAGGATTTAAAAAAATAAATTGAGATGTAGGAGACTTTTCTTTAAGTATATATTTATAAGTACCCTTTAATCATAATTTTTCCAGTTCAATGTTTTTAATTTCCAGAAACTATCATATACAAATTGTTATAATTAAGTTTTTTTGAGTCAAAAAGATGAATTTTTTTTGATGAATATTTAAATACTATTATTAATATTAATATTAATAGTATTATTCCACTTATAAATACTAAATCATAATAATATTTTATTTTCATAAGGTTATAACATAATGTGTTGTCAATTAATTTATCATGGTATTACAAAATGTTAAAGATTTAATGATGTTATTTTTGAATAAATTATGGTTTCATTTTAAAATTAAATTAAATGTATTAATAAAATTAATTTTAAAAAATATTTCATTTTTAATTCTACACATTAAAAAATGGGTAGGGTGAATTTTTGGTATTTTTCTGAAATAATTGAATTTTCTGTAAATAGTAAACACACGGTTTGAGTTTCGGTGTGTTTAATGACATCATTAATGATATAATAATGATGTAATATTTCTTATCAACATTTCTATAGTAAAATAATAATGAGGTGTTCCGTGTGTCTAATACCATGGGAAATACCATGGGAAAGCCAATGGTTTTTCTAATAACACTAATGAGGTCTCCCTTGGAAATTAAAAAATATATATTTCCTCACATTCAAAATAAATACAAACCCATTCGTTCTTTCCATTAATTAAAAACTCATCCTCAATGAATCACTGGTCTTATTACCACCATAGTAGTCTAAATAATGTTTCATCAATCCCCCAATCTCCCAACCTTCATGTTTTAGGAGTTACTCTAAAAGGAAAGGGAATCCAACACCCTCTCTTTTTGAATCTTTCATGTTTTGTTAATATTTTTAATTTCCAATGTATTATATTGGATATGACATTCCATACCCCCATTACATCCCATATTATTTAATAATGATGAGATAACCATTTTCTCTCATCAAAATATTTTATTAAATTTTAAGCGATGTCATTAGGGTAAAAAATTTTCATAAGGGATTTTTTAACTTTTCTTTAATTTTTGGATTCCTTTATTTTCATTTTCATTCCTCACCTACCTCTATCTAAGAGGCATTAATTATCCAGTATCAAACATATTCAAGATTTCTTCATTTTTATGGGAGACTCAACATTATATTCTATCTCCTCTTCCAAATATTCAATAAATTAAAACATGATACGAGATGTGTCGATTTACCAAAATCATGGATGATGTGATTTCAATTTATTTTAATGCTTTCAGAACTGGTCAAAAAACCATATTTATGGTTGAACCTGATTTTAATTTATTTATTATATAAAATGATTCCGGAGACTTATACCATATTATGTGGTATTAAAACTTGTTTTTGTGATGAATATTATTTAAATTATGATGCATTATGTGTATTTATAGTTTATATATATATATTTCATTTACTCTATTATGTCTCAATACAATTATTCAATATTTTTAATGGTATATTCTTTTAAAATTATGTTTTAAAAAATTCAATGGAAATGGTTTTATGAAATAATTCATGTTTTATGATGAAGATATGGTTATTGGGAAATTTATATGATTAATTGTGGGACCTATATATCCCTCAAATTCATTGGTATATGTATGTTGTAGGCCGACTGTATGGTTGCTCTAAGTGTAACAGTGATGGTTACACAAATATCAAGGTAGTTGTGAGGGTTACAAATTATAAGGTATTTAAGATGGCTAAAAAATTATATAATTAATTCCCTAAGATACATTTTTGAATCTATTTGAGTTCTTATGTTTTTGGTTTTCTTTTCTGAAATATCTTGTTACACAAAGTAAGTATAAATGGGTGACAAGTATGTCTTTTGAAAATTATTTCGTACCATAAAATTATTAATAGTGTAATTTTTTCATTCCTTCTTTTCATCTCCCTTACTAATTTTTTTTCTCATCCCTAGTTTTTTAATGATTTTAATATGTTATAAGGATTTGTAACATAATGAATGATGCCACGTTAAATGTTGGAATAATTGTCAATGAAATCATGATTTACTTGAAAAGTATTATATTTTGGGATAAAATGACTAATTTATTATGGCATACATTGTGTATTAATGTGGAATGTTAGGAATTTATTATCTCCAAATTCTCAAAATCAATAAAACTTTAATGATCCTCAATGTGAAAGAAATTTTTTTCTCCAATGATTTAAAGAGAATGTAATGTAATAAGGTTTGGTGATTATATTTGGAATCATAGGACAGTTTAGATAACTTTATGGGTTAGGGAGATGTTACCAAAATACCATTATTTATTTTTAATCTATGATTAATTTGAAATAAAATATTATTTAAATATTACCATGTTTATTCAACTAAGATATGTTTTTTCAGAATGGTTGTCTACAGAATAAATATGGAAGCTGAAGATGAGAGGTATTGATGGAATGATATCCATCCAAAAATTCATCCCAGAATGGTAGGGATTGGAACTGATCAGCTTGTGACGGTAATATCTTTGATAAAACGGGAAATAAGTGGTGGGGGTATCCATGAAAGGGAACAACTAGATAACCAAAAATTAATATGATAATAGTTGAAAATTTTATGATTCAACACCCTCCAGATTTCAGGGGATCTTTTGACCCAGTATCAACTGAATGATTGATTATTTCCCTTGAAAATTTATTTGATGTTTTGTGTTGTTTTGATAATAAAAAGAGAATTATTTCCATTTATCAATTTTAAGGTGAAGTTGATCAGTTGTGGTCAATTATCATGAATATCATGGAGAGAGTGGATGTTGTTTCCTTACTTGTAGATTAATTTAAAAGCATTTTCTTTGAAAAATATTTTCCAAAGGTTGTTCAATATAGGACTGAGAAGAAATTCCTTGAATTGAAGAAATAAAAGGAAGACACGGTGGCCTTTTAGGAAGTGAACTTCTCTCAACTAACAAGGTATGTTCCAAATATTTTTTGGTTATTGATAGCTAAATAAACCACTTTTACTAAGGATTAAAGCCTAGGTATCGAAGGGGATTGGCCTATAGTGAACTAAAAATATACGAGAAGCTTTTATGATATGCTATGAAGGTAAAAATGGAGGTTTATAATGATTTTATTCATTTTGACAAAAATTATAAGAAGAGGTCTAGATGGAAAGCTATGGGTAAGAATCAACCCAAGGAATATGATTATAAGAAAATCTAATTTCATATTTCTTAATAGTGTAGAAAGAATCACCTATAAAAATGCCTTACCAAAATTTTTAAGTGTCTTCGATGTGGTTAGTTTAGACATATTTCTTGAGATTGTAATGAAAATGATCCTATAAATAATCCTGATAAGAAAACTGTTAAGGGTTTCAAATATGGGGGGATGGGTCATTATGAAAATTCCTTACCAAAGAGAGATCTGAATGATTTAAAGAATCTATACTCTAAGTATAATGGTTTAGTGACATCTTTTCTGACTATGTTAGTGGATGTTGGGCCATCCGATAAAGGTGTATTGGGAACTTTATTTGTTTACTCAAGTTTTTTCTGATGTTTTTTTTATATTGGGTCTACACATTCCTTTATTTCTGAGGAAGTTTCTACTAATCTTGAAATATCACCTCAAAATGAGATCAGAGCATATTTTTAAAATTCCTGGGGGAAATATTATAGCATATTGAAAATATAAGAATCATACTATTATAGAATGTGGAAAGAATTTACCTAAAAACCTAGTTGTTTTTCCTTAGTAGAGTTTTATTTCATTCTGGGAATGGATTGGCTTTCTCTTTATCATTCTATGACTGACTATACAGATAAAGAAGATTTTTTTTGAAAGAGATTCATTTTTTCTACATGAATAAACCAAAACAATTGATTACATATCAAGAAGAGGATAATCTATTGAAATATGGATATAAAAGTTATCTCGGTCATATTGTTAAAAAATGGGAACTATTTATATTGATGATTTTCATATAGTTAATGATTACCTTGACATTTTTCCTAAGGAGTTACCAGTGCCATACCCGACCGGGAAGTCCAATTAACCATTTACATATTTCCTGATTCTTAGACAATTTAAACCCCCCATATAGAATAGATCAAATTGAACACATTTAATTGAAAAATCAATTGCAATATTTTTTTGATAAAGGCTTTATTCATCCCATCACTTCACCATAGGGTGCCCCTATTTTTTCATTAAAAAGAAAGATGGTTCTATGAGACTTTTCATTTATTATATATCCTTTAATAACATCACTATTAAAATCATATATCTTTTTCCACATCTCGATTACATTTTTTATTTGCTTTAGGGAGTTCAGTACTTTCCCAAAATTGACTTGAGATCCAAATACCCTCAACTGGAGGTGATGGAGGATGACATCATGAAAATAGATTTTCATAATAGATATGGGCATTATGAATTTTTTTTCATGATTTATGTGTTTACTAATAAACCTATTTTTCCCAAATCCTATGAATATAATATTTCATGATTTGTTGGATAAATATGTGGTTGTGTTTATTGATGAAAATTTTTTATTTTATATGAGTAAATAGGAGAAATAAAAACATTTAATAATTTTTTTGTAGATATTAAAAGAAAAGATACTGTATGGAATATTTGACATGTGTGCTTTTGGGATTCAATATATTTGTTTCTTATTGGGAACAAGTTGGCTGATGATGTTTTTGGATGAATGACGTATTGTATTTTGATTTCATGAATGTTTGAGATGAAAGTATATCACTTCATATTGTATAAGTGGGTGGGGAAAGACAGGAATGTTACTATACTTTCAACAGTAAATCTGAATATGTTTTTTTAGCCTGTATTTAACAAAGATCATAAGTTGGTTGGAGAAAATATGATGAAATAATTATGAAGGAAAGGGGGGAAATGAAGTAGCCAATCATCATGGTTAGTCTTGCTGAAGCAGGTGACTATGGTGGCGTTGTTTCCCATTGTTTAACAAATTTTTGTAGTCCAAAATTTGGAGTTGGGCAAGCATCGCAAAAAGTGGATTTTTGTTGAAGAGCATTTAAAAATATGGAAAATGTGTGAATTTCAAAAATTCAAGCATCTTGAAATATATTTCGCGAAGACCTGAAGTACGTTGATGGTGTTCATCACAATTACGATGAGCTACATGAGTGAAATAGGTAAATACCTTCGCAAGAATGTGTTCTGGTGAAAAAGATGATGGATCATCATGGTGGCATGAAATATTTAAGAACATTACAAAAACACAAAGGAAGAAATATAATCATAGTATCACAAAGGATTTGATATAATATTTCGTGATTATGATGAGATTCATGAATCCAGAAAATATCCATGGTGGTTTGCGAAACAGAGTGTATTTCGTTGAATTTTTTGGAGCTCCATTATTTTTTGTTGATGTGGCACTGAGGTGGATGGAAGTATATAATGTTGGTGGGAAAATCCTATAAATTGGTACCTTCCCCTTAAAGTGACTTAGAGAGGCTTAACGAAAATTTTAGAGCTCTCAGATTGCGAAGAAGGTTCATGGAGGAAGCAAGGCCTGGAAATGCAGTAAGCTCTATGAAGGAAAGGTGCTTCGCGGTGAGCCGTTGAGAATTGCGAGACAAGAACATTGAAAAGAAAAATTTGTTCTCTATAAAATATTGAGCTATGTTATCTAGAGAGTTTTTCGAACTAGCAATATTTGTGAACTAGATTACTCTACGAAGCTAGGAGCTTCATGAAGGAGCTCTGTGAGCTGATGATTTGAGTACCCATATTAAGTGAAAAATTCATTCAAGTGGATCAAGATATCACTGGGGTATATGACTAAGTATCATTACGAAGTCGAAGTAGTTCATATCAGCTTCTATATTGGAAAGATAAGAGTTTTTTATAAGATCATATTTGTGAATGGTTTTCAGGAAGCACATTGTTATTTCTTTACCCTATTTGTGCTAAGAGGGTGTGCACATACATGAGGAATATATACCAAGTACTACATGAGTGAAACAAAATAATATACTTATTTTATTCCACATAAAAAGGATTGTTTTCTAGTGGATTATTTGGTTCTAGATTATTTCACTACCATTCCAAGGATGTTGCTACTCTTTTTGGGTAGTGAACCTTTTAATTCTAGGGTTCTTGTCATTGTGTGTGTTCAATAGGGATATAACACTATAATAGGAGGCGATGGTTATTTCAAAAAGGGGAATCACAAAAGAAAAAGATATCACTGAATTACCCCCCCCCCCATAGTGATACTTGGATCATGATTGTATAACATCATTTTCTTGGAAGAATTTTAAATAAAGATTTCATAATAGGGAATTCTGCAAAAAAAAAGTTGTTCATGAATTTCTAAGACCAAAAAATGATATAGAGATTCCTAGTTTTATTGGATTAATAGGTTATTACTGAAGATATGTTTAAAACATTGCAGGGTTATCTAGCCTGCTAACTAAGTTAATGCAAAAAGGGGTTTAATTTATTTGAAATGAAGAATGTGATATATGTTTTTAGGAACTGAATAGAAGATTTATGAATTCTCCAGTTTTGGCTCTGCCTTCCTCAAATGGTGAGTTTTTCATCTACAGTGATGCTTCATTAAAGGCACATGACTTTATTCTGATGTAGAATGATCAGTTAATTTCTCATGCTTCAATACATCCTAATCCTTATGAAATAAATAATCCCACACATGATTTAGAATTGGAATATGTGTTTTTTTAATTGAATATTTGGTGGAATAATTTATATGGATCCATATTTCAAATATATACTGGGTGTGAAAGTCTGATGTTTATATTCACTAATAAGTAATTAAACATGAGGTAGAGAAGATGGCATGAATTGTTAATGGATTATTATTGCACAATCCATTTCAATCTAGGAAAATCTAACAAAGTGGAGGATACCTTGAGTAAAAAACAACATGCATCATCAACCATGTTACTTTTGAAACATGATCCCTTGATTAATGACAAGATGAATTTTGTCACAAAAGTTGTTGGTGTAGTAAATACCTCTATTTTTTTAGGTTTCAGTGTAGTCATCGTTGTAAAATAGAATTAAGCAAGCCTAAAAGGATGACCGAGAGATATCGAAAAAAGAAAAATAGGATAAAATTGGTTTGTTTCCAGAATTTAACATTGATAAAGATTCTATTTTAGGATTTTGTAAAAGGTTGTATGTGCCATGTGATTCCCAGTTCAAGAAATATTTATTGTTGGAAGCTATTAGTTTCAATTTTCACTTCATATTGTAAGTACTAAGATTTAATGAAACCATTGAGAGTATTATTATTGGGATGGAATAAAACAGGACATCGCTGATTTTACCATGAAATGATCGACATGTCATAGGTTAAAGTAGAGTAGTAGTTACTGAATCATATGCTTCAGACTTTTCTATTTCCATAGTGGAAATGGGGGAATGTATCCATGAAATTTGTGGTGGGACTACCAAATACTTCTCCAACTGACAATGTGATTTGGGATATTGATGACTGGATGGAAAAATATACACATTTTATTTCGATTCGATATATAATGTTTTTGGTACACCTTTCTCGACTGTACCTCAAAGAGATAATTAGCTTACATGGAGTTCCACTTTCCATTGTCTTTGAATAGGATCATAGGTTCACTTCTAATTTTTGGAAGTAACATCAGAAGTCGTTGGGAACAGAATTAAATTTCAATACAGCTTTTCACCCTCAATCAGATTGGCAGTAAAAAATAATGATTCAGACTTTGGAGGATTTGCTTCGACCTTGTTTGATTCATTTGTAGGGACGTTTTTATTAACATCACTCTTTAGTTGTGTTTTATTAAAATTATAGTTTTCATTTCAATATACAAATGGAACGTTTTAAATAATTTTATGCGAAGTGGTGTCGAAATCCAATTCTTTGGGATGAAGTCAGGGAAATGAAGTTTGTGGGACCAGAATTAGTTGAGGACATGGTTGAGAATGTGAAGCGGATCTAGCAAAACCTGAGGAAAACTCAGAGCAAGCAGAAAAGTTATACAGATGACATAAATAACTACTACTATTTAGACATAGATGAGAATGTTTTTCTTAAAATCTCTCCCGGAAAAAATTTGATGCATTTTCATAATAAAGGAAAGATAAGCCTGTGGTTCATTAGTCCATTTCAAATCCTAGAGAATACTGGAACAATTTCATAACAAATAGCTTTGCCTCCAAATTTATCTCAGGTACACATTTTTTTCATGTTTTGATGTTGAGAATGTATATTCCATTTTAAACACATGTATTGATCCCAGAAGTAGTTCAACAAGAAGATAACCTTTTTTATAATGAGAGACTAGTTTAGTTTCTTGATTGAAGGGAACTGGTATTTCATAATTTGGAAATCCACGAGGAAAATGTTTTTTCGGGAAACCACATGTTTTAAGATGCATGAAGGGAGTCTAAATATTATATGAGGGAATGTTACACTCACTAGTTTAATATGTTTATAAAATTGTGTGGATGCAATTTCTGGAAGTTGGGGATAATTTAACACCCCATGTTTTTCTATAAATAAATTGAAATTCTTGAGGAATTTTTTAAGTAGATATTTATAACTATACATTATACATAATTTTTCCACTTATATGTTTTGAACTTCAAGAAACAATCATCTATAATTGTGATCATTATGTTCTTTCAAGTATGAAAGAAAAAACTTGTTTTTATGTTCAATGTTAATATACGATTATGAATAGTAATATAACCCTTATAAATAGTAAATCATATTAATTATTTTATTTTCTTATGGATTTATGAAAATGAGGTGTCTATTAATTTTTTAAGGTGTAAAAATAGAGTTTTAGTTTTAAAACTATTATTTTCAAATAATTTATGATTTTATATAGAAATTTATTTAATAATATATATATAATTATTTTCAAAAAAATGGACTTCATTTTTTATTTCTACACATTTAAAATTAGGTAGGGTGAATTTTTGGGATTTTCCTACAATAGTTGAATTTTCAGTGAATAGTAAAAATACACTTTGAGTTTAAGTGTTCTTAATGAAATCATTAATGATGTAATAATGATGTAATAATTGTAGTAGAATTTTTCATAATAAAAAGGTAATGAGGTGTCCCAAGTGTCCAATGCAATGGGAAAATACTATAGGCAAGCCCATGGTTTTTCTAATAAGACTTATGAGGTGTCCCTTGAAAAATTTAAAATATTTTGTCACCGTTTCTATCAATACCAACCCATTCCATCATTACATTCATTCAAAATTATTATTCAACCAATATATGTTATTCATACCTCTCTAGTAGTCCTCCCAAGGTTTCCTCAATCCCCCGAGGTCCCAAACTTCATGTTGTAGGAGTTACTCTACAAATAATGGGAATCCCCCACCCTTCTATTTTTCAATAATTCATTTTATGTTATTATTTTTAATTTTCCATTGGCTTATGCTAATAGTTTTCATTATAAATCCCAATTAATGAACATATTATTAAATAATTATAACATACCCCTACCCTCTCATGAAAATATTTTATGAAATTTTAAGCGAAACTATTAGGATGCAAAATTTTCTTAAGGGGTTTCCTAACTTTTGTTTTATATTAAGATTAATTGTTTTCTATTTCATTACTCACCTCCCCATATCCAAGAGGAATTAATGATCCCATAACATATATATTTTTTATTTCATCATGTTTATGTAAGATTCACCATTAAAATCATTTTCATATTCCCTTTATTCATGAAATTAAAACACCATCTGTGATCTGTCGATTTACTAACAGCGTGGATGATGTGATTTCAAATTATATCACATACTTCAATAATATCCATGAAAACATTTTAATGGTTGATCCAGAATATAATTTTTGGAAATATATATTATATAAGTTTATTGTATCATTTTATGAACATGTTATTAAACTATAAAACATATTATTTCTTTATGATCGAAGAATCTCCCAAATGACTTAAAAAAATTACAATAATGCTTTAACTTATGAATCAACAAAATTTCAGATTTCAAAATGATAAAAGGAATAATTTATGGTTTCATAAACATGAAAATACCACTCAATTTAAATAATGGTGTATCACTTCCAATCAAAAAGAATATCCATCATGAATTGATCTTCTATATCATGTAAACAACACATACAAAATAATTGAATGAACAAAATACTAACAATTGATGGGAGAAACCGGTTATTTTTGGCTGACTGCATTTATAGCTTGGGTATTATTGAATAATTATTTATACCCTGGTCAATTCCCTACTGGTGTAAGCTCATTTCACCTCATGTTTGTAACACAACTTTCTTGATTTTAATAAATCCTCTTAGGGGCATGAATTGGGAAACCAGTTCATGTCACCACTCTTCTCAAAAAAATTGAAGGGAGAAATTAGGTAATGAAATGATCATATAAGGTGTTATAAACATGAATATGTTTCTTTAAGGTATTTATAATACTATTTTAACCATTATACTAGAGTATTAAAACAAGTTTTAAGCAAGAAAAACCTGAGGTAAGGGAATTCTTAACCCGATTTCCATTCTTCAGGTTAACCTTCAACATCATTATTTATATGCTGTTGAAATTCTTTCTGTGATGAAAATTGTTTATATTTTTTATTAATTATGTGTATTTATAGTATATATACATATTACATCCACTATAATAATTCCCATTTGAATAAAATTATATTTTTAAGGGGATTTTCTTTTTAAATACTCTTTTAAAATTCTGTTTTACAATGTTCCAAAGTAATGTTTTTGTGAAATCATTTATAATGTATGATTATGTTCTAGTTTAGGATCATTTTTTACGATGAAAGTTGGGACTCATATCTCCCTCAAATTCATTGTGTATGTGTAAGTTAGAAGTTGATAATATGGCTACTCAAAGTGTTATAGTGATGGTTACACAAATTGTAAGGTAGCCATAAGGGATACAAATTATAAGGTAGCAAAGATGGTTACAAAATTCTGTAAGTAATGCCCAAAGATAACTTTAGTGATATATTTATGTTTATATGATTTCTGGGGATCTTTTAGAAATCTCATGTTTCATAAGTATTTATAAATGTGTCACAAGATTGTCTTTTAAAAATGATTGTATACGTTAAAAGTATTCATTGACTAATGCATTCGTTCTTTCTTTTTATATCCCTTAATGATATTTTTATGCTTATTCAATGTTTTTTGAAATGATTTTCACCAGATATAAGGATATGTATGACCATGAATGAATCCATGTTAACTATTTGATGAATTCATAATGAAATTGTATTTTATTTGACTGTTTTATATTTTTTTGGAAAAGAATACTTTTTTACGGTATCCACTATGTATTAATTTGGAATGTTATAAATTTATTATTTATCAATTATCCAAATCTATAAACGTAAAAAGATCCTCAATGTGAAAGGAAGTGTTTTCTTGACAAAATTCAAGATTATCTAATGTAATATGGCTGCATTTTTCTAAATCCATTCCAAGAATTGCATCAAATTCCACCAATAATAGTATGACAAGTATTTCTAGGATGTTCAACCAACATTGTGTGATTAGGTAAGATTTGTATAATTGGGATTCAAAAAAATCCCCATTTTTATTTTCACTGAAAACCCTACATCCATGTTTTTAGTGCTATTTTTTTATTTCTAGTAATTATTCATGCTATGAAAGAATTTTTATAACCATAACCAAAATGTATTTATTTATTCACAAATTAATAAATTGAATATATGTCACCACTTCATTTTCAAGATCCACCACTGCGGTTATGATTGAAAACTCTCATGATTAATACCTTGGAGGTTTTTTTTATCTCTAAAAATTCATTTCTTAGTCCTTTGGTTTGAAAGGATCCATGGTTCATTACAATTGAATGAATGAACAATTTTTTGAGGTTTATCTAGATATTTTATTTACCCCATCAAATTGGTGAGTTTCTCCCATCAATAATCATTATCATGGTTCCCTTACTCCCATACTCTAAGACATCTACTAATCCCCCCTATGTATGTTTGGGGGTACTTCATCCCACATAATTGACAAGTGGGATATTGAAATTTTTTATCACTATTATATTTCTCCATTAGAATACTATATTTCAACTCAAATTCCCACTTTTTATCCTCACCGTAACTTGATTTTCAGTGATATATATCTTTACATTGATGTTACATTAAAAAACATCCTCATAGAAATCAATGTCTCAGATCTATATAGATTTTTGTAGAATTTGTTTTATCAAATTGTAGAAGTGGTCAACCTATAACTCAGGGGTAATGATAAAGCATGTGCCTTATCATGTAGGAATTTTTATGTTTTCCTCATAAAACCCAATAGATTCATCATATTTTTCTAAAGTACTAGGAAATCCCATTTCATTTTAAGAGATAGAGTGGGAAAAATATTTATCAAAAAAAATTTTCTTTAATTCCTTCCTTCTTTTATCTTCAATATCATTCATATGAATAATATTATTGACATATTCCAATTGATAATCAGCTTCTACCTTCATATGATAACATCCAGTAGAATGTTATGTAGTTAGAAATGTTGAAAGATGGATAATATCTTCTCAGTAGAGAAGATATATTCTTCATTAATTAAGGGATTGGGATATCCATTTAAATTATGAGGACATTTTCACATAATGGTATCAATTTCAGAATTTTATTTATTATTATGATATAGTCATCCTTTCAAATCAATTTTTCTATATATTACATGTGTCTCCTAAGAGATAATCATCATAATAATTATGATTTCCACTCCAATTGCATTGGGAATCTCCTTGGGGCTGTCATGACATTTTCCATCACATTTAATGTTTACCCATTTTCCCCTATTTCCGGTTAGGGGAAAGAATATAGGGAAAATTTGGGATATATTTTTTTAAACTGTAAAACATAGAAATGAAAATCTAATGATATCAGAGAGATAACATAAAAATTAAATATGTTTCCCTATCTTAATAATATCCAGTATTTAATCTATGTTATCTGTGATCTATTTTCTTTGAAATATTCTTATGTTTAATATTTCCCTTAATAGTGGTTCATAATGATCTTATGGATTTTCCAAAGCATATACCCATGGAGTGTTAATCCAAGCCAACAACAAGGCCTATTATCTTGTACTAGTTCCCTGTACAGTCTAGATCAACATGGTGTTTTCATGGTTTACCCCTATATACATTGGTTCTAGACCAACATCATCTTATAGAATCCATACATAAGTATATATTCTTGATAAATCACCTACACTAAATATACAAAAATTAATCAATGTTTTCTTATTAGAAGTCTGATCCCAAATAATTTCTCTAGTGTTTTCAGAACATTTTCCCATAACCAAATAATCTTTTTATTAGATACCATCTATAACAAAACATCCCTATATTTAACATTAATACATGAATTATTACATTAGAGGAAAATTAATACAACCTTGGAGCTTAAGATTTCTAGTGAATTTGGGAATTAGTTACATCACATAGAAAAATAATAAAATAAAATATATCATATTTACTGAAAACATCCTCATGATCATAATATTCCATCGAACTTAAAACTGCACGGGATAACCATTGGACATAAATATGAAATGGGTGATATATTATTCCAGGTAAGGGAATAAAATGGTATAACAATAAGAGAATAATAGATTTTAGAAATTAGTCATATTGATGGGATATAAAAGCACTGATTATTAGAAACAAGAACAATGCAGCATGATATAGCATGATAATTCAAAATAATCATGGGAAATGCAGAAACAATATCAAACCATGCATCATAACATAGGTCAATGATAAATAAAAAGAAATAATTCTGGAAAATATACTATAAAAGAATCAGGATCACCACTTGATCCAACACAATATATCATGAGATAAAAAATGAACCAATTCATTAGAGAATTATAAAATTTTGGGTGATCCTATCACATTTATTTCATTCCAATTCGTATCTATGGAACATAGATCATACAAAATCGATTCATTTATCACCATATTTTATTTATGAATCAATGAGTGTGGAATAAATACATGTTTGTCCCATGTTGATGAATTATATGTCTATAATTTTTAGAACCATTGATATGGAATTCATATGACATTCAGAATACAATTTTTTGGCCTGGTAAATCATGGTAAAATTTTTGCAGAAAAACGATGTCACATAAAAATTCATATAATGGGATGATGAGAGTGAAAGAGGTATCTCATGATTTGGAAATGAAATGGTTAGTAACAGGGACATATAATTACAATTCCCAATATTACAAATTATAAATGGAAGGAGTTAGAAAATAAAGAAGTTTTAATAATGAGTAAAATGAGAGGATCCCTTAGCTTAAGTGTGTGACTCCAAATGCATAGCAAGAGATTGATATGTGATTAGGGGTATCTTGGGAGGAATTTATTGATGGGAGGCTAGAGTGAGGAAATCTTCCAAAGATGTTTAATGATGATAAAAGAGAGCATGAGTGGGATTATATTGTAAATGTGTGGGGATATCATTATTATTTTTGAATCATAGGGATTGAACACTACAAAATAAAATAACAAAAACCAAAAACATTATCATGGGGTTTACCCATTGTTTACACCAAATGGGATCATTTTAAAATATTTTATATGTCCAAGGTAAGAAATTAATAAAATAATAACCTTGCTAATGTGGAAGTGATTCATATTCTTACAGAAATGATTTTAGAACCCTGAAATATATTATTGGGTTTCAAGGATTCACAATGGTTTTGTAAAACTAATCAAATAAATATAAAATCACATTATTTTAAATGGAAAAAATATTTCTTTATGGGTACCGTTTTTAATATTTATTAATTCACTTTTTAGTCATTATAATTTATTAATATACAATGTATATTTATACAGTCATTAATTTCTACACAAAAATTTGACTGTATCATAAAATTATGAAAAAATGACTATTTGATAATTTTGATATTATGATTTCAAAAATTATATTCATTTTACCAAAATAAGTTTCTAAATATTTATATTTTCTCTATTAAAATAAGAATCAATATTTATTTTGAACTATTTGGTTTTTTCAATAATAGTTTTCGAACACTTATAAAAATTACATTTTAATTAATGTTAATTATATTATCATTTAGATAAATAAAAAATTACATAATAATGTTATAAATTTATTATTTTTTTCTAAAATCCATTAATTCTACAAAATTAATATCTTAATTGAAATTCTATATTGATTAAAAATACCACTTGTGTTTTATTGTCTAAAAAATATATTCATTTATATAGAAATAATAAGAAGATAATATTAATATTTTTATATAGAAAAATAAAATAAAATAATATTCATATAATTATGGTAATCATAAATATATTTTAAATTCATCAGAAAATTCCCTAAGAGTAACGAGGGCACCAATGACACTTTTATGGGTCGATATAGCGTACATGGTTTGGGTCGTGATCTCAATATTCTTTATCTTAACTAGTATATGGTTTCCCTAATTCATAAGTTGATAGATCTTATAATTGTCTTGATCAAGGTCAGTGCCTAGCGATTCCATCTCTCTTAGATGCTTTGTTAAATGATCTCTATATGGTATGGTCTAAATGGTTGAGGCCATAACTTTGTTTGTTTTGGTCATTTGAATTTATTGAAAACCTATTATTTTAATAATCATATGAAAAGTGATTAAAGGTTATATTAATAATCATAAAGATGATAAAGGGAAGTTTTAATATGATATGATATGATAAAAAATAAATTCATTTGTTTTCTATATCGATATTACATGAATATTTATTTAATTATGTAATAATGGTAATTTTATATCTAACTGTTTGGGACAATACATAAACTATATATTATTATTTCAATTATGTTAATTATCATTCATGATTAAACCTAGATTTTGTGTTTCTTAGAATATTGGGATTGAATATTAGATTACTATATTTAATATTATATTTTCATTTTTATGATAAAATAATAATAATTATTAATATGAAATATATATTATAGGTGATTTTGTTGGAAGTTATTTTCGTAGAGTAGGATGGTAAGGTTGATATTGAAAAGGAATTTATGGATATTATTTCCAAGAATCGTTTAGAATGATATTATGGTTTTATAAAATGTGGGAATAATTTATGGGTTGTGAGACATGTATTGAATATTGAATATTGATTAGTGACATTCATTATATTTAGGAATTTCAATTTAAACCATTTATATTTTAGTTCTGGTTTTGTATATATAATTCATAATGGTTAAAGATTATAAATTTTTGAGGATAATTATAAAAATTATGAGTGTTCTTACACTTGGTTTTAAATTCATGATTATATTCTATTAATGATTATAATTTGGGGGAACTCTTATGATAAATAAACCCTAATTTGAGCGTACCACATTGTTGAAATACCAAAAGACTGCTTGTTCCCCAAAAAATCACTAGAGTCTGGAGATTTGGTTCGAGGATCTATAAATGTCCGTGGAAAGGTATTTGTCTTACAATGAATGTTATTTTAAAAAAATGAATAGTTAAATAACTATATAAAACTATAATTATGAAAAATATCATCAAATAAGTCTCTCAATAAGACCAATAATTCCAGTATAATCAAATTGTGTACAATCCATATCTCAATTGATGGATGTGCATGAAATTTTGATATCAAATTATATTATATTACTCTATCATAACTGTAAATATGAATATGATTCATGCCAAAATAACGGTTGTGTTGATAACCAACACAACTATGAAAAGGATCATTTAACTATGTCAACACTATAATATCTTCATTTTTAAAGAACGATTGAGATTATCGGGTTGAGTGCATGGCACATACCATGTATCCGACATGAGTTTATAATATTATTAATCAATACTACCAATTAATTTATTTCATTGGATTCAAAATGAAAATTTTCAATGGTAATGAATATATGACGTTGTGTTCAATGAATAAAACTATCTTGTAGGTAGTAATGCATCAACTACCATGAGATTTCACTTGACACAACAACAATATAATAATCATAATTAAATTATGATATTCAATAAAAGGAATATGATCTATCCTACTTAGATAGATTTTAATCATGAAATCCATTCTAATTATTAATTCATTCTCAAGTAACAATTTATCCTGGAATATGGAATTAACAACCCTTTTTGGATCAGGATCCTCCTGTTACAAACCATGATACATTGGTCAGAGTAATACCTTAGTGAAAATAGGTATTTGGACAATTAAAACATGATCTATATCAAATATTTTACATCAATACATGAAAATTTAATTGTTATCATCTAAGGTATACATATTGTTCTCATTCATTTTTTATATGGATAATATTCAATACATAAATAGAATTTCATAGATGTTTTCTTTTAGAAATTTCATTAGATGACATATAATATCATTATATATTTCATGAAACATACAGCCTAAACATTTTAAAATCAACAAGAAAATATATATAATATTTTATTTTTTACATTTTGACATATATTATATTCTATGATGTATAATGGAAATTTATAATTAATAAATTATGATTGATGTGTGAGGGTAACCATGCGAACATTTATATATTAAATTTTATCTTATGTTATAACCCTATCAAATTTTTAGGTTGTTATCGATACATAAAATTGGAAATTTTATAAAGATATAAAAATATTTATCCATTTTCATTAAATCTTAAATGTGTTAGGATTATATATATATTTTTAAAATATTTTTATTAGTCATATTTTACAATATAGTGTATCATATTCTATTGAGTAGTTTAAATCAATTGGATTATATTATATCATAACCTATGATTTAATCTATTGATAATATATATTAAAACATAATAGAATAATTTCATCATATATTTTTCAATGATATATTTCATACATCCATATGATAAGGAAATGTTTAAAAAAATAAATTGATATATGAGTTGATCCATTAATAAAATAGGAACCGTAGTATCATTAAAGGACCAAATACATCCTTCAAAATACCCTGTAATTTGACAGATCATTGAGAGGGAAAATATTAGGATTCATTAAGTGGTTATATATGATAATATATTAGATCCACTAATGAATCTATTTCCACATAAGAATTGTGAGGAGTCTATTAAATCTTCTAGCATAATATGCATAATATGTATAATAGATTGAATGTAGTGGTTGAAATTTTTTTCATGATATTATAAATAATTTTAATATTCACTTATAATTCATTCAGGCATGCTATATATTTTCTTAAATGAAATGTGGAATGATAATATCCCCATAATGTTTGAAATTGATTTTTCTGATGTCAAAAATCATCATAGAGTATTATGGGATGTAATGATGTTTTACGGTTAAAATCAAGAAAATCATTTTCTCGATACAAAATTTGAATTCAATGTATTAAAAATGAACTCATGAGGTGATATTTTGAGATAAATTCAAAAAATTAACAACAAATATTTTGATATTTCATACAATCATATATTCATGTAGGGATTTATGTATATTTTCAAACCCCACCAGGTTGGTTTTCAAGGACAAATAGGACAATAACCACCATAAATTAATAAATTTGTTATAATTTTCTTGAGGCGTATCTAATTATGGGGTGTTTTGGTATATTGTTAACAATTTCATGCATTGGGGATCAACCGAGATAGGGTTTACCCTCTCTCGTGATGATATAAGTTCTTTGAAAACAAAATTGAATTACAATAAGAAAATACATGGATATATATAATTGAGATAAATATTATGTTCCTAAATATTTAGTTGTGGAATATATAATCATTGCATCAAACATATGAATTAAATCTGATGAATTCATCAAATCAATCAATCAATAATTGATAATGATGAATATATAAGATATCATGAATAATATTGAACTGTTCCATGTCTATTGGTCACTATATGTCTAGGAAAAGGTTTTTAAATATAATATATTTGATGTATATGATATATATTATGGTGTAAAATTTGATATTGTTATTTGATATTGTTTGATTATGCTCACTACAAAATAATTACCATATTGAGTATCATAATTGTTTCGTCAAGGGATTTTCTAAACATAAATTTATAAAATTGGGATTTTTGGGTTTTTTTAACTCTATTAAGTTCTATAGGATCATGATGTTAAGCCTTGAATAATGATTATAATTTGAAAAAATGGTATTTCTAAAATTAATATAGTTTGATAAACCACATCTAATATATTTTTTGATGGATTCCCAAAAGTTTTAAATATTTATATAGAGTCTATATGTGAATTTTTTTTATATGTAAGAGATTTTTTTTTGAGCACTAAAAGAGAATATTGTATAATAATGTGTCACATTTAATCACTAATGATATAAATATGATTCATATTTGTCTTAGGAATTTTTTCTAATTAACATATCCTTGCTAATGATATTCGAAAAATGTTAACACCATTGTATTGTGATATGCATCTGATGAATAATTTTTCAAATTCATTTACATGGAACATATCACATGTCAAGAAAAAATTGATCATATTATGAATAAATAGTATATATTGATTCATTTAATGAAAATCCATATTAATTGTACCAACATTTGTTAATATTATTTATTTGATCAATGAATAAAACTCTCAAATTATAGTAATTAATTATCATATAAGAGATGGATGTTGATGTTCAATTATTATGAATTCCACTAAAAAATTAATAGTTATAATAAAAGTGATTTGATCCCCCCCATATAGATATATTTGAGAAATATAAGGCAATCTGAAAATCTCTTCATTTTAAAATCCCCATTTAGATTTTTAAGATGGAGTTATCGCCCCTTAAATTGTTCAAAAAATCATATTATGAAAAAGGAATTCTTGTATAGTGTAATCTCAAAGAGTTTTAGGCCATAAGGCTACTAATATTGTGATCTCTATCAATCTTCTTGTGATTAAGAGTAAAAGTAGTAATTTCTTGTAGTTAGGGTACAAATTGTTTATATTGTTTGTTAATACTATTGAATAAGTATTGGTGATTGTTTGTTTATAATAACAACAAATTTATTATATGAACACCCAAATCACATCCACGGGTTCATATAGAAGTATCAAATACAACTGAGATAATAAAAAATATATTTAGTATACAACTCTGTTACATAAACCAAATGTTTCTAAAAACTAGAATCCCAAAAACATTTCAAATCTCAATCCATCATTCATGTAAATAAATAGTAATTAAATTGACCATAATGATTAAGTATCTGCATAAATGAAAAATACATGTACAAACTCTGATAATACACTATTTAGGATAAAACCTGAGATCCAAAATATAACATCGATCCAAACATTATAATATGTGTATAATGAAATGTCATCTAAATATTTCATTTCATTTAAATTAAAAAAATGTTATGTTGGACATGTAATTAAAGTTTTTTAAAAGAAACATTGATATCATCTTTAACTTTATTACCAAATACCTCTGAATACATGATATATACATCAAATCATATTTAGATGAAATCATATCTCTTTCCATTTAATTGTAAAACTCAGAAAAATGTTATAATATTTAATTATTAAAATCACAATATAGGAAAAACGCAGGGATTATATCATTTAATTTAAAAATACATTTAATAGATTAATACATAAATTATCTATAATATTATCTTATCTCGTGGATTTATAAAAATATATCTTATTCATAATACAACCTAACAATAAAAAGTATAGATGTCACAATCATTTTATGCAAGAAAACCATTAAATAATATTAAGTAATATATCAAGATAACCTAATGGAAATGAAATAAACACTTCATATAAGAAATAGAAATATCTATAATCATCTATTAACAATGAAAAAAATCAATTGATTTAAAATATAGAAATCAAATTAAAATTAGACAACATGAAAAGTCCTAGTCACATTTGGGTAAAACTGTGGGAAAACCTTATACATTATTACATGTTCCTAATAATGATCATGGATTTTGAATTTGATGAATAAAGGAGAATATATGTTTTAAATATTTTTTTTAATTTAGATATACATATAGGGGGAAATGGGTGTAGAACTGTTATTTCTTCTTCTGAACCTCATGCACAATTTTCTAATCGGGGTACATCCCGCTACATTAACCATTATATTTTTTAAAAAAGTTAATTCACAAAAAATAATACCAAATTAGTAAATTATATCATATAAATCATAAAAATAGAATATATATTGTTTCGTCTTATACTTTTACCTTTGTTTTTAATCAATTATAAAAATTTGGCACTATATTTCATGTCGAATAATTGATATGAGGTATAGGGGTGTGTGCCAACATTAATCAATATGTAATTTTTCAATTACAAATTTTGAAAACATAACATATAACTACCACTATAACATGTCACACCCCACCCATGCCTCACCCATATAATGCACTCATAAATACATGAATAGAAATGATAATATCACTCAATATTATAATGACAAAAACACAAAAAAACACATAACTATGCATATCTATATGTATGTATCTATTTCTATGCATATACCAACTAATATCCATTAAACATGTTATTATTTTCATTGATATAATAGAGTATTAATAAACCATATAATAATTACATTATAGCCATCCCAAAAATAAATAAACATAATCACTGACTATTAGAATAACAACATAATAATTTTAAAATACATTGTTTAAATACCAATTTGGTCATAAAATCCCCAGTATAATGCTTCCCATCATTATGAACATTCCCTGATCAAGGAATCTAATTTTCATTCAAGAAATAATTATATAATCCATCTATAAATATCTATTACATGTATTCTAAATTTATCTAGTATCTCAATTCCAGTATTATTTTATGCCAAGTTCCTTCTCTAATGACCACCCTCAAGAAAAAACCCATCATAGGGGTTCCCATGTGAAAATTTAAATCCCAATATACCCTCTTTAAATACATCTTCGAATTTCTAAATTAATTCTCATAAATCATATATAAAAACACAATTATTTACAAAAAATAATTAATATCATAAAAATAATATCATTTTAAAAATAATCAATATTGACACATAATAATATGTCCCTGTGAATGATATTAATTCACTAATATCAATTATTAAAAATAAAAATATAATTTGTATTAAATAACATATTAAAAAATATATTCTTAATGATAAAAATATTTCAAAACACCAAAATTAAAAACAACAATTTAGTAATTATTTCATTCTACGTGTATAATATAATAGAAAATCATACTAATAACTCAATTTGAAATATAATACAATTATTATTTTATTTAATTACCTTAATAAATTACAATAATATCTCACAACATCCAAAAACTTTTAAATGATATTTAACAATTATCATTTAGATGAAAATAAAAATAATTTAACCTTGAATTAAAAAATAATTTGATACCAAATAATTATAACCAGGGCTCAATATATCTAATTTAGTTTCATCCAACATAAAAAATAATGTTGAATTGTCACACCATATATCATATTCTGTGAGGGATTTTAATGTGAAATTGGAATTCATGACTATTACTAACTAATTCTAAAAAGATTTATAGTGGAAAATAAGGTTTATCCAAATAGAAAAAGAAAAACATAGGACATATTTTTGTTGTAATTAAGTTAAAATATTTTATTTAACGAATTTTGGAAAATAGAGGTAGAAGGAAGGATTGAGTTTTATGATAAATAAGATCAATAGTTAATATTTTTTATTATAACTAAGACACTTGGGATCTTTCTCAGGGTACACTTCAGTAGTCAAATAATACAATTGTAGTATCTTCAAGTAATATTTTGGATACTGTGTTGGGAACCCAAAACAACAATTTAAATTATTCCCCATTTTTTTCAAAATGGTCAAAAAAACTAAGGTGATTAGTTGATGTAGTGAACTGTTACTCTTAAAATCAAATTGAATTGATAATGAAATGAATAATGAATGGGATTATGAATTGATACATAAAATTTCAACATCCAAAAAATAAATTGAAAATTGAAATAATCATTAGAAAACAAACCCCATACTATCAATTTACTTGGAAAAACTAAATAATCACTCAAGGTAGTCATTATTTGGTAGAGAAACATGTTTAAATAACCAGGAATGGTGGTAGAAGGTTCACATTGCGGTGAAAAATGATCTCATTACATATACATTATACTATAACTGGTATCTGTGGTCAGGTTTTTTTGGTGTGTGGGAGTGATTTAATAAATATTACACGTAATTGATGACCTTGATTTGGTGTAAAAAAATTCATTCATTTCAGTGGTTTTGTATGATAAAAAAGTTTCAAAATAAATGTTGTGTCTCTAAATTTTCCAAATATTCTCCATGATGAAATCATTCTATATGATATTTCTAATGATAAGAAATAATTTTATCCAATATAAATTATTATATAAAAGTATAATACAATGTAAATTATTTATGTGTAAACAATAAAGAAGCTAAAATATCCCTTTTCACTCAAAATTATTCATTTGAAATGTTTCATAACATTACCTCCAAAACTCATCATGTATAAATTTATTTTATAACATAAATCACGTTCGACATGTATTTATAGATTTTATACATGTTCTTTACATCTCCAAATATCTTGTGTAGTGTCGCAACACTAAATTCATAACTTTTTGTTTAATTTCTAAATACATTATTTATGATTCCAAAAATTAAAAAAACTGATTAAATAAATAAACTTTTGGGAAGAATATCATTTCAATTACTGAGATAATTCTATTAAAATAACCCATAATATATGCATGAAATGTTCATATCAAATCCACCAAATTTGAATTCATACATTTCATTTATTATGAAATCATAATTTACTATAATGGATACCCTCCATACCATGTTATAAACACAATATGAAATAAGCATTTATTACATATTGAATTTAAGTGTTCAAAATCACAGTGGAAATCTTTCAGATACACAATTCTCAATGAAATAAGTATACCAAGTATTTCATTTCTCATCATTTGAAAGAGACAATCCTTTTCATTCATCCATATTTATTTTAAAATTTAGTATTAATATTCATTCCATTTTAAATTTTCCATGAATTTACTTTTCAACTCATTATAATTGATCAATTGTAAATAGAGTCATGAAAATATATCAAGAAAATGAAACATACAATAGGCATGAAAAACATCTTGGAACATAACCATGTATTAATATAGATAATAATTAATCATCAGGGATCTCATTATGCTTCAAAATTATGAGTCTTAATGGTTTGGGGGTAATGCTGTTAAAATATATAAATCATGGATGGAGGTTTACTTCTATAGTATAATTGTTGATGCCAAAATATATGCTCAATTAAAATATACCACTGTCCTTAAAAAAATCTCAAAGTGAACTCATGATGCATGTAAGAACAATTAATAAATCTCCCTTTCATTCAATTTTATATCCTTTTTTTTCATTTCATTATTTTTTAATTTTTTTCAATTAAAAAATATCGCATCCACCACATAACCACACATGATCAAAATAATACCAGTCTTGAAAAGGTTTTTTTATTCTCCTAACTGGAATCCCAATTTTAAAAAAAATTATATTTATTTATTTGTAAGAAGGTGCATAATATGTATAATGAAATGATGGAATTTCCCAAAATAACATGAAAAATAAAAAAGAAAATATTCTCAACATTTTTAATCAAATCCCATCATGGATAGCCTCTACCCCACACATATTCTTCTAGATATCATTCTACACACAAAGAGTTGTGCATGACTGGGTTTAATAAGCCTGTAACATGGTAATTATACTAACAATTTTATTTATGGATGGAATAGAATAAAAATGGCTTATGATTATGTGTATCCAAGGATAAATGGTTAAAAAACGATGCCTCCAAAATATTAAAAGAGATATTGTTTAGTAATAGTTTTTTTCAGATAAAAATCTTATTTTTAAAGTAAGAATTACTAAGATTAATAATAAATATGCAATTAAAATAATGGGTTGTATTAGTTTATATAATATATTAGGAATAAGATGGATTGGTTGAAAAATTACTCAAGGAAATTTATATGATTTATGAAATCAATAAATGAAAATTTCATAAATATAAGGTAGGAAAATTTATAGAATAATAAAATTTATAAAATTCTTCTAGCCTCTTTATATAATGAATTTTAAAATCATAATCCAAATGACTTTCACTAATAATTCATTTACACATTTTTTAATTTAACTTTATTGAAAAATAAATATAAAAATAAGGAACATAATGTAACAAAAGTAGTGTTTGTCTCATTTTTCAATTTATTAAAAAAATAATCATATTAAGGAATGAAAATGATTGAAAAATTTTATAAAACAATATAAATTTGGGAAATATAGTAGAAAACTTATAGAATTGAAAAAAATAACCCCACATTATAAATGATTATTTATATTGGGATGAGTGGGTTAGGACTACACATTATCCATGATGTGTATTAGACATATAGGTTCCTATTACCCATAATTCTAGTGTCTTGATGGTCCTAAAAATGAAATTTAAAAAATTAAACTATATGACATTTTCAAATGAAGTGTGAATGATTTGTGGTAGATTTAATGTGACTAAAAACATAAAAAATCCTAGAAATTATAATTTCCTCTTAAAAAAATCTTTAACAATATTGACCCAACCATATCTCTCTTTGCTTCATCTGAGGTGATTATGGTTTAGAATTAGATTTCCCTATATTGATTTACCAAGTTTCTATGATGTAATTTCTCAATGTAAATGATATATCTACATTTTTCTTAACATAAATTATATATGCATATATTATATACTATCTCACCCTACGTGGGTCCAATATATCTATTTTTTGGAATTCTTGAAAAAATAATATGATCTTTTACTCACATCCCAAAGCAATTCTACATCATTAAATTCACAAGGAACTTCAGTTGCATCACTGTCTTCATATTTTTCTAGAAACATATAACATATCCTCAAGTAATTTTTAATTTCCTAATTAATTCCTATAACAGATAAATAATCTATTCATCTATAGATTGTTGAATTCTAAAACTCTATAAAACTATCCTATATCTTCTCATCACCAGTGGCTTCATGATTCTTCACATCCAAGAGTAATTTGAACATAAATTATTCTTCAAATAAATTTATTCATAGATCTCCATTTTGAATTTCAATTAGATTCATTCATGTACATAGGAAAATTCTTCCAAATATTATTGGTATCATCTCTTAATTCATTTACACTAGAATAAAATTTTATGGAATGTATAACATGACTACCATTACAATTTCATCCTAATTAATTCCTCCATGACTTATAAATTTTATATCCACATGTTTATGAATAAATAAAGTTTACTTTACCACTATTAAACATATTTTATTGTGTGTTGAAGGTGAAAATATATGAAAAATAAAACAGAAACCCCAAAAATAACTTCCATAATTTTTATAACCAATATCAATTAGAAAATAAAAACTATTTACATTAGTTTTGTTCCTAAGTATGTCCCTCTACAAAACTATTGATCATTCCCAAGTCTATGGTATGGTGCCAAATTATTCATGATTTTTTTTTGGAACCAACTCCCACATGAACTTTTAATAGGTAATAATATTCATGATCACCTTAGTGAAGTGTATTCATCTCACTAAATTATTTATATATTTTTCATTTTCTAAATATTGGTTGTTTCATTCCATAAATAAAAAATTTAATTTTAATTCAATTACATGAAAAAATATAATATAAATTATATACTTTAGTCAAAAAAATAAAATAAAAAATATTCATGAAATATACATATGACACATTTTATTCAACATGAAATTATATGTTATATTTTATGACACTAAATTAGGATGTATTTGAAAAACAATAGTCTTCATTTACAAAAAAAATTAATATTTTCCTTATATATTGGCTTATCCTCTATTATATTATCTACGTAAACATAAATTATAATATTATATATAAAAACATTGTAAAAAACATTAACAAAATCATCAAATTTTTATATGAATGAACAAAAAAATTACAAAAAAATTCATGCAATAAAATAGAGTAAATCAATAATCCTTTTACATTAAAAAATATAAATACCAATCTCATGTAAAAAATAAACATAAATCATCACCACTACATTACTATATAATTATATAAAATTATCCTCCTAAATATCAGTAACCATCTTCCACACTATATATAACTTTCTTTCTCTTACCTACATCATGATGTATGTAGTTGAAATATATATGATATAGACTATATTTTAATGATATTTCAAAAGTAAAATAGACAAATACAATACACTCATCAAAAAGAATGTGTACATACAATTACACTATAATATAATAATTACTTTCTTTAACCAATGTTATTGAATACTCAATATCTTACTGTAATCATTTCTTATCCAAAGTCATTAACCATAAGATTTAATTATCATGACCATGATATTGAAAAACACATGGATGAACTTATTTAATTTTTTATCTTATGAAAGATTAAAATGCATTAATCATATAATTTAATTTTAAAGCACACAGTAATGAAAAACACATGAAGCATCTCTAATTTTATACTAGGCCAAGGGATATATGAAAAAGGGTATAATCAAAATAGAGACTAACCTATGGAGAAATTAAATATTAGAATAAATATATACATAATTTTTTTTAATAAAACTGTTTTAAAATATCAAGGATAGAAAATTTAACATTAATAAATACTTCTCAAAAGAAATTACATTTTTATTCCATATAAATCTAATTACATTTATAATTTCAAAAAATAAACGATAAAATTTTAATTTTAATTTAATAATGAAACACATAGTTTCCATATAATAAATCCACATATATATATTTTTATTCAATTACATAATACTAACTCTATATAAGGATCATCAATTCTTCAAATAATGCTTAAGAAGTCTTGGAGATATGATTGGATATTTAGAAGAGAGATTGGGGGCATGAAATGGATGCTATTAGTGATTCTTATATTCCCCTTATAAATGATATTGTTTAATGGGATGTGGGTGCCTCCAATATATTTTTTTCAACTGTTTAATAAATAACAACCTACTTGTAAAATGAAAATGGACAAATATGAATCTGATTACATTATTTTTTTTCATATATTATTTAAATTAAATAATTTCAATAAAAGCAATATAAAATTTGTGTTCTTGATGGAGAAATAGGGGTGGACTGTATTCTATCCCCAATAAATTTCATCATTTTCTATTTTCACCTTTTAATGCACAATACAGACTAGTTACAGTCACAAATTATACTTCATGCAAACACAGAAAAACAGACATATATATATACTTATAGAAATACAAAATAATATAAATTAATAACCATTAAAAATATCATAGTGATCATCATTGATTATTTTCTGGTTGTTAATTTTATTATTATGGTGGATTTCATTCTTATAGAGGTTAAAAAAAATTAGATGTAATGTATGATTTTCTCTTCAACATGAATCTAAATTTTTTTCTCATTCTTTTTTAATTTTTCTATAATGATAGTTTTTGAAGAAAGTCATTTCAACATGAAAATATACTGTGTTAAAATTTTATCGTTACAAAAATTTTGATGGATTTTTTTATTTAATGAAATAAATATGTTGGTTATGATAGTTTTACAAATAAATTCAAATAAAGTATAGTTATTCATTATTTATTTTTATCTAGAATCCTAATAGATGATTCCTTTAAATTATTTCCTTGTAATTTTTTTAGCCGTTAATTTCTTTATTGGTGAAGGTTTTTTACCCATAATGATGTAATTTCCAAATGGTTTTACAATATAAAAATTTTGGGGCACGCGAATTGTTTTCTAATCATCACATAGTCCATCTTGGATTATAGTAAGGACTATTATTTTTTTATTTTTTATCATTATTTATTGTGGAAACTATGTGAGGTACTATAGTGAGTTGTTTTAGTAACAATTATATTCATAGAAATGGGATTTCGTCCATGTTATTGGGGGTATTATACTATTGTTCCACTAGGCCATCACATTATTAAATGGATGTTATGTGAAAGTGGTTGGTTTATGGCATGGCATGGTGGGGAGAAGATGTGTGAATGTCGGTCGGGGGAAATCCACTAGTTGAAGAGAAGCATGAGATGGTCAACCATGAAAGCATTTAATGGGAAAATATCATACAAGTTAGAGGTCTCACTCATGAAACTAATCTTTCCACCACCCACTCGAATTACTGATGTATGATTACATGATTCCTAGTGGAATGCATCATTGATTGGATGCTATTTCCATTTTGAGGAGCTCTATATTGAGCTATATATAATTGTAAAGGTGCATAATGAGGTACTCTATCATAACTTTTGGCCTTATATCTTGGTCTTGGTTCATCACTTGGATCTCTATAAGGAGTCATATGGGCATCAATAAATAACCATAGAGAGCATCATGACATATCCATGTGTGTGGTGATACACCATTGGGAGCTCTATAATTCCATCTACATTGACCTAAAATTCACCATAGTGTGGTGTTAATCTTTGAAATGTAAATAGGGACACCATACCTAGAAACCTAAATGTAAGGAATTGGGCCTTGTTGTAGTTAGGATGACCATGGAGTGTGATATCATAATAATAGAAAGGATATTCATTGATATATACTAAAAGGTCTTTGAGTTAATAATCAATTATATCTTCTAGGTATGTCAATTTATAATAAAAAAATCAAGAATGTGTATACCAATCATTATGGTGAGGTATGAGGATTGAACAATAGAGGTGTATAAATACATATTAATTTGATTATTGAATTCCATCTACCTAGAATTATTATTATTCTAATAACAATTCTTATTATTATGTGATAGAATACCTACTGAAACCCTCGATCATAGGAGAACATGATGGTGAATCTACGTTATAGGACTCTACATTGTTTACAAAAGTTATTGTAGAGGTTATAGGAAAGATTCACACAATTAAATAATACACCTATCTAGAAAAATTATTATTTATTATTTCATTTATGGAAGAATCAGATAATCTCTTTTCGTCAAATAATTGAAATTAATAAATCAACATATTTCAAAAATTGAGACCCTTAATGAATATTTTATGTTAATATCATGAAAATATTGGGTTTTCAGCCTTCAATTTGTGGTTTATTAAAAATTTCATGTGCTTATTTGATTTTGGGGGATAGTTATTATCCATGATGTTAAAGGGGATCCATGTTTTCCTCTAGTTTCTTTTTTTGTCTCTACTATGAAAAATATCCCATGAAGTAGGTTAAATAAACGAATGGATGATTAAAAAAATTATACCTTTCATATATTATTTCATTATAAAATGAAATTCAATTATTTCTCCAATTTGATGCAATGAAAATAAAAATATTAAGACATTCTATGGACACATAAATTTTACATTGTTCACTCTCACTAATATACATAAAAAGAGAATACAATGGAAATGATTCAATATACTAAATAAATGATAGCTCATTATTATCAAAAAATATTCAGTGGACCCAAAATCTCTCATAGTAAACTAATAATATAAATTTTACTATTCATTACTCTCTCAACATTAGTCTGTTCACCATTCCTTCAAAGTATTCCAAATTTTATTAATTCATAAAAATCTATTTAAAAAAGTTTTGGTTCTTAGTTATGATCATATTTCAACTACATGTTGAATATAAATTTAATTAATAATTTCAAGTAATTTCATTCTCATTAGAAATGAATACAAATTAATCAAAACATCAATAAACATTACATTAACATAAAAAATATTCACACACAACGTGGGATTATTTCTTAACTAAACAATGTCACCACTATTTAATTTTTAATTGAACTCCAATTGTTTTGGAAATGTTTCGTTTATAATGGAACTCACATGGTCATATAAACAAAGTTACATGTTTTTACATAACGATTATTTGGTCTTGATGTTTCATATAAAAAGTGAATTTGTGAATGTATTATGTAATATCAAAGATCTAGTAATCTATTACATTTGGAAAATATAAATGAGGTTTTTGGAGGCCTATATATAATCACAAATATCCATACATGTGACACACATTATTTCCTCATACCTTGCAATAAACCTTCCTATTTCATTGAAAAAGAAAATTTTGAAAAGACATATACCACAAAACTCATTATAGTTATGAATATCCCACCTATGTTTCCCAGTTTCACCAAACTATCTTGATTTTTTAGAAATCATACATTATATATACTATAATAAATATAAACAAAATATTTTATTTATTTATTTGTTAAGGTGACCTCAAATAATAAATTTCATTCAAATACATGAAACCCATTCACACATTAATGAATCTTTTGAATTTATGAAAATATATTTCCTTTATATAAAAACAAAATTTCACAAAATTCAAATTATAAAACCCAAAATTCTTGAAAACACTGGGAAACACCAGCACATTATATACATAAATTCAAGTAGACCTCAAATATGATTTATAGCTTTGTCTTAGAGCCTTTATAAAAATATGTTTCCAAAATCATGCAAGATATAAACTAATTGTTATAGAAAATAATAGCAATAAATTTTTTTTCCTTATCCATAGGTGGGATTTCATAGCAACAATAACCACTTTTATTTTTTTGGAAAACCCATCACCATTTGTTAAAACAATAATCTATGAATTCCATGATAAATTACAAAATAATTAAATCTTGTGTATTGTAAAATAATTTGCATCTTCTGAATCCGGATTATTATCAATTATTGACCCAAAACATAATATAATATATAAAAATAAATGATCAAATTGATAAACAAGATTAAAATTCAAATTTCATAAATAAATATTTTCATTCTCAGAAAAAACTTTTGTATAACTATATCATTGAAAGAGAACCATTTAATCATGCCTTAGAAAGAATGACACCACACTATTTTTATAGTAGAATAATTTCATCACATCCTATATGGATTATGGAACATGAGAAGATAATATCTACAACTACAATGGGTATATCTTAAATCCTAAACCCATTGATCAATATATTTTGATAAATCTACTTGGAATACATGTCTTTAGTATCATAATATTTAAAACACCCAATATTTCTATACTCCCACTATTAGCTTCTCCCTCTTTCCTGAACATGTCTTCCAACCCTTTTTAGCTAACCCAATAGTAACTCACATTTGGTATAAAATATGTTAAATAACTCATATTAATTCATAAGTAATGAAACCCCATTTTGTTGTGGATTTCTAACAGCTTAGTAGTAGTTCATTATCCCTTTATTCTCATGATAGTATTAAAATTGTGTATTAGTAAAATATATACCATTGTGGATTTTAAATGTTATATTTTTTGATAAAAGCGTCATATTATCCTCTACCCAATATTTAGATGTTAAACTAAAATAAAAAGTATGTTTAGAAACAACCAATATCCAACTTATTATAATATAGTCATTAATAATTAAAACATAAAATGTATTATCTTAAATTGGATCATGGTGATGTAGGTATATAAGAATCAATGTTCACTAATTCCATCCAACTTGTTAAAATCATTACAACATAATTTTTGTGACATCATTGTAATATTTCTTTAGAAGAAATCATTGCACCTATGTGTGTTATAACATGATAGCTTTTTGAGATCTCAATATCCCTCACAATTTACTAAATCTACCAATGATGGGTTCCTAAAAATGACCATCTAATTTATGAAACAACATATTCTTATCTTCAATATATTTAAATAAAATGTATTTTTATCCACTCACATGGTATAGATTTCATTTTCTATATTTCCTAACAATTTCAATTATATAATATTTTCCTTTAGTGATAGATTTCTTCTTGTTAAATTTTATTTTATTTAATGATTTTCATAGTTGATTAATGCTAAAATAGATGTGACTAACACTTTTCATGAATAATACATGGATTTTTATCATATGTATTCCTCCAATGATAAATTTATTCATATATAATTTCTAAATGATTGACAGTTTCCAAATTGTATGATAATATTTTTATAATACATGATTACTATGATAAGATTACTATTTAGAATCTTCTAGGATGTGAATACGCTATCTAGGATCTATGTAGTAGCATGTAATGATGCTTCTAGAGAAATACATGTAACCATTACATTGTCAGATATTTCTTATCCATATCACAGAATTCATAGCTTATTTTGATACATATTCCTAATCATCCTCATAATAAGATGGACTTACTTTACTATAAAAATATTCAAACCAATTTTTAAATTTCAATTCATTTGAAAATTCATTTTTCTTATACACACAAGTTATTTTTATCATCTTCAAAAAATTACAACAGTTATAAAATTCCCATTATGTTCAATGTTTATTTAAATGATATAACCCAGAAAAATTTTTCAATTAGAGTTGAATTGAATAATATTTGTCTTTTTGGTGAATTATGAGCTAAATTGTAAAGAATGTTAAACTTTTAAATTTAAATATTTTTCCCTCACCAAAGTATTTCAATCTTAAAATTTTAAATATCCCCCCAAATGGAGGTATTATTTTTTAGGATTTTTTTTGTGATATTCAACTTATTCAAATATTCTATGTGGTAATTTTTTCTACGGATCCCAAATAATTCAATCAATGTGGAAAATATTTTTTTCTATGAGAATGGAACAACCCATATAAAATGTGTCATATATCACGATTCATGAAAAAAAATGAATTTATTATTTTTTTATGTAGGAAAATATTTTTTTTTTAAAATGTAAATTTCATGGAAAAATTATCTTGGGATGGTATCCTTTTGATGAGTTTAATTGGTGGTATATGAATTTTCTATTTTAGTAGAAATAGAGAGATTTATAATAATAATCATAAATTATTTGACTTTTATATAATGTTTTTTTAATATTTTGGTGTCAACATCAAACACATTTAATAAAAAACCATTTGTAGGAAGCTTAATTAATCTAATCGTTTTAGTGGGAGTAAATGGAGAATGTTTTCGGAAAACATATTCTAAGGTATAAATTTTCTATTTTCTTATTTCACTTTTCTTATTTTCATAATGTATTCTTGTTTGCAATTATTCGTAAATTATATTAAAATATTGGGGTAAACATCTGACTTGTTTATTGAGGTTTTTTTGTTTTTTAGTTTTATAACATTATTTATTTACTTTATTTTCTCTATTTTGTTATATAGGAATCAATATTATAATACCAGTTTTGTATTCGGAATAGTCATATATGGTTTTGGATTCTGTTACTATAATTTCCCTGGTTGATGATCACTCACTCCCTCTACTAGGTTCATTATTACATAGTTTTTAATATATCATTAATTAGTTTTAATGTACTCAGGGATTGTCAGTATGTGTTGGAGGGGTAGTGGATAATCTTGATTGTTTTGGATAAACAAAACCCGATAATTAATGTCATATGAAAATTGATCATTTATGGTATAACATTCATATAAACTGGAAGGAGGGTATATATAGAATAAAAATGGATTTATTCTCACAATCACATTCTAACAAAGGGAGTGAGAGGAAGTATTTGTGAAGTATCACATTAATCAATTTTTGAGAATAGGTTTTTATAAATTTTAACTACGATAATATAAAATATGAAAGTCTAAACCTTACCAAGACACCCATCTCATATCCCTTTTCAATCAGATATTTCAGATATATATTTCAATATTTTTTCATGGGATTATTTTGTTATAAGTTTTAAAAAATTAGTATAAAATAGATTCTCAAATTTAAAATTAAAGCCCAATTTGTTTCATTATACCCTATAGAGACTAACATGTGTAACCACTGTTATTTAATTTTAACTCCTAAAACATTGGATAATTCCACATCAGATAATTGTAAAATGTCGATAATGTTTAATTTTTTGGGGATTTTTTTTCCAAAAAATATAATTGGAAATATCATAATGTTTTTTTGTTAAAATTTTATAAAATCACAGTCCCTTATCAATGGATTGTAGTGTTTCATTCTTAGATAAATAAATCATAGCTTCATTAATATGAATACATAAGGTAGAGGAATTCATGTGGATCATCATGGATCATAATGAAGTCCTCTAATACCAAGTACTGAACATACTGGCTTGTGAATTAATTGAACTCATGAGCACTTCCCAGAATTTTTACAAGAAATTATTAGGGAACAAAAAAATTGTTTTCTTACAATCCAGTATCTATAAAGAAATCTGATAGTTAATAAATCAAAGAAAGGTTGTTTAAAATGGTATAATATACTAGTTTAAATATATTTAATGTAATATGATATAATTGAAGATAAAAATGGAATAAAAATAAAAATAGTATAAAGATAAACCTAAACAAGGGATAATAGTAGAAGATGTTTCCCCACTCATATTCAAAGTTGAATAACAAAAGGAGTTTGAGGAAGATATACCAAAATAGTCATTCCAAAACTGTTGTAAAATTATGGAAATGATTGATAATAAAAATTTTAATTACAATTTATTTATTGGATATCTCGAATATTAGGATGACTTTGGAATTGAATATGTGCTGAAATATATATTCAGATACTTTAAAAATTTTCAGCATCACCCCCATCGTATAACTCTCTAGCCTTAGAGGGAATTGAAAACAACCATGTGGTATACTTTGACTAAAAAATTAAGGAGTGTGACAACCTACCTGGGTATTATAAAATTCCACTCAAATAGGTAGTTTCTATAAAATAAGTAATTAAATCCAAAAAAACTCAACTCTATGATCTTTTATTTAACCAGTTATCATGTTTTTTATTCAAATAGAATTTATTATAATTTTTTTTAATTTAATTAATCATCCAGTTATTTTTTCCATGGTTGGATATATATATATATAAGAGTATTCACATACTGAGGAACATATAAAGCTCCAAGAAGATGTTGAACAATGTTTAGAGGGACTATATGGGAACATCTAATTTTCAATTCCTAATAAAATAGAGAAACTTGTTATATCTGTATGAACCCAGGTTTTCAGAATTGGTAAAAATCCAAACCCTGTTTGAATCTTTCACTTTTTTATGAGGAAACTGGATAAGCTGGGCAGTTTCTAAAAATTTATAGACTACATGCCGTGTACTTTTAATTACACGTTGTGTATAAGTTATGTGAGTGTCGTCTGTGTCCTTGTCGAGTACATGTCGTGTGATGACCGTGTAGAAATTTCTTACTACACACCGTGTAGTTCTAGATACACCATGAACTAGAGGAAAACATACTATTTGCGACGGGCGATTAGCGACGGTATCCCATCGCAAAAGGTCTTTTGCGACGGGTCTCTGTCTCAAATCGCCCGTTGCCGAAAACGGCGTCGCAAATAGGTGTTTTTACGGCTGTCCCTTCGTAAAAAGAGTATTTTTGACGGTACTTTTCCCCCATCGCAAATCATTTTTTGTTTATATATAAAAAGGTATTTGTGATGGTATTTTCCCCCATTGCAAATTGTTTTTTGTTTATATATATAAAGGTATTTGCGACGGGCCGTCGTAGATATATTACTTGCGACGGGTTTCTAACCCGTCACAAATGGGAAATTTTAAAAATATTTGCGATGAAGGTATTTGCGATGGACCGTCGTTGAAATGTTTTTGCGACGGGTATTCTTCTCGTCGTAAATGTTACAGTAAAAAAAATTTTACAACGGGAAACCCTGTCGCAAATATTCCCGTTGCAAATACTAAAAAAATAAAATAATAATAAAATAATTTTTACAAATCGTATAATATTATATAATAACAATAATAATAATAATATAAAAAAATTCTATTAATATATTATAAATAAAAAATATATAAAATATAATTATGAAATATTAATATAAAATAATAATAATAATAATTATAATAATAATATAATATAATAATACTAATATTAATAATATAAAGAAATTATATTATTATAATATTAATAATTAAAAATATATATAATATAATTATGAAATTTTAATATCAAAAAATAATAATAATATGAATAATAATAATATAATATTATATATTATGAAATATTAATATGAAAAAATAATAATAGTAGTACTAATATTAATAATATAAAAAATTAATATAATATTATTATTATTAAAATAAACATACATATTTATGAAAAAATAATATTAATATTTTAAATATTAATAAAATTATAAAATTATAAACTTCTCAATATTAACAATAAATATAAAATATTAAAAGTAATATTACTAAAATAAGTAGACATTAAAAATAATACTAATAAGTAATAAAATATTAAAAAAGTAAAAACAAATTAAATCATGAAATATTCGTACCAATATGAAAGAGGAATTGTAAATAGTTAATATGACTATAAACTACAAACTCAAATGTTTTTTACATGTAAAAAATCACTGGGGGTGGATAATCTGGAGGAGGTGGTGGAGGAAACTCCATCCCTAAACTATGAGTCAGACGACGCATATACTCTATCAGCTCTGGATGTTGCTCCTCATATCGACGTCTCTCCTCATCCTGCTGCTGATGCATCTTCTCCTGCAATCGACGGATCTCCTCATCATGCTGCACATGCATCTGCTCCTGCCCCTGATGCAAATCCTCTATAAGCAGACTTTGAGAACACAGCTGCTCCTGATACTGTGAGGCAGATGATGATGTCTCTGCACGAGCTCCTCTCGAGCTGGACGTCGACATCGCATCAGTACTATAATAATCTACATGAGTCAAATTAGAGCTGATACCAACTACTCGGCCCTTTTCGAAGCCATACTGGGTCGCCTGCATCCATGTCGTCTCATCAAAATGGTGGGCACTAGTCTGATCACCCGTCTCATCTTGACTCTTAGCTTGTGTCTGAGAGGTCGCGACCTCATATGACTCATTAAGTTTCAATTAGAAATTAAAATAATGAAAATATTATATGCATTTAATTTTCAAACTGAAAAGAAACTAATACTGACCACAATCTAAAGCTGGATGTCACCTCTAATCTATATAGTAGACGGATCAGTGTACATCCTCTGATAAATGTCATACGTCATAATACCGGGCTTCTCATCTTCCTATATGAATATAAAATAAACTATTTATATTTAAATTTGTATAAAATATTAAAAAAATTACTTACCAGATGCTCTCTATGTGCTCTGAATGTACGACTACCAGCTCGATGTGTCACGTCTTGTCTCCCCTAATTCTGTCGACCCAATGCAGATCTCCTCTGAAACCAACCACCCAACCAGTGTGTACATAATCCATACCAAAAGTGTTATGAAATGTACTCTGGTTGGTGGGATCTACAGGACTCATCAAATTCTGTCACTCTGGCTTTCCTCACATCCGTCTTTCTCAAATTATGCAAAAACTGATAGAAACGATCACACATAGACACCACCCATGCTGCGTGGATAGTGGCACACATGCTCTCGTCGATGGGATACCATGAACCCTAATATAAAGTTATTAATGAATTAAATTTTAAAATAAATAATATTTAATTACATACCATCCATTGATCGATCATGGCGGCCTGAACATAAGCGGGATTCTAATCCCATGTGAGCCAGGGCTGAGAAAAATAATTGCGCAAGATAGCGCTCCCCTGTCTAATAGCTATATGCGCAAAACTATGGAAGAAGAAAAAATAATCAAACAATTAAAATATAAATAAATTATAATTAAAGATAACTAAAATACATATGTTACCATACCACCGCGTGTGCGCATCGAATCCAAGAGGTGGACGTCGCTCCGAGATAGGATCTGGAATCATCAGTCTGGAAAGCCCACACCCCCTCCAAGTGCACCATGTAGTTCCAATAGCCTGAGGATCAGATGACTCACGAACTCATCATCCATAGGTAGATCAGCCTCCAGCAACTGAAAAAACGTTTCCGAGTCCATCTGAGATGAAATGATTGTTATTAGAAAACAGATGAAAATAACTATTATGTATAGATATATATTTTTTATGATTATAACCAGAATTTTACTGTGTCAATGTTCATCTTCATCATCATCTTCATAGTTTTCAATTTCCATGTCTTAATCTTCCTCATCAACATCCTCAATTTCCATATTAGTTTCACTTTCATCATATCTTGTCATTTCAAATTTAGTTGTAACATCATTGACAACATCATCACCATCGACCCATAACTGTGGGGTTTCATCCTCGATATTCATGTCTCTTTGTGAAAAAGATGTGTTTTGAGGAGTATCCTGAAAAATTCCATTTCCTTGCACTTCATTGGAACCACATTCAGTTTGAGTAAACTGATTTTCTCAAGATTTAACTTTTATTATACTCCACCAATCATCCAACTCTTTTGTAGTGGCACAGTATTTTGCATAATAAATTTGATGTTCCTGATGAGCCAATAAAAATGGTTCATTTACTGTGAGAAGACTTTTATTTTTAATATCATCAATTCAATGAGTTAGATGAATACACAAGCCTCTCTCAGTATCCAGCCATTGACATTTAAACATTGTTACATAATTTTATCCCAAATAACACAGTTCAATAATTTCCTCAAGCATGCCGTAAAAGTCAACTTCAATATCTCTATGATGTGATCCCTTCAAACAAACTCAACTATTCATTGTTTTCATTGATTCTCCATATGCATGTGTATGAAAGCGATAACCATTCACCACATATGCATTATAAGATTTAGCCATTTTGGATGGTGGGCTACTCAATATACGCAATCGAGTATCAATCTTATCAGCATGTACAGATACCTGAAAATTTGTAAAACATTTATCACAATTACAAGTAATAAATAGATTTTATACGTAAAACCAAAAAAGAATGTATGTTACCATTTTTTGAAACCAGTAGGCAAATATTTTTGGCGACGTTCTTCTAAGACAACTATTGTAATTTGTTGAAATTGTTTCTTAATATGATCTTCATATAACCTACAAATACAATATGATTAATTTACTATAACAGAATCTATAGAATAAGGGATAAGAGCACACACTGTATAATTGATGACATTTCTTCACAGTTGATTAGAACATATGTATGAGCTCTATGATGTTCATCATCTGAAATCCATCTACCATGAACTCCACCAAAGCCAAGTTTGGGATGATTGACAACTGATAATTGATTGTTCATATCATCAACAACATTCCCCTCGTTCCGGCCCATGCGGTAAAATTTTGAGGGATATTTAGATTCACAATTATGACAGCAGAATAAAGCAATTTCCTCTTGCAAATAAGCTTCAGCAATTGAGCCTTCAACTGATGCATTGTTACGTACTTTTTTCTTCAATTTCTACATGCATATCTCAAATGGGTACATCCATAGAAACTGAACCAAACCTCTACATTTTTCTTCATGTGGAAAATGTAATATCAAATGTTCCATTGAGTCAAAGAAAGCTGGTGGAAATCTTTTTCCAGTTTGCATATAATTACAACAACAGCTTCTTCCAGTTTGCATAGTATATTGTAGTCTGTTGTCACCGCACACATGTCTCAGAAAAATATAATATATCTGTTATAGAATCCAAAATCATAGAATTAAACAAACTTATTAATCCAATAAGCATAATTCTTTCCATTATAACATGTCAGTCTTGACTTTTTAATCCGGTAATATGACCATTTTTAACACATCTGCCCAAGTTGGAAGCATAGACATCTGGAAGTCTTAAATCTAAAATCCACTGACAAAATAATAAGCGACTCTCTTTGGTCAGTGTATAAGATTCTTTTGGCTTCATTAATCTCTGTGATCTAACATTTTCAAACAATTCAAGTTCTTGTCGCATGCAAATTTGGGCAAGATCTAATCATGCCTTTACATTATCTTTGGTTTTACCCGGTGTATTCAAAACTATATGAAATAAATTATCAAAACAGTTCTTCTCAATATGCATGAAATCCAAAATCTATCGGACCAACAAATCAGACCAATATAGAAGATTCCAAAAAATGCTCTGTTTTATCCAATTGTGTTCTTTCCCAAAGCCATGAATTTTCTGTTGGTTTATTGTTGGTCCAAAAGTGTTGGAAGGTAATAAAAATACAACTGATTTTAACTCTGTACCTGAGATCATTTTTTGAGGTTCATCTCTTTCAATTCTGCCTTTTCTGAAATGAGATTTATTCCTCTGAAAAGGATGATTGAATGGAAGAAATCTACGATGACAGTCAAAATAGCAAGGTTTTTTCAATTCACGAACATAAATGATTTTTTGTCTCCCATAAAGTAAGGAAATGATTTTGGACCATGTGTACTCCAGCCAGATAACATGACATATGCCGGGAAGTCACTAATTATCCACATCAAATCAGCTTTCATTACAAAATTCTGTTTCATAGCAGCGTCATATGTACCAACACCATGACTCCACAATAAATTTAACTCATCAATCAATGTTTTCTAATAAACATAAATATTTTCTTCTGATTTCATGGGATTTATAATGTCAAAAATATATAAGGCTCTTTCTTCAACATCCATGGAGGAAAATTTTACAGAGTTATAAAGACAGGACAATAGGAATAATGAGTACCAAAAGATCCAAACGGACAAAAACCATTAGTAGAAGGACCCAATCGTACGTTCCTGGATTCTAAAGAAAAAGACAGATGCACTTGATCAAGATGTTTCCATGAATCACCATTAGATGGATGAATCAATCTTTTACCATTTGAAATATTGGTTTTATGCCATGACATCATTGTCGCTGTGTTCTGAGACATAAATAAATGATGTAACCTGGGTGTAAGCGGGAAATATCTCAAATGTTTTAAAATAATCAATCCAGACTTCCCTGATTGAGCTTCTTTATACCTAAATTTTCCACACATGGGACAAATATCCAACGACTCATTTTCCCCAGAATATTAGATTAAATCATTTGAAAATGTATAGATATTCTGATAACTAAGGCCCAGATTATGAACCCGTCTCTTGCCCTCATAATAATTAGCAGGCATCATATTTCTTTCAGGTAATAGTGCTTTAACCAAAGAAAATATCTGATCAAAATAGTTATTTGACATTCCATTATCTGATTTAATAGCCATAAATTTTTCAACTGATTCTAATTTTCTTATCTTACAACCAGGATATAATGCATCCTCAACAGACCTGAACAACTCAGCAAATTCAGATGGTGCCAACTCAGGAGGTAAATCAACATCATCCTCAATTTAAATTTGTTGAATGGATGACCCAGCAACATCATGTACTAAATTCTAAAACCGTGATGGATTTGGAATCAAATTATTAGTATATTCTCTGGAACTGCATTCACCACGTTGATACCAAAAAATAAAATCTATTTTAAAACCATAACGCTAGAGATGTTGCCCAATAATGTCAAATGTTTCAAACGTTCTCAGAGCACATTCTTCACAAGGACACTTAATTTTCCCTTCTGAAACAAATTCCGTGTTTGATGATATAAATGATATGAAAGCTTCAACAGCATCAACATATACAAGATTTAAACTAGAACCATTTTTATTTTTACGCTGATTTATCCAAGCACGATCATCTAATAATGATTGATGTCGATTTTCTTGTTCCATATTCATATATATGTTTCTAAAAAATTTAAAACCATTACTGTTGTTAAATAATTTGATATAATAAAAACAATATCCTAAAAAGAGAAGATACATAATTATAGTTATTTCTTATTAATTTCCAGTGGATTGGAGGCAGTTCTTTTGCCTGATGACTCATCTCCTTACAAGGAGATGAGTCGTCAGTGAAAAGAGCCTATTTTGTCTGACGGGTCATCTCTTTTTAACTGTCTCCCGACTGAAATCAGTATGAAAAACATGCTCTGACATACGTTAGAGATAATTTTTAATACTGATTTTAGTGGGAGAAAGTAGAAAAGATATGAGACATTGAACAAAAGGTATCCATCAATCCACTAGAAATTGTGTCAATTTATAACCATGTACTCGAATTTATTTGGTTTTTGATAAATTATTACTAATTATTACTAATTATTACAAATCTAAATATTTCCAACAGATTTTTCTCTATTCTTAACATGTTCAAATCTTAAAGGGTCGTCAATTTTCAGGTCATGCCCAATAAAATTTTTGTGTTTGCCATGTCCAATGTAAACTCTATAATTTTCCTTACATGGTTGATCACCTCTCAAGTAGTGTTGCAATAGGACGACACAAGTAATGTCGTTCTCGTCTTTAAGAATCATTTCACATGACCCTTTACATCGATCATTCTTCCTTGAAAATTTAAGAGAACTTCAGTATCTTTCCCATAATTTTTCAAGAAAGAATGATCTATGTAAAATGTCATGTGATATGATTCTTATAGATGTGAAAGACATGACTTGGGTTGTCCTATTGCAACACTACTTGCGATGTGATCAACCAAGCATGAAAAATTATAGACTTTACAATAGACACAGTTGACAAAAACCTTTTATTGGGCATGACCTGAAAATTGGCGACCCTTTAAGATTTGAAAATGTTATTAATAGAGAAAAACTTGTTGAAAATATTGATAATTGTAATATTTTATAAATTTTTTATAATTTTAATAATTTTAATATTTTTTATAAATATTAAACATATAATAATAAAATAATTATATTATTAGTATTATTTAATTATTAATATTAGATTAATATAATATTTTATATTATGTTGTTATTTATGTTACTAGTTATATTACTGATTATGTTACTAATTAGTAATGTGAAGATATGCATATAGGTCGGGTGGTTAATCGAATCATTGAATAGAAAAACAAACATGATTGACCGCTCATATACCTCAATTTTCTTTTCATTTGTGTGTTGAAGTTGACAGGAATCTTCTACATCCACATGTAATATTTGCTTTTACTATCAAAATTATAAACCTCATCACCTCTATGCTGGCAAGGAGGTTGATAATTTTAACAGTAAAAGAAAATATTACATGTGGAGGTAGAAGTTTTCTGTCAAGCCTCAACACACAAATGAAAAGAAAATTGAGTTATATGAGCGGTCAATAACGCTTGCTAATTTTCCTAATTATTTTATTTTTAATTGTCTCCTAATTATTTTATTTGTTTCCTAATTATTTTATTTTTTTCTAATTATTTTATTTATTTCCTAATCATTTTATATGATTCCTAATTATTTTTACTTGTTTCCTAATTATTTTTATTTGTTTGTTAATTATTTTTAATTGTTTCCTAATTGATTTTATTTGTTTCCTAATTTTTTTTAATTTTTTCTTAATTATTTTTAATTGTTTCTTAATTATTTTGAATTGTTTCTTAATTATTTTAAATTGTTTCTTAATTATTTCTAATTTTTCCTAATTATTTCTAATCTTTCCTAATTATTTCTAATCAATTAAATCTAATTATTTCCTAATTATTTGATGATTATTTTAATTAAATCTAATTATTTCTTAATTATTTAATAATTATATAATTATTCCAAATAAAATATAACTATTTCTAATTTTTTCTAATTAAATATATTTATTTCTAATTATTACCGAAACATCCTCTGGGAGTGTCGAACCAGGAGTGCAGTAAGGCCTGTTGTCGTGTACCAGGTTACCCCGCTTCAAGCTCGAAACACCTTGTCAGAGTTTTCACTCCTAGGTACATCTGTGCCAGAGCCGCCTCTACTTGTTCATATCCAGACAAAGATTATTTGGTACAACCACTTAATCTTATTATACCATATAGCTAATAAACATTCTATTAAAAAAATTAAAATTAACAATTAAAAATAAAATTAACAATTAAAAATAGTTTAACAATTAAAAAAACTATAAATTACATTGCAATTTACACCTCCTACCTCTTCCTCTGCTCTTCTCATAAGAAAAAATTAAAATAAAAAAATTTCTTCTTAGAAAATAAAGTTAAAGAGAGAAAGGAAAAAAGAGGAAGAGAGATCTGAATGATTTGAAAAAAACGGATGGGGGTATATATAGGTTAGAATAGTTGCGACAGGATCCCGTCGCAAATACCTTCACCCGAATTAATTACGGGCGACAGTTAAAAAGGTTTTTTTGCGACGGGCCCGTCGCAAATAGCTGCCTGCCGACATACCATTCACGACAGGTTGATATCCCCATCACAAATTGCTATTTACCACCGCCAGTATTAGTGACGGGCCCTGTCGCAAATAATATCACCCGTATTTAATACAGGCGGCAGTTAAAAGGGTTTTTGCGACGGGCCCGTCGCAAATACCTATAGGCCGACATACCATTAGCGATGGGAGGATATCCCCGTCGCAAAAGCCAATTCACCACTGCCGGTATTGGAGACGGGACCCGTCGCAAATAACACCTACTGAATAGGTTTTTGTAATGGGACAATTACTCATCGCAAATGATATTTACCACCTCTGGGTACTTGCGACGGGAAGAAGACCACCGTCGCAAATAGGCTTCCCGCGTTTTGGTGCGCAAATCACAGGAAGCCTATTTGCGATGGTGGACTTCTTCCCCTCACAAATATCTGACTATTTGCGATAGGCATATATTCCCGTCACAAATACGGTTTTCTTCGGATTTTTTGCGATGGGATTTATCCCCGTCGCAAATAACCCATCACAATAATCGATTTTTCCCGTAGTGGTGTACTTGTGACCATGTAGAGGCCATACATGGAATGTGGGACTGTTGGCCTGGTAAAACCACGTACATGTCGTGTTATCCTTCGAAATTCTTGTTAGTTTAGCTGTGTATGAGGGATATACATGGTGTGTGTGTAAGTCGGCGAGGAAGAGAAGAAAAACTCAGTACACACTGTGTTCCCTTAGGTACATGAAGTGAACTGACGTCGAAAGGTTCTAGAATGTAAGTTAGTGGAATTCCATCTTCCATATAAATAGTTAAATGATATATACGACATTTAGTCATGAAGTACATGCCGTGTACTTTCTTATATTTCACTAAAATGGGAAGTAGCCTCGTTTTTAAGGCAGAACTCAATTTTTCACCATGTTTCGTGAACCAAGCTAGCCAGGACATCAAATCCCACCCAGATCTTTGTTCGAACTCCATTTCAATCAAGATTAGATCCATTGGAACCCCCTCAGTAAGGCCTCGATTCCTATTGATCCATTTTCATGATTTCTGTTTTAGAATGAGTTATAGGGGTTTTGAGCGGTTTTGATTCTTTTGTAGATATACCGCATTTTAGACCTAAGTGAAGTTTGTTATCGAAGGAGTAGCATCATAAAAGTCTTAGGTAGGTGGTGCATACCTTCTTTTGTGTTTTCGTGGTCTATTTGGTGGCGCAGCCTTCGGCACATTTTCAGATATTTTGAGCGGGGACCCATTTTATCTGCTATTACATATTTAATTGATTGTTGACCTATATGATACATTTGGGTGTGCCCTTTTACAATTTTTTCATGAGTGGGGCTAGGCGAGGTGTCATTTCTCATCGGGTCATTTTTTTCTGGGGAACACCAAAACTGTTATATTTGAATTATATTGTTATAAACTATTGATTTTAGTTTATTATTCTTAGTATGACTTGTTTGAGGTTTTCAAGACCTTAGTGATGGTATGGGACAACACCTTTCATAGTGAAATTCAACTGTTTAGATTGTTTTTTCTATTTTTGTGTTATGTTAAAATATGTTATATAAGGAATTGAGGAATTGAATATGCTGGAACCATTGGGTTGTGTTGGGAATGGCTGGGATATTCCTGAGTGATGATGATTGCGGGTTGGGCATGGACTGGGGTTACTTTGGGTGGTTCTGACCACAAGATTGGGCATCATATACGTCAGTTTGAGGTAGGATGACTGTCAGGTTGGGCATGGAAAAGGTTACTGGGATGGCAATGCCATCATAAATGAGCAACATTGTCATAGGGACACGAGGTGTCAGAGACTTTGTGGCTTGGGTACTATTTTTGGTGATTATCACTCACTTGGACTTTGAGTAGTCTGCACATAAAGAAACTCCATGATGAGTTGGTTTTGACCACTCATGCAGGTATAGGCCTCTATTAGTTGCAGATTAGGTACTATTGGTTTGGGGGTGCTTGCCGTATGAAGCCACGTGGGAGGAGAGGAACCGTTAGGGGATAACATTGAGGTTATAGGGTTGGGGGAAAAGGCTCTCTATTATTTAAGGGAAGATATTATTGTCCCTCTGGATACTTTATTTTGAGGGCAGACATTGTTGTCCCTTGAAACTACTTATCTTGAGGGAAGACATTGTTGTCACTCTGGTTACTTGCTGAAGACATGCATCATTTTTCCTTTGGGTTCTTGTTTATTGTGAATGCCTGCGGGATGTCGGTACTTGAGACATGTAGAGTGTGGGGAACATGGAACCAGGTTACTTGACAGGGATTCCAGTATTGGCTGAAGAAGGTGACACTCCAAGGTGGCTGCTGAGAACACGTGGAGTTACTATTTATTGTTCGTCGTTCTGTTTACTGATTTCCTTATAAATGCATGCCTGCTTAAACACTTAAATTATGTACGCACCATTGGGTGGTATCCTATTGATATTTTTCTTACACCCTGCAGGGTCCCTTTGAGACGTGTGCAGACTTAATGGATTTACATGCTGGAAAGAGGCCAGCTTCAGGAGTTGGGATGTATTAGTTGTTTCATGGAGATTGTTTGGACCATGAGGTCTTACCTAGCTGGAGTTTACCATGTTTTTCTTTGTTCCTGTATCATCATTCTTTCTTGTTGTAACTATGTATGATTTTCCATTAGCACCATTACATTTGGATATGTATGTCCTGCTTTGGATGCATGTGATATTGTTTAGTAGTTTTTACATGTGTTCAACATGTTTTTGTGTTTATTTCTGATGCTGTTGTTTATATTTATTTCTACCGCTGTTTATCTATATTGATTGTGCTTCCGCTCTGCGGGTCTGGTTCGAGTCTGCTAAGTCTTTTATTCCACTGCATCTCAATTCATATACTTGGACCAGTACCATTTTTATTATCCTCCGAGAGGGTATAGCCTCCCCACTATACCTTTATGACCCTCACTGCTAATTAGTCACCTTTGGCATTCAGGGAGGTGCGCCTAAGGTAGTAACACCCAACCCGTTTAGCCCTGTTTGGGTGGCACTTTGGTTCTAGCATGGGATACAATGTGGTATCAAAGGAGTTCTTGATAGGGATCTAGAAGCAATGATTAACTGCCTACTAATGAGATTGAGACTTAAATTTTATTTATGCAGGTTTCACTGTTTGGGATACGGTAGACTGGAGAGATGTTGTTACTGGAACTGGGTTTCTAACTTGTTCTTGGGTGCCTTCAGCCCCAAGTAAAAGGGATGGACCATGTTACCTTGGATGGGAATTGGTGTTTTCTTTTTTGTTTAGATTACTGTTTATATGATTTCCACCATGTTGACTCACTTGGTGTGTGATTTTATTTATTGTGATATGTAACCATTGACCCGGTGCAGTAAGAGAGAATTGGACCATGGCCCGGTATGGAAAGGCTTGGTTGCTTGGCTTTTGATAGGAACATTTTTTGGGTATTTCAATTTCATAATTGCATGTATGATTTGTGAAGTGATAATGTCTTGTGAATGATATCAATTGCAATTATTAGTATTTTTAAAATGTGAATAGTTGAGATTCCATATATAATTTCTTTTTTTTGGAAATGTGTATACCATGCTTTATATATTTGAAGAATTGCATGTGACAGGGTATTTGGGTATGACTCTTGTATGAGCATGAAGGTACTATCGGTTGAAAAGATTTTGATCACCATGGTTGGGCGACTCGGTCATCAGTTTGATGAAATGTGGGTTGTCTGGACGGTAATGGCCAAAGGTACATTTGATATTTGCCTCTATTGAGTGGTGGGTAAGGAGGACATGAGGCCAGGATGCCATGGGGCATGGTTGCTGTGGGGGAGAGTAGGGGTAGTAGTTATGCACTACCTTTTATTTCTTCCCTTATTTGTGTTATCTATGTATAATGTTTTATGTATGTTGGATGTATGACCATTTATGGTTTTTGAGGGTTCCCTTTAGTCGACTCAGATAGAGCATCAGGTGGGAGATGATACAGTGCCACATGATCAGGTTTAGGATCTAGTGCAGGCAGAATGGGAGCCGCGGGTACAGGCTTAGGGACACGATCTGGTTTAGGATCTAGTGTAGGAAGGATAGTATATGGGTTTGGTAGTGTTCTTGCCATGGCTCAATGAAAAGCTCCGAGATAGTCTGGTGCGTGTCTTGCAGTGGATCGACAAAGCCGCGCAGGGTAGGGAGCCATCTATGGAATATCTGACACGGGAGTTCCAGTCACAACACTAGCCACTTTTTTAGGGTGATGGTGGTCCACATGTGGTTGAGAACTAGATAAAGATCATGCATATGATCTCAGAGCATCTCAATATGCCTCCAGGGCAGAGGGTCAAGCTGGTGACATACATGTTGTGACGACAGAAAAATCATTGGTGGGATGTGCAGGTTTAGGCTCATAGGCACAAAGGAATGGCATGGAAGGACATCAAGGACATGTTCTATAGGAACTTTTACCCAAAGACACTGAGAGATGACAGAGCTCATGAGTTCCTGAGTCTTTAATAGGGAGACATGTCTGTCATGGACTACGCAGCTACATTCACAGAGTTATCTCGCTTTGCACCTGGTATGGTAAGCAATGATGCGACAAGGGTGAGGCGCTTCAAGGATGGATTATGAAATTCCATTTAGGTCTAGGTGAATATCTTCAGGCTGGGTTCTTTCTCAACGACAGTGAACCAGGCACTCATAGCGGAGGGAAACCAGAGGGATAGGCCCCAGGTGGGCCGGGCGACGGCTTCAGGTGAGGGTTCAGACAGAAGGAATCGAGGAAGGGATGAGTTCCCGCAGGGCAGTTAGGGAAAAGACTCATCTAGACCACCTCGTAGTAGTTTTTTAGTGGTTTTATTTCAGTTCGGATAGCCAGAGCTTATTCAGACTCAGTGCAATACGCCTCCGAAAGAGTGCTGAGCATGTGGACAGGTCGGGCATCTTGAGAGGTTCTGTAGGCAGCCTTCTCAGATAGCTGGCAGTTAGGGACTAGGATAAACGGTGGCATATGGAGTTGGTTCAGGTTTGATACCAGGAGAGGGTAGCCGAGATTCAGCTGCACGCGGAGGTGTGACAGAGACAATGGGATCTAGTTTAGGGGTTAATGGCCAGTGGCTGGAGTAGCATCATAGGGAGGTTAGGCATTAGGCAGCCGTACATCAATCCATGTTCGCGCGGTGGAGCTTCCACTGGCTGAGCAGGCTGGTGAGCCGTCAAATATTTGAGGTACATAGTGGTGTGGCCTTGATTCCCATTTTTCCTTTTTGGCATGACCTTTAGAGTCATGCCCATTTTGAGTGAATGTGATGCACATGATCTATGTGGACTGACTAGATTCTAGTAAGTGGGTTTGGCACCATATCAGGTGCGTCATATATTGATATATATATGTGTGTGTGTGTGTGTGTGTGTGTGTGTGTGTGTATGAGATGCGTAGCATCAGGGGGTATCAATGATGCAAGTTACTTGAGGTGCCTTAGGAATCGAGGCATCGATGATGCATGTTAATTGAGGTGCCTTGGGTATCGGGGCATAGATGATGCGGGTTACATGAGGTGCTAGGAACCAGGTTAATTTTTGAGCATCCATGGGATGCAGGACATTGTGGAGGTGGAAACCGATGCGGTGCGGGATACATAGGGTGTCGGTAATGACATATGAGCACCAATAAGGCGCAGGGGTGACAATGCGTCACAGAAGGACTATACATCCAGAAAATTGGTTAGCGAACCTTCATTGTTTGATTTTTTTTCATGTTGGGATAGAATTAGGTGATTTGTAAGGTGGGGAGACCCTTGAGGAATTGGAATTAACCTTTGAGATTGGGGGAAGTCTGTGTTACTACAATTGGGGTGGTATGTTCAATGCCATCTCTAGGTTTCGTTTGATATCTCAGGGACGAGTGAAGTTAAAGTTGGGAGATTGTAAGAACCTGGGTTTCAGAAGGGGTCAAAATCCCAACCCTGCTTATATTTTTGACTTGTTTCTGAGGAAACTGGATAAACTTAGCAGTTTATGGAAATTTCCAAACTACACGCCATGTACATTTAAGTACATGTTTTGTATATGTTAGGCGAGTACCAACTGTGTGATCGTCGATTACATGTCGTGTGATGACTGTGTAGAAATGTCTTACTAAAAACCATGTAGTTTTAGACATTCCATGTATCTGTGACCATGTGGAGGTCATACGTGGCATGTGGGCCTGTTGGCTGGGTAGAACCATGTACATGTCATTTTCTCCTTAGACACCCTGGGTAGTCTAGCCGTGTATGAGGTATATACATGGCATGTGGGTAAGTCGGCGAGGAAGAGAACAAAAACATAGTACACACTGTGTTCCCCTAGGTACATGTCGTGAACTCATGCTGGCAGGTTTTGGAATGTAAGTTGGTGGAATTCATGATACCACATAAACAGTTAAATGATATACACATCATTTATTCATTAAGCGCATGCCGTGTACTTTATTTTTTCTTTAAAACAGGCCGTAGCCTCGTTTGTTGAGGATGAACTCATTTTTTCACCTGGTTTTGTGAACAAAGCCATCTTGGACTTCAAATCCCTCCCAGATCATCATCCGAAATCTGTTCTGATCACAGTTGCATCCGTTGGAACCCCATCAATAAGGCCTCGATTCCCATTGGGCCATTTTTCTTGATTTCTGTTCAAGAATGATTTATAGGTGTTTTGATAGATTTTGATTATTTTGTATATCTACCACATTTTAGTCCTAATTGATGGCTGCTTTCAGAGGTGTAGAATCATATGAGACTCAAGTAGCTGGTACATACCTTCTTTTTTGTTTTTGGGGTCTATTGGGTGGTGCTGACTATGGTGCATTTTCATGTATTTTGAGCAAGACCCATTTAATATTCTATTTCATATTGAATTGAGTGTTGACCTATGGGATGCCTTGGGGTATGCCATGTTACCAGTTTTTCTTGAGTGGGGCCAGGAGAGGTGTCATTGCTCATCTGGGTATTTTGGTCAGGGAATGTCAAAATGGTTATATTTCAATTATATTGTTATAAACTATTGAGTTTAGTTTATTAAGACAGATATGACTTGTTAGAGGCTTTTAAGACCTCAATGATGGTATGGGGCATCACCTTGCGTAGAGAAATTCAACTATTTAGATTTTTTTCCTCTTTATGTGATCTGTTAAAATATAATACATATGAAATTGTATAATTGAATATGCTGGAACCTTTGGGTTGTGTTGGGCATGTCCAGGATATTATTGAGTGACGCTGATCATAGGTTGGGCTTGGACTAGGGTTACTTTGGGTGGTTCTGACCAATGGATTGGGCATCATGGATGTCATTTTGAGGTAGGATGACTATCTGGTTAGGCATGGACTGGGTTATTGGGATGGCGATGCCATCAAACATGAGCAACATGGACACCAGGACATGAGGTGTTAGAGACGTTGTGGCTTGGGTACTATTTTTGGTGATAACCTCTCACCTAGACATTATGTAGTGTGCACATAGAGAGACTCTTTGATGAGGTGGTTTTGACCACTCGTGTTGGTAGAGGCCCCTATTAGTTACAATTTAGGTACTATTGTATTGGAGGTTCTTGTTGTAGGAAGCCAAGTGGGAGGCGAGGATCCTTCAGGGGATAGCATTGAGGCTATCATGTTAGAGGAAGAGGCTCGCCTTTATTTGAGGGCAGACATACCTGTCCATTTGGATACATTATTTTGAGGGCAGACATCAATGTCCCACTGGATACTTATTTTGAGGGTAGACATAGTTGTCCCTTCGGTTACTTGTTGAGGACAGACAACAATGTTCCTATGGGTTCTTGTTTATCGGGTATGTCTCTAGGATGTCAGTACCTGGGACATGTAGTGTCAAGTGACACATGGTTCCAGGTTACATGACAGAGATTCCAACATTGGATGAAATAGGTGAAACACCATGGTGGTTGCTGAGCACCAGTGGAGTTAGTGTTTATTGTGCATCATTTTTTTACTGGTTTCCTTATAAAAGAAAGCATTCTTAAACACTTATATTAGGTATGCACCATTGGGTGTAATCCTAATGAGATTTGTCTCACACCCTGCACGGACCCTTTGGGACGCGTGCAGACTTTATGGATTTATGTGTAGGAAAGAGGCCAGCTTGAGGAGCTGGGCTGTATTAGCTATTGTAAGGAGATGGTATGGACCATGAGGTCTTACATAGCTGGAGTTTACCTTGTTTTTATTTATTCCCTTATCAGCATGCTTTCTTGTTGTAGCTACTTATGGTGATCCATTGGAACCTTTACATATGGATATTTATGACATACTTTGAATGCATGTGTTATTGTTCAGTAGTTGTTACAAGTGTTTAGCATGCTGTTGTGTTTTTTTTTTCTATTGTTGTTTATGTTTATTATTCAGTAGTTGTTTATATTTATTGCTTATGCTATTGTGTTTAGCATTATTTTGTTTATCTATACCTATAAGACCCTCACTACTAGTCAGCATCCTTTAGTGTTCGGGGAGGTGTGCCTAAGGTAGTCACACCCGACCCGTTTAGCACTGTCAGGGTGGATTTTCGGGTCCTGATCATTACAACATGTATGAGGAATATTTTTTTATTGAATATTCATTATTTTATAATTTTTAAATATAATAAAACTCTAAATTTCTTGTTGATTATTTGATTAATGTATTATACATAATACATGTACTAGATAATAATGAAGATATTGTTAAAGTGGTAATGAAGAAAAAGGAGGACTCATTCATTGTCTTACCTCCACCATAAATATTTTATCTCATTTCCAGGTGGATGGATTTCATGTATTCTATCCATAAAGACCTCAAAAAATATAAAAATGTTAATTTAGTAGAAAGAATGTTTTGTGGTTTTAATCAATGTAACATGACTCACCATTATAATTTGGATAATACATTGGTAATTCCCATCTTGAGGAAGTCAAAACCCGAGGAACATTTGAAGGATAAAAAAACTGGCATTATTTTATTCCCCTTTATCATTCTATTTCATTTCTTTCAACAAATAAATTTCTTATGATTTTATTCATTTAATTTTATAGTGAGTGGAACTTTGGATATTAACTCAATGTTACAAACCAACAAGACAGGTTGTGCCTCTCCATAACACATAATGTTATGTTATGATTCAATTAATAATAATAATTGGTGTCAAGTATACTTTAATAATTTGAGTACAATGCCCTATTTATGTTTAGGGGAGGGACCTATTATAGTTAATCATTTCCAAATCCATGTCATTCAAATTTGTTAGGATATTTTTTATCTTGGTGTGTGTTTATTTGCTAATTTTTTTTAAACTTGTATCAGGAAATGATTATATTATTAATTTTCAAGAATCATGTCTAAGTGAACAAATTTCTACCCAGAAAATGATGACAAATGAATGATAAAAAAATATTTTGCTAAAAATAGTGTGAATTTCATGAAAACCCCCTTTGATTTTTGAATCCCTTTCCACATCTCGATGTCTTTATCCGCAATACATCCTTCCCTTGAGACTTATTATCACTTTTGTTATATTCATTTCATTCAACTAATTACTTTATATAACCAAAACATAAATTCTATATTCCTAATTTTATTTATTTATATCTCAAGCTGAGGGTTTGAGGAACTCATGTTTTAAAAGGTTGTGAAATATCTATAGATTTTAAAGACCCATATTTAAGAGAATCATTTTTATTATGGCCTACCAAATAAATTTAATCATATTTTCTCTTATTAGATATTAAAATAATATTAGGATATCCATATTAATCTAATTTTACCTATCTATCCAATCCTAAAATCGAAAATCCATGATTTGTTTCAACCTATGTTTCTTTATTGTGGTGTGAGAAATCATTTGGGGCTAAATTGGGTGGAAAATAAATTATTGAATCCAATTATTTATCTTGAAAATGTTGTTCTCTTAAAATTTGTCCCTTGATTGATCTTTTGTAGGAGAACACTAAAAATTATTCAGAGTTGAAGCTACTACAAAAATGAAAGAAAAAAGATAATTTATAAATATTATTGTTTAATCTTCTATAATGATTAATTGGAAGAAATTTATATTTTTATTTAGGACAACGGTACTCATTTGATACTATAGATAGTTATAAGTAAACCATGAAAGGGTGAAAAGTAGAATCCTGTAATTTTTCTTTACAACGATCCAAATTATCCCTATCCTGCCATATAATATTTGACATGTTAATTATAAAAAATGAATTCCACTATACAATAATAAAAAATCCTCATAAGAAACACATTTTTTTGACTCTTATCAGTTGTATATGTATGAATTTTAAAAAAATATGATGGATCTTGAAATTTTTGGAAGACAGAGTCATTATTGGAAAATAAGCTTTGTGTGATGATTGATAAATTCACATAATTTATATTGTTTATATGTATGGGTGAATGAATGATATATAAATGAATTGATTATGATTAATTGGGAACATGGAATAATAGTTTTTTTGGTTCCATGATATCTTTTTTGTGTTAAATAGGTGGACCTCATGTATATTTTAATAAATTTTATTTAATTTTAGATTTTTTTCATTTCTATAGAGGATTCCATGTTATATGTGTGTGGGAATTGATTGAGATAATATTTACATTGATTTTCAACTCTATTATAATGATTTAATATCCAAAAATTTATTATTTTCACTTGAACTATATCATTTATGGAGTTTTGGGGAATTTTGAATGAAAAAATAAAAATTGAATAATTGTTGATTTTTAAAAAAATTTTGTCTCATTGATATTTAGAGCATAAAATTTTCAACACTAATACAAATAGTTGAATGTATTTTTTTAATATTCCATTTTTTTCATCAATTAATTCAAATGGACATAGTTCAATTAAAACTTCATATTTCCAAAATAATTCAATCGATGCAAAAATATTTTGGAAGATTGAATGGAAACTCATTATTATATGAGGAATATATTAGGTTATTTGGAACCAAATGAGGTTATTCTAGATTTCCATGAAATATGAAATTAATTATACGGTTAAATTTCAATTGAATTCAAAAAATCACTTAGTAAATAAACCATTGGATGTCTCAAATTTTAGGGAGATGAAGGGTCTCATTAGGAAACAAATTACAACTTCATTAAATTATGAGAAATATAAATTAAACATTTTGAAAATATTTTGTGAATTTTTTAGGTAGATATCTAATTTTTTATAAAAAATTATTGAGAGATAAACATAAAAATTTTCATACATATGGTGGGAAGAAATGATGAAATATTTTGGTGGGAGTATTCTGGAGATGAAATTCATTATTGATTCATTTAAGTTTTCTTAGTTCTCTTATTTTATTCTTACATATTCTTTTTTAAAACCCAATTTATGGTAGTGTAATCCTATGAGGGATTAATTAAGTAGTTTTTTTTCCATTTTTTAATAATTTATTTAATATTCGTCAAGGAATTAAATAATTTTCACATTTTTTCATATTAGATTAAATATTCCCTTAGCATTTTAAATTATCAAGTATAGTGTAATTTATTTTTTTATACTCTTATTTTTATTTCCTTGTTTGATGATTGTTTTCTCCATTAACATGGCATGGATTATATATAATGGACTAAACTATGTATTAGTGGTGAACTATATGGAGGTACACAGTATACGAGGGAGGGTTAGTTGAAACTCTTTATTATTTGAAATAAAAAATTCCGAATTTGGAATTTCCTACATTAATTGATGGTATTTGCTACAAATAAGTTACACATTGAAATGAGTAAAGAATAAAATGATATAATTGATCATTTTATTCTCCCCATCAACATTTTACTAAGGGGATGAGAAAAATAGATTCTGTAATCTCACTAAAATTGAATCAGAAAATCTAGATTGTATAAATGAGAACTATAATAACATTGAATTTTTAAGACCTAAGCTGACCTTACCTTCAATCCCAGATCATTTTTTCATTCAAATTATTCATAAATACAATTCAATATTGTGTTTCATTTATTATTTTTGTTTTTAGAATTAAAATATTTTAAAAAACATTACTTTCTCTAAACTAATGTTAGAAGCCTTTTTGTTTTGACATCCTCTATCGACAAAACCTAGATTTTACACTATTTTACAATTTTAAATTAACAGATAATTGTTTTTTTATATCCCATGATAGAGATGCGTAACATTCCATTTCAATATAAATGGTAAATATCCTCTCATATCTCCAAATCATCATCAAAAAAATATTGACTATCAATACATTCCAAGAATACTGAATTACGTTTGAAAACAACTATTGCTATTATCGAATTATATACATCTTCACTATAGATATAAAATGTTGGGAATGACCCGTATTTCCACAACAATTACACCTAATAAGAGGTGAATTCCTATGATTATTAGCTTCATAACCCGTTATCCCTTTAGTTATTTAAATCTTCTTATTCTCATTTACACCCAAAACAAACATTAATTTTAGAGTGGTCAGTTTTGTTCTTCTACCAATCATCAATGCTATTTCATGATTATTATAACCTATAACATCTATATTATTATTATTTTTTTGATTATATTAATAATTAATTCACACTTTTAGTAGACCATTGTATAATAATCCTCATTTTATCACATTTGTTCCTTATATTCCTTATGAATTATCAGGAATCTAGAGTATCTCCTACTATTCATATTTTATTTGTTATCTAACAAAGTCGACTTCTATTTCTTCTATTTTATTAAATTGATATTTATATATATTATTCAAACAATAAACAACCCTTTTATTTTCTATAATTTTAAAAATATACTCAATGACCTTCTCAGAGTTTTATTTTTTTCATATTTGATTATTTCATATTTGGACCATAACTAAAACATCAGTTCTTCCTACTACTACACAATGAGTTTGGAATAATGAAATACTGTCTTGGTTTTCCTCATATTTGTTCTCTAAACATCTATATTCTCAAGAGCTTCCTGAAACACATCATAAATATTACCAATAATTTCAACATCTAATTTTTAATTATCATTGTCTTCCATGTTATGGATATTTCATAAAACCAAAAATTTAGAACATTCTAAATATAATTTACAATCTAAAAATTTCAATACCTCTATTACTTTTAAACTATAATATTCTTGTGAAATTATATTCTTAGTGAATAATGTTTTCTTTTTAATTTTATTACAAGTCTTATTGTTTTAATTCATAATTATGGAAATTTCATTAAAATCCTCACAATATTCTTCAAACATCATAGGACACTATTTTTCATGGTGACCATCCTTTCCACCCCAATATCTTGTGTGCTGAAGATTCGATTTAATCATTCAATTTACTCTTTACATATTTGAGAATAATAATGATATTACTTCATTCATTTCTTCTTCTTTTGATCCATCCTCTATGGTGACCTTCTTCATGGATTTCCAATACACATCCTCAAACATTTCCTTTCCATAGCCTCATTATCATTATTCTTATTCTAATTACTGAAAAGTGTTCAATGAATAGAATCCAATGTAATCTCATTTGGATATTTATCCTCAAGCCTAGAGGCATAAATATTGAATTGGTGTAAAAATATTATCAGGTTGTGTTCGAAAATATTCATTTCATAATGTAATTATCCAAGATCATGAATTTACTGCAAAATCACATTCCCCTAATAAAATATAATCAATAGATTCATTTTAGTGTATTAAAAGGTTCATAATCTTATTTTTTAAAACATTAAACTTATGCTCTTAAACATTTATTTTTCATTTTTACATATTTAATATTTTCCCTACATTTCATGTGATAATTTAAATGAAATTACATTCTCATATATATTTTTGGACAATGATCCCCTTATGAAATTGATTCCTCTAACATCCAGATATATTCCTCTCCATTCAAAATATGTTAAAGACTTTATATCCATTCTAACTGAGATTCTATGTATCATAGTTTTATACATATCCATACCCAATTACTAGATGTAAAACTATGTTTGATTATTCCATAATTGGTAATTTTTTCACTCAATAGTTGAAAAAAATTTATAATTGATGGATTTCATGGATTCTACTTAGAGGGGAACAATAACGTTATCCCTAATCTCTAATACAAATCTTTTTCCCAATTATGTTAAACACCCTATGGGAAAGGCACTTGAATCAGTGTTTAACATATTTAAACAACCATTCATTTGAAGATTCAATTTCATTGTAAAAAAAACTATCTTCCCTCACATCCCCAATAGAATGAATAAATATAAGTTAAAACATGTCCATGGAACAAAACATTTACATGGGTCACCCCCAATGGGTCATATCAAATGAGAATAAAAAATAATGTTCTGGTCTACCATATCCACTATCATGAATATATTATACTTATTTAAAGTTTATTGAGTAAACCTCCTGGTACACTTCCATTCAAACATAAAATGCTGAAAACTCTCTGAAATAACTTTTACTCACTAATCCATCTAAAAGTTATTCTACTGATAATATGAATAAACCCTCATTACACCACATTTTTTTTGTATTATGATGCTAAAAATTTATCCACTTAATGAATATAAATAAAAGACATAATTTCTATTTAAATTCCATATTTTTTTGTGAACAAACGCTTACTCTCAGCATTTAAAAGTTTTCTCGAAAATTATTTCGTTTGAATGAATTTTCATCATTTCATTGAGCGCTCAACGTTTTCACAAATTTTTCATTACATGGGAACTCATGTGGTCATATATACACAAGTCCATTTTTTGAGTTCAATTGGAGTCATTTATTTGTACAACCAATGCCTTCATGAAACTCTTACAAAGCTTCATAGCATTGATATTCACTATGGGTTAGACCCTCCCAATGAGGAGTGTAGATGTAACACTCCGAACCCAGTTACCCAGAGTCGGTGCATTATTACGTAACATTGGCATGATCACAAAAGATCAAGACTCGAAAGAACGATTAGTTTAGTAACCTTAGAAACACTAGATACATTCATAAATGTTAAATTATATCATAATGTGAAAAACTACAATAACATGGACTCCATAGTCCACACTCATATCCTCTTCAGACTATCCCTACAAGTCAGTCATAAAATATTTCTTCACATCCTGGGAATAATAATACATAAAAAGGGGTGAGATCGGATGCTCAGTAAGGATAACAATATAGAGGAAACTTTCATAAATAAACATAATCATTTAAGGCAATGTATTACTAAATCAAAAGCCTTTTAAACATGAACTTCAGCATAATATAGAAAAAATAAAATAAAATAATGCCATTTACTTATTCACATGGATATTCTACTAGTCGAATAATCACATGAAATATCAATAACCACTTTCATAATGATGGAATGCATAAAGCCAGACAATCATAACCACATAGTCAAGGCCCTGTGCCAAGACTACAAATACGATTTTATCAAGGCCTTTTGACAAGACACTATTTTGTCTCATGAGACCTACCGATGCATCAAGGAGCTATAGAAGGATCCATCCATCACATAATAAGTCCAATGCATTCCTTATATGAAAAGGTTTAAACATATCATAAACCATAACATAATCGTATCACATAAAACATGCATAATAGAAACTTAACATTTCCACATTTCAATCACAACATATCAATACAAAAAATTGATATGATAAAATGATTTTCAACAAAAAAATAAAAGAAAAGTAAAACATGGTATTTATTTTTCATTTAAAAAAAATTATGGCTTGTAAAGGAAGCCGAAACTCAAATAATAGTCATGGAGGCAGAGAAGTCATTGTCGCCGCATACGTACGAAAAAAACAATAATTTTTTTCATTTAGTAAAACGCTTTATATAAAAAGATTCCTTTTGAATAAAAGTAAAAGGAAAATGGTTTTATACACCATATAAAGTAAAGTTGTGTATAAAACAAAATATGCCTCAATGAAAGGAGATTCAGACGAAGTCCCTTACCTCGTGTCCGACTTGAATCAATTGTTCTTTAACTTCCTGAATAATAAACTAGAGTTAATTTATACTTGCTGAAGAACCTTTTTAAAGTTCATTATTCCATTTGTCTCACTTATTACCATGTTATTAACATTATGTAATTATTTAATTTAATAACGGTCGTATTGTTGATCTTTGGTACTTGAGTCAAAAATAAACTTCTTATATTTACAAGTTGTTCATGTGGTAAAATATCCATTAAATCCAAAATTATATTCATGATGTAGATATCATATATATAATATATATCCAGTATATACATTCATTTATAATATTACATAACATTTAGTGGTAAGAAATGAAATGCACTGTTCATGGAGACGGTAAGCCGTACGTACGCATGGACGCTACTTTCATTTCATTTTCATATTTAATGGAATGAAATCATAATGATATAAATGTATATTATAATTCCAGTATAATATCATATATATTATCATTTAATCCATCCTTTATATGTCCCACATTTGGCATTAACGATTCAAATAACTTTGAGGGGGCGGTAGTCCGCACTTCCTAAATTGAAATTATCACGTTTACCCATAATGGAAATCATAAAGGTATGACATAAATGAAAAATAAAGAAGAATTAAGAAAACATAAACGTAATATATATCATATATAAATATAGTGATATCTTAATGGCCACCATGATAGGTGTTAAAAGAAGATTGAACAATCATCATTTCGTGAGGCATTAATTCACCACCCACAGAAACAGTATGTTCTTTAACCATTAGACGAAGGTGTGTGTAAGTGTAAATAAAATACTTCTCATAACAACATACTATTATATTAAAGATACTTTTTTTTACAAAATAAAGGTATAAAATAATTTAAGTGGTTGGAGAAGCAAAATAAAACAAAAGAACATAAGAGAAGGCATTAAACTAAAATCCAGTAACTCTTTCTGATTTGAGACAAAGTCTTCTTAGGGATGACTTCTGCCCAATGTGAGGCTTCTAGGAGTAAGAGAGGGAAGTTGATAGATTATTTGGGCATAGGTTGTCCTATCCAAATGGATTGAGAGGTGTGGGTAAGCTGGTAGAGGTGGTGGCCTTTTATAAGAGGAGAGGAGGGGCACTCTTGGAATGTCATGAAATGTTACTTTATTATGAAATGATTTTCGGATTTTAAAGGTCCCACAATGATATATTCAGAGGATAAGGTGATAAGGGTTCGAAATATACCCATAAAATAGGTTTTAGACAATTGTATGTCTTAGATTTTACCTTATCATTTTATTTTATTTAAATTGTTCATTAATGAGGTAATCGCTGCATCAACATGATGTCATAATTAAATTTATTTATTTAATGCCTCAAAATTATAAAAAATTACTATGATGTAGGAAATCTATTTAACTTCCCAATTAATATTTATAGTATAAAATGTAACTTATATAACACCATGTAATAATTGTTTTAGTTAAACAACTCACGTTTGTGACAATTTTATTTTTACTTTAAATAAAATGTTATTAATGTCATTTTCTAACCAAAGTTGATCCATGGGGTCCCCAAGTTGACCCATGGATTGTCATGGTCGGCCATGACTCATAAAATAAGGGTAGGACATGTGTAATGGTAATTTCCTATTATTATAACATTATATTTACCTTAAATTGCATTAATTACCATTTATCGCGATTAATAAAACATAAAAGTTACTATTCACAAAATATTATTTTCATCTAATTGAACCACAATTTAATTACTAATGACAACCATGTATGTCGGATTTTTGAAATTAAATTCATAGAAGTGGTAAAGTTTCATTTAAATGAAATATTAGTTTTTTAACTACCACTTAGTGTTTTCACTATTCATCAAAAATTGATGTTTTTCAGAAAAATACCAAAAATTCACCCTAAGATATATTTGATATTCCAAATTCAAAGATGATATCTACTTTATCAAATTCAAAACATATAAGTTTCATTAATTAATTTTATAATTAATTTCCATTGTCAAAACAAATAGCATGTTTTTAAGAAAGAATATCAATAAAAAGATTGATAATTGTTTAAGTCCAATTTCAATGTGAAATTAATTCTAATGACCACCATTGGATAAAATGGTAAAATTATATTCTAATTATACTTTCAAACCACTCAATAGTATAATTTATCACTATAAATTATTTTGATTAAAAAGTTGTTTTTATGTATTTTTCACTATTCATCGAAAATTGGAAGTTCTTGGAAAAATAAAAAACAAATCAACATATGCTAATTTTGATATTCCAAATACAAAAATGAAGTCCATTATGAAATATAAAATTTATATTATTTCAAAAAGTGGGTATTACTATTCATAACGGAAACTTTGATTGGTCGCGGTGTGTTAGAAATCGAGGTTGTGTACAACACACACTGCTCTATTATTCAAAGAGAAGCATACCATGGATGTTTGTGGTGTTACATTCTCCCCTCCTTAAATAAATTGAGTCCTCAAAATTTGAAATTGTACTTAGAAAATAAAAGGTTAGAAGTAGAAAATACATTTGTGGAAAACCCACACCGGAAATAAGGTTAATAAAAATATAACTTTAAAAAGAAAGAAAGAGAAGTACAAAGGTCACCCGAGATATCCCATACTAGGATTCTATGAAAACATAGATATGTAGGAGAAATAAACCATTAAGGTCTGATGGAGAGTTATAGAAAACAGTATTAGGAGGATGTTAAATTCAAGAAAATTACATGCTTTTTATTGGTTATACGGTCTTTGATTCCCCAGTAGGAAAAGTTAACCGACAATGTTTTTGTTTTAAATCACCTTTCATAATATTGAGGAATTCATTTTGGTGATATACTATGAACGTAAGGAAATATACTTACTTGTCATGTATACTTTCATTCTTCAATAAATTTTTAATAAAAACCTATCTCTCACTCCAAAAGGTAATAGAATTCAAAAATATTATATTTATCATAATTGTACAAGGTTCCAAAATATTAAAACATACCATTTAGATTAGGAAAACTATTTTTTAAAATCCAGGGACTTCATGTAGGCTAGTGGTAGGTAATAAAGGCCTATCTCACTATGGTTGTGGGTTTGGATCCTATAGCTTTTTCTGATGCGACGAGATATCCCCCGACATGTAGGTTGTCCTTTTCCTAAATCTATAGTATTATAATACTCCAAAAATAATCTTCAGAAATGTTTTAACCATAAACAATACTATCCAAAGTTAAACTTAATCCATTCCAACCTTTATTGTTATCTGAAATACCTCTATCCAGACATTCGCTAAAAGGTCTCTAAATTCCAAAATCAATTGTAACATCAGATTTCCCAAACAATGTAAAGATTCTCTTATTGTAACATACTAAAAATATGATTACCTTAATCATATTAAAACATTAATGAAAACAACAAGTACTGCAATAAAATCCGTATAAATATCACATTGTTCTTATACCCATAATATAGTTCTTGAGTCCAAAAACACAAATATAATAATTATTCAACTTCATATGTAGTAATAGCATAAGCTTGACCTTGCTCCCTTGGCCTTTTCTAAGGCAAGTTTACTTGGTGATTAGGGCATTCATTTTCATAATGCCCCATTTCTCTAGAATTATAGCATTCAACATTGATATCCTCTTTCTTTCCCTTACAATCACGAGCCCGGTTACCTTTTCTCCACATTTGTAACCAAGTCCCATTCCCTTTAGGCATGTATAGGGGTGATTCTTCCCACAATTATCACATGATGGAAAATACTTCTTCCCATTTTTCCTTTAATCTATCTCTTGTTCCACTGTTCTCTTCTTTTATTGCATTACTTTGTTGTCCTAATCCTTAGAGAATTCCTTTTCTCTCTTGATAGTAAACGAGACAATATCTTCATACGATGAGAAGGATTGTGATACTAATTCTCGACAGAGAAATGGTTTTAACCCTTCAAAGAAACGATCAATATTAATTCTTGGGTTACGTATATAATCTGCAGCATGTCTCTCTATCCTTGTAAAGTTTCCCTCATACTTTGTGACATTCTCATCCTCCTTTTGTCTCAAACTCAGAAATTACCTTTCCATTTCTACTCGATGGTCACGAGGATACTATTTTTCTAAGAAAAGCTCATTAAACTCTCTCCATTGCATAATTGATACTTATTCATCATCATTTTTATTTTGAATCAATGACCACCATTGATCAGCATCTCCAGTGAGGCTATAAACTGCCATGATAACCTTTCCCTTTCACTACTCCCCAATGCATGGAATATTTTCTCTAAGGAATTTATCCATTGCTCAGTTACTAAGGGATTTGTACTCCCATTGAGTGTTGGTGGTTGTTGCCTCATGAAGCGACCTAACATTGATCCTCCATGTTGCGGGCCAGGGTGCTCCATACGAGTAAGGTTATTATTCATAACCTGAGTGAGTTGTCCCAGTATGGTGATAAGTTGATCAGCATAAGTTGTATCACCAGCTCCACTATAATTATAATGAGCAGGAGGACAATCCCTGCATGGAGTGCGTGCGTTGATACAGTTCCATTCCTTCCACTAGGTGTCATATCTAAACAATGGAATAAACTAGATCAGTTTATGAATCAGAATACATAATTCCGTACTTTTAAAACTCTTAACACAAATTGAATAGTTTTGGATATAATCCATAATCCTAAAAATGTTTTCTTTGAAAAAGTATATACTCATAAACCCTTCATAATGGTTTGTAACTAAAATGTGAATTATCCTGAGCATATCCCCAGGGAGTGTCATAACCAAGAGTGCAGCAAGGCCCATTGTCGTGCCCCAGTTCCCGTTCGAGTCTATCTCAAAGCGGTGTTTTCGGGTTTTACCCCTAAGTTCATCTGTGCCAGAGCCGCCTCTAACTGCACGTATCCAGACAGGGATATATTTCTCAGAAAACTCACAGAATCTCTATAATGCCAAAATTCTAGGATGTTCTTATATATAAATCCTCAATGTCTATCTTAGGGCTATGTGCTCTAATCAGAGTTTTTCTAAATCTTTATTCCAAGGTTAGTAATAAAATATCTCTGATACCAACTGTAATGCCCCGACCCCAGTTACCCAAAGTCAATTCATTATTACATAACATTGGAATGATCAAAAAAGTTGATGTCTCGAATCACCTATTAGTTTAGTATCCTTGGAAACACTAGATACATTCATAAATGTTACAATACATCATAAAGTGAAAAACTAAAATAACATGGTCTCCATAGTCCACACTCATATCCCCTTTAGACCATCCCTACAGGTCAGTCATAACATATTTCTTCACATCATGGGAAAAATAAAACATAGAAAGGGGTGTGCTCAGATGCTCAGTAAGGATAAAAATATAAGAAAAACTTTCATAAATAAACATAAGCATTTTAAGGCAATGTATAACTAAAACAAAAGCCTTTTAAACTTCAACATCAGCGTAATATGGAAAAAATAAAATGAAATAATGCCATTTACTTATTCACATGGTTATTATACTAGTAGAATAATCACATGCAATATCAATAACCACTTTCATAATGATGGAATGCATATTGTCAGACTATCATAACCACATAGTCTAGGCCTTGGGGCAAGACTACAAATAAGATTTTTTCAAGGCCTTGTTCGAAGACACTAGTTTGTCTCATGAGACCTACCGATGCATGATGGAGCTATAGAGGGCTCCACCCATCACATACTAGTCCAATGCATTCCTTATATATAAAGGTTTAAACATATCATAAACTGTAACATAATCGTATCACATAAAACATGCATAATGGAAACATAACACTTCCACATTTCAATCACAAGATATCAATACAACACATTGATATGATAAAACCATTTTCCATACCAAAATAAAAGAAATGTAAAATGTGGTATTTATTTTTCATTTTAAAAAAAGCTATGGCTTGTAGTGGAAGCCGAAACTCAAATAATGGTCATGATGGTGGAGAAGTCGTTGTCACCGCATACGTACGACAAAAAAACATTCCTCATTGTCTTTTAGTAAAACGCTTCATATAAAAATATTACTTTTGAATAATCATAAAATTCAAAGGGATTTATACACCGTATAAAAGAATGTTGTGTATAAAACAAAATATGCCTCAATGAAAGGAGATTGAGACGAAGTCCCTTACCTCATGTCTGACTTAACTCGATTGTTCTTTAACCACCTGAATAATAAACTAGAGTTAATTTATAATTTCTTATGAACCTTTTTAAAGTTAATTATTCCTTTTATATCACTTATTACCATGTTATGAAAATCATGTAATTATTTAAGTTAATGACGGTCGTTTTGTCGATCTTTGGTACTTGAGTCAAAAATAAACTTCTTATAATTACAAGTTGTTCATGTGGTAAAAAATCCATTATATCAAGAATTATTTTAATGATGTAGATATCATACATATCATATATATCCAGAATATATATTCATTTATAATATTACATAACATTTAGAGGTAAGAAATGAAATGCACCGTTCATGGAGACTAAGCCGTACATACGCATGAACGATACATTCATTTCTAATTCGTACTTAATGGAATGAAATCATAAAGATATAAAGGTATATTATAATTCCAGTATAATAAAATTTATAATATCATTTACTCCATCCCTTATACGTCCCAAATTTGGTATTAACGATTCAAATCATTTTGAGGGGGCGGTAGTCCGCACTTCCTAAAATGAAATTATCGCATTTACCCATAATGGAAATCATAAAGGTATGAAATAAATGAAAAATACAGAAGAATAAGGAAAAAATAATCATAATATATAACATATATAAATACAGTGACATCTTAATGGCCACCATGAGAGGTGTTAAAATAAGATTGAACAATTATAGTTTCGTGAGGCAGTAATTCGCCACCCACAGAAACAGTATGTTCTTTAACCATTAGACGAATGTGTGAGTAAGTATAAATCAAATCCTTCACATAAAAACATACTAGTATATTGAAGATACAGGTTTTGTTACAATATAATGTAATAAGAAGATTTATGGGGTTGGAGAAGCAAAATAAAACAAAAGAATATAAGAGAATACACAACCTTAAAATCGGGTAACTCTTTTTTATTTGAGCCAAAGGATTCCTTGGGAAGACTTATGACCAATGTGAGGCTTATATAAGTAAGATAAGGAATTTGATAGAGTATTTGGGCTGAGGTTGTCCAAGCCAAATGGCTTGAGAGGTGTGGGTAAGGTGGTTGAGGTGGGGGCCTTTTATAAGAGGAGAGGAGGGGCACTCTTGGAAAGTCAGGAAATGTTACTTTATTATGAAATGATTTTCATATTTTAAAGGTCCCAAAATGATATATTTAAAGTATAAGGTGATAAGGGTTCGAAATATACCCATTTAGTAGGTTTTATAGTAGTGTAAATCTTAGATTTTACTTTATTGTTTTATATTACTTAAATTGTTCTTTAATAAGGTAATCGTTGCATCATCATGGTGTCATAAATAAATTTATTTACTTAATGCCTAAAAATTATAAAACAATTACCATGATGTTGGAAATATTTTTAGCTTTACAATTAATATTTATAGTCTATAATTTAACTTATATAACCCCATGTAATAATTGTTTTATTAAAATAACACAGGATTGTGACAATTTTATTTTTACTTTAAATAAAAAGTTATTAATGTCATTTTCTTACCCAATTGGCTCCATGGGGTCCCCATGTTGACCCATAGATTGTATTGGTAGGTCATGAATCATAAAATAAGTTTAGTACTACTGTAATGGGAATTTATTATTTTTATAACATTATATTTACCTTAAATTACACAAATTACTTTTAATCGCGATTAATAAAACTTAAAAGTTACTATTCAAGAAAAATTATTTTTATCTCATTGAACCACATTTTACTTACTAATGACAACCATATATGTCAGATTTTTGAAATTCAATTCACAGATGTGGTAATGATTCATTTAAACAAAAAATTAGTTTTGTAACTACCACTTAGTGGTTTAACTATTCATCAAAAATTGAAGTTTTTCAGAGAAATACCAAAAATTCACCGTAAGCTATATTTGATATTCCAAATTCAAAGATGATATCTATTTTACCAAATTAAAAAAATATAAGTTTCATTAAATAATTATATAATTAATTCTTGTTGTCAAAACAAATAGCGTGTTTTTAAAAAAGAATATCAATCAAAAGATTGACAATTGTTTATGTCCAATTTCAAAGTGAAATTAATTCTAATGACCACCATTGGATAAAACGGTAAAATTATATTCTAATTATACTTTAAAACCACTCAATAGTATAATTTATCACTATAAATTATTTTGATTAAAAAAGTTGTTTTTAAGTATTTTTCACTATTCATCGAAAATTGGAAGTTCTTGGAAAAAATATAAAAAATTCAACATAGGCTAATTTCGATATTCCAAATCAAAAAATGAAGTCCATTCTGAAATATAAAATTTATATAATTTCAAAAAGTGGGTATTACCATTCATAAAGGCTATATTGATTGGTCATGGTGTGATAGAACTCGAGTTTGCGTACAACACACGCTGCTCTATTATGCAAAGAGAAGCATACCATGGAAGCTTGGGGTGTTATAGTAGAGGTCTATTTTTAGATATAATTGACCATTCGAAAAAGTTCATTAAAATCTCGTGACCTTTGATGTAACATTATTAGTTTAATCATCTTCATCAATTTTATGTCATTTATACCATTAACTTCAATAAAATAATGAAAATCCCATTTATATTTTTCTGGTTTCCAAAATGTTCCCTATGGCACACAAATATAACATTCATGCCCATTTAAAATTTAATAAAATAAATTTCATTACAATGTTTTTTTGATGTGGCCCTTAATAATTAATTTCACATAACTTCATTGAATTCATTCACTCATTCATAAAGAATTTTAATTTTTGTGAAAAAAATTATTTTTCATCAAAAATAATTTCCACTTCATCTAAATTTTATACAAAAAAGATTTGTAAAACAATGAAAAACATTGAATACTTATACATGTAACATTTTGTACACCACCCACGATATCCATGAATATATCTTAATACTTTAGAAATATAACTCCTCAATAATCAAGATGCATATTAATCAAATTATCATAAAAACCTGTCCATAAACACTCCAATTTTATTATGGTAGGTTTTACCTATATCTTATTAATGTTCTAAAATGGCGACATTATTTTTAAACAAATTTCTATTCCTCCAATATTTTGATATTGATTGTTTTTTAGAAATTGTTTTCATTTTTTTAAATGAGTCAAACTCTTAGTCTAATTGGTAAGATACTAAAACTCTTTTTAACTATGGGAAATATATCTCATACTTCTATTGAATGAATATTTCTTCAAATAAATCATTTTTAATTACTTCAATCCAACATTTTGATTCGTGAAAAATACTATTAAGAAATCATTCAAAAGAAATTGTTCATCATTATTTAATATTCTTCACAAAGATGATACATTTGACTCATAGTTGACTATTTAAATGATCAAACCCGATGAAAAATCATGGGAAGGGAAATTATGACCATGATGAAGTGCTAATCCCATTATATGACAGGATTTTATTTCTATGTAATGGAGGAAAAAACATCTAAATGATTAGGAAAGTTCCATGTGATTTAGGTTACTTTTCTTGGGATGATGAGAAATTTTTTTATTTTTTTATTTTATTAATGGATCATCATATCAATGAAAATTTTAATTATGTTAATTCTAATAGGTGATATCTATACAAGAGAAAAACTACCTTTGTTGTTCAATTAACACATCATAAGCTGAACCACTAAATATTTAGGGGGATCAAGTATAATACTATGATTTCAATGTCCCGAAAAAATACAGGAATTATAAATCAAGTCATATTAATTTATATTATATTCAATCGATTGAAGAATAGGTAAGGAAACAAGGGTGGTATCTATTTGAATTATTACCCCCACCATATGAATAACAAAAATAAACATGACTATTTTATGTGGGAGGTATATGTTTCCATAATAACCTCGAGGATATAGATTGATGTCATTAATTTTATTACTCATAAGACTGTTTCTGAGACCTATTCATCAAATTCTATGACCCCATCCACATAATCTGATAAAGAATTTATTTAATACCTCAACAAGATCTAGATCATACTCTATAACTTTAGGAGGGTCTTGGTGTAGTAATTTATTCATGGGTTGATGAAGTGAATATATTTTCATATTATATATATATATATATATCATAAGGTGTATATATATATGGATTGAAATGTTTACCTTATATTGTTGATGTTTTATATAATTGAATTTGAGTTTTTCAAAAACCCCAATTATTTATTTTGTAGCCATCCATATTTTATACGTAGATTCCATAGGGTACTCCAAAATTGAATTTTTTTTCATGAGTGGTTTTTTTATATTGTATTAGTTACAATTGATTAATCTATCATAGTTGATTTTTTGGAAAATTAGATTAATTATTGATAGATGAATGACTAATGAACCATAATTTGAAATACGGATTCCATATTGTTAATGTATGGTTCAATGTATTTTATTATATTATATGTGTATATTTTCACTAGATTATTTTTTTATGGTATAAGAAATTGTCGAACCATTATTATCACTAATATGATTCTTAATTTCTTGTATCATTTATTTCTCTGTAAATTTTTTAATGGTGCATACTCATATGAATTCTTTTATGAACTCTAACTTACATTTTCATTAATTAATATTTTAAGGTAATGTCATGGGAAACCAAATCATGTCTCATATCATTTAAGGTTTTAATTTCTATTACAATTATTATTATTAACATGAAAACAATTAAAATAAAAAATAATTCTTTGAATATTTTTAATGAAAATATAAATAAGAAAAAAAAATTAATAAACTAGTTTAGAAAGCTAATTTTTTGTAATATTATTCTTTTTTTATAACCTGTGATGGGTATCTACAAGGATGGGTCATATATCCATTCTAATATATCCATCTTAAATAATAATTTTACAAGGCTAATATATTTATAAAAAATAAACACAACCATGTATTATTTATTGAGTACATTTGTGATTAAATAAAATTGATGTATGAAACTCCCTAATGGTTAATTTATTTATTACACTCTCATGGTTTAAAGGTATATTAACAATGATAAATTCATTATATTGCCATTAGTATTTTTAATATAAGTATTCTATATATATAAAAGATTCTTACAAAGAATGTAGTATATGTTTGTTATTGTAAAAAATCATTTCATAATGATAAATATATTAACTAAGAAAAAAATATCATTCCAAAGTATTTCATTTTCAATTATTTCAATATATATTTCAGTATATTGGAAAAATAATTGAGATACCATCTAATATTCATATAATTATAATATATGATAATGAGAAAAAAATCTAGTTTACTATATGAAAATATATAATGAAATTATATTATTTATATAACCCACACTCAAAAATTATATCAGTAGATTGTTATACAAAACAAACATTGTTTACATTAATCCACCTAAAAACTATTAAATTTAACTAAATAGGGATACCATGATTATTAACATACTATATAAATCTATATTCCATCCATTATTTTTTTTATAATCATCATGAAAACATCAATATCTACACATGGAGAAAAAATATCTATCATTCATAATTGATGTTGTCTATATATTATAAATGTTAAGAGATAAAAAAATTTAATAATATCTATAATATGAAAACATGTTATGTAATAAAGAATCTTATGTTATTTAAAAGCTTCTAAAATGAATAATTCTTTATACCCATTAGTTTCATTATTCTCATTTATATTTTTCTGAAAGGACAACTTATATCCATCATGATTAATTTCATTCTGTATATTTTGAGTCATATTATAAAATAATGTTTTGAAAGAAATTATAATTAATATTGATCTGTAAATTTCCATTCATCCTATTTCTTTTTATAAAAGCTCAAAACTTATTAAATGAAATTAATTTTGAATGAATAAGTTGAATATTTAGTAATGTAGTCACATAAAACCCATGCACTATGTTTCATTTTATTATTTTGGATCATTATAAAATATTTTTATAATTTGACTATGTGGATTAAATGGTTATTAATCATCATAACCATTGATAATATAGTTATCATATATTTATCATTAATATTTTTATATAATAATCATTATGATAAAATAAAATTGAAATATTAAGAATAAGTGATGGCCTCAAAATATAAGACTATACCCTATAATGCTCATTTTTATGATCTTATGAGAGAGAGGACATAACTAGCATTTCCCTTGACCATTCCAAAGTCAATATCTATGAATTTAAAATTTAGTGAATTCATTTATTAGATATTTATATGATTATCAAGATCAGGGCCCAAAAAAATGTGTTTTCAAAATTCCCCAAGAATGATCCACCATCTCCCACCACACCCTTAGTGTGTATGTTGGTGTAATAAGGGGTTTTGTATCAATATTTTAGTAAAATTAATTATAAAATTTTCTTTAAAATATAATATTAAATATAATTTTCCATTTTTTTAATTACATTATAAACAATATTATAAATATTATGAAGAATTTTTTTTCTTATGATAAATTCATAATTTTATTTTTTGGACCATTATAGTTTAAAATACATTACTCTTTTTAAATATTTTACAATTCATTATGTAAATACTTTTTTCAAAAATATTATTATAAAATATAATTTATTAAAATATATATGATAATATAATTTAATTATGACCAATATAAAATTTATAAATGTATGAAAGACATTTGTTCTATAAAAATATAAAATTTTTCAAAAAAATTATTTTTATTTAAAATTATAAATTCTAATATTTAGAAAATTGTTTTGAAAAAAATAAATATTAATTTTTAAATGAGAATATCCAAAATACCCCCAATGGTTAATTATTTAATATTAATAATGGAATTCAAAATTTATGGAAAACATTAAATACACTATAATTATATAAAATATATGATGGCATCATTAGAGGTAAAAATTTATGTAATGTACCCTTTAATGGGAATCCATGACCCAAACTATATTTATAATTTAGAAAAATTATTTTTATGGTTATTTTATTAATTTTACTATCCATTAATGAATCCTCTAAAACCAACATTATATTGTACGGTTTAAAAAATCATTAGAAACATGACTCACTTCCACATATTCAACTGTATTATATCATGTTGTATTGTTCATAAACTAATAAAATGTTAAATAGCACATCACTTTTTCCAAATACATCTAAACAACCATTGGATTTTTTTGGTTTTTGATTAATTTATCATGTAGAGTACAAACCCATAGTTCATATATAAATAAATAATTCCTTTCTATATTTCAATATGTATCAACCAAACCTCTCATTCCTATTCAACTAAAACCCAGTGACCATGAATATCCTCTCCTTTTCCCTCCATAAATTGATCCCATTGTTTTTATAAAACCAAACGAAACATCCTTGAATAATTTTAATCACCCTCTCATGGAAATAGATTCTTTTCCCTCTATTTATTAAACTAATTTAATTTTATTATTTCATTTAATTTTGAATTATTCATGTTTTAATATATTTCAACACATCCATTTAATTACATATGATTCCAAATTAAATAGAGCCCACCATTAACTCTCATTAAACCCCTCAATAAATCTTCATATAAACCTATTATGCTGCCCAAATTATCAGATGATTTCCCATGAAATACTTTTTTATGAATACCCATCAATATCTCCACTCCAGGTAATTAATATATATTTTAAAATTCTCAATTTAATTGGTACTTCCATGTATGTAAATATTACTCATTTATGGTTTGATTAAAAGTGATGAAATAAGTTCTTATGAGCTATGATATATGAAACACATAAATTCATATATAGAATATCAATGTGACAGGTGGGACCTAAAAATATATCCATAAAATTCATTGGTTATGGTTTTTATCTCATTATATTCCATGTATAGTGAATGGGTAGTTAGAATAAGAACACTTTGTCAGGACACCTCAACGGGAAGCCTTGAATTATTATTATGATATCATGTCTTATATTTTATTCACATTCCTATGATTCCATGATTTTTAAATATTATGATGCTTAAATGACAATGTTTATGATTCTGGACCTTTTATGACACCTTTCTATCCTTCTTTATTCACATCTATTACATTCGTCCCATTATTCATTGATCATCCTCTTACCGGGATTCATAAATCACCCATTTCTTATATATATTCCTAGGTCAACCTTTGGAGTTTTAAATGATTAATTTAATTTTAGGGCATGTTATGGATTTTTTAAAATCAATTTCATTATATCATTGTTTCTTATTAATTATATATTTATCTAATTTACCAAAGGCACTAGTATTATTGGTATTTTCGCACTTTATTATGTGTAAATTTATGAAATTTGCATCAAATAATTTATCATGTTGTTTTTTATTGTAGTAGTAGGAATCTGATAAAGGTATACTCATTTATGGGTATTCTAATTAGAAAACCTTAGTTAAATCATTAGGGATAATTATACACATAATAAAACATTCTTAAATTTGGAAAAATAATATTATGACTAGTTTTATAGATGAAAAAACATGTATGGATACTATAAGTGGATATGGATCTAGAATAGTTATATCTAGTTGTAATAAAACTGAAAAGTGTAATAACTATTCAATTGATCATCACATGGGTCACGATAAAGAGGTTATTCCACACACATGGTTTAGAACTCCTACATCATATGATTTGGTAAATTCATATGATCATTTTGAACAATTATGAAGGGAACAAAAACGACAGGAATTTTATAAAATAAACCAGTGGTAATAGAGAGTGAATCATTTAAAGTTATACGTTAATGAATACAAGTCATGTTTGGGTTATCCTATAAATGATCAATTTTTTCTTATATTTCATTATTAGTCATTAAATTATAATTGTTAACTATATTTTAGAATAATTATATAATTAGAAAATTGATCAAATATTGAAATGAATCCTTACATCAATTTAAGAAAATGAAATGTCTTATGTGACTATTTTTCTATGAATTCTTACATTTCATGGATTGTTAATGAAATTATTCAAACACCACACTGAAATATGGAATCTGAGATATTAGTTAAAATGAATATTTGGTTGATAATTGAACATGAATAGTATAAGTTCTCCTCTATAAATATTTAAGGGATATGCATCCTCATGAAGCTTTTGGTACCCCCTTTACTATACGTAAATCATATTATTGGTATGGATTGGATTTCCTTGTATAGTGAAAACATATTTTTTCATAAGAAGTAAAGCACCTTCTATATCATGAATCACCTTATGATAGTATAAAATTTAATAAATATGGATGAATGGAATTTGGAATCATCACCTCAATCACATATATTACTTCCTTATGAGAAAGAGTATCTTGGTCCAATGATTGAGATTTTGTAAAATATCATCCTTGATGGCATTCCCATTGCAAAAAAAATACACTAATGTGATTCTCAATGAATTTACTTGTCTTCTTCCAAATAAAGATGTTTATTTCAAAATTAAACATGTTCTATAGTATTTCATATTATGGAATTATCAATATATAATGGATACTATTTAACTTTATGATATGATGCATAAATAAATAATAGAATCTAGATAAATGGGTTATATGCCTATGTGGTTCACTAAGGGGTGATCTGGTCCTTTTCATCAAGAAGTAACAATAGTTAATGTGACTTTGCGTTAATAATTTTGAGATCAAAAATATCATCATAAAGAATAAGTATCTTATTCCATAGACTGAGGTCTCATACTATCATCTTTGTGGAGCACAATTATTCTCTAAGGTGGATCTCGATTTTGGATATAATATTATAATATTAAACAATATTTATATCTTAAATACTATTTTCCATTCAAGGTATGGTGATTATGTGTTAATATGGATGCCATATAGGCTCCCCAATCCTCTAGTATGATTCATAGATATAATGAATAGTGTCTTTTGGGATTACTTCAACAAATATTTAGTAATCATTATATATAATATTCTTCTCTACTTGAGATGTAATTGAGAATATGACGAGTATTTGAATATTTCACTGAATACATTTTAAATCGAAATGTTGAATGAAATTTAAATCAATTGCGAATAATTTATGGATAAAGTGAAATTTTTGGGGAATGTTATCAATAAAAAGGGATTTAAATGAATAACTAAAAGACATAGAAAATTGAAGGATTTAAAAAATAACCATCTATGATGATTTATATTGTTTCTTTGGATAAGATGTGTACAATATTGGATTTTTGAGAAACTCCATACTTTTCAATCCAAATAACTCAAAAAACAAGAAATAAGGTGATGTTTTCATGGACTAAGGAGTGTGAAGAGTAATTTAATGTGTTAAAGAAGAGATTAAATTTGGCACTTATTCTCACATTATCTACATGAAAGGATTGTTTAATGATCTTCAACTATTTTCTTTAATTGGAATTCGGTTTTACAATCATGTGAGATGATAATTTGATAGCATATGACTCCCTCCAATTAAAGATACATGACATAAAATACCAAAAAAATTATAATTGATAAGCGTGATCAATATATTTAATAATTGGAGATATTATATCTACTATTATAAGTGTGAAATATATTAAAATTATAAAAGACTCATCTAAATATTAAAATATAAGGATCTCAGTATGTTCTAATGAGGGTTTTACGTTAGCATCAGGGATTATGACTTTTCAAAAAATTACAATAATGGGGAATTGAAAAAAGTTGTTAATTATATATGTAAAAAGTATCCTAAAACCTTATCTAATATGAGGTTTGAAAGGGATCTAATATCCAGAGAATTAGAAACGATGGGAAAAGGTATCATAAAAATATAATCATAAAATATATCAAAAATAAATTATCAAACATTCAGATTTTGAGAGGATCTATGAAGCCCCAAAAGATGAAAATGAGATATAGAGAAAGGTATCTCATATTCTTATGTTCAAATTTTCTAATGATGGAGTTATATATTTCGGAACCTTTGTATGTGTCCCTTAACAAAAATTGATGTGGGAATATATTGATGATTCACACATATCACTGTTTTATGTTCATCATGGAATCAATAAGATGTATAAATATATGAAAGAAATACTTTTAGGATAACATATAGAGGGAGATTGAAAAAATTCCATCTCAATTAATGTTATTAAAACAATTTAGGGATGGAAGGTAGAGTTAAAAGGAAATTTTGAAACCATTATTCATACCAATATAGAAGTTGTAAGCTTTAATAATGAATTTTGTCATAAGTTTCTAGAAGACATCTTTGTGTAATAAAATATTTTGGGTGTTAGTTGATCACCATACAAATTTAGTGGATTTCATTATAATCAATGAATATTACACTATTAAATTTAATGGAGAAGTATAAAAAAGCTAGTTGGTAATAATCCATGGACTATAACTTCCCATTGTATTTGATCGAGATCAAATGTTTACCTAGGGGTTATAAAGACTCATTTTACAAGAATTGGATACCAGTATATTATCCAAAAAAGTATATCACCCTTTTAAAGATGGCCAGTCTAAGATAACCATACCTACTCTATAAAAAATACATATATCATGTTCAAATCATTTCATATGATTTTTGGATCATATCAATCTCTTATTGGATATCTCATATAAGAAAAATTTTGATTCATGAATTTGTGTATAACCTTATGATGCTCTTTATAGGAAGTGGTGTTAGACTCTAGCATATTTGGATAATGTTGAAGATTATTAGATTATGTGATATGATCTTATCAAATATATCACATAGAATATTTGAACCATTATGAATAATTAAAATTCCACTCATTGTAAATGGAAAATACACACACACTATCATTGACATAATAATGAATTTGAAGCCTCAAATATGGTGTACTTGGTATAAAACCATGTAATAATATCATGAGGCTTTGTAAATAAATAATGTATATTCGTAGATGCATTTTTTCCATTGATATCCATTTCACTTATGAGTTTTGGACTATAAAATAACACTCACACCAGACATATCTCATGCAAATGTTTCCTTATATGTATCTTTCTTAATTAAGTACAAACCTTTCACCTCAAATGTTTTAAATATAGTCATAGTAACCTTGGAAAATATTCAATCATATGTGGATATTATATTGAATAACATAGATCATAGATTAAATTTTCTATAATGAAATAAAATTCACTTGGTCTAAGTAATATCGAAGAACAACTAGATTGAGGGTGTGACATTAGAAACCAAATGTGTTATGAAGAAGTATCATAATCTATGTTAGTATAGTAAAAGGTGACTTGAGTGTGTTAGAATGGATGGAGGGAATAATTATACATCCAAAAACATCATAAATTAAATTACCATGTTGAATTATAAAATTTATTTTTATGAAATGTTGTCATAAAACACACATTCCCTTCATTTCAAATTTCTTATTTTAGGTGATTATATAATCTGGAACAAAAATTATATCATTCTTAAAAGTATATTGATAAAAATAATTGTTAATAACATATTAATACTATAGTTTCATTTAAGATTAATATATAGTAATGTATATTATAACATCAAGTTTTCATAAAAGGAAAAAAGTGGTCTTGACCACTAAGAGAATACCCTAAAAATCCCATTTATTAGAGATTATAATGGATAAATTGTCACTTAGTTTTCCAAATGAATAATACCATTATGATATTCAAAAATGAAAATCATGAAAATCTATTTATTGTAGAATTTCGTGGATATCGAGATTAAAATGAATAACATGTTTAAGAAACCACCCAATGAAAATACCACAATAGCTACCTTACCCTTAGGTCATATGTTAGTGTAGTACGGGGTTATGTATCTAGATAACCATAGTATGAATTTTTTAATTTTATCATTAATAAAATAATGATAATATTTATTCCTTTTTATTATTACTTTATGAAAAATTATATGATGATCCTGATAAAAATAGGATTTTCAAATGAATAAACGAAAAATTATACATTTGAAGAATATAGAAGTTCAAGTAAATCACTATTTATGATAAATACTATTATTTATGAGATATTATATATTTTTATAGAATATTATTATTAAACAATACATAATAGAATATAATAATATGAAAAAATTTATTGATGTCTAATGTAATTTTATTAGCTGTTTGAAAGATGGCCATGTTGTAAAAACACATATTCTTATGTAACTAAAAAATTTTATTTATAAAATAATATTATAAATTATATTAAATGAATAAATATATATTTGAAATCATCACATGGGAATTATGCACTGGTTTATTTTTCATCATTTTACCTTTTATTCAATTTTTTGTGTAAAAATTTAATGTTTTATAAATATAAAGTATTTTATATTACATTATATTATCCCAAAAAACATGTATTAAATATTATTAATGTTATAAAGGAATAAAAAATTATTTTATCTACAAATTATATATTTGAAATTATTAAACTAATTTTACATACCATTTATGAATCTTCACAAATCTATATTATAATTTAATGTTTTAAATAATGTTCTATATGAATGTGACTTGCTTCTACAACATCAGTGGTTCTATTTGAAGGATTCTAGTTATTAACCTAATAGAATAATAAATACCACTCTTACTGGGTGTAAAATATGTTAATATACTGTGGGGTGGTTTGTTATTTTCATTAACTTACCACATATAGTCCAAAACCTATACATTAAAATTAAAAATAATCCTCAACACTTTTGATATAAAACCCAGCAAAATATCCTGACTCATCTTCTCTAAAACCACATTGAGTTGTAAATTTAACATTATATACCTCTCTAGACACCGAAAAAGGTGTTTTTAGTCTCCAATTAACCTCATCCTAGGATTTTAGAAGCACCCACTAAATTTAAGGGATCCTCATCCTCATACTCCTTATTCATGTATAATTATTTTATTATGCATTTTGTATTTCTAATTTTTCTTGATTAAATATGGTTTTAAAAATATATTATTATCCTTCTGATTCCTATGTAATGATAAATCATCATTAAATCTTATAAAACCCTTCCATTAATCTATATGAACACCCATTTTTTCCAAAATTACCATGTGATTTTCCATACTAATCTTTTTTATGAATACCCTTCTCCATTTATACTTAATGGTATTCACCTAGAAGTCACTATTATTAATTTAATTGGATAATAAATGTATAACCTATACTACTTAATATATTCAATAAAAGTGATTGAAAACATTCTTTTTTTATTATTTATCTAGAATTCCAATGCATGTACATAATATGAATCTGATGGGTAGGACTATAAATATATTGACTTCTAATGAATTCAGCAATGTTTTAATCTCATGAGATACCCTTTATGGGAAATAGGTAGTAATCATGAGAACATTATGTAATTATTTATTTGTGGTCATCCATGACTTACACTTGTGATTCTAGAGTTTATGTTGTCGATAACTTCAAATGATTCCTTGATGTTATCATATTATAACATGATTCAATTTTTTTACTTAGGAATCTCACCCTTATATATCACCTTTATATTAATCTTTCATAATATGTATTAAATTCATCATGTTATTCATTTATATCACCTGATTAGGTTTTATATGTTATTCCTTTCTTAAGTATATCCTGAGGATATAACATAAAATTTTAGAAGATCAATGGAATTTAATAGAAATTTATGGAGTTATAAAATAATGTTTTTATATCTAAGTTTCAAGTTAATATGCCATGTATTTAGTTACCAGGGAAACTAGGCCTCCCAATATTTTATTATTATAATATGTATAAATTTATGTAATAACTTTTAAAATTAAATTTACTAAATATTTTGGATTTCATATATTCTATCCTCAAATTCATCCATAAATTTATGATTTTGATCCTTTATAGTGACATCAATAAAGATTTTAGTTTTATGGAAATATGTCATTATAAATTCAATTTATTTGGTTATATTATATTATGTGTTTGTTAATTTGTTTTATAAATATTACCATAATCATTATCTTGTACTTCAAATATATAGTACATTTTTGTAATTGTAAAAAATCGGAAATTATTAGGTTCATTAGGATTGTATGCTTTATCAACTAACAAGGGTTAATTGACTTTATTATAATTAAATTATTAATGAATTGAACCAAGATGTTTAACATGATTCATTTATATATTATAAGAACTGATAATAAAATAGTTAAATTCATATTTTGTAAAATTTTATCTAGATAATTTTTTTAGTGGTTATATAGAATTTTATATCTTTTTCAGATTCAAATAAGATTTTCCTCAACCCAAATAAAATCTATAAAATCAAAAAAATGTATATTATATATCTGCTAGGGTACAAACCTATATGTTATGGGTTAAATATTAGTGTTTAGGGGTTTTTACAATTATTTGGGTGATTATGACCTCAATCAGATACCATAAATAAACAAATAAAATTAAATACCAAATTTATGAAATGTTAGAGTATATTTATTGAATTATTGTTAAAATAAAATCATGAAAATAAATCATCACCTGGTAATAAAATATGAAATCCATTTCATGTACTAAAATCATATGTCAAAAGGAATATCCTCTATGAGATAATAAAATAAATTATAATATTATAACATTAACAAAAGATTCAATGGTTAACTCAATGTTCAAATGGTTCTCAATATTCCCTCAGTTTTACATTTTCAACCCCTCATGTTGCTCATGGCAGATCACAAATCATTAAATGAATTATAAAATTTTCATACATTTCGGGGTGTTCTAGATCTGTTTGAATAAAAAAAATTATAATACACCAACAAGGAGCCTCTAAAATATTCCATAAGATATATATGTGTGTCTATATACAATCATTCATAAAAGTGGCATTAATTAATATATATAAATCATAAAAATTACACATTAATCAACCAATAATAATGAACCACAACTATCATATAATGGTTTTTCATAATTAACAATATGGGGTTCCACACAACATGTGTCATCAATTTATATAGTAACATATCCCCCATGTAATGAATCTATATTCAGACAAAACCTAGTCAGAGTAATAATACACATTATTGAGGTATAGTATCTTATGCTTCCCCCTTTGATTGAGTAACATAAACCTCAAGGGATGAATAGATATATTTTCACCTTATTTTCAATGTAAAATATCATAATTATAGTCATACATCATCTCATACTAATTCCAATTTCCAAAGTAGCACACACACAAAGTGGATTTATCTGCAGAAAACCACTACTATATATAGTGAAAATCCACATTATGAGATTATTCCAACTTATAATTGACCAAAATGAATTAATATAAAGATAAAATCATATTAGGACTATAGAGGTAAAATAATAGTAATATATCAAAATACATTGCAACACATAAACCCTAGAATGTATCTTATCACATAACATGGGTCACAAATCCTAACATTCCCTTTTGGAGCTTAATTATCCCAAGATCTGCTCAACACACTTTCAAAACCTCATAGGATATCACAATGACCATAAGAATATTATTTATCTCCAATAGAAACTAAAAATCATGAAAAATGGATCCCTAAATAGTCAATCATCTTGTGTACCCACGGTACATTATTTTTTATAGTCTTTATAATCCTACTACAACTTATCCCATGCTCATATACCCACATTATGGTTGATATAAAACCCTATTATGGTTCAAAATTAATCATATTCATAGAATGATTCTAACCTTACACTCTAACATGTATAATTTTCAATAGGTTTCTAAATATGCTCCTCCTATTTTCTTAAGAAAATCATAACCCTATAGTTTCATTTTTGGTCATCATATCACAATTAAAAATATCTATAAGCTACCCCACACATATCAAATTTTTAAAACATAAAATATGATATGATCCACCTAACCCTATTTTATAAAAATATACATAATGAATATCATCACCAAATTTATCCCAAATTGATATATTTCATAATTATTATGTGAAATTCATAAATTTGGAAGTTTAGTTTAACCAAAAAAATATATGATAAATAAAATGATTAACAGATTTCTAAGGTTACCCTTACTGATAAAATAGTGTCATCTTTAATTGTTATACGATTCAAAAACATTTAAGAAATTATAACTCTAAAAATGATGAGGGAAATATGGATTCAATGGAGGCCCTCTTGTGGAATTATAATAACAAATAAAAACTAGCATGGGATATTTAATAAAAAATGCACTAAGATTTACAAAACCATTATTATTAGTTTTTTAGAATTCTGAACAATTAGGTATTGTATTTCCTTTCACTAGCCACGTGGTGGCTAGAAGCCACTGAGAACTAGGCCATTGGCCATATATAGATTATGACTAGATATTGGAAAAAACTTTTATTGTGCTAATAGGTACCTAAATTCAACTAGTAGGTATATGATGGGTTTTTTATTTAAAAATAATAACACATCCTATCCCTTATCCTATAATCAAAAGTTTCAACTTGAGACTATTAATAATACAAATAAAAACCCATAACTATTATTCATGATCCAAAAAAAGCAGAATCTTTCAAAGAATATATATATTACATTACTCAATAATATATTCATTTTTCATTATAGTGACCATCATCATGTTTTCTTAATGAATAAATCTTTTCACTAAGATAACATACACTCCCCTATCTCTATCATTTTTGACTAGATATCTTTATTGTTCCAACAAACTCAAATTGGGGTGTAAAAATAATTATTTTAAATATTAATTTATTTAAGTAGATATAATTCATGTTTTTTTAATAAATAAATTTATATATGAAAAAATAATTTTCATAATTAATTAGTTATTTATTGGATGATGGGATAATTTTTAGAATAACATTAATGAAAAAGGAACGAAATTAGTGTTATATGAAAAAATGGTGACATGTATGGGATAATTTATTCATGATGTGATGAATGATGTTTTGATTATATAATCATTAGTGTTTTATGGGATTTATAGTAGTATATTCAATGGAATTTAAATTTGTTATTAATATGGTATATTGAATGGGATTATTTTGGAGGATTTAATTATGATATATTATATTATATAATTTTGAATTAATAATTAGCAACACTCTGAGACATTGATGGTTAACATTGATTGAATTAATAAATATTTTACTCTTATAGTGTATATATGAAAAAAATATATTACTATAGAGAAGATTTAGTACAGATTTATCACATTAATGGAAATAATTTATGAATGAAGAATTTTTAGTATGGACTAAAACAATTGGGTCAAAAAAATAATACTAGTGTTGATATGTTATCTTCCTGGTACACATTGTTTATTATTTATTAATGTTTGAGAAATCATTGAATGAGTTGACCATAAAATGGTGTGTTAGATTAATTTTCAACAGATTATATAGGGATGTTCCTAATTGAAGTGGGAGTGTAAATAAAAATAATTAAATATTAGATATTCCATACATGGTTTATAAAACCCACATTTCAACCATTATCTTTTAAATATTGAAATTGGGGATTTATACCTTTTGTTATGATGTAATAGAATCTAAAATGGTGGTTGTGAAACATTGTATAATTTATTAGCCATCCATTGTTATTATACACCTCTAAAGGCTTTCTTTTACCAAGGTGGAATAATGGGAATAAGAAAAATAGGGACCTAGGGAACTGCATTGTCTCCAAGAAGATGACATTAAAGTGATGAAAGGACTACTCATATATGCCTAGGAGAATAGATAAATAGTCATCCAAAAAATAGTGGAAAATCCACATAACAAGAGCTTCAGAAAGTGGAAGACAAAAAGTAGGAACATCCTTTAAGAGATACTAGGTCCCTAGAGACCATCAAAGTAGTTTCTAAGGATACCTCAGGAGATTTTACAATGCATCAAGGGGATACAGATGTGATGTCTATGGATCAACATGGAGATAGTTTCCTCTAATTATTGAATGTGCAGCTGGACGAGGTGGAAAATCCACATGGACATCAGCATGATGTATGCTCTCCCTCAGACCCTAAAAAAGACATGGTTATGGAGAACATGGAACTGCTCATGAACTCAGGGGAAGAAATAGTGGACGAAATAATGACGATTAAGGTGACACATGAAGTGGTTGACCAAATAATGGGAAGATTTCTTCGAGTGGACACCATAAAGTATCATGTTCAGTAGATTGACAAGCAGGATCACATTTTGGTAAGAGTCTTCAAAAAGGGAATAATTTTCAAGGAGGAATACATACAATCATGGGACTACCTGTAATATCACTATATAGATGTATTAAATGAATATCATGACACTCAGGTAAATTCTATCCCCTCTAAATTGATTATATATATTTATTTTAATTGGATGAAACTATTATATAGCAATTAAATAGTCTCTTTTGGTATTCAAACTGGTTATCTATTTGGGTTTTCACTTTTCCCATAAAGGTGTTAGAAAAAAATGTTACATTAGAGGAGAATAAAGTGAGTTACATGAGTTCATTCCAAATGGGAAAAGAGGAAATTCTTCTCATTGGAGAATATGTACTCTAAAACTATAACTCACAATTACATCATTTCAATATAACATTAGAATAGGATCAAAGAGAACAAATATTGTCAGCCTCTCTTGATTTGGATGTTTAGTCGTATAGTTTAAGAGCAGTAATTTATTGTGAATTTGGATTCTAGTTATTTATAGATATCATTTTTATAATTATTTTCATAGGAATTTATTTATAATTATAAGTTGGTAATATAAGAATACTATCTCTTATTCATTTCTAATTTGGATATGCTTTCATGAATTATAATTTATTAGTTTTTAAAATAACTTATTTATAATTTATATATTGTCATATAATATATATTAAATTTAGTTGATGAAATAATGGATATATAGATTTATTATAACCATAAAATATGTGTTTCAGTTAAAAACATGAAGAATCGGTTTTAGATAATGGGGTTTGATTTTTATGAATATTGGTTTTTCTTAAATTGGATTAAATGTATGATATGTTAATTATTTTATTTTTCTTACGGAAAATAATTTAGAATGAAAATTTAAAAAAAAATTATACTAGTTTAATCCCATGGGATTTTAAAACTCTATATATGGAAATAACCATGTAATTTGGTTTGAGAAAACTATCTATGAAGTGAAATTAAATGAAGTAAGATTTTGGATCCTTTAAATTAATACTATCTTCAAATGATTTAATCACATGAATTAATGAAATATTTTAACACTAAAATTTAACCAAACAATGATTAATAAAATTAAAAAAATTATATAATCATTATAAAATAAAGCGTAATAATAAAATAATAAAATAAAATATAAATATTATTAAATTTATAATAAATTATTTTAATAAGGTTTTAATTTGATGAACCAATGTGAATTTCAATATTTTTATCTAAGTGAAAATATTATTATAGGTATTATCAATATTTTTAAACCTTAAATTAAATATTAAATTATTTTCATATATATATATATATAATAAGACAAATGACACTTGATGTTTTAATATGACTTTTCTTACAAAAGATTTTTTTCATTATATTTGTAACGTTTAATTAAAAAATAAATTTATTAATATAATAATTTTAAATAGTTGAAATAAAATAAATTTTTTGATTAATTATATTATTATTATGTTAATATTAGTTTTTGCGATTTTTCAAAAATAGTTGGGTTTAGGTGAATAGTTAAAAATATAAATTTTTCAAAAACATTAAATTTTAGGACTTTATCATTATATATGAGAGACCTAGACTTCTCTAAAATATGTTAATTTATCAGATAAATATTTAAGGAGTAAAAATGTATATTTTAATTATAATACCGTTAATTTATAAAACACGGGTTTGACAACATGAGTAATATTTTACAATAAAAAATTATTTTTTGGTCTTTTCTCTTAGTTAAATATAATTTTTCTGAAATTTGGTTTTCAATTTATTTCAATAAAACAATAAATTTAGTTTACTTATAATAATAATATATATCATTATTATCAGATAAATGTAAAATTTTATCATATACATGAATTTATGATTTCAAATACACTATTACTAAAAAAATGATTTCTACATGTTACATATGAGAATATTAATTATTTTTGTATGTATATAATTTATAACATATAATTTTAATTTAATATTTTCAATCTATAGAAAAAATATTTAATAGGCTATAATTTATTCTACGCATAAAATTTTGAATTCCATTGTAAAAATTAGTTAGCACAGTAACCTGTAAAACTGTAACAGTGATAATTCTAAGAGTAAAGTTTTTAAAAAATTCTATAAAACATATGTTCCATTGAAATTTTGAGGTATTATTAAACCTATACAACACACCAATCCAATATTTTACATTTTTTATTTTTCTTGACACGTTTATGAAATCCTATATTGGTATTCAAATTGAAATATTTAGGGAAATTTTTTTCTCACCACATATAAAATGAGCCTCTCTCCTCTCCTTTAATACCACCAGGAATTTTTTTCCACATGAACATATAAAAATTATCTTTACCCTATAATACAAACCAATATCCTTGAGACTATGTTAACATGATATTATCCAAAGACCACCATTTCCATGGAGTCTTCAAAGGAAAAACACAAGTCCTCCAAGTTAGTACATTTTCATTCCTAACATTGTCCCTTTTCGTTCTTATTTAATGAAATGTGATTTCATAATTCCAATATAGTTAAATAATCATTTCTTATATGTTTAATATCACTATCCTTAGTCAATAAATATTAATTTTCTTTCTCCTTTTTCTATTAAGATGAATGTAACGATTTTTTTATTGGTGTACCCACATGAATGAAATGACATCTTCCATTTTCTATCACCTCTTCTATTAACTTGTTATATGATTATAATTGGAGATAAATTTTACATATATATAATTATTGTGGAGAAAAATTTAAATTATACTTCTTACCCTATCATTCTTTAATAAAGGAAATCATTATATATGCATCATGTGTATTACCACCTCCATGAAGTAGTGTATCATGTTCATCGTTAATTTCGTTGTTTATTAAATATAATATCATAAACATTTATCCACCATGTTAAAATTACATATATAATGTCATTAATATCATTAGAGAAAAATATTTTTCTGAAATTAACCTTTTTCATAATCATAATAGCCTATTAAATAAGATACGTTCATGTTTGGTTATGTCTAACAACCTATGGGAATAATGTAATAAAATAATTTACTGGATGAATATTTAAAATTAATTATAATAAAATATGATATAAATATGTAAATAATTATTTTATTTTGGTTCTCTAATTTTATAATTTATATGAAAATCATTAATTAAGACACAAATATATAATATTAAAATGCCACTAAAACATGCTCATCGATAATTTCCACAGTAAGGATTGTAATAAAAATTCAGATAGAATATAAATATAATATTATAAATAATTAGAATACATAAGTTAAAATAAATTGAAATAACACGTATTGTTTGGGCTTCAACTAATAATAAATAAGAACATCAGGATTATGAAATTAGTTCATAACGATCAAGATTAATCACACTTGAAATAGAATATATAAAATAAAAAAACAAATATAAATGTTGAGGATAATTAAAAAGGAATTTTATTAAATTTTACATATATATAAAGGTTTATAAAATATATTATTAATAATTTTTATATTATTTAGATTTAATTCACCTATGTGAACGAAAAAATAAGTGTTTCATACCCCAAATATTCACACAATGATATATTTCTTATTATAAACCATGTTTTATTTTGTAATAGTAAATATAATCCCCATTTAGTAGGTTGTGTCATGATCTTATCATCATTGATTAAAGTATAATTTCATATTCAAAATCTCTTTTATTCGAGGGTTTTAATTTATATTGTACTCTATCCCTAATAGTTTTATTAATATAAATTTAATCTCCCTAATGCAAAAATAGTTTACATGATTATGATATTTTAATAACATTTTATCCTACAAATTACATTAAACTATTTATTTTACATTTATATATTTTAGATTTACTTATTTTCATTGATATCAACTTTCATGATGAAATACCATCTCCAATATATGTTTTACATTGGAAAAAATTGATTCCATTCTTTCAAATAGATATTTTCCTCTACGTCCATATTTTTCATTCCACCAATGTTCCATTAATTTTTGTAACCATATTTTGGATTATTTTAATTTATTCTCATAATTATCTTTATCAATTTATAAAAAAATTTATTCAATATTCATCAAATGTAGTGTGTTTTCAAACATCGACTTCCCAAATTTTTATTCGATTTTATATCCATTAAAAATAAAAGGATTTATCTTTAACTCATTATGTTGTTTATATTTTTTTTAAATTTCCATGACTCTATTTTTATATATTTCATAAATATTAGTGTTTTAATAAATAAAAATGTATTTCTTTCTAGAAATTTAAAATAAAAATTTTCAAATTAAACTAGCCACATTTTCACTAAGAATTTCCTTATAACTATAAGAAAACATGATTAATTTTACTATATTTTCCCAATATTTTTTTCTCATCCATTTGATTATTCTTTTCTAAGATTATTAGCTTAGAAAATATAAATATATTTTTCCACTATTGTATTAGATTTATTTTAATGGTATATCATCCAAAAACGGTCATTTTATTCATTATTTTAAAATTAAAATTTTACAATTCTAAAATTAATCTTCATATTTTATTTGAATCATTTTCTACATTTTTAAAAACAAAAAACATTAAATATGATAAAAAAATGTTCCTTCACTTTTTTTCTTGGTTAATGATCATCGATGTATGAAAAAAATACATATCTAATTTTTTCCTTCTTGGGAAACCATTTTTGTGACTCCTTTAATTGAATAGTTATCTCATAGATACTATACATAGATTTATTATGGAAATTATTGTATTAAATATATAACCATTCTCTATATAGAATAATTATTATATATATTATTATATTTTTGGTATGCAATTTACCAATAATATTACTAAAAATATCTTGATACCTATTAATTTTATTTCTGTATATCATGTTATGATTAAGCATGGAATTTTTAATGATTTATTGGTATGATTCAATTTGAGAACGATATGAGACCCTTTTTCATTCCAATGGTTATTTATGATATATTTATTTTTTATTTCATGTGGAAAAAATTTGTATGGACGATTATGGGTGGGGATTAATATCAACATACAATAAATTGGATTATGATTATATCTCATGACATAGTAAAGTGTAAAAAATGAGTTTTTTACAATGGGAGGAAAAAATGAGTTCTCTCACATTTTAATGAGTATACTTATAGAATTTTTGCATCACCAAATCTTTTTTCATTTCTATAAAAGCCACTTTGGGCAATGTGGGAACCTTATAAGGACCGAAAACCAGATTCAATTAAAAAAAATCCAAATATAATTAGTGCCACGACATACGATTCCAAACACCTTCAAACATACAGATATAAATTTAATAAAAGTAAAACCTAAAATCATGGGAAAATCATCACTCGCATTACCATGTCTCACTACAAATGTCATTTCAATAAAATACCCACCTTCATATCATACATCACTATTATCATCAATACCTTTTCTCATCATCATGAACTTGCTAGAAGCCAACAACGATGCTAATAAATTTCTCACCATCACCACCATAACGGTTATCTATTTCAATGTAATAACCGTCACACACCCTAGAATCCATTAGAAAGTGTGGAAAGTAAAATCCATGGGTAACACACCATGACAGTTCAAATCCAGTCATCACCAAACCAGAAAACCAGTCAATGACATATAAGAAGGTAGGAAGAACCAACTAAAAATGGCAGGAAATGTCCAAAAGTTACATGAAAACTATAGAGCCACCCTATTGTCTAAGAACTGTAGAAACTAACAACCACTAAGAAACACAGTAGCCAGAAAACCACATTTTCTGGAGAGTAGAAGCGTGTAGAAATCACTATCAACATTTTAGGTTTAATGAAGATGAAGTCACCATGAAACACTGAACCACTCTAACTCAGATCCGAGAGAACAACAGAGACCACCACACTATCTTCCTCAGAGATAGAGGTGGAGGCTAGGTAATAGATCATAGAAACAGGTGGCTAAAATAATATTCTATACACAACATCAAGACCTAAATTGAAAAACTAAAATTAATTAACAATATTTTTAAAGGGATAATGGGAGGGGCTTAATCCCGAATAGAAATTTGTGATTGAAACCCTAAATAGATACCCAAGAGTTGAAAAAAATTGGAGGAGGTCAACATGATGAAAATAATAAAAAATATATTACCACCAAAACCATTCCAAAACAATCTAGGAAATTCGTGCTTCCAACTAAGACTAGGTTTGGATAATCGGGCAAGAGCGGTAGAGCTAATGTGGGAGGGAATAAAACAAATAAAACCTATAGGACCAGAGAGAAAAAACCTATAGAGATGAGAAATTGAAGAGGAGAAAACTAGGAGAAGACATCGAATGAGAAAGAAACCAAGGGCGAGTGGAGGTATAGAGAACCTAAAGAGAGGTGAGGCTAGGGAAAACAAGGAGGAAAACATTCAGGTACTTCCGGGGAGGGTAAAAACCCCTAAGGGGGAGAGGTGAAGTTGTGATCCCAAAGGTAGAAATCAGGTGAGTGAGGTACCATAAAAATGATGTTTATCCATGTAAGAATAAGGATTATAATTTTTCACAAATTGTTTTCTATTCTATGATTGTTCCATATATATAAAAATATCATTTTTCTATATTTCCATATAATTCAAAAAAAATTTATTATTGTTATGCCCATGTTAAAATAATATGGATTATGATATTTGGAATGTTTTATCATAGTATTATAATTTATATATTATATTACTGTAGGAATTATGGATTTAATCCTAAAATATGATCTTTTATTTTCTATTATATTTTAATGTATCACGATTCCACCTATATTATCATCTTATGATTATTTATGATCTTTTATATTTGTCTATTAGATTTATCGTTACATAGTATTTGATCACACATTTTTATTATGTCTCTAATTCCCTATGTTATGACGAAATGTAAAGTTTATTATGTGCCTATTTTGATGAAAAATAGAAGACTGTAGAACCCTCACTTTGGTGGGTTTGGATTGAACTGATGGTTTTTGCGGTGGGTTTATGTTATGCAGAATCATTAAAATATGGTCATTATTGTCATTCTTAATGAACAATCCCAATGGTTCCACCATCCATAACTGGTTATAGAACTACCCTCCAATGTTAGGTGGTAACATGAGGATTCAAACAAAATTACTCTTAGAGACTCACATTTGTCAAAAGGATAGGAGGTCACACTCATCCAACTCATATCTAGGGAAATGGTTTCCAGATTCATGACACTCTTGACGATTTAAGATATTTTTGTAAATCTATTCATAATCCCTGTACGGGACTAGTTACCATCACCAAATTATAATAGGCTAATTATCATTGTATTCAAAACAATTGAGACACCATTAATGAACAGAAGAATGGGGAAATAATTAGTGAATATATTTGTATGTAGTTGAGGTTTATCATTCGTTTCAAATTGATGGATAGCTTCTCAATATGATGAATCCATATAACAAGATACTTTTCACTTTTCTACCACATAGGGATGTGGTTGATATTTTGAGAAGGTGATTGAGCAACTATGAGGCCTCAAATGTATTTTGGTAATATAAGGAATACAAACACATGTATTTCTTTAAAAGAGTTTAGTTTAATGTCATTTGGAAATGAAATATATGAGTTCTATAAGGCATTGGGTATTTAGGCTTGAGCCCAGGGGAGGCGTCCAATGTATCATAGTTATGGTTAGAATTATAGTTTTCTTATTTTATTCACACCATTGGGACTTTTCCCAAGGTATAATCCGATATGTGTATAAGTGTTCATATCATGCTACTCGTATGGGATTATATACTACGATTTCCCTCACTGGTGGAGATTAATGACACTAATGAGGTGTTCATTGCAGCTTTCAAACACCATTTTAGCTATTCTTAGTGTGTGGAAAAGGGGGTAGAAAATGATCATTTTCATTCCATATAGATGTGTGGATCATGTATTGGGACAACCCTTGGGATTTTTAATATGGAACTCATCCCTCAAAGTTAAATCCAATATATCCTTATTATGGAAGGAATCATAGTCATCCTAGTTTATTTAATCTGGACTTACGCACTAACATTTCCCATGTTCGAGGTTTACACACTGATGTTTCCCTTATTCGGAGCTTACACACTAATGTTTCCCCTTATCAGGGATTACACACTAACATTTCCATAATAATTATTTATTCTTAATATTTAGAAGACATAATCATTGTATCTCCCTATGATAGCACGATCTATGCTCAATTTTATAATTAAGGGATAAAAAATGATCAGTCTCATTACTTATGGATAATAGAATTATATTATGAGGAAACCCTTTTTGTGGTAAATACAGTGGTCAGGCCAAATAGAGACATCCAATATATCTTATTTATGGTAGGAATCATATTCCTCAAAGTTCCCTTGATTGTTACATACGCACTAGAAATTTCATTTCCTCTAAGATTACACATCGAGGGTGGATAGTTTTATCAATCCATGGGATTATGGGGTAACCTAAACTGATTTCCCAAAGGAAATTTTAGGTCCATGATAGTTAGTTATGAAACAAATCACATGACTTCGTTGACTTTTCCAGTGGTTGTCACGTGATCCAACTGACTTGTCAATGTTTCATCACAAGAGCTGGCAGACACATATGTAGGGTATCACATGATTCAAAATAACATGCCTTGAGGGTGTTACATGTCTCAGATGAAATTTTTAAATGTAATCATAATAACTATCTTCAATTCCAAGTGGAAATCAAGATAGTCAATTGACATTCCCAGGATTCTTCCATGAGACTCAGTTAACATGAATTGGTTCCGACATGTGGGTTATACATAATGTATGACGAGTGTCGTAGGGATAGGATGATGAGTGTAAAGTACTTCATTTAACCAAGATGACATTCCCAATGGGTTCCATAAAACTTAGTTTGGCATGTCCATAAGACTTTTCATGATCCAAATATTATCCCAATGGAGTCTCATGTGATTTTGTTGACATTTCCTGGTTTTTTTACTTGACCTGGGTGGTTCATGTTAAGAAAATTAGGATCAGCGTATATGTTCTTTGATTAGTTCACCCATATTTAGTCTTTAATCTACCATTTATGTATTTAATGTCTTATATTTATTCATTGTTAGTTTTTTTATGTCTCACTTGACCTAAAAGGTGTGTAGGATGCTCATCGCATGTCAAACTAGATGTCCTTTGTGTGATATATTGGGGATCATTTGATGAGCCAATGTGTAATGAATGATTTCTCTTGTTGTCCACCTGTACCACATAGGAGGGAAAATTTTCTAGTTGCAATATTAGTGTCTCTGAGAAATCATCTCTTGAAATGGTTCTTCTGGATTCATAGGGGCCAACCATTTATCCATAACATTGTATTAATGTGGTAGTGGTGCATTTTTTATACTATGGTGGGGGATATATATCCCTCTCTACCCCTGTTGTTCACCACATTGTGCGGTGTATCTTTCACAAATCCGGGTTGGATTCAGTGAATGGATTCAACATCATGCATATTTGGGAGTGTCTATCATGGATAACTATGAGGGAATCACTTGATTTTTAGTGACCGTGAGTCCCTTCTGTCAATGTCTTTTTATTGAATTATGTCCAACAAATTGGGATGTTTTTAATCATTCAAGTATTCAATAAGAATTAAAATTGGTCAAATTGACTTGTCCAAGTTCTGTTACGAGACCATAAAACCTACTAAGAGTCAGTAGTGCGATTCTTTAAGCCCTATCTAGACGCTTTCACAAAATCAGGTTGCAAAAAACCCTGGTGCATCAAAGAGTTTTTATCAAGATACTCTTCCACAGGCTTCCAAATGTTATTAAAATTTTTATTTTAAAATGGTTAGGAATCATGTCAAATTTATTGAATGTATTAAAGGACAATATTTCTTCTTCTTGGGGATGCGTCCTAGGATTGTAAAAGGGGTCATGTGGAGATGACTAAGAATTTCATGGAAAATTCAATCTATTTCTCCATGGAGAGAAAAATAGGTAGTGAGAGGTATGTTGGACATATATAAAGCTTTTCACATGATGAGGATAAACTGTTGGATGAATTTCATGAGATGATTCAAACATGTCACTAGGGTCATGCAGGGTGTTGGGGATTTCCAAGGGTGTATTGTGATAGTTTTATGACTGTGGGAGGCCACTGCCCCCCCCCATTATTTCATTTATTTTACATTAAAAAGGCCTGAAGGTCACAAGATATTTCTTGGCTATTGTCTAGGAAAACCATTCTCCCCATAGGTGATCCATCATGTGAGTTTTTCAATGGAAAGAGGACCTCGACTTTTGGATATTTTCCACCAATATTTGAAGGACATTTCTATGTTTTTCTGGTGTCTACTAGATGACACATTATGTGGAATTAGGTAATTTATCTCAATTCTACCAAATGTCCATTGCTCATCTATGGTGCCTCCTCATTCATGAGGGGGTTTATGGGATCCAGTACATGTAATATACTGCACATTGATCCTCTACAATACCCTATGATAGTGACATGATCATGTATCCCTTGGAGGATCATGGGATCTGTGGGTATTGGTCAACTTCTTCATCCTTTTCTTTTTAGAGGAAATATTATTTCCATATCATGGTATTTCTTCCAATGAGTCAATTTTTATGCACATTAGGAAAGAATCAAATTCCACCCCCCAATTAGTAGAATCATATGTGGGGAAAAGGGATAGGTTCTAGGGAATGTAAATGCTCTCTATAGTCTTTGCCGATGTCATGAATCTATGTCTCGGGAGACATTAGGTAAACTAGGAAATGCATTACATTCTTTGATATAGCCAATAAATAGTGGTGTAGAGTAATTCGTTTCACCATTTACTCATTCCTTAAGCACTCCAAACATTCTTTCATCATGTGACCTAACTGCAACACCATTCCTCAAGTCTCCATCGCGATACCTCAACGTGATACTACATTCACAACAACTATTTTTCAATTCCACAAATGATTAGGATCCCACCCGTACCAACTAAGAACGGTATTTTGGTACTTTCTATAAATTTTCCGTTCGGGATGATATTTTGTTGAGGAATATGTTTGGTCTGCGGTCCAAATCAAATGATTGATTGACTAAAATATGACTCAAATGACCATGTCGAGGTCTCAAGATCACTTGTCTCCAAGGGATCATGTGATTGTGTGATGCCCTATTGGGTTATCAGATACATGATATCATTCAGAGTAATGTGATTCCTTAATTATTTGTGTGGTTCAAGAATACATTGTTCATTCATGCAATACACATGAAGGTACCAGTTTATGTTCTTATTTTGATAATATTTTATTTCAACTGTCTGAAATATTCCACATAATTTCTTTTTTATGGATTAATGTTCTAACCATGGATTCTAAGCCACAGACAATCAAAGGACCATGATTTCTAGATATTAACGCTCTGACCCCCCAATATGGAAATTATTCTGATATTGAGGTTCTAAAGAGTTTTCTCTCATCCGAGTTTTATGATTTTCCTCTATGTCACTAAAATTTTCTATATAGGTTCGGTCTTTAGGATAAAATTGGTATTTCTCCTTTTCATTTCAATATTCTATCTCAATGGGTTTTAACTCATTCTTAGTGCATCCATAAGGAATTTTTTGATAAGTTATAACTCATCATAGTTTACCCATGGGGGTTGTCTTAAATAATTGAGAACACTCCATTACACTCAAATGGAAATCATTTTTCTTACCATCCTATCTCTCGGAACTAATCAATAATATTTTCATCATTTATAAATAATCGTCACATCAAATGGAGCTCAAAGTGTGATATCCATCCTAGTAGTAATTTTTCTGATTAATGGGAATGGCCCTTTATAACCATTAAATGTTTCTTATATTTTGTTGATCTCTATCCTCACCAATAATCAATTTGTTCATTATTTTGGTATCACCCAAAGGGTATCCCTTCTTCCATTGACTAGAGTTTGAGGGGAGTGACATCTTTCAGTCAATTATGAGTTTTAGATATTGATGGATGTTGAAGACTCTAAGGATGAAATCTTAATTCTTCCTACTGATGATCCCTCCTCCTTACACATGATTATTCCCTAGCGTAGGTAGAATCATGATTGGATGGTGCTCTATTTTAGCTATTCTGTCATGTGAAAATATATTTTTACATTCCAACCTTATTGTTCTGGGTGAAAATGGAGTTGGACAATGATCTTCGTGAGAGTTCAATGATGCAACCTCATTCCAGTAATGACTACCCTGATAGTGAAATAATTTTTTTTAGAATTTTCATCACATGAAATATATGATATGCCTAATGAAAGAATGTCCTACGTGGCTTCTTCTACTGTTTCTTTACCAGCTCAACTGGTTATTCATCATCCAACTACACCATCTCCATTGGTTATAGATACTAATACATATCATATGATGATATGGAAACTCATTCATTCCATGATTAAAAAAACCTATTTTTAATTATTCCATGACCATGAGGAATGAAATCATCCATTATTTCTTGACTTTGGGGTGCCTGATTTTTATCGACAACCTCGTTATGAAATTATAAAAAAACTATCCTGACACATCATGATTTGGACACAAATGAAATATATTTTATTGATATTTTTAGATGATTACCATCCATCAAGGATGATGAGGGTGATTTATAAGGCACTAGATCTAGGTTTTTAGTTGATTTGAATAGTAAAATCTCATATAGAAACCTAGAATGCATAAATATGGAGGCATAGGGAAATCTTAAGCTGCATGAGGTCGGACTATTCCAAAACATCATCGTCAATGAAAAATACATAAAATGAACTAGAAGAGTTCACAACATTGTTTGATTATATTCATCCTGAAGTAGAAGTATAAGAAGCAGGGTGAGTGGTACTCTAACCATCAATTTATTCCCCTATCAGACCCTCTCCAACATTGTCAATTTAGTAGATCAACTCCTATCATAATTTTATGTAATTTAATTCATTTGGTATTTTTGGACAGACCCTATCATGTGGATATTCCTCCCTCCCAACACATATTTAATGGATAATCTTTCCTGAAACTTATATTTTTATTTATAGTTTCTCTTCCATTCAATATGTACTTGTAATTTTACTAATTTAATATGAATCACCAATGATACACATCCCTTTCATAATATCATGCAAACACCAATTCCTAAAATTGAATTTTTAAATTCTAATAGAATATTATTGGCAAACTTATATGGTTTCACACTAAGATTAGAATATTCATTTGATAATATTTTATAGCTATCCTGAGACCACCATCTTTGAAAAAGTATTTCATTGTCATGACATATTTTTCCTAGAGGGGTGATTCTTCTTAGTTTTATAAATCCTAAATTCTTGGTGATTATAGATTTATTTAGAATAATTCCATATGGATTCCCTTGGAAGATCTGGGAGACTAAGATCATTGATGTGTTAAGGTTTAGAGTGTTTTATAGTAAAACTTATATCTCTTTATTTTTTTTATTTTTTTAACCTTATATTACATTAGTTTAGGGTCATTTAGATCATACATTCTATTTATTTAGTTTATGGTATTTTATCTTGGACATTCTACTACTTTAGCTTAGGGTATTCTAGATTTTATCTTTTACTACATTATTTTAGGGACTTTTATCATAAAATTTCTATTTCATTATTTTAGAAAATTTTAGATCAAACAATTTATTGTATTAATTTATGGGTTTTTAGGTCATACAATATATTTTTGTAGTTTAGGGTATTTTTTCTCATACCTTAAACTGTTATAGTTTTTGTTCTTTTAGTGTGGTCTTTCAATCGTTGTAGTTTAGAGTGTTTTATCACATACCATATATCACATTGTTTTAGGTCCTTTTACATCGGTCTTGATCAATGATCATGGATTATGGTACATACAAGCCAAGAATGGCCTAAAAACTCTAGGTTGTTGGGTAATTCCATGGTGTTATTGAGACTCATTAGGATTATAAATCCCTTTTCTAGAGTGAAACATTCGATTGATTACATAGTTGAATAATAATGATCAATAGGAAAACATCCAAAGTCATGAAAATGTTCTCTTATAGTTTTGTATTTTTTCCAAGGGCTATGAATAAATTATAGTAGTAATAATTGTTTAGGTAATAATAAAATGTATTCTATATCATCCACGATAGTTTTAATATGGTTTATATACGTCATAACCATAAATATTGAGTCCATGAATGTGGTACGGTGTAGACATAAAACATATGTCTCTTGACATTATGAGATTCCAGGTTCTGTTGTGGAATTTCAATGGATCACAAGGATTTAATCTCCTTTATATATAAGTGGTGATTCCTTCAGTTGTTGGGCCATGATCCATATGTGTTGGTAGCTTGTTCAATGAAATGTTTATATCAAATCCTTTATTATTTCCTTGAATGATTTATGAACACTAAAAAATCCAGATAATAAGGTTGGATAAAAGAGGAAAGCAATCCAAGAAGTAATTTTTCCTCTTATTTATGTTTAACACTTGATCCTGAAGCATGAACCCTATGCCCTATAGTTTTGAGTCAGGAATCATGGGTCTCCAATGATTCAAGAATTGAGTGTCACATTATGGCCTTGATAAAGGGTAAATAATACGTGACACAACGTATAAGACTTCATACCCACTCCGGTATTTTGGTATATTTAATTTAAGTAATGGAAAAAAGTTCTTATATCTGGAGGATGATATGATAAATTCATACCAGGAGTATTTTAGACACACTAAGGTGTTTTGTTTCTCTATAGTGTTGTTATGGATCACAAGGGTCATAATGTCCTTTTTTCAGAGTGATGCATTTGGTTAACAAAAATTGGTTCGTATTATTGATCTATAGGCATACATGTAAAGTCAATAAAAGTATCCCTTGATGTAGTGTATGCCTTCATAGAGAAATGGATTGTTTATAGTGATCCTAGGGACCCAAATCATGAGGTGTGATTTGAGGAAATAGTAATATCCAAGAATGGTTCAAACACCCAAAACGTTGTGTCAACTTATAGTGAATATACTATCTTGGCAAGGAGATGTGAAAAATCATTACTCTATCATTATTTGGATCTAGGTGGATTACCATTCAATGATTAAATTTTAATAATGAAATAGTGTAATCACAATGAGCCTTATGCCCTCTTTATTTGTGCATTGTTTTTACCCAAACACTTGAGATGTAGTGTTTAGTAAGTGTAGACTTGATTTTTTCTAAGGATACTCTTTCTTGTGTTTTTTACAAGACATGTTTTATTTCTCTTTCACTAGAAGTTTACAGTGATGTTCTTTGGACCAATATTTTGATGATTTTAAATTCATATATATTTAAATACTATGAAGGTTGTTTATGTTCATGATGCAGATGAACCAAACATGGGGAATGAGGCTTAAGATATCATTTCAGATATATAAGGCTTGGAGTACATCACCATATTTCTGATAGGGGTGAATATATTTTAAATAATGGATGAAGGCTGTAAAGTCATTAGTAATGATATGGTACAATCATACCAAGATTAGTTCAGATCACACTATTTTTATGGCCTCTTCTATGGTGATGTTTGTGTTGAGAAGGATCACAATGTCCTTTTTGCAGAGTGACTGATTTGTTTGATGACCATAGGCGTATATGCATGATCCATATGAATAAATTCATGGTCAATAAAAGGTTTTAGTGAATATATATGTCATATCATGGGGTCGTGAATGTTTTTGGAAACATGTGGTGAATGAGAAATGAAGTATGACATATTGATATGGGTGCTTAAATGTTGATGGAATCACCCCATTATCTTGATGACATGGGAAGTTTCTTGTGGTCCCTTGATAATTGATGAAAAATGGAAGATTCTCTACAAAGTGTATTTCATGTATTGGGGATTCATTTTATACAGATAATTTTCATCCAGTAAGGACATTTTTCATTTTTTTAATGTCATGTGGTAATGTTGATTTTCTTACAGTTTAATTTTATATGGTAAGGATGTTTCCATGTAGTTTAATTTCATGCGGTGAGGATTTTGTAAGAAATTTTAAAAGTTTTTTCATGATCTATTACCTGAAAAAACAAACCTTACATATATTTGGCTTGTATGAATGAAAAATGAGACACTGTGACTCAATCCCTATGTTATTGGGACTTGTTTACTATTAGTTAATGCAACTAGTCTAGTATTGGTGGCGTATATATAACTACATATTCTGTGATGATTTCAATCAATCCAGACATAGTTCTGGAATGAGAAACACTTTATAAAGGTCTGACATGTATGAATATGTGGGAATTTTTTCTATTGATTCATATAATTGGGCGGAAAATTGTATATGTAGTCATCACTACATACCTTATTATTAATGGAATCAAGACACAAGTAATTCTTGAGTGACGACGTCATAGATAATGTATGACCTATACATGAGAAGGCATAACTTTTATATTTTTCATTATTGGACCTGGAATTGATGATTTGTGCATTGCTACTTATTATATGATATCCAGATTCATGTCACACATAGTTCTTGAATGCATGTGTGGTAGGAGAAAAATAGTAGAAATGGAGATCTGCACAAACAATATCTAAGAAAATGTATTGTTTTATTTCATGTAACGGACATAAAACATGATGTTTAACGTCATAAAGTAAGGATTCATTGTATGCATTTTATGGTTTTTCTTTTATGAAAATTATGGGAATGCTTCATGCTTCAATGAATTGTTTTGGAAGGATAATCCCTTAATAAAATTCCTATGCTCATGCGAGATATGGTCTGTGTGGGAACCCATGAATTATAAGTATTCCTCTCACTATGCAGATGAGCATAAAGATTATACAAGGATATTTTGCAACTTGTGCCTCCTAGACCAAGATATAGGATCAATTTCCCCTATATATCTCATTAAATATGAGAATAATCCTCTCTATTGTTTTAAAAAACTTACGTAGATTAATTTCAAGAATAAAGTACATGGATCAACCAATTTGAATGAAAATGGAGGATGTTATTGGGCCAAAAACTAGAGTTTCATATGTCACCATGTATCCCGAACATATAAGAATAAATCTATATGATGTTTTTAAATTCATTAATTCTTTCTGTGGACCTAAATATCACACAAGAATTAGGGAGTCTCATCATTTATTCACATAGATCTGTCTCATATATGGTGATTCGTTTCTAAATCATGCATTCCATGGTGTTTAATGAAATCCATTAAGGACATTAACTATTCAGTTTAATTTCATGCGGTAAGGGTGTGAGCTACTATGTAGTTTAATTTTCTTTTGTTATGACTTCAATAACTATTTATTATATAACCTTTCTTATAGGATGATCTAGTGTAGTATAACATCATGAAAATAAAAAATAAATCATATAGTTTAACATCATTTAACTAGGATGAATTGGTATTGTTTAAAATCATGTTTTCAGGATGAGTTCATATAGTTTAATGTCATTTAATCAGGACAAGATTGTACAATTTAACATCTTGTAACCATGATGAATTGGAAGGTATTATAATAATGTTTACGACCTTATGATGATTTCTAGGAAAATTATTTTTTGAGAAATATTGAATTTCTTGGTGATGTGACATGATCGCCATCCATTATGGCCAACAGGTAAGCCATGTTTTGATAGACCATATGTATTATGTAAGGGCCTTGACATTTAGGTTCTAATAGTGGATGATTTTTCAATAGAATCTTTTTTGATCTAAGAGACCACACCAGTTCACCTTGGTGAAATAAAAGGGGGAAAACATTTTTCTTTAAGACCTATATGATCGGGTTGTGATGGACCTCTTGGTTTTGTTGTGCACAAAACCAATTATCATTTTTTCATGCCAGTTTATTTATTATATTTTGTGATTTATCCTCATCTGAGAGCTATTTCAAAAGTGATTTTTATAGTGAAGGCCACTGGACCTCAATGGGGGACACTACCTTCATCCCATACACCAAATATTTTTTATTTTTTTGTGTAGTAGTACGTGCAGTGTTATGTAAGCCTATAAAGAATAGATGAGTTTCATCAATTAGGACTTCATATCTTTTTTTAATAATATTCTAGAGTATTATTTAACGACTTTTTCATTCTAATTCCTGATACATGATAGTTATGATAGGGTTGGACTCTATTATACTCCTAGTGTAATTTCATCAACTCTATAAAAGTGAAGTTGGATCTATTGTCCATCTACATTTTGTGAGCAATCAAAACCTTTTTATGATAAGTTACATTATAATGTTGATGTTTTTCTATGTCCCACATTTGTTGAGGGTTATTTCTCATCCCATTTAGACATAAATGGAAGAAGAAAATATGTACATGAGATGCTTAGTTGTGGCTAAGGGGTATAGACCCACAACATCCATTCAACAAATGAAAAATGTCCAGGAATATTTAGTTGTATACAAAAACTTTTGGGGGATGATGGATAATGTTTTAATTGATATTTCACAACTGAAATTTCATGGTTAATTACATGAAGTACTATATCATGGATTTACAGTAATATCTCATCATCCTTATTTGGTGGGAGAGCCTAGTCCTAGATCGATGGGTATTACAAGATCCAGCATAAACATCATCCATAGAGGTTATAATATCTCCTTCTACCTTTCATCCGAGTATGATTCCATGAAATCCATACTAGAAGATATATTTTTGTTCATTTCTACCATTCCATGGGGTGATGTTCACTACATGAAATCGAATCTATTCCCTTATCGATCAGTCTATCAGAATAATCCTCTTTTTCAGATAACATATTATGGGATGTATCCACACAAATGTGGTTATTGGTTAATCACACTCCAGGTTGGTGTGCTACTTATGGATTTATTCAATATCCAATATTAATAACGATGATACCTTACTTTAATGCTTGATTAAGGGGATTGATTCATCCATATCAGGATCGACTAGGACTATGGTTGCATCATCAAATTTATTGGTGTGATTATTATATGATCAAGGAACATGATGAAATATAGGATCACGAGGGAAAAGTTTCATCAGTCCCCAAACATTTCTAGTGGGAGGGGCATTTATTCCATTTTCATGGAATATTCACCACATATCTACTTTATAACTATTTGTGAATCCCTAATGATATTCTATCGGTCTATTTACTTCTCTAGGGCTAGTTCTAATATAGAAATGAGGGTATGGTATTCTACCTCGTTATTCGTGAAGCCTTTATACATTGAGATACGTTAGGGAAAAATTTATTTTTATGGAGAGAAAAATACAATCCCTAATCCAATGTGATTATATCTCAAGTTTTTCATCCTTTAACCGTCATGACTTTGGGACTCTCAATAAAAATAAATCTCCTATTTCTAGTGAGTGTCAAGGGAAAAAGTCCTCATTATCTTGATGCTCGGTGTTCATCAATGTATTCATTAGAGTAGAATACACATTAAGAAAATCATCAAGGGCATTCCAAATCTGTAGATTCTATGATTCAAACTGAATGTGTTTTTTCTATATAATGTTATCCCATCGGGAAAATTTACCAATCAACATGGGATAACCAATGAAGTACATCAGTGGATCGAAACAAGTGACATGATGGTTTTTGTGGATCTATATGTAATGGATCATATTTTTTATAATAATGATGAGGGAAAGAACGTTATTCTTGACACCAGTGTAGCGAGCCTCAGAACCTAGCATGGTCTTGCTGAGGTAGTAGAGATTTTTCTCAGTAGAAAAATTATTTTTCAATGTGGGAGAGGGGACCTAGTGGGAATTCCATGGTTTCCACATATTAGATAAGTATAATCCCTTCCACTAGAGGAATGAGAACCAGTGGGTGTAGTAGATACATCATGAGACATTATATGTCATTATTTCAATCATTGTTCCATTGATAAGTGATTATGTTTCCCATTTTCCTTGTTAAAGAGATATCATTGTTGACCAATCCATATATGAAATGATGAATATAGAAGAGGTTCCCTTTGATCACTCGTAGTACATTGATATTTCATGGGGGGCATTTCTACAATAGAAATAGTCTTCTCATGGTTAACCTTGATTCCATGAATGAGTACCAAAATTCCATGAAACATCTTCATTGATACCCTTAAAGAACATTTTGGGGGGTTCTTCTTTAGACTATACTATCACTTATTGTATAATTCCATTTGAATATCTTTAAAGTGATCACATATCTACTAGGACTTGAAAACCTATTCATTGATGTAAAAAATTTATATTTTCCCAAACTAATAGCTTAGATATAGGATTCATGTTGAATTTATATGTGGCACCATCATTCTTCAACCACGATTGCATGACCTGATAGAAAAATATCCTCGAAGACACTATGAAGGCAGTGGATTCATCATAATTATTGGCCATATTTATTTTATTGTTCTACTAATATCATTCTACTAATATCGTTCTATGAAGTACATGGCTTGGAATTTAGTAGTTTCATCAATCAATATGTATATGATCTTAAATGGGAAATTATCCTTCAAAAAAATGATGGTTAAGTTCTCTTAAGTCAATAAAAACCACAATCATCCCATTTCATTTCTTAATAGGGAGGACATATACTATACATCTTTGGTATTTCACTTCTCAAACAAGTTTGGATTTAATAAATTTAAAAAATTCCCCCATTACATTGGCGGTCTGTGAGGGTTGGGACCTACTGGATACCTACATTAACCCTTGATTCCCATAAGGTAAGATAATATGGTACGTAGCCACTTCCGGATTCAGTAAGTACATTTTTGAGTATTTCCATGTAAACAGGTTTCGTCACTAATTTGGAAATGAAATATACTTATCTTTCCCTTTGAGGGAATTTCATAACTAATTAGATTATTCTATGGGTCGACTTTTGTGCCCAGATTTAACTACTGAAGCACATCAATGGAAATAGATGTGCCTTCCTCGAATGTGGGAGGATAATTCCAGAGATTATCATCATCTTCCCCAAATTATGAGTCTTTGGAGTACTGTTTTGATGATGATGGAGATCGGGGGGATCCTATGTCACTGTGAGAGTGAGAGAGGCCACGAGAAAAGACATTATCATCCCTTAATACTTGACTAATTAGATAGAGATTTCGAATAAAATTTTCTTCTATACTACCCCTGGGGAGAGAAGGGGCTTGAACTTCAGGTGTCAAGTATATCACTAAAACCATATTAATGGGGATCACATAGTCAATGTCAAAAATACTCTAGGGAATTTTTTTGGCAGTTCAAAAAACATTGTTGGCCACAAAATTTATTTCATCATTCACTAGGGGTTTTCCCTTCTTATAGAATTATTATTCAGAATTTTTTGCCCCATAAGTTTCAAAGAGTCACTTTTAGAATGTAGTATGAAAACCATTCCAGTGATTGGGTACTTCAGACACTGATGGAATGTCAATGGTACCAAGAAGTAGCCATGTATCTAGGGCCTTCCCAGAAATACTTTATATTTAGTTTCATTTATGATAACTATAAATATATCATCATATGTGAGGTCCCAAAACATAGCTTTGAGTGTGATCATATAGATATGTATTTTCTCACACTTATCAACCCCTTGAATGGCCAGCTTGGTGAGAGATAATTCCCCTTTACTATATCCCATTAATTGGTGGGTTAGAATTGGTATGAGATTATTCATTGATACATTTTCAATAAGGTCCTTCTAGACATCGAAATTATTGATTCTTCCAAAAACATATATGGGTTTGATGTTTCTATGAAGGTGTTCTTCCTAATACATGTTACTGAGTGACATAGCGACATGAAATTTTTGTATCATAGTATCCACTCGATAAACATTGGTTGTAGTGAATTATATCTCAAATAAATATTGTTTTAGTAAGAATTAAATAAGTTCCTAAAAATTTTCTTTTAAATAATAGATTATATCAATGATAGAGAGCTTGGTTGTGACAAAGTCCAACTATTTCATAACGTTGTACTTTTATGCTAGAGGTTGATGCTTCCCGATGTGTCATATCAATAAGACATGTGGATTAGAAGTTGAGGAAATTGAGGTGGATTGGCCCAATACTTGTACAATGGTCGAGGGGGTATCATCGTACAGTAGTTCCCAACAATATGAAATTACCTATATACATGGTTGATTGGATAATCATACCCCCCGCAAGGATACCATGGAATATAATTAGGTGTGGTTGAACACTAGAGTGTTCTGAGATTCCTAAATTCCACTTTTGAGCCTGCTATAGTGCTTGACAATGAGACTATGTGGAGTCTATATCCCTTGTGGTTATGCGGATGAAATATTGGGTTTTCCCATTATCATTTTGTCCCCCATATCCTTGATTCCTAGGAATTTGTCCTATTGTTCCATAGTTATGTTCAATAAACACACATCCTGAGGAATATTTTTCATCATAAGAGGGGTTAAAAAATTGTATCAGGTTTACTAAACAAAATATAATATCATTTTTCATTTAGGATTCTAATTTTTGGGGAAATAAATGTGTTTTATATGTTTCAAGAAAGAAATATACAAGTGTTAGATCTTTCGTTGGAGTAGAACATGACTCTTACCACTATGTTTCTTCATGAATCTAATAGTCATGGACACCGTTGGGAGGTACATCTGATGTTTCCTTCCTTAGTGGTCGAACTAGTGTGGGTTTCAGCATATGGGCTCTCAGGGTGGCATGAGCTCGGTCAACTGGTTTCCAAGTCATCCATTTGTATAACTTCATTGCATGTCTGGCTGGGACTTTCTGAGAATCAGAATCTTTTTCTAAATGAGAAATAGTTATCCAAGTCACATGATTTGAAGATGTTTCTATGACCAGCTATCCTAAATTGACCACACATTGAATGATATATTTGATGATAAAACTTTCATTGATATTGTGACATAGCCTTCTATGGAATGTTAAGTGGTCGCGATGGTTAGTGTGGTTGACCTCATTGGACTTCCTGGGATGTGGTAGGATGCGTATGATATTATTCATGGATTCCATAAAATAATAAGGGAATTATTAATTATTTATGGATTATTATTTACTCATAATTTACCTAAATTCAAGGTGACCATGATTTCTTTATGCACTTCGATGAGGGTGATTTCATGGTTATCCCTATTCGACGGGAGGTGTTGGGTGGTTGAGGACCAGCCTAGGAGCTTGGATGGGTATAACAAAGGTAATGATAGTGACTAGTTTATCATTATATTTGTGTTGACTCTCCTTTTCATCACATTGTCTAAGGAATGGAAAGGGAAATGACTTCTCCCATAGTGATTCATCCTTTGAAGAAAATATCAAAAATCGACAAAGGAATGAAAAAAGAGTCAAAGGACTTTTGGTTGCACAAGTTCCCTTACTGTCACGCCAGTATACATTCGTGCGGCCTAATGGTCGTGCAAGTGACTTGCGTGCCCTAAGTGATAACTGCCCGGGGTCTTCTCCAGCCTATAAATAAACCCTGTGGGCCCCCCATTTTGGGGGGTATTTTTCCAGAATTCAGATACCGAGCTCTGAATGCCCAAGTTTCTTATTCAGGTCTCCCGAACACTTCTAAGGTAATTATTTTCATTGAATGGAAGGTCTAAACAAGAGGAGTAAGGTCTAAATGTTATAATTCACTAACACTTGCACACCTAAGTGTTTTACCCTTAAGGGAAATGAACAAACTTGTGCGCCACCCTACTTCTTCACCATAACTTGCACGCCATCTTCTTGAAAGCCTCTAGGGATAATTCTAAAGGCTTTGTCAAGGATCACCCAAATATTACTCTAAAGGATGAAAATCGCACAAGTACCCATGTGCGGCGTAGGTATACCTGCGCGACCAAGACTTGCTCGCCCACGCAGTACCTGCACGCTTGCCAGGACTTGCACACACCTTTCTTTTTGGGTGCCTTTCCTGCCCATTTAACCCCTCTTATGCCATTCCACCTCTCCTATTCAAGATTCAGTCTTCAAGACATTCTTCAATGTCATTTTTGGTATGATTTCTTGATTTGGATTCATTATCTGAAAGGAACTCTGTGGAACATCTCTCAAAACCTAGTGATTTGCAAATCTTTATGTCACTAAAGATTGAGATTTAATTCATTCAACCTCATCCTTTACGATGAGAGAATCCTTAAACCTGGGCCTCCTTTTCAAGAGTAAGCCCCAGGACAAATCCTCATTAATCTGGGCATCTTCCTTAGGAGTAAGCCCCAAGTCTTCTAATCCGGGCATCCTCTTTAAGAGTAAGCCCTAGTCTCAAAATTAACAAATTTGGGAATCCTCCTTAGGAGTAAGCCCCAACCATAATTCTCTTAACCTGGGCTTCCTTTTCAGGAGTAAGCCCCAGTCTCAAATATGGGCCTCCTCCTTAGGAGTAAACCCCAAGTCCCTTTCATTTTAAAATCCCTTTAACATGGGCCCCCTTTTCAGGAGTAGCCCCCAGTCTTAATTTCCTTTTGATCTGGGCTTTCTTATCATGAGTAAAACCCATTCATAAGTCCCCTCCTAACTTGGGAATCTTCCTTAGGAGTAAGCCCCAAAGATTAGAGTATCCAAATATCCTTGAAGCACATATACCTTTATAGACCTTGTTCATGGATTTATTCCCTGAAGTAAATCTTAATTCTTATCTATTTGGGAAGTCATACACACATAAGCCCCATATCATTGCATCTTTCGTGGCACAATTATCTGGTTTCACCAATACCTATTGTTTCTCACACCGATCATGACTCACATGAGAAAAGAGTGTAAGAGTAATCAAGACATCTTTTTTTGAGCCATCAATCATGCATAACCATCATACTCCCATACTCGAACTACGTGGGTTCTGATTCCTATTCCAAAACAAAAGACATGTAGGTAGCCCATCAGTGGGTACGATCCCAAATCTGAAATAATCCATGTCCTCCTGAATGAAAATAAACTTCAAGTTCCCAACTGAGTGGCTTTAAAACCAGTATGTTCATCATAATGACCAAGATAATTTTATGTATTTAAGGATACCATAAACTAAGAATCTCTAACAAATACAGATGATTCTTCATCGATGATGAACCTCAAATACATATAAAAGATTCTCTGAATTTCCTACATATCAATCATTGATTGTTAGACTAAAGGAAAGATCATTTTATACTTGATAATGTAATAAGGATTCACGAACATAACTTAAATCTATAAAGAGATTCCTGGAGTAGACAATAATTCCCCTAAAAAAGGTCTGATGAGTCCAACCTCCCATTCTCTCAACCAATGCAAATTCCTAAGCCTCATCAGTCCACAACTAATGAGCGTCTACCTTTGGAAAGTAGGTCCATATTGATATAGAATCATTGGATGTTTCCGGTTCTATGAACAAACCCGTTAGAAACTGATTGGAATGTTTGAACCTTCAATCAATGAGGTCATCCCCAATTCCAGAAGAAACAAAAAAGTTGTGAACTCGACCTGAATCCTTAACCAAGATAAAATGATATTTTACTTATTTGTTAGGACCCTATTTAGAACTCAATGAGAGGGCCAATAAAAGAAATCCTTGACATATGTTCTCATCCAAAAGATATAGTGCATGAATTTATCTTGATTACATCTATTATATCAAATAGGAAATCTTATCCAAGATATTCTGCATTTCTAGAATGGATTCTCTAAAGTTCACATATGTGAATACCTTTGCTGTGAATACTGCTGCTGTGAATGCCACTGCTGCTACTTCTGCTGGATCATCATCCACTCTGAGGACGACATCACCTACTCAAAATCTTCAACGCTGGGTATCAAATGCGCTGGTTAAGGAGTACCGTCAACATGGTACCATTCCAACTCTGAAGGCTGCTCAAAAACCCCTCCAAGTGAACAATTCACCCTAGTCATCCGGACAGCGACGACCAACAATCAAGAAGCAGGCAGTGCTAACAACCATCTCCAACTGTTTTAGGTCTTTATCCCTGAAACTCAATCACCATTCACTCCCATATTCTGGGGAGGTGAATGAGCAGGTCCCTCAGGGCCATAATTCAAGGAAGCAGGAGTCCTTCCCGAGGGCTCCCATCAACCATCGCCGTCAGACTCGTCCGACAGTGCACACTCAACATGATGAGGGTGTCAACTCCAATCGTTCGGCTCAGGTTCCTCGAACCCGAGCAGGCAAGAAGAATCGTTAGAGGTGAAATTTGGTTAATAGTGAGTAGGTTCTCATCTCTGCCATCTCCGAAGAAGTGCATCAACCTAACTTGGTGGCAAGAAATGAGCGGGCACACACACCTTCCCATTTTAATTCCGATGTCCAGCTGACTCATCTCGCAGCATCACGCCAATCCCGCCAGGCAATTCTGGTAGAGTACTATAGGCAGGAATATATACTTGTTTATACATCATCAGCTTGTCAGCAGACTCGTCTCACTACATATGATGGAGCTCATCAACCACGTTTGGTGAAGTGAAATCAGCAGGCCCATACACCTACTAGTATTGATCAATACTACAAACAGTCTCGCTTGGTAGCACATAGAGAAATCGGTCGGAAATCTCCGTCATCAAACAGAAGGTAGACTCAATGTTCTGCCCCTACACTTGAGTACTGTCAGGATTCACTGACAGGAAAAGGAGGACAGGAGAAGGCACATACTCCTACTCCAAGAACAGAATGGACGTATATCCCCGTTCCGGCAGTTGAAGTCACCAAGAATATTCTATAAATGGTGAAAGAGCAGAAGAAAACCCCTTCTCATATTCTGGATGCTTACCAGGATATTATAACAGCTTCAACAACATCTCAGGGAAGGACACATAAATCTATCCCTACCAGTTGAGTGACACATCAACAGTTCACTCCGGAACAGACACACACATCTGTTCCAGTACAAGATGGTTGTGGGGCATACTCCCCCATATCATATGGACAACCAAGTCAGGCATATACACCTGATTTGTGTAGAGATCGTCAGCCTAACCTGGCCATCTCTCCTGATCAGGCACATACACCCGCTCAGAGCATCCACTTTCATCAATAAGTGGTTTCCAATGCGAGTAAGAAGGCGTCTATGAAGAAGATCCACCCAACACAGTCAAGAGATCAAGACCCAATATGTAACAAGGCCTTTCTTGATGCTAGAGTTCTTGAAGCCCTCAGATAGTTATCTGTTGGAATTCAAGATTCTACTCCCTCATTTCCCAATAGTGGGAAAATTAATTCAGAAGGCCTTCAACAAACACATCCTCATGAAGGCTTGCTTCATGAGAGTTCGGTCGATCTTGATGTTTCATCTTCATATGAGAGCTACAATAACCCTATGTGTGGCCAGAAGACCAAGGATCAAGTGATCTCATCTTTTTCCATAACCCACCATGCTGGTCCTACCCATGATGATGAATTTCGCTACGAAAGTCCTCTCCGTAGTAGTGATGCACATTTCCCAGAAAATGCTCTAGTGGAATATGAAGTTCCAAGAAAGACCTCTTATCTTGAGGCACTTACAATTGTGAAACCAGTCATGTCTGATTCTTCATCGCTAGCAGGTGAAATACTTTCTCAATCGGAAGATATCATAGGGGTTGGTCATTCTCCAAACCACCCCTAAGTCATGCATCTTCTAGTTTGATCAGTTATTTCTATACCATTCTTGTTGAATCTGATGAAGAAACAAGGTAGAACCAGCTCTGGTCAAATCAGGTAGAAGAATCTTTATTGAATGATAAAGAAGAAATGTTGAACCTGAGAAAACAACTACTGAAAGGTGAAGTGCCAGTCATGTTTTGGCCTCTGGCGGAATCTCAGTATGACATTCCCGAGATGTTGACGGAAAATGGAATTCATGATATTCGTCTCAACATATGGAAAACTCATTGTCAGTTGAAGAAGAATGTATTATCTTATGATGAATATGAAAATCATGTTAAGATAATAGAAAGGTTACAACGTCTGATTGATTTTTCATCTCTATCAGTCTCTCGATATCCGAAGGCTGAAAAGAAGCAGAGAGCCCTTCAACATTCATGCCTTGGCGCACTAAGAAGAATGCGCCAGTTAATTTACAATGCCCCATCTGGTATTCATGTCAGAGGATGGGGTGTTCATGGAGCACTAAATTTCACTATGCTCTCCAATTAGCAAAGCCTGCCGAAAATGGTCTCATGCAATGTTATTGCCCGTGGCCGGCCACAATCAACTAGCTTGGTTTGTAATCAATGGCTTTCCCAAGAACATGCTTCAACTAGTTCCTCTCAAAATCAAGAATACAGAGAACAATTTGTTGAATTACTCCTGTATTAAGAAAATGAGAATATTGAACATTCCTCTCTTATGGAGAAAGCAAATCATCAAGTTAAATAACTGTCATAAATCATTGAACGGTCTTTTGAACTAGGCGATTAAAGTGGATATCGATTGATGCATCCAACTAATTTCCGGACCACGGTCTACAGGATAAAGAGATATTTTAAGAAAGTCCCAAACATAGCATGTCAAGAGCCGCCCCAGCTTGTCAGACTATGGACTTTATTAAACCAACCCTCAGAATCAACAAATAGGATTCAAGGAGTTGAGAGGGAATAGCAGGAACAGCCCCAGTCCACATGACTGGGGAATTTTTCAAATCCCCAATCCCTCCCTCAAAGAAAGTCAGTCTTCTCTCGGTTAGGGAAGAAGCCCCAAGAGGAACGAATATCCAATTTATCAGGAGATTCTCTCCAAATTACGGTTCTCCAAGAAGTTCCTGAGGGATCAAATCAATGAAAGGCAATGTCTCATCAGAGACATGGAAGAAGACAATATCACAGAAATGCTGATAGAAGGGATGCAATGCATTATGCATCAATTAATGTCGTCAATACCATTGTTGCTAATCCACCAAATGAGGCTCATTCATAGGGATCAGTTAAAACGGTTCCTGTTTAAGAAGTTGTATGCATGGACACAAATGAAGAAGGTGTTCATACATGAAATCAATGGTTTACCCAAAATCTCGGTGTTCCTTCAAATAACCCACTTCAACCTCTCTGAAAGGGATCAAACAAGGGGAAGGGAAACAATTAGGTTACATATACTTCCTCTGGAGAAGGCCAATCGCTCTCACTAGAGTAAAGAGTTGCACAACAAGAGGAAGAAATGAAAGAATTGATGAGGTTGAATGCAGAACTACTTCAAGGTAGTCTTCCTCCTAAATGTGCTAGAGTTATTCAGCCAAGGGAGTTTGTTGCAGCTACTAAGATGGATCAAGAATATCCTCCTTTATCATTACACCCTCACAGGTCTAATCCTATGGGTCAAGTGCAACAACAATTGACAGTTCTACCATCAGTTGCAGTACCAGCTGCCATGCCTATCCAAACTCCAGTCATTGCATCTTCCCAAGTCCAAGTTCAACCGGATGTTTCTCAAAAGTTAATAACTATCATTGAGTCATTAAGAGCTCGGTTAGAGTCTATGTAAATGAAGCATGCGCAGGTTCAACCAGAAAAGAAAACTTTCCCTGAATGGGTAGATTCAATATCTCCCCCATCAAGTTTTGGGAACCCCGTATTCCCTATTTTCACTGGATCAGGTGACCCTGAACAGCATTTGATGCATTACGTGTCTTGTTTTGATCCTATGATGGGAACTACAGAGTAGCAAGAATCCATGAAACTCAAAAGCTCCGTGAAAAACTTGCAAGGACCAGCTTTTGTTTGGTACACAAGCTTGCAATCTCTGTCAATTACCGGATGGGAGGATCTTTGCCAAACATTCCTTATCCAATTCAGTTCAACGTTTCCAAAGACAACAGTTTTTTATCTTACAAACTCTATGAAATGGGAGAATGAAAGGGTCTCAGATTTCATTGCTTGTTGGAAGGGATTAACATATTTCCTAAGCTTAGCACTCCCTCAAGAGGAACTGTTGCCAATCTGTGTGGAAAGTCTGCATGACGAATTACACACACCATTGATCCTTATGAAATACAAAGGAGGGTTTCGAGACCTTACTTCAATCGCTCAACAGATTGAAGATTCTCTTATATAGACTAAGGCTAAATGTCATGTAATTCCATCAACTCCAGGAAGGAGAATGGGTAAAGTAGAGACTTCTACAATTATGCTTAAGCAAGCACCAGTACCTGCTTCTACTTCAAAACATTCATCTTCTCGATGGGCTACACCTCTTGAGTGTCAACAACAGAGGTCGTTTCGTCAAGACTATCAAAGAGATCAATGACAAAAACAATTTGAGGATCTGAAGAGCAAACCATACTCTTTCCGAAATGAACAAGTTCCTAGTTACTTCATTTCGGCTCTGGAAAATAATTTGGTTCAGTTGCCAAGGCCCAAAAAGCCATACAAGGAACCAGATGAAGACCGTCCCAATTATTTCCCCTTTCATCAAATGTTGAGGCATCCCATCCAGGAGTGTTTTGTTTTCATAGAACTCCTGCAAAATATGGTCAACTCGGGACAAGTCAAACTAAAAGGCTCTTCAGCCCAGGTAGCATGTTTTACTGCTATAGTTACAGAGGAGGAAGGCAAGTGGGAAGAAGTTAAGAACAAAAATGCACAAAAATATGATGATTGGATGGTCAGAAAGATGATCAACCGAACTCATTCTATTTTGTGAACGCAATTGAAGAAACCAATTGTGCCTTCTGCCATGAATGCCACAGTAAAACCCTCTTCATCAAACTAAAAATCCTCAAAGAAAAGACATAGTTCAAAGAAAGAGGATCAATCAGAAGAAGATGAATATGTGTCAAATCCTAACCTATCTTTGACTCTAGAAGATTTCATGCCATCTACTTCGAAGAAATGGGTACCGCCCCACCAAATGGCACAACCTAAGAAGGCTAATCTGGCAGATTCTTCATCGGATGAAGAGTTGATTTTTGGTTCTGTTAATATGATTCAATTAACAGATCCATATGCCAGTCGCAGTTTCAATTTTCATGAGCTCGAATTCCCTATATCAAATAGAGGAATCAGAGTAAGTTCTAGAGGATCAGGATATAGGGGAAGACATAGATCTTTCAGAAGCCACTATTCCAATTCTACCCCTGCTAAAACTATGTATGTGGCATAAACTCGTGGTAGAGCACTTCAATGAGCTCAACTAGAACAAGAATGTTCTTCCACACAAGGAAGACTCAGCCCTAGAACAATTATTCTGGAAGATCGGTTGAAAGTTCCATCTTATTCCTCTCTGAAAGTAAATAGACCTAATTGGTGTAATATTCCAATGCTAGGAGTATTACCAACTCCTATTTCGGTACAAGATGCATCAAATTCCAAAGCATAAACTTCCAAGACACCTGCTAGACAACATGTTCCTGTTGGGAAACGCAGAACTTTGGATCAAAAGTATGATATATTGAAACACGTGGCCCAAGTACGGGCCAAGTTATCAATTATGGATGCCTTGAATTTATCAAAGGATCTTCAGGAAGCACTCAATGAGGCTTTGTCAAGTCCTCGGGAGTTTGAAACTGAAATTGTTGCAGCTGAAGTCTACCATGTAGAGAATAATCTTGTAGAATTCCATGCAGTAATATCTTTTAATGATGAAGATGAAGATGATGTCGTGCATGGACATATTAGACCTTTGTACTTATCTATCAAGGTCAATGGCATATGCATCTGAAGAGTTTTCATTAATAATGGTGTAGGATTCAACCTCATGCCCATTCGTACACTTCGTCGATTGGGCCTCCCAGAATCTGATTTATCTCCATCTACATTGATGTTACAAGGATATGAAAAAAATGAACAAGAACCACTGGGTGATATTATAATCAGAACTCAGTTTGGAGATCTTGTGTCCATTTCAGATTTCATGGTTGTTGATCAAGACTCAGCCTTCAACATCTTTCTTGGAAGACCCTGGCTACATCGGCATGCAGTTATCCCTTCATCATACCATCAATGTCTCATTTTTTGTTTCAATGGTCAAGTTGTGACATTATATGGTGATAAGGCCCCATTCAAGACATGTGAATCTCAATACATTGAGGCAGAATTCTACCAGATTAAGGGAAAGGAGGAATCCATAACAAAGGAGGTTACCGAAGTTAATGCTCCATATGGTTTGGAGAAGATTCCAGTAAATCTATTTACAAAAGTGAGTACAGATTCTGTGTTACCTATCAGTCAAATTGACAAGATAGACCCAAATCAAAATACTCTTATGGAAAGATCCAAAATGTCAATTACAGAAATTGAACCAGACAACATGGGAGAAATTGGTAACCCACCAAGCAGTGATGAAAGCACAAATGGTGATGTCTTCATTTCATCTGATGAAATCCAACAAGTCTATACTTCACCAATCAGGCCAGGAGAAGTTATAGAAACATCAGAGGTGAACAATGATGTCGATTCTCAATCTAGTATCTCCTCTTTAATACCCAAAGAAGACCCTTCATCATCAATCGGGTCAGAAATGGAAGTTTCTTCTTCAAGATGTGAAAATTTTGACATCTCTTCTGATCATGAAAATTCTGCTTCATCATCTACTATGCAAATAGAAATGGAAGAAATAAAACATGTTGAAGAAGAGGAAGATCTTAGAGATGCTCCTCCAGTATTTGAAGAAGTAATCTCTACCACCGTGGATGAACTCAAAGAAATAAATCTGGGTACAAAAGAAGATCCACGCCCACTTTAATCAGTGCGGCCATTACTCTTGAAGGACAAGAGATGTATATTTCCTTTTTAAAAATAATTGAGACATATTTTCTTGTAACTATACAGAGATGCCTGGGCTTGATCCTGGTGTTGCTACTCCTCATTTGGGTTTACCAGAAGAACATCGAGGATTTAAGCAAGACGCAAGAAGAACACACCCAACTTATGCTTCCAAAATTGAAGCTAAAGTGGATAAGATAATCAAAGATAACATCGTCAGAGAAGTTCAATATCCCAAGTGGTTGGATAATATTGTCCCTGTAAAGAAGAAGAACAGACAAATTTGAGTTTGCATCGATTTCAGAGATCTTAATCGGCATTGTCCTAATGATGATTTCCCAGTTCTGATTACAGAACTTTTAATTGATGCAACAGCTGGATATGAATCACTTTCCTTCATGGATGGATATTATGGATATAATCAAATCTGAATGGCCCTAGAAGACAAGGAATCCATAGCCCTCAGAGCCCCTCAAGGTGTGTTTTGCTATCGGGTAATGCCCTTTGGCTAAAAGAATGCAGGTGCAACATATCAGCGTTCCATTCAGCGTATCTTCAAACCCTTTTTAGGGAAGTATGTTGAATGCAATGTGGACGATTTTGTGGTTAAATCCAAACAACATTCTAATCACATGGCTGATTTGGAAGACATATTCCACAAGCTTTGACAACATAATTTATAGATGAACCCCTTAAAATGTGCTTTTGGGGTAACCTCGGGAAAATTTCTCGGCTTTGTTTGTAACACCCAAGATTTTTATGAGTAATATTTTGTTTTTATGTTATCAAATGAATATTTCACTACACACTAGCTTGGCTTACTTTACACGCAATCACGACCTTCCTCGATAGCTTGCGTCGTACACAATACTAAGTTTTACTAAACAACGATATGCTATTAAAATATTATTAAAACTAGCCATTATGAATAGTAATAACCACTTTTTGAAATTTTATAAATTTTATTTTTCAAAATGGACTTCATTATTGGATTCGGAATACCGAAATTAGTCTAGGGTGAAATTTTGGTATTTTTCTGAAAACATTCAATTTTTGATGAATAGTGAAACCACTAAGTGGTAGGTTAAAATCTGAATTTTTCATAAAACATAATTTTACCGCTTCTGTGAATAGAATTTTGAAATTCCGACAGACACAGTTGATATCAGTAAGTAAAATGTGGTTCAATGAGATAAAAATAATTTTTTGGTGAATAGTAACTTTTTACTTTTTTTACCGTAGTTAATAGTAAATAGGGTAACTAAGGGTAAATATGATATTACTATTACCCTAACACATGTCCTAATTCTATTGGATAAGTGTAATTAGACCAAAAACAATCTTATGAATATAATATGACCATTTAGGTCCACTTGGATTAGATTATGACATTTAATATTATTTTATTTAATGAATAGTTAAAATAGTTAAAATCAAAGTTTAATAACTAAAACATTTTTAATATGGGATTATACATAATCTAAATTAGATTATAAATATTCATTAGAAAGATAAAATGCTTTCCTACATAATGATTATTTATTTATAATTTTTATACTTTAAATAAATTAATTTATTTATGACACAACGATGATGCAGTAATTACCCTTTTAAGGAAATGTTAACATAATTGATGTTATAAATGCCCAAATAAATGTAATTTGAGACTTTTTATGAATTCCATTAATTTTCTAGGTTACTATGATATATTATTGTTGATTTAATCAACTTGGTTTGAACATATAATTCTGTTATGACTTTCATAAAAATTATATATCAAATAGTGTCAAAATTGACACAAAATAGTTTTTAAATAAAATATTATATTATTAATAGTTATTTTATTCCTAAAAATCTAAGTTTCGGCCAAATGACTTATATAAGGATATATATAATAATAATAAACATCTTGGGGTTCGTTTGGCATGTTATAGTAAGTGTATTAACCATATAGTGTAAGAAAACAAAAAGACACGGTAAAAGTTAAATTATTTGACTTAGAGTTAAATCTAATTGATAAGGTTAAAATAATAACTTAAACATGTCTAAATCCTATTGGTTGATATTATTTCGACCCATCCCCACTTTACCTTCGAAATAAGTCCCTTTGGAACCATTATAAACCGATTTTGACTTTAATATAAAATAATATTTTGAGATATTCCTAAGGTGCCCCTCTCCTCCCTTATAAAAGGGAACCTCCTCCCCCTCCTCCTCACACCAATCTGAGCACTCAAGCTCGGCCAACCCCTGCCAAAATCTCTTCGCCACTTACCTAGAATAATCCTAGAGGTCCTGGTCTTCTTCAAAGACCAATCTTAGTTCCCTAAGTGGAGGATTCAAAGAGGCGTTTCAAAGAAGAGGTAATATCCATTACCGATCTTTTCAATTTCTTTCTTCTTCAACTTCTTTTTCTTTAGTTGTTTCATGATAAAGTAATAATATCAGTATTACTTACATACTGATATGTTATTATAAATATTAAACAACCCTAATTCACCTTCTATCCATCCTACAGAAAAATGAAATCACCGCGCATACGTACGTACGGAATACCGTCTCCACGCCGTGGTGTAATCTATTTTCCACCATCACCTTACAAGGATGGGTATAATGGTGTAATGAGTAACTATATATGATTATTATAAAGTGATATTGATACTGAAATAGTATAAATACACTTAAATACAATTCCACGATCATGGGAACAATATCATCGCTCGTGCGTACGTACGGAATACCGTCTCCACGATGTGATGCGACTCGTTCTACATGATCATCATTACATAGTAATTATATAAATGACATTAATGAATAAATATGATATATGTTACACTAATAACATTCTGTATATAAGTTATCTATAACCTTAAAAGAAGAATAAGAATTTATTTGGCAAAACACGTATATGAACAAAAGGCAATACAGACCAGAGTAACAAGTAACAATGAAATATTACTAATAAGAAGCTAAGAATATGACCATATATTATATCATATAAATATGTATGATTCTGGAATAAGTCAATAACATTATTTAAACCATTATATAGGAGCTTCGGACATGTACAAAGCAAATCAGACCTAAGGTACGGGAAAATATCACAATATCATTTTTATCCGACATTGTTTATACTTTGGTATTTACTAGGGTGTATTTTATCATCCAAATCCATGTTTCAAAAACATGTGATATTATTTCAATCCACCTACAATTGTTTAAAACCATTTTTACCCTTTGGTGAGTTTATAGTAAAGGAAAAGAAAGGAATCTTTTGTCGTTTTTCGTATGAGGTACTTTTTGACTTTTCCGACAAAAGTACGAGAATAATGTTTTTTTAACTTATACGGCAAGAATGGATTTTTAAAACATTATTTCCAAGAATATTCCTTTATAAGTTTTCAAGTTTATTTTTAATCAACTTCTTTTAGTTTATAATTGTATGGCATGTTAAGAAAAGAAAAGTGTTTTTAAAGTAGAAAGGATATTTTCCTCAAGAATGGAGTTCAAATGTTTTATCAAAATTATTTTCCATCTAAGATAATATAGGGTTCTGTTTTTATCCCTATTATTACATTTATTTGATTATGTTGTGAGGGAATTATTTTTATGAAGTCATTTACCTTATATGATTTGTTTTATGATGTCATGATGTTTCAAGAATCCCATTTTTGTTACATGTGTTATGCGATGATGTATGATTTATGATTATGTGGCACACATAAGAACGGATTCATAATAAGATGGGTGGGACCTATATATCCCTCCAATGCATTGGGTAAAAATTTATATCTCATGAGATAGACATGGCTGGAACGGAAGGTTATTTCGGTTCAGTGATACAGGACTGAAACGAGGAGTGAACTCGATTCAGAAATGGACTTTGTCCGCTAAGATAGTCATGGAAATGAGTCATGACTAACAAGAAATGATTTTCCATGATTATGTGTGCATGCCACAAAGTTTCAAGTTTTATGGTATGATTATGGGGATCTCATTTTCACTTCTATGATTTATTCCATGTTAAGATATTATGATCTCTTTTGCAGGTTATGATTTTCAAAAAGATATGATATGATTTTTATTTCCTTTATTTTCCCTTGCTGAGCATTTGAGCTCACCCTTTTATGTTTTCTTTTCCCCAGTTCAGGAAGATGGATATTAAGTAGAATATGCTAAAAGGGACCCTAGATATGATGAAATAAATGGGAGACACTGTAGAAGATTTATGAACCAGTTGTTTATGTTTCCCAGTTTCTAAAGACACTATACCTATACGGTCCTTTGTGGTTTTGTCATATGTTGTAATAAGTGTGCTTCAATTTTGAAGTATTAACAATGTATGTAAAGTATGGGTCATTATAGTTGGTATCAGAGGGAGGTTATAGTCAACCTTTGGAAACTAGGATGTGAAAGCCTTAGTAAGAACCCTAAGGATAAGTCTAAGCATAGAACACAATCTTAGTGTTTTAGAAATGGCCATGAATAACCTAGGGTAAGACCTTGAGTGTGAAAATTTTATTCTTGAATTATGTGGTTTTCCTATTATAATTAGTGTTTCTCACACTATTCTTCTTGGTTTTAGTCAATGGCTGGAACCCGAAGGAACCGTGTTAATGCGGAATGCGATGGGCAATGCAATGATTGTCCCCCTGAGCAACGAAACGATATGGGAGCTGGAATGCAAAATCTTGTAGCCATGCTCACACAACATTCTCAAGCTATGAATCATGTAGGACTTCCAAACGAACAAAGGAAGGAGCAACATTCTGTTGAATCCATCATGAGGCAGCGTCCACCTTCTTTCAGTGGTTCAACTGATCCATTAGTGGCTGAACAATGGATTAGTACCACTGAAAAGATATTTTCAGTTCTTCAATGTTCTGAACATGATAAAGTCATCTTAGTGGTATATCGTTTGGAAGGAGAAGCTGATCAATGGTGGAATCTTATCAAGAATACGAGGCCAAGGGATGAAATTGAGTCCATGGAATGGGACGAGTTCAAACACTTATTTTTCAATACGTATTTCCCTCGTATTCTTCGAACTAAGATGGAGAAGGAGTTTCTTGAATTGAAGCAAAGGGATGATGAATCTGTTGATACCTATGAAGCAAATTTTACAAGACTTGTAAGGTACGCTTCTGGTATTATTATCTAACCTGAGAGTAAGATCGATCGATTCTTTAGTGGCCTAAAACCAAGTCTTCGAAGGGCGTTAGCCATAAGGGACATCAATAGCTACGAGGAAATCGTTCGATGTGCTCTCAAAGTCGAGATGGAGATTGGAGTAACCCATCAGTCATATGGGTTTGATAAGAAGAGGAAAATGGAATTCAAAGGAAAATCTAAAGAGCACACTGAAAAGAAGATGAGCTTTCCCTTATGCTCAAAGTGTGGAAAGAAACATGGAGGGAGTTGTCTTAAAGGGACAAGTAAATGTTTCAAATGTGGAAAGGAAGGTCATCGGGCATTTGAATGCCGCGATAATGGGAAGAAGATATCTAATGATGCAAACAAAGGAAGGGATACACAGAATGAACCTACTACACTTCAATGTTTCAAGTGCAAGGAGATGGGGCATTATGCCACTCAATTCCCAAATCCAAGGGTTGATGATGATGGTCGACGTCAACAAAATCTTAAGTCTAATGACAAAGGAAAGTCACATGCAATTTCTATCAACGATGTGGAGTATGATAACGAAGTTGTGAAAGGTACACTTACCATCCAATCTAAAGTAGCAAATGTTTTATTTGATTCTGGATCCACCAACTCTTTTATTTCTAAATAATTTTCTAAGGGTATCACCGTATAACCTCAACAATTAGATGTTGAGTTAGCTGTGACAACACCTAATGGCACAACAGTCGCATCAAATGTTTATAATTCTTCTCCGATCGAAGTTTGCGGGAAAGTGCTTCCTGCAAATCTTGTGATCCTTCCTATAGTGGAATTCGATGTGATTCTTGGCATGGATTGGCTTTCTTTATAAGGAGCTCATATCAATTTCCAAAGAAGGGAAGTCACATTTCATATTCCAGATCAATCTATGATCGTCTATCAATGCAAGGATGAACATAACCTTCCAGTTGAAATTTCTTCCATTTTATGGGTATTGATTCCACTAAATGAAGGTTATTTATCTCAAATGGTTGGTGAGAAACTCGCGATTAAGAATATTCCCATCGTACGGGAGTTTGATGATGTCTTTCTGGAGGAATTACCGGGTCTTCCACCAAATCATGAAGTTGAGTTTTCAATAGAACTCGTACCGGGTGCTTTACCTATTTCAAAAACACCTTATAGAATGGCCCCAATTGAGTTGCAGGAATTGAAGAAGCAACTCCATGATAATCTTGATAAGGGATTCATATGCCCTAGTGCGTCACCTTGGGGAGCACCTGTTCTATTTGTTAAGAAGAAAGATGGATCAATGAGACTCTGCATTGATTATCGAGAACGTAACACGATCACTATCAAGAACAAATATCCTCTCCCACTCATTGATGACTTATTTGACCAACTACGCGGAGCTCAATACTTTTCCAAGATTGATCTTCGTTCAGGGTATCATCAATTAAGGGTCAAAAGGGAGGATATACCAAAGACGGATTTCCGTACAAGGTATGGACACTATGAATTTATAGTGATGCCATTTGGTCTTACTAATGCCTCTGCTATCTTCATGGATCTAATGAAAAGAGTCTTTAGAGACTATCTTGATCAATTTGTGGTAGTCTTTATAGAAGATATTCTTGTCTATTCAAAGAGCAAGGAAGAGCATGAAGATCACTTGAGAATTATATTGAATACCCTAATAAAGGAGAAGCTTTATGCCAAATTTACCAAGTGTGAATTTTGGCTTCAAAAAGTTGCATTTTTGGGTCACATAATCTCAAAAGAGGAGATATCTGTGGATCCTGCAAATACAGAGGTTATCGAAAGATGGTCGAGACCAACAACAGTAACTGAGATCCGAAGTTTTCTTGGTTTGGCTGGATATTATCGACGTTTTGTAAAATATTTTTCACAATTATATAATCCACTCACCAAGTTGACTTGGAAAGGACTTAAGTTTGTTTGGACAGAGGAATGTGAAGAGAATTTCAAGGAGTTGAAAAGAAGGTTATCCAGTGCACCTGTGCTCACACTGCCTTGTAGTGGAGAAAGGTTTGTGATCTACAGTGATGCATATAAGAAGGGATTGGGGTGTGTTATTATGAAAAATGATATGGTGATAGCTTATGCCTCACGACAGTTGAAAATCCATGAGCAAAATTACCCAACACATGATTTGGAGTTAGCTGCGGAAATCTTTGCATTAAATATTTGGAGGCATTACCTTTATGGTGAAAGGTGTGATATTTATACTGATCATAAAAGTTTAAAGTATATTTTCACACAAAAGGAGTTGAATTTGCTTCAAAGAAGATGGTTGGAGCTGATTAAGGATTATGACTGCTCAATCCATTACCACCCTGGGATAGCAAACAAGGTGGAAGATGCATTAAGTCGACAAGACCATGCTAGTTTATCCATGATGAGGATCACAAAAGATCCAATATTTATGGATTTACAAAGGATGGATCTTTGAATTATAATGGAAGGGGAAAAATCTTATCTTTCTCAAATGAATTTTCAACCTTATATACATGTGAAGATTAAAGAGGCACAGAAAGAAGATGTCGAGTTACAAAAGAAGGTGAGAAATGTTCCTGAATTCAACCTTGATTGTGATGGGATAATAAAGTTCAGGAATCGGGTTTGTGTTCCTCCCATCCCCGAATTAAAGAAGGAGCTGCTGGATGAGGCTCATAGTTCTTCATTCTCTATTCATCCTGGAAGCACAAAGATGTATAGGGACCTAAAAGAGTACTTCTGGTGGGATGGAATGAAAAGAGATGTTGCTGAATATGTCTCTCGATGCTTGGTTTGTCAACAAGTTAAAGCTGAGAGGCAGATGTCTAAGGGGATGTTACAACCATTACCCATACCCGAATGGAAATGGGAAAACATCACTATGGACATTGTCACAAGACTTCCTAAAACATCCAAAGGCAATAATGCTATCTGGGTCATAGTTGATCGTCTTACAAAGTCTGCACACTTCATTGCTATTAGAGAGGATATCTCTCTAGATCAGCTTGCCAGGATATATGTAAAGGAAGTGGTAAGATTGCATGGAGTACCACTTTCTATTATATCTGATCGGGATCCGAGATTTACCTCGAAGTTCTGGCGAAGTCTTCAGCATACTCTGGATACAGAGTTGAGTTTCAGCACTGCTTATTATCCTCAGACAAACGGTCAGTCTGAGAGAAAAATTCAAACCCTAGAAGATATATTGAGAGCTTGCTCTATGGATTTCAAAGGAGGTTGGGATCAACACATACCTTTGGTGGACTTTTCTTATAATAATATCTTTCACTCCAGTATTCAGATGGCTCCTTATGAAGCTCTCTATGGAAGGAAATGTAGGACTCCAACTTGCTAGGATGAAGTTGGGGAAAGAAAGCTATTAGGACCTGATCTCGTTGATGAAATGGCAGAAAAGGTCAGATCTATTCAACAACACATAAGAGTAGCTCAGAGTCGACAGAAAAGTTATGCCGACAACCGAAGAAAAGACCTAGAGTTTGAAGTGGGTGATTATGTGTTCTTACGAATATCTCCCTGGAAGAGGGTTAGGAGATTTGGAAAGAAGGGGAAGTTGAGCCCTCGATATATCGGTCCTTTCGAAATACTGGATCGTGTTAGAAAGGTAGCTTACCGATTGGCGCTTCCACCGAATCTCTCTTAAGTTCACAATGTGTTCCATGAATCTCTCCTGAGAAAGTACATACCTGATCCTTCACATGTACTCAGCTCAGAAGTTGTACCGCTGGAGCAAGATCTTTCTTATGAAGAAAAACCGATAGAGATTCTGGATCGTAGCGAAAAATTCCTAGGAAACAAGACCACTCGATTGGTGAAAGTTTTATGGAGGAACCACCAACTTGAATAAGCTACATGGGAGATTGAGGATATGATGAGGGAAAAGTATCATCATCTGTTTGTTACAAAGTGACGAATTTCGAGGGCGAAATTCATTTTAAGGGGGGTAGAATGTAACACCCGAGATTTTTATGAGTAATATTTTGTTTTTATGTTATCAAAGGAATCTTTCACTACACACTAGCTTGGCTTACTTTACACGCAATCGCGACCTTCCTTGATAGCTTGTGTCGTACGCAATACTGAGTTTCACTAAACAACGATATGCTATTAAAATATTATTAAAACTAGCCGTTATGAATAGTAATAACCACTTTTTGAAATTTTATAAATTTTATTTTTCAAAATGGACTTCATTTTTGGATTCGGAATACCGAAATTAGCCTAGGGTGAAAGTTTGGTATTTTTCTGAAAACTTTCAATTTTTGATAAATAGTGAAACCACTAAGTGGTAGGTTAAAAACTGAATTTTTCATAAAACATAATTTTACACCTTCTATGAATAGAATTTTGAAAATCTGACAGACACGGTTGATATCAGTAAGTAAAATGTGGTTCAATGAGATAAAAATAATTTTTTGGTGAATAGTAACTTTTTACTTTTTTTACCGCGGTTAATAGTAAATAGGGTAACTAAGGGTAAATATGATATTACTATTACCCTAACACATGTCCTAATTCTATTGGATAAGTGTAATTCGACCAAAAACAACCTTATGAATATAATATGACCATTTAGGTCCACTTGGATTAGATTATGACATTTAATATTATTTTATTTAATGAATAGTTAAAATAGTTAAAATCAAAGTTTAATAACTAAAACATTTTTAATATGGGTTTATACATAAGATAAATTCGATTATAAATATTCATTAGAAAGATAAAACTATTTCCTACATAATTATATTTTATTTATAATTTTTAGACTTTAAATAAATTTATTTATTTATGACACAACGATGATGCAGTAATTACCCTTTTAAGGAAATGTTAACATTATTGATGTTATAAATGCCCAAATAAATGTAATTTGAGACTTTTTATGAATTCCACTAATTTTCTAGGTTACTATGATATATTAGTGTTTATTTAATCAACTTGGTTCGAACATATAATTCTGTTATGACTTTCATAAAAATCATATATCAAATATTGTCAAAATTGACACAAAATAGTTTTTAAATCAAATATTATATTATTAATTGTTATTTTATTCTTAAAAATCTAATATTTGGCCAAATGACTTAGATAAAGATATATATATTAATAATAAACAACTTGGGGTTCGTTTGACATGTTATAGTAAGTGTATTAACCATATAGTGTAAGAAAACCAAAAGACACGGTAAAAGTTAAATTATTTAACTTAGAGTTAAATCAAATTGATAAGGTCAAAATAATAACCTAAACTTGTCTAAATCCTATTGGTTGATATTATTTCGACCCATCCCCACTTTACCTTCGAAATAGGACCCTTTTGAACCATTATAAACCGATTTTGACTTTAATATAAAATAATATTTTGAGATATTCCTAAGGTGCCCCTCTCCTCCCTTATAAAAGGGCACCTCCTCCCCCTCCCCCTCACACCAATCTGAGCACTCAAGCTCGGCCAACCCCTGCCAAAATCCCTTCTCCACTTACCTAGAATAATCCTAGAGGTCCTCGTCTTCTTCAAAGACCAATCTTAGTTCCCTAAGTGGAGGATTCAAAGAGGCGTTTCAAAGAAGAGGTAATATCCATTACCGATATTTTCAATTTCTTTCTTCTTCAACTTCTTCTTCTTTAGATGTTTCATGATAAAGTAATAATATCAGTATTACTTACATACTTATATGTTATTATAAATATGAAACAACCCTAATTCACCTTCTATCCATCCTACAGAAAAATGAAATCACCGCGCATACGTACGTACGGAATACCGTCTCCACGCCGTGGTGTAATCTATTTTCCACCATCACCTTACAAGGATGGGTATAATGGTGTAATGAGCAACTATATATGATTATTATAAAGTGATATTGATACTGAAATAGTATAAATACACTTAAATACAATTCCACGATCATGGGAACAATATCATCGCTCGTGCGTACGTATGAAATACCGTCTCCACGATGTGATGCGACTCGTTCTACATGATCATCATTACATAGTAATTATATAAATGACTTGAATGAATAAATATGATATATGTTACACTAATACCATTCTGGATATAAGTTATCTATAACCTTAAAAGAAGAATAAGAATTTATTTGGAAAAACACGTATAAGAACAAAAGGCAATAAAGACCAGAGTAACAAGTAACAATGAAATATTACTAATAAGAAGCTACGAATATGACCATATATGATATCATATCAATATGTATGATTCTGGAATAAGTCAATAACATTATTTAAACCATTATAGAGGAGCTTCGGACACGTACAAAGCAAATCAGACCTAATGTACGGGAAAATATCACAATCTCATTTTTATCCGACATTGTTTATACTTTGGTATTTACTAGGGTGTATTTTATCATCCAAATCCATGTTTCATAAATATGTGATATTATTTCAATCCACCTACAATTGTTTAAAACCATTTTTACCCTTTGGTGAGTTTTTAGTAAAGGAAAATAAAGGAATCTTTTGTCATTTTTCGTATGAGGTACTTTTTGACTTTTCCGACAAAAGTACGAGAAGAATGTTTTTTTAACTTATACGGCAAGAATGGATTTTTAAAACATTATTTCCAATAATCTTCCTTTATAAGTTTTCATGTTTATTTTTAATCAACTTCTTTTAGTTTATAATTGTATGACATGTTAAGAAAAGAAAAGTGTTTTTGAAGTAGAAAGGATATTTTCTTCAAGAATAGAGTTCAAATGTTTTATCAAAATTATTTTCCATCTAAGATAATATGGGGTTCTATTTTTATCCCTATTATTACATTGATTTGATTATGTTGTGAGTGAATTATCTTTATGAAGTCATTTACCTTATATGATTTGTTTTATGATGTCATGATGTTTCAAGAATCCCATTTTTGTTACATGTGTTATGCGATGATGTATGATTTATGATTATGTGGCACACATAAGAAAGGATTAATTATAAGATGGGTGGGACCTATATCTCCCTCCAATGCATTGGGTAAATATGTATATCTCATGAGATAGACATGGCTGGAACGGAAGGTTATTTCGGTTCACTGATACAGGACTGAAACGAGGAGTGAACTCGGTTCAGAAATGGACTTTGTCCGCTAAGATAGTCTTGGAAATGAGTCATGACTTACAAGAAATGATTTTCCATGATTATGTGTGCATGCCACAAAGTTTCAAGTTTTATGTTATGATTATGGGGATCTCATTTTCACTTCTATGATTTATTACATGTTAAGATATTATGATCTCTTTTGCAGGTTATGATTTTCAAAAAGATATGATATGATTTTTATTTCCTTTATTTTCCCTTGCTGAGCATTTGAGCTCACCCTTTTATGTTTTCTTTTCCCCAGGTCAGGAAGATGGATATTAAGTAGAATATGCTAAAAGGTACCCTAGATATGATGAAATAAATAGGAGACACTGTAGAAGATTTATGAACTAGTTGTTTATGTTTCTCAGTTTCTAAAGACACTATACCTGTACAGTCCTCTGTGGTTTTGTCATATGTTGTAATAAGTGTGCTTCAATTTTGAAGTATTAACAATGTATGTAAATTATGGGTCGTTTTATTGTTATACACCATCATGGTATTGAAGTATATCCTAATAAGACAAAGCCAATACTTGGTATATAACATCCTCGAAATTTTAAAGAATTAAGAGTACTTCAAGGACACTTAGCCTATATTCATCACTTCATCACCAATTTGACAGGAAAAATTTTACCCTTCAATAAATTGATGAAGAAGCGAGTCACTTACCAGTGGACTGAAGAATGTCAAGAAGAATTCAATATTATCAATAAATACCTCTTGAGTCCACCGGTACTCCTGACACCTGTTGAAGGAAGACCACTTATCCTCTACGTGACAGCTCTAGAGCGATCATTGGGTGCCTTTCTTTCTTAGAAGAATGATGCTGGGAATTAAAATTGCCTCTATTACCTCATTTGGACTATACTTGAAGCAGAAACCCGGTATTAAAGTATTGAGAAGTGCTGTCTGGCGTTAATCATTGCAGTTCAGAAGTTGAGACACTACCTGCAACATCATGAGGTCCAATTGGTATCTCGCAATAATCCTCTCAAATTCATCCTTAGTCGTCCAATGCTTATAGGACGTCTGGCAAGGTGGGCAATTATTTTGTAGTAATTCGACATTCAGTATGTGTCTCAAATGGCAATAAAGTGCCAACCTCTGGCTGATTTCCTGGCTGAGCACCCTTTAGTGGAAGACACATCTTCAGATATTGAACTCCCTGAGAGGAAGTCTTCTCTATTCATGAAATTATTCAGGCATGGGAAATGTATTTTGATGGTGCTTCTAGAAGTCCAATAGGGAGGAAAATGTAAAATCCTAAATTCATAAATGATGGCTTAGGAATTGTGCTCATTTCTCCATAAAAAGCAGTGTTACCTTATTCCTTCTTATTGTGGGAAGGTGGTACATATAATGAAGCAGAATACTAAGCTCTCATTGTAGGATTGGAGTTGGTGCTTCAAGCACAGTGAATCACTTAAAGGTGAAAGGTGATTCAGACCTGGTAATCAAACAAGTCAATGGGGATTATGCCATCATAAAAGAAGAACCAATCCCTTTGTATGATTACGTCAGAGAGTTAATGGCGTAATTCCCTTTAGAAATGACATTTTCTTATGTCCCGCGATCACAAAATGCTCAAGCTGATGCACTGGCTAATATAGCCACAACTTTGGAAGATTCAAATCGGTACGAGACAACCATTAGTATTTCCAACCGTCATACAATTTCACATTATGTTTGAACTAGAACAGAGTAAATCAATGAAATTAGTCCCATTCCTAAACCATATGGTCATACTATGGGATGGATGTCACCTATCAGGGAATACCTTCAAAATGGAACACATCTGCCTGATAGAGCCGGGAAAGAACAAATCTGGCGACACATGGTCAACTTTACTCTTTATGATGGCCCAGATCACATAGAAAAAATTCTCTACAGGCATGTTTTGATGGATTTCTCTTCAAATGCATTGATGGTGAAGAGAAAATGGATGCCATTAAAGAAGTGCATGCAGGTGTCTGTGGTGCCCACCAGTCTGGACATAGACTGTCTGATCAGATTCGAAGACTTGGATACTTTTGACCTTCAATGATACAAGATTGTGTTGATTTCACAAAGCAGTGTCATTCATGCCAAGTACATTCCAACTTCATTCATCAACCTCCAGAGTTGCTTCATAAAGCTAAATACTCGTGGCCATTTTCCACATGGGGAATGGTTGTGGTGGGACCTTACCCTTCAACTACGGCCAAGCAGTTTAAGTGTATTCTTACTGCTACTGATTTCTTTTTTAAATAGGCAGAGGAAATACCTCTTAAGGAAGTTAGTTCTAAATGAATTGTTAGCTTCATCAAGTATAACATCATTACCAGATTTGGTGTCCCTCATACCATATTGACGGACAATGGTACCAACTTCTGTTCATCCATGGTGAAGAAGTTGTATCAATAATACAACATCAAATCCAATCATTCATCTTGGTATCATGAATTGGCCAATGGTCAGATAGAAGCTTTCAATAAGACTCTATCAAATATACTGCAAAAGATGGTGGATAACGATAAGAAATCATGGCCTAATAAACTCTTTCATGCTTTATGGGCTTATCGGACTACCACCCGTACTGTAACTCGGTCAACTCCATATTCACTGGTATGTGGAATAGAATCCATCATTCCCATTAAAGTTCAATTTCCTTCGCTCAGAGTAGCCATTTTTGATCAGTAATATACAGATGAACAATCTCAAAAGCGATTGAATGAATTGGAAGGGTTAGATGAGAAATGATTGTGTACCTTGCACCACTTGGAAGTCTATCAGAATCGAATATCATGAGCTTTCAACAAAAAAGTTCGTCCTCGTTCATTCACTCAGGGAGAATTGGTATTAGTTATCAGAACTCCAATGATACTAGGAAAGAAACCTCCCAAGCTTGGGGAAAAATGGGAAGGACCTTACTCAATACATAAGGTCTACTCCAATTGAGCTTATTCTTTAATCTTGATGGATGGAGAAATCATCACTACTCCAACCAATGCTAGATTTCTGAAGAAATATTTTGTATGAACAAAAAATACAACAATGGTCCATACATATGAACTTAAACTATTTTTACATTATTCCAACATGACGTTAAACTGTGACGTCCTAACTACATGACGTTAAACTATATAAAAGTCCTTTACATCCAGAAAGATGTTAAACTACATAACCAACTGTCCATGCATACGACCTCAAACTATTTTCACGTCCCTTACGTCTAGCATGACGTTAAACTACATCATCCACAGTCCATACATTTTACCTTAAACAATTTGTATTACTTTTGTCCCACACGACGTTAAAGTGTGAGCAAGTTCCCTAATTCATCCAACATGACGTTAAAATGTGTCTCCTTCATCGTCCTCGCTATATGACCTTAAACTATACAGCAACGGTCCATGCATATGACCCTAAACTATTTGCAAGTCCCTTTAGTCCAAACAAGAAGTTAAACTGCATAACCAACGGTACATGCATATAACCATAAACTATTCACACTTTCGTCCAACATGACGCTAAACTGTATCGCCCCTTTTTCGTCCAACATGACATTAAACTATGAAAAGTCCGTAATACGTCCAACATGACGTTAAAATGTGTTCTATTTTGTCCTTACCGGATTACATTAAACATCATAGTACTCTTTTTGTCCAACATGACATTAAACTGTGTTGTCCCCATCGTCCTAACTACATGACTCTAACCGTACAAAAATTCCGTTGATATGTCCTACATGACATTAAACTGTACTTTGTCCCTGCGACATGACATTAAACTGTGTAGCACCAATAGTCCTAACTGGAAGACTTTAAACTGCATAGTCCCTTTATATGTCCTACATGACATTAAATTGTGCATCGTTAAGGTTATTGTTACCACTTGTTTCTCACACCGAGTATGACTCACATGAGCTTAGAGAAAATCTTTGTTAGGTCCACAAGGATGAATACCTTGAGAGGGGGGGGGGGGTGAATGAGGGTATGACTAAGCTAAAATTAACACCCGTTCTTATCTTGTTTCGCTATTAAGCAAAACTCTCTTCTCTCTCTTTCCTGTTGCACAAAGTAAATAGATAGTAATGCATGCATAGGACACAACAATTTTACTTTGTTCACTACAAAGGGCTACGTCCAAGGACCATACGGCGAAAAGTTGCCGGTCATACCAATTCCACTAAACATCACTAGCTGTGGATTACAATGTTCAGGATAGATCACTTTTACGCTCAGGATCACTACCTTTACAATTTTTAGGGTCAGCTCACTACTTCCCCAAGGGTCACTCCATGTTTCCCTCTCTCTGGATCACTACCGGTGGAGAGGATCACCTTCTTTCTCTTCCTTCTCTCACTTCTCTTGGAAGGAATCCACTCGGAGTTTATAGACCAGTAGGTCTCTTCATTTGCAAGGAATGCATCTTCCTTTGTATGTAGATTCTCTGTTGATGGCCAGTTTTCACCCGTAGAAGAACATCACTTTGCACCGAAGGTATCGGGAAAACTTACAACTTCCATGCAGCCTGAAAATTACTGCTGGAACCAAACCTTAGTTGGCACGCAAGTCTATCTTGGCACACAAGTATCGGTGCGCAAGTCACAACGGGCTCTCAAGTCCTCCCCAGACACTTGCGCGACTCAAGCTTCTTCAACTCCAAACCTGCGCGAATCACTTCCTTTTATGCCCAATCCAATATTAGCGTGCAACTCCACACTGGCGTGCAGCTTCAAACACTAGCGTGCAACAATCACCCTGGCGCGCTAGTCCCACCTGCGCGACCACACACACCACTTGCACGACCACCACACCTGCGCGACGGGAGCTCTGATTTCTCAAAGTGTTGAACTCCAGTGAAGAATGAAGAGGGGTGGTCCCGTATTTACAGGAAAATTGACCACCCTGCACGACGGCGCGCAAGTCACCTGCGCGACCCAGTCTCGGCGCACAAGTCTTCTGTTCTTTTAGACACTTGAGCGACAAACTCCCAAACTTGCACGAACCTGTTTCCTTAGCCATATTATGATCTTTTGATCTTGAAAAACATATAGCATTCATGTTTTCTATACTCCAAGTCCTTGGTGCACAAGTCCCTTTGCCAAAAACAATTTTCTTCATTTGTCGATTTCCAGGCCCAAAAATTTGGCAAACACTAGAAAACAGCGCCACCTTGTATCTGTTATTTTGAACCGCCTCTAGATCATCCATTCCTTTTGTCTACATTCTTGAATCAAACATGGATCATTGACCTCATCTCTTGAACTCGACATTCCATCATGAAATCCTCTTTGTCAACAAATTTGTATGTCATTGTTTGCATTATCAACAATTACCACTCAGATGTCCACTTTGTCAACAAACACAATCACCTCAAAAATGATTTAATGATTCATTGAGGGATTTTTGCCCAACAATTTCAACCATAACACCCTCTCTGGGCCACTAACCACGCATAAGTCCAAAAATCATTTTTAGGTCATTGTACCCAAGAACAAATTGATCATTAATTCGTTCTTTAATTGAACTATGCAGACTTTGATCCTTGCCTTCCAGGCTTGTTACATAGGAAACCTCATGAGGTTCAAGCCCAAAACCAATATCTTCACATCATTTCACCTCAATCTCATACGATGTTGATTCGTGAAACCATCACCATAATCAATTTTTTTACATTGGTTCACTTTTGTCCTTGTTATGTGATGTTAAACTATACAACACTTTTTGTCCTGTAGAACAATAAACTATAATAATCTTTGATACCCTCACTTGAGAGAGAATCATTATTTACATTGATTTTTCATTCATGTTTCATTCCAAAGACTACATGCATACATGGAGATGCCCAAACCTTTTATCTTGTGTTAAAGCATCATTGCAATAAATTCCGCTTTCACCCTTCACATGTACGAACCAAATTTGTACAGAGGGTATTTCGAGAACTATGTGGGCATGATTCCTATCTTTATGGGATACGTGGGACTGTTCGAGTGTCCCTAGAATCCAGCCCCTAGTCTTTGGGGCCTAACCCCAAATTCCACATTCAGTCCCTTGGCTGAAAAGTCCCCATGAAAACACACACTGTGTATTTCTTATAATGGTCCAAGCTCTATGACCCTAATCTAAAATCACCAATCCTTTTGTCCCACACTACGTTAAACATTAGTTCAAGAACTACGTATGGCTTGATTCCAATCCTTATGGGATACGTAGTGAAGTCCAACATTTCCATTCAAGACCCAGCCACACCATGATTATGGTTATCATTGATTTGTGTATCTCTGCATACATTGGACAATACCCATATTTATGTGTCATAATCCTAATCTTTAATACTTCTAGATCTTCATAACCCTTTTCTTGACTTCTAATCACAAAAGTTCTGAAATTCTGAGAGTTCTTTTGCCTAACCATACAGCACGTGCCCTTAGGCAGCCTTGCATAAACAATCTACATAACAGACCTGTCAGCCAAAAGATGCTATTATTTGACTATTCAGTCAATGCCCTTAGGTGTACCTGAATAATTCGACCCCCTAACGGGATTGTTAAATACTGGTAACTTCATTCTTAGGAAGAAAGCTTCTTTTCTCCTTATTTGTCTTAATGATAATATGCAGGGATCTGCAAAAATATCCATCCTTCAAATACTTGTCCCATATCGTTTCTCATGATCAGAACGTATTCAGGTCTATGGTTTATATTCTCCTTCCCTACGTTTGGTTCAGACCTTCATAGGAGTTATATTCATCCAGTTCATCGATAATATTGTTTGGAAATATCTTCTCCATATTCAGTTACCTCTTTCCATACAAAAAACTCTATACTTGGGAAAATTTGATTCTTCATAAACTTTCACTGGATTTTTATCACTAGGAAAGTAAATTTCTTAGAGTTCTTTTGCCTGACTATGCATCACGTGCCCTTAAGCGGCCTTGCATAAACAGTCTACATGACAGACTTGTTAGCCAAAAGACGATATTTATTTGACTATGCAGCCAATGCCCTTAGGTGTCCCTGCATAATTCAACCGCCAAACGAGTTTTTTAAATAATGATAACTTCATTCTTGGAAACTAATTCTACTAATTACTTTTAGATGTTTTTCATATAATTCCTTAGATTCAAATATTCTTAAGTCATAGCTTACATATTTTCCCTCATACTTGAGTATGGTATTGTGTTTTAAGATAAATTGTCACAGAATTGAGTCAATCTTAATCCATTTTGGTCAAATCTATTTCGACCATAAACATTAGCCTCTGTATGTCCGACGTGCATGACTTTAAAATTCCCACAAAAGACAAAGGAACTCTGAATAAAATTCATGTTCCAGCTCACTAAACATACATTGTTTATGATTTAGGTAATATTGAGAAATTATTTTTTTTCATTTTATTATTTTTCTTTTTTCATATCTGGCATACAAGGGCTATGATGCATCATGTGGGCCTTCTCCACTGTTCCAACATTTATAAATCCTCCTCCACATGAGACATTTGTTGAAGAAAAATTGGTGTAACTCTGAAGCCACGAAAATGGGAGATAGTTCTTTGCTTCTAGAATAGTGTCTTCTCATAGAAAACCATTACCGTACAATGGCAGATAAGTGCTTTGTGGGAAATCAAAGTGACATTTCGTCAAATACATAGCCAAATCTGGGAGAGTTCTATCACAGACGGTATAATAATCATGGACAATGATATCCATCACTTCATCAATTATTTTTCTTGCTAGTTCATCAGTCATTCCAATTCTTCTTGGAGCCATTGAATCAGCACAAAAGTTGAATAAATTAACTCTTCAAATGGGATTATTTTTTCATAAAAATTTGTGAAGGAATTCAGAAAAATAGCAAAGGAATTATGGCATGAAAGTCTAAACTTGGCGTGAAAGTATGGATGTGTCGTGGAAGTGTTAATGTGCTGCGCAAGTTTTTGGCATGCAAGTATAACCGCGCAAGGCCAAATACCTTGACAGCAGAGCGACAATGAAGAAACAGCAGAAAACAAGAAACTTGCATGACGAAGGGGACCTGTGCGACAAGAGTTCGAAAATATGGAAATCAGGTGTTATGCATGGAAAATGATGGAATATTAATAGGCCAGGCTGCCCACTTGCGTGCCTATATCCAGGCCGCTCCATCCAGCACTCTCCAGCCCTACGCGCCTCACACCTGCGTGATGACAGTTGTGCGGTGATCACTTACGCGGCCCTTTCATTTTGGTTTTCTTTTTTTCCTCAGAGTCACATCCTTATTCTTCTAGATCCAACTCCGAGGGGGGACTTTTGTTGATGCTCCTTTTCATCATATTGTCTAAAGGAATGGAAAGGGAAATGACTTCACCAAAAGTGATTCATCCTTGGAATAAAACATAAAAAATCGACAAAGTAATGAAAATGGAGTCAAAGTACTTAGGGTCTCGCAAGTTCACTTACTGTGAAACAAGTATACTTGCGCGCTGCCTAACAGTCGCGCATGTGACTTGCGTGCCCTAAGTGATAACCACCCTGGGTCTTCTCTAGCCTATAAATAGACCCTGTGGGCCCCCCATTTCGGGGGGGGGGGGGGGGGGTTTCCAGAATTCAGATACAGATCTCTGAACGACCCTATCTATTCTTCAGGTCTTCCGAACACTTCTAAGGTAATTCTTTACCAAGAATGGAAGGTCTATACAATAGGAGTAAGGTCTAAAAGTTAGAATTCACTAACACTTGCATGACTAAGTGTTTTACCCTTATGGGAAACGAACACACTTGCGTGCCGCCATACTTCTTCACTATAACTTGCGCGCCATCTTCTGGAAAGCATCTAGGGATAATTATAAAGGCTTTGATCAAGGATCTCCCAAATATTACTCTAAGGGATGAAAATCATGCAAGTACCCATGTGCCGCGTAGGTATACCTGCGCGCCCGGGACTTGCGCGCCCACGCAGTACCTGTGCGCCTACCAGGAATTGTGCGCCCCTATCTTGTTGGGTTCCTTACCTACCTATTTCACCCCTCTTATGCAATTCCACCTCTCCTATTAATGATTCAGTATTCAAGACACTCTTCAAAGCCATTTATGGCATGATTTCATGATTTCGATTCTTTATCTGAAAGGAAATCCGTGGAACATCTCTCAAAACCTAGAGATTTGCACATCTTTATGTCACTAAAGATTGAGATTTCATTCATTCAACCTCATCCTTTAAGATGAGAGAATCCTTAAACCTAGGCCTCCTTTTCAGGAGTAAACCCCAGGCCAAATCCTCATTAATCTGGGCATCTTACTTAGGAGTAAGCCCCAAGTCCTCTAATCTGGGCATCCTCTTTAATAGTAAGCCCCAGTCTCAAAATTCCCAAATATGGGCATCCTCCTTAGGAGTAAGCCCCAACCATAATTTTCTTAACCTGGGATTCCTTTTCAAGAGTAATCCCCAGTCTCAAATATGGGCCTCCTCCTTAAGAGTAAGCCCCAAGTCCCTTTAATTTTCAAATCCCTTTAACCTGGGCATCCTTTTTAGAAGTAATCCACATTCTTAATTTCCTTTTGATCTTGGATTCCTTCTCAGGAGTAAAACCCAATAATAAGTCCCCTCTTAACTTGTGCATCTTCCGTAGGAGTAAGCCCCAAAGATTAGAGTATCGTAATCTCCATGAAGCACATATAGCTTTATGGACCCTGTTCATGGATTTCTTCCCTGATGTAAATCTTAATTCTTATCTATTTGGGCAGTCATACACACATAAGCCCCATATCATTGCATCTTTCATGGAACAATTGTCTAGTTTCTCCAATACCTCTTGTCTCTCACACCGATCATGACTCACGTGAGCTTAGAGTGTAAATGTAATCATGACATTTTTCTTTGAGCCATCAATCATGCATAAAAATCATACTCCCTTACTCGAACTACATTGGTTCTGATTCCTTTTCCAAAACAAAGGACAGGTAGGTATCCTATTAGCAGGTACGATCCCAACTCTGAAATAATCCATTTCCTCCGGAATGACAATAAACATCATGTTCCCCACTGAGTGGCTTTAAAACCAGTATGGTCATCATAATGAACAAGAGACATTTATGTATTTAAGGATACCATCAACTAAGAATCTCTAACAAATACAGATGATTCAATATCGAGGAAGAACCTCGAATACATATAAAAGATTCCTTGAATTTCCTACATATCAATCATTTATTGTCATAAAAAGGAAAGATCATTTTTTTACATGGTAATGTAATAAGGATTCATGAACATAACATAAATCAATAAAGAGAGTCCCAGAGTAGACAATAATTCCCCTAAAAAAGGTGTGATGAGTCCGACCACCCATCCTCTCGACTAATGAAAATTCCTAATCCTCATCAGTCCACAACAATTGAGTGCCTACCTTTCGAATGTAGGTCCAAATGGATATGGAATCATTTGATGTTTCTGGTTCTACGAACAAACCCGTTAGAAACCGATCGGAATGTTTGAACCTTCAATCAATGAGGTCATCCCCAATTCCAGAGGAAACAATTTTCTTGGACTTTTCTCATATGTTATTGTAATAAGTCATGTTTTTATTGGGTTCTCTTAATAGAATATTAAAAATGTTTCTCCATTTTCGTAAACACAAAAACCCTTCCAAGATACTTCATTGGGATCAGAGGTGTCTATAAATCATCCAAGATATTTTCCATACATATTTAGAATATTTGTTTCTATTGGATGGGGTTGTTGAGTTAATATGTTAAACTATTATATCTGGATATGATGTTAGAAAAACTTCCTTTCTTAAGTTGTTTTCCATTTTAGAGGGCGGTGACCGTCATTTTACATGGTATAGAGTTAACCTAATAGTTGAACTAAATTCGAAGGTCTTCCCATATTAAAATGGATCATCACAGTAGTCTATTGTACAGTACAAAACTCAAACTTATTAGAGTTGGTAAAAAACACCTCATATTTTTTTCCTTTTATTGATCTATATGGATCACCATCATACCACACCGAGATATGAATTTTGTGAGATGTTGTTCTAGGGAGATCACACCATCAAAATTAGAGATGGTAGGATTACAGAAATTAGGAGGAGGTGGAGTATCAGTCACCCATTTTTAATATATATTTCTCTTAAGATATAGAGGTTTTCCTTACCATTAAATGTCTTCCATTCATGTAACCAAGGAATTAATGAAATATATCATCTCTAGGGGAACTTTTGTTTGATCCACCTATAGTCTACATGAATTAAAAGCTGCTTAATGAGTTATCCCTAACATTATATCCTACAAATACTCAATTCCCCCTAGGTTTGAATGATATCCCTGATGAGGGAGAGGCTTCTTCTCGGATGGAGCAGTGTCATGATCAATTTTTCACAGCATCATTTACGTATATTGGTTTCTTGGATCTAGAGGTAGTCTAATCATCATATACAAATCTCACAGGTGGATCAGCTATAGGAGGGTTAATATTTGAGGCTTTATGAAGGTGATAGACATAAAGTATGTTTCCCATGAATATCGTTTTCTTGATTCATTAGAGTGTTTGTATCACAATCTCATGTTGTGGTAACTATTCCTCCATAAAAAGAACCTCAAAGCTTTTAAGTGAGGATTATGACGTATGAATTACATTACCATAATTTTTAGTGTTCTTTAAGAGATGTGGAAACTATTTATTTAGAGTTTCTAGATTTTGGATCCTTTATGGGGTCTGTGTTCATGGATCCCTGAATGGTTCATCCAAATAACTCTCAGCACTGGGTAAATATTCCACACTGTGACCTTCTCCTTTTGAATCTTGAATGAAAATTTCTATTATGTATATAGTGGTGTCATATATAGAGGCATATAATAAAATAGGGGTTTTACCATTACTCTTGACACCAAAACCAGATTATGCACTTTATCCATCAAGGTTTTTAATGAAACTATGTCCTATATTAGTCCATTTTAGCTGGGGACCTTAACATGGTCATATTTCCTTCACCTTACACTCCATTCAATTTTTTCTGTGAATGGATACATTTGGTTAATTTTTTCATGGTTTTGGACTGGGCCACAACCATTAGATGTTTATCTTATCATGGTGGGAACATATGGGACACCAATCGTTGGATTCAACCTCCCATTCTGGAAAAACATAATTCTATCTATGGTGATGATGATGATGATGAAAATTCCCCCAACCCTCTGAGGTAGGGGTTATTTTGGACCAAAATTGGCATTTTATGGTCTTTTTCATGATGATTCAATGATACTAGTTGGGGATATGAATACTAACATGATGGGAATGAATGTATAAATAACCCCAACCCAACATGGTGGGGTTGATCTTGAATCACATTTAATTCCCCAAGGATTATTTTTGGGGATTATGAATCAAGAGATGGTGGTTGTGATATAAATTCCCATATCCCAACATTATTTGGTTTATTCGTGAATTCTTACAATGTATAATAAATAATCCTGAGAAATAATGATCCTTGGCATGGAGGAAATTATTGATATTCTCCTAGTCTAGTGGGATGAGTATGCTTCTACATGGATGATATAGAAGATGCTATTATATCCTTTCTGTTTCAGATCAACTATTCTTGCATTGCAGATGAGTGTAATGGAATCCCATGGTGAGAACCATTTTTATATGAAGATGCATCAGATATTAAAAATTCAATATTCATGTGTGGAATAAATTCCCATTACTATAAGATCACTAGTTTGAACTATTATAGGGTATCCTTTATCCCCATTCATGATATCTATGAATCATCACATGTAAAATTATCTTAAGTATTTTTTGTTTCATGGGTATTGAAAGGTGTAATGATCTATAATCTTCCCATCCTTGATTACAGATGCATGAATTTTCTTTAAAGATCGTCTTTTGATAGGTTATAATGGAATGGAGGAATTTGTGTTTTATATTTTAACTGTTATTTATTGTTTTTGAATGTTGGGCCATGGAGACAGATGTCACAGCTAAGTGAAAATATATTATCTTGATGGGATGAATGTGACCCAAATTCCATGATAAGGGAGGCTTTAATCCTTTTTTCATTGACGATTTTATCAAATGTCTTGGTATAGATAAGGAAGGGAATCATTTTCTAGCTCATTTGGGATCTCAGAGTTAGAACTAGTGTGGGGTCAGTACATAATATGCAGGTTTTTTCCTGATAATTCTCTCCATATGTTAATATTTTATTTCTCTTCATCACACATACATGCCTCTATCTGGCCGGACCATAAATCATTATTTTGTGGGTTGTATACATACATGAGTACAGTAATTCTGGGAGTTGATGGGGGAACCATATGCAGTTGACACCGAGGATTATATAACCTCTATTTAAGAACATTTTATATACTTGAACACCTCCCTTATCAAATATGTCTGATATTTGAACACCTCTTTATAGGAATGTATTTAGGAAAGATAATGATTTCATTATCCGTGAGAGATTTATCCAAGGGTAGGTTGTCTATTGTGGATGTCTGGAGTATACATATTTTGATCCATATTGACACAATCATTGGGCCGAACATAATGGAAATGATCATCATCTAATTCAGGGGAAGAGTTGAAGGACCACTTTAGTGCAGATAATGTGTATCAAATGACATCATGGACACTAACATTTAGAATATTGTGAATATGGGTCACATCCTACATCATGCTTGGAATATTTCTTCCTTTATTTTGGAATTGTGTAGGGTTATATGATGGATGAATGATAGTTGGTAGAACATATATATAATTGTCTAGTGCTACAGGTGTATGATCCCACTACTGAGAAGATTCCAGAATATGATGAGGAGTCTTCTCATTGTTAATATGATTATGTGTCTATCCCGAGGCATTGATCATACTCACTTGGAAATCCTTGATTAGGATTGGTGTATGAGACTAGTTCTAAGCCATTGAGATATTCCATTGGTAATTCTTTGCAAGAGTATTACTATGCCCTGAGGCATGTTCTGATTGAAGAAGGAGCATGAGCATGGTTTGAATATGCATTCCACATTGAAATTTGTTGAAAATACTCTAGAATGGTAGATGTTATATGGGCCTCTTCTTTTATTTCATCAAAATTATGTTCGTACAGTTGTTCATCTATTGAAATAGGATAATTCCCAAGGCTTCTACGTTCTTCTAGAATATGCCAGGGAAATTCACTGATAGGAATTTGAGCTCATATCAAAGATTTTTTCTTTATAAATTGGTTTTCAATTACCATAAAATAGTTATATTCTAGATACTGAGCCTTTTGAGTAAGACTCTATACTTCTATGGTAGGAATATGAGCTTGACCACTATCATATTCCCCACTGACATGGTGACCACTGACCAAAATTTGGACATGAGCCTGATCTTGAGCCTTTAGAATAAGCTCCCAGTATTTTTCAACCAAAATATTCCCCTGCCTTGAGGCATGTTCTGCTCTCAAATGGTGTGCCCCATTTGGAATGGGAGTATAATAATGCTCTGATACCTATCCATCTATTGGAATATTTTGATGATCCTCCACAATGGGAGAAATTATTTGTGATTTCCCTAGAACACATTCTTGTTCTCAATAATTAGAATGAGGATATGTACATGATGTATGGGTAAGAATATATACCTTTCACTTTATCTTATGTAGTTCAGGAATATTCTAGTAGATTTCTTAAATTGTTTCTAAAATATATTTTCATTTTAGCAACCTGTGCACAAGGATATAATCTGGCACATTTTTAGATTCCACTATATACTAGTAGATATCATTGATTGAATTTTTAAAATATTCACACATATATTCCCCTTGATCCATCAGAATATAAGGATAGAAATCATGGATTAGGGAGCATATATTTTTCTCCACAATTCTTGTTGTGGGAGTATTCCCACAGGCTTGTTCTGTGTGAATAGGGATATGGGTATGCTTACAGGTTGCATTTAAAATATGCTAGAAGACATTGTCAGCATAAGTGGTGATATTATCATTCAATAAGATTTCCAATCCAATAATCACCTAATGATCCTTCCTTATTGTATGTTCTTGGGAATTAGAGGTGGAATTGTGTAAGGTGGTACCCTTACCAGATGATTGGTAGGTGCTGATGGGATAGTGCTGGTGATGGAAATTAATGTGTTCATTCCTTAGTGGTAGCTAAACCAGACATGATCCATATTTGGGTTCATGTTACTCCATTTTTAGATATTGAATCTGGAATTTTTCACACATGGGGGATAAGATACTGAAGTGTTTGGTTGCAATTATTAGGGTTACTATCTTGGATACATATTTTCTTGGATGATATGGTCCATTAGTTTGTTGTGCTCGGAAACTCTCAAATGAAACTTCCATGGATGGGATTGTCCCACTTCAGATGTACTAACAAAGCATCATGTTTTTCACCTATTGTTGGATCATTAAAATAGGTGAGATTATTTGAGACCCATGGGGTTTTCATCCATAGGTGTTTTAAAATAGACATTTTTAAATAAAGAGTACATACCATCACAATGGGTTGTTTGGAAAGAAATGAAGACATCATTGAACTAGGATACTAATTAATGTAGTTTCATAGACATGATGTGATATCTATCAAATTGGAACACTAAACACAATTTTCTTATTATTCATAGTCCATCCATTCTTCTAGTTTGGACTTTTCAGAAAAATGATGGAATTATTTTATTAAATCCCTAGTTATAGAGGATTAGTTATATGATCATTCATTAAGACTATTGTTTTTTTCAGAAAAAAGGAAAATTGTCTTTATGTATGGTTAACCAATAAATTTTTTATTTTAGATATTCACATTAGCTTCACTATTTTAGTTTGTGTGAAGTGTGGAAAAAAGGGCATGGAAATAAAATACACAAATCATTTTCTTATTAGATAGATTCATGTTGGTTTCACTATATTTTTGGGTATATTTGGAAAAAAATAGCCCAATGGAAACAATCCCATTAATTCGGTTATTTGATAGATTCTTGTAAGGTTCACCATTTCTATTTCAACTAAGAAGCGATGAATAGGTTACCCCCAATGATTTGGGTTGGTTTTGACATGATGATATAGTTTTGGTGTTTAGATGTCTTGAAATATCATTAATATTATGTCACTCATTTCTTTATTAATGGAATCTTCAAATAGTTCCATCTTCCACAATATTGTGTTAACCATTAATCCAATGGCAGATGTAGAGGTGGGAATTCAGAACCAATGAAACTTAAGGACTCACAGTTGTCGAGATGATGGGATTTTGAGATCATCACACCTCTTTTAGGGGAAATTTTTGTCATTCTATGAGAATCTATTATAGATTAAATATATGTTCATGAATCGCATCATAATCCATATACAAGACTGGTTACCCTAATAAAAATATTGTATTTAAATTATGATTTTATTCAAAATAAATGGTATCTCATAAATTCATAGGATAATGGGTAAATCTTTAGTGAGTCCACCTAAATGTAATCATGGTTCATCATCTGTTTTCGAGTGACATATAGATGATCCTTATGCTGATTCCATATAACTATATACATTGGGATTTTCTACCACACATGGTGGTGGATGATCTTCTGAGAAGGGGATTGATCCCTTATGATGGGTCTTATCTATCCTGATTAGGACATGAATGAATACCCACATAGTACATTAATCCCATATTATTTAATATAATACGCCAAGTACATATATGGATGCTCTATGGCACTGGGTATTCAGGATTGAGAACCAAGGTGACATCTAATGAATCCATGTTTTATAGAGAATCATAGTTTTCATAGTTCCTTCATTCCATTAGTAAATTCACTAAGGTAGGTTTCCATATGTGTAGAGGCTTTTATGTCATTCGACTCATCGATGCTTACAAACTGGGATTTCCCTGGACGGTTGATATTCAAGATGCCAATGAGGTTCTCATTGCGTCTTCCTAGGCCCACATGATATAGGATCATTGTGACAAACATGTTGTAGAAAATGATTTTCCACATTGAATATAGATGCAGTAGTCATGTTCAGGAACAATCATTTGGTTGTTTAATAAGGTGCTTCAACCTCAAAGAGGAATCCTATATATCTTTCCCATGGCAGGAACCAGAGTTAGTGAAGTTCTTTTCATCGGGGCTTACACACTGATGTTTCCCTTTTCCTGGGATTACACACTGATATTTCCATTTTATAGGTCTTGCACTCTTACATGTTTCATGTTATCATCTTAAAAATTGATGTTTCCCTAATAATATTATAATCTTATTAATTTTATTATATGACCATAGCTACACCATAAACTCATGTGAATAATTCTCAGTGTGAGAAACAATGGAATTAAATTGATAAGTCTCATTACATCTAGATTCAAGACATACATACTGAGATAACACATTGTTTGATTTATATTGATCTTGGGACTGAGATAATTGTCATTCATATCTTGGTTATGTAAAGAATCATATTCCACATAGTCACATAAATTGGGGAATGCACAATGATGTTTACCATTGGTCGGGGATTACACAACAAGGATTAAAAATGATATAAAGCTATAGGATTCCCTATAAACCTATATTTCATTCCTATATCACTTTGAAAGTCCTATATAGTGTTTTCATAAAGCCATTGTATGACCAAGATAACATTTCTAGAGGTTATTTTGCAATCATGGTGAGTTGTATAGTTGCGATCACAAGAGTTACCAGACACATATTGAGGGCATTGAGAGATTCAATGTTACATGTCTTAGTTGGTGCCACGTGTCCTATAGGTGATGTATGGAGGGAATCTTTAGACCTGACTAGAATTCCCAGATTGTGTCACAATATTTAATAGACATTACAGGGTGTTTCCATCAGACTCAAATGACATGAACTAGTGTTGAAATGTGGGTCAGACGACATGTATGATGAGACTTTCAAATCTTGGATGATGAGACCATAGGGATTCATATGAATATTAAAACATGCTTGAATGCTTCTGTGAGACTAATTTGGACATGTCCAAATGACTTTTTCTGCTCGAAATATTATGCCAAAGTTGTGTCATGTGATCTGGTTGATATTTCTTGGTACAGTCGCTTGACAATGGTGGTTAATGCGAGGCACATGAGGATCTGTGTATATTCTATTTTATTATGTCAAATATCATATGTATTTTTTCTAGAATTTATAGTGAAAATTACTTATATTAATTCAATGTTATCTTGTTTTATGTCTTGTGTGATCTAGCAGGTGTGTGGGGTGCTCTTTGAATGTCCTACAAGATGACCCTCATGTGTCTTATGGGAGATCATGTGAACCACCTATCCACTTTACATAATTTATTTGGTTATATGTTGATATCATAAATGATGGGAATCATTATAATCATGATATTTTCAGCTTCAGGAAATCATCACTTGTGGTGGTGCATCTGGACGCAAAGAGGCCAACATTTCATCTAGAGCATCACAGTATTTTGGCAGTGATGAATTTTTCATGCTGGTGTGGGGGGATTTATAGTCCTCTCCACCTTGATTGTTTTCCAATATTCATATAATAACTCATGTTAATGATTTAAATTTTCATTTATGGGCTTTATCGTCATGTGGCATTGGGAGTCTCTAACATTGATCAATCTGAGGGAATCAGCTGATTTTTAGTTACTGTGAGTCCCTATTGTCAACTCTTCCTCTATTAAATTAATCCAAATTAAAGTGTAATTATTAAATCATGTGAGTGTGATGAATAAATTACATATTTTAATATTTACAAGTCCAAGAGGCTTCACAAATACCACAATACCGACTGAGAGGCATTCATTTCTTGCACAAATCCATTTCAGGTGGATTTTGTACGATCATGTTGTAGATAGCCTTGGTGCATCGCAATGGTTTTACGAACACTAGATGCTTGCACATCCTTCCCCTTTTTATTTCCATTTTTTTAAAAAATGGTAGATAATCATGTTTTATTGGTCAAATATTGTCGAGGTAAATTGTACTTTTTATTGGGGATATGTTGTGTAAGAAAATGGGTATTGTGGATATGTGTATGCATTTCATGATCTAATCTGCATGTGTAACATTATGGATAAAATCATGAGGTAAGAGGTTTCCTGAAAGTAAACACGGCTTTTTGTGTCATGAGGATGACTTTACGGAGGTATTTTTCAAGATCAATAAGACATGTAACAAGGGTGTCATTGTCTCTTGCAAATAACAAGAGAAGCATCACATGAATTTTATAATCGTGAGTGGTTGACGCCTTCCATAAATTAATTTCAATTGGATTATTATAAAAATTATTGGGGGTCTCACAAGATTTTTTGGATGTTGATGAGGAAAACCATTCTCTCTATCAGTGATCAGTCATGTGAATTTCTCAACCACAATTTCCTCCCACCTATTAAGTAGTTTCATCCAATATTCTGTGGACTGGCAAATAGTTTATCAGGAATAAATTGATTAACAATTTTTGTGGCCTAGAAAAGATTATTTAGTTGTCCCCACATGAATACTAGTTTTCTATGGCTCATCCTTAATAAAAGTATTGATTTTGAGAAGGGGATCCATCGAATCCGCTTGTGGGTATGTGCTGCAAATGGTTAATTCACGGGACCTAATGATGGTCATGAGAACATTTTTACCTTTGAGCCTCGCATGATTTTATGGTATTGGCCACCATCATCTTCCTTTTAATTTTCAATGATAATAATACCCATATCAAGGTATTTCTTCCTTTGTGACATTACTAATTCTCTTTAGGGGAAAATCCATAATGTGTATAAGATTATATTTTATGGAATTATTTTAGAATATATTGAATATTTGTTTCTAAATAATCAATTACTTATATCATTGGAAAAAATTCTAGTTGTATAAAATGGATTGTTTTTAGTTAATATTTTCTAATAGGTCATTAAAACACAAAACCTTAATGTTTATGGGAATGTATTATAATGGAACATTTTCTTCATTTTATGAAATTGAGAAAGTCACATCAATTTTTTGTTTAATTCTTTATTTTATTAGAGTTTAGAAACCATTAAGGATTAGGACATTATAGATGGGAGAGAGTTATGTGTTGAAAATATCATGAATGGTTATCCAGTTAAGTTTCCTAAAAATTTCAAAAGTAAACTTATTCCTTTAATTTAGGTGAGAGGGTATTTAAATTTTTTGGTATTATTTTAAAAGAACGTATTTTAAAACCATAAGGATATGTTTTTTTAATATTATAATAGTTGGAAAACATCACAATATTTTGGTAATATGGATATTTTTATTTTCTCTTAAAAAATATATACTTTTCTGGCTACAAGAAGCCTAGTGTGGTTATATAACATATTTACAAAGGTTTAATCACTGTAAAAAATGATGGTTCAACATTAACTAAATTTTCACTCATGTGAACAATAATTGTTCATATGATATTACTCTTAACGACACACTCCTAGGGGATATGATTCAGTTAATTCACATTATATTTATAAACTATTATAATCGATTTCAAAATCATGGTGTTAGAAAACCCAATATCGACTAAGTTTGGAAGATCTAGAATAGAAAATTATGATGTTTGTGTTATGATGCATATAAATTAACATGTGATTATATGGATAAATGGCATCTCAAACGTTGATTGAATAGTTTTAAATTATTTTATTATCTTAAAATATTTCAAGAAAGGTCATGATAATTTTGGAAAAGTGGTGTAATGATCTAGATAATAATTACTAGAGAACTCGACGTTATAAAAAGTGTGCTAAAATAAATGAATAAAATAATGAAATGAATGTTTCTTTAGAGAATATATATTATGAATTAATTTTTATATTCATATTTCCATTCATTTTTTTGATAGCCATTTTTTCATTTAACATTTGTTTAAAACATGATCATGGAAGAAAATAAATTAAAGGTAGGTATGATGAAGTGACTATATATAATAATGAAAAAAATCAAAAATATTTTAGAACCATATTACTTTAATTTTATTGTATAATAAATTAAAATTACAGTCTTATTTATGGCAGTGATATTGATGTCATAATAGAAATTATTTCGTGATATGTTCCAAAATTTCCCTTACTATGTGATATTTTTAAATAATATTATATTATAATATAAATGTTATGTAGAATATGTAAGAAATATAAGGATTTTATTTATTATTTCCACTTTAATGGTTTGGAAAATATACTATTGTGCATCAATATCCTTAAACGCTTTTTTATAATAAGGTTGTATTGAGGGGATGAGTATTGAAGAATACATGAGTTATTTATAGTTTTTATATATGTTTGACCATGAGGGTATAAAATGTTGGATTATTTAATGAAAAGAGTGTTAGATATTATTAATATCACTGGAATTGATTATATATTTAACTAAAAGGTGATATATAATATTTTTGTGAATTTTTTCTCATTTTTAAGAATGTAATATATATATTTACTTGTTTTTTACATTGGGACTTTTTGATTGATACCTTTTAATGGTTAAAGAAAATTTCAATTCATTTAAGAATATAATGTTTATATATGTTTTAATGTCTTGGAGAATTAAATGTTTTTTATAAATTTATTTTTTATAGAGAATATCTGAGTAGGATTTATATATATATATATTTGAGTAAATGATTGAATAAATGATTAATGTTGTTTATAGAATGATGTGTAACATAATATATCCTAAGAAATTATAGAATATTTAATATTACAATTTATAGGTTAAATTATAAATAAGATAAAAATATTATCACCTACATTCATTAGTGTGTAGATATTATAATTTTGAGAACATAATTTATTTTAGAGGGAATAATGTAATAACCCATGATTTTGGATCCTTTAAGTTGATTTTAGTTGATAGCTCATCTCACATATGAAAAGTAAATAATGAAACACATCACTGAAAGGAAATGTGAAGTATATAATTTAAATGATTAATTTAATCATCAGTAATTTAAAATAAATGAATTGATTTAAATAAATGCGTATTATTATTTTCCAAGATTATAAAAATTACACAATTCATTTGAGATTAATAATATAAAAATTATCTTAATATGTTTCTTTATTTTTCTATAGTAGATTATTTTATTTGAATAGTTAACTATAATATTTCTAACAAAACTATAATATTTATGAACATACCAATATATAATAATGATATATAAGTTTTAAAAACATCGAATTTATATAATAATTATTTGAGAATAAAACTATTTATTTGTAGAATATTATTATGAGTTTTTAATACATATTTTTAAACCAGTATAGGATATTTATAAAATAAAATTTTCCATTTATTTAAAATAAATATCATTATAGGAATAAAAATTATTTAATTGATTTAAAAGAAAAATATAATTTAATTTTTTGTAATGAATTTTATATACCTTAAAATCAAATAAATTTATTATTTTATCATATAGTGATATTATAATCCTAAAAATAAATTTGATCTAAAAGATAGTTATATGCATCACATGTGAAAATATTAAAATTAATTAATTGTACGCATTGATATTTTAACAAATAAAATGTATTTTCTATTTTGAATATAGATTTAAAAATTATTTATTATTTTATATTTTATTTGTAAAGAGTAAAAATAAATTACAAAATTAACGGTTATAATAATGATAAAACAAAAAATATAAATATAAAATGTTTACGAATAGTGGGAAAAACATTTTTGAAAAATGTTCGAAAAATAAATGGGTTAGGTATTATTGAACATATATAATCCCCCACACCATTATTATCAATTTTATATTATTCTTGATATTTAAAACATCTGATCTCTTTTTATTAATTTGAATTATTTTAAAAAATTCTGTTATCATCAATTATTAAAGGACCATCTCACCACCACTTTATTAAAACACTAAAAACTAGGTTTCTTATTTATAACATAATATATTCTCTTACCCCGTAATCCTATATTATATCTTTTATCCATAGTCCAAAATATATTTTCTAAGTAACTCTATTTCATACGAGCCTTCCAATGAAAAACCTAAGTCCTCAACGTGGGAACTTCTTTCATTGACTTATCTCATTTCCATTCAAACATTACAAAAACTAATTATGCAACAAAATTATAATTAAATCATTAATATCTTTTAATTATTTTTAATATTCAATGTAAATAACTATGAACCACCTTTCTCCTTTTCCATTATGAAATATGAAATCATCAGTGGGGTGTTGTGCGAAATACAACCTCAACGATGTGATGTTTCCCATTTATTAAAATAACATCTATAAATGGGTTTAATTAGTGAAATTGGATTATAATACGATACTTAAAATACTTTTATGAAGATAAAATTATAATACATTATTTTTCCCTTGTTATTTTTGAAATGAATATATTAACTATGGAATTTTTGAACTATAACCACCATGAAATAATATATCTTTCTTTCATCTATATTCTTTATTATTTATTAACATATAACTAAATACAATTCACCAATTTATCATTATATAAATATTATAACTATAAATATTTAATAATGATTTAATTCCAATGTAGACTAATTTTATTACTATAATCATCCATTAATTGTGGTTTTTTCATGTTTCGGTTGGTCAAACCACATACATGAAAAATTTTATAAAAAATTTCATGGATGAATATGAGAACATATTAATGAATAGTATATTAAATAAATATTTAAATGATGTTTTATATGGGTTTTTGAGTGGTGAAATTAATATCAAACAAATTAATTAAGATACCAACATCTTTTTATTAAAAATCACTCAAAAATTTCCACTGTTGATATCATATTTATGAATCATATCCATAACAACCATTGATTGAAATTATAATAGTATAAATAATTATAAAAAATAAATTATAGTTACTTTTATGATATATTAAGGGTGATATATTGGGTAATAATGAATAACAATATCCCTATTATAAAACAAGTCCAATATGATCATGATTACTCACACGTGATATTGACAATCGATAGTATATAACAAAAAAATTATTAAGATTAATACTAAATTAATTGTATAAATATTTTCTCAAAATATAAATATTTATAATTAGGATTTTGATATATTTATGTTTTTCATACATCATCATAGAGTGCATTCCATTATGTTGGGAAACATGGTAAGATTTTATTCTCAGAAATTTCCATCCCTTGAGATTTCTTCATTATTACACACCATGTTATATTTGGAATGGTCATTATTTTAAACCTTTTATATTTTATATCATGATCCAACCATCATTCAAAGTATTACATGATAAATTTCATGTACTCCCTTATTCATGGGGTTTTAATTATAATGTCACTTGAGTCATAACATTTTTCTCGAATTCAAATTAATTCTCCATAAGTCATCAACTCTCTAACTGATCACAATATAATAATCTCCATTTGTCATACCAAATCCTTTTCTCAATGGTAATATAACTTTTAATATATGGAATTATATTCTTTTAATCAAAACCATCTTCGTTTACAGAATACCTTTTAAGATAAATTTTTTACATTCAAACGAACAACTAACACTCCTTCCAATGGATCCATTCATCCTTGTTCACATTTTCCTTCTTACAAAAGATATCATTTATTTTTTTGGAAAACATATATGGATAATGTCGAATCATCCATGTAATCATATTTACATTTATTCAGTGGTAAAATATATTACACAAGTTATTATATGGGTTTCGAAAATGGTATTTAAAAAATATTTAAAATTATTTTTCCATCCTTCAATAATAAAAATGTTCATATTCAAATGATGGTTATATCCACAAAAAATTATTTAATTTTTTAATACTCATTTATTGATGACTTTAAAATATTTATTGTTTTAATATTTCTCAAAAAATTACCTTCCAACCATTTCAATAATGACTTTTCCAATGAAAATCGTGAATTTTTCACGTATAATTTATTTATAAAAGTAAGAATAAATCTTATAGTACCCCCAGTTTCAGGTATGTCACCCATTATTTGTGACTTGAAGGATATAATTTATATGGTCAAATTTAGGGGGAGTTTGGTAATATGTCATTACTTTTGGTGAAAAAATGAGTGGCACAAAATATTCATATAGTTCATCTAAACCGTGTGGAATTCCAAGTAGAAACCGTGCGCCATAGAATATTTGTGATAGATACCTTTTGTACGGTGTGCACATAGTTAGGGTGAAAGTGTGAGGATGTATTGCAGGGGTCTTCTTTGGTAGTATCTAACACATAACTACGAAACGGTTTGTCTTACCGTGTGAACTAACTATGAACATGGTTTAATTAATATCCTATAAAATTTGGCCTCTGACATTTTTTTCCTCTATGAGGATCTTTTGCCCCTATGTATCCATAACTCGGGATTTTAATTCCTTGTAGGTAGAATAACCTCCCTCATGTGATTTTGGTTTCTCATATATACCTTTTATGGGTAGACATATTAGTAAGGATTCCAAATAATTTTAGAGTTGTTATTCCTCTTTTTAGAAGAAGATATATACGGAGGTTCCCTAAAGAATCGACCTCGTTTTCTTATGAATTATTCATCTATTGTCAATGTTCATCAAAACCTTTGAGGAAGGTGTTTTCTCCCTCAAATGAACGTAGTATAACTGATTGCTATGATATCAAATTGATTATTTTTTCTTTAATTGGTTTTGATTTGGTTGTTTTGAAATCATTGGAAATCCTTCTTTAAGTTGGTTTGCAAATTTCAGGAAATCTGTAAAATCAGTTCATTGAAAATTGTTCTTATGTTCATAATTTGAAAATAGTTATTTTAAAATGGGGAATTTTTCAAATTTTGTAACATTGATTGGATTAGATGTTTTCAATAAAATGTAATGTTTTATTTAAATAAAATGATGTATATAAAAATTGTTTTTTATTTTGTTTTCAATAAATATATAGTTTTATTGAAACAATTTTTATTGGTTATTTGAATGGTTTTTCATACATGGGGTTGTGTGAGTTCATGTTTGATGTTACCCTGAATAAGGGATGTGAACCATTGGGTACATGGTACATGACCCTGGATCGGGGGCATGTGTCAAGGGGTCATATTGTAATTTGACAAGGGACCCCTCATGAGTATGGAATTGTTGAATGAAGCATTCATGTGTGGATGTGTTGTACACAATTGAATGCGTATGCCAAAATAATAATTATAATTTGTTACCAATCCTTATTTAGTTATTTTATGGAAAATAACTTGATGAAAATTGGTTTCATTTACTTTTTTTTCACATGGCTTTAATTAGAATTCAAACTGGTATATATTCGATTATAAACTATTGGGTTAAGTTGTTTTATATATAATATTGTATATAACAAGTTAACCATTCTCTAACACTATGTCATGATACATTCGACTACTTAGTGATGTTGGAGAATGGAACTTGTGGAGCATGAAGTCTTAATGTTGTCTTGGAGTTTATACATTTTCTTTCCATCATATACATTGATTTTTGATTCTCCACCACAGTACCACACCGTGATTGGTAATTTTAAAGAGAATTATTTTAATTGTCTTAGATTATTTCATGCATCATATATCAAGCTATTTTTGGATGGTTTTCTAAGTTTTTTGTTTTTTTAAATTAAAGGTTAAATCATCTGCAACATTCATTTGATACCCTCCAGCATATATTTACACCGTTATTATCTTGAGGATGTCTCATAATGACCATAAATGACCTTTTTTACTCTATAAACAATGGGAATTAGAAATTCATTAAAAGTGGTATCATCTTGTTCAGTCAGTGTCTAAAATGTAGTCGACAGTGTTCTTGGTCTTGGAGTTGAAATTCCTTATTATCAATTCCTTTGGATTGAATCTTAGAAAGGAGTAGGATTTTTGGAATATGAAATGTATAAGATAAAAGGACATAGCTAAACCTTTTATTCTGAACATCAAGTTACTAGGGAGTTGTGTACATAAGTGTTTGGAGATAGTTATAGGATTTTTAAACCTCATTGTCATGGGTTTAGCCAATGAGTCAAGTATGACATACACTGTAGAGGAATTAATTCCCACTAAGATAGCATACATCATTTCTAGTAAGGGTTCCTATTGTGAAATAAGTGTTGATTTGTGAAAAATTATGAAACTATTTTCAAAAGAATGAAATTGAAAAATCTGGGTGGATATATTTTTAAAATTATTTTATTTTCAAATACATGAATGAATTTTTTCGAAAATGGTTGAATATTTTTTTGGAAGGTGGTGCCAGGGCCAATAAAGACCATATCAAAAATTTTATAAATAAAAGATATTACATGATTCTAAAGTATAGAATCATATTACAATCCTTATCATGAAGAGGAAGAAGATCAATGAAGAGATCATCATTCCAGGTAATGTCTTGATTTACTCCCTTGTTACCAAGGCCATCTGCAACCATAGTATCTTCATGATAAATATGATTTATAATGTAGTAGATGTCATGATGAAAGTCGGATCAATCCATCCTAAGGGTAGTAATCGACCACGCAAGTAGTGTCACATCATTCCAAATTTCTTACAAATGGTATATGTATGACATTCAATCCAGAGATTGCTCAAACTATAGATCTTTGGGAAATTAATTACATTTATCCTAACCATAATTTTGGCCTTCATAGAAGAGGAAATGATGTAGTTACTAATAAATCATCAGAGTATCGGACCAAGATGATTCCAAAAGATAGTGCAACAACACTTGAGACCTATATTGCCTTTATAGGCACCATCAACATTTACATTAATCCAACCATGAAATGGAGCATTCCATAACACATCAAAGGTATGAGGAAGTTGAAAAAAAATTCAATCAATCTGAAGATGTCTCAGAATTTCGATGTCATCAATAATGTTATCGAAGTGACACATTGCCTCGATACAACTTCACGTATTGAAATAAGAATCCACATATGACTTTCACTATGATTGATTTGGTAATTAAAATGAATAATATCCTTTCTATCATACCAGATCACATAATGGAGCTTAGAAAATAAATAAAGGAGGAGGATATTAATTTTCTGGGAATTTTACATTTCCTCACATCTCATTATGTAACTCTAGATATAGTAAAAAATGAACAATCATTAGTTAAATTTTTTAAAAAATTAGTTCCGTAGAGTATAATAAGTATAAAAATAATGGAAGTGAAGATTAGTGTCTTCACTATGTTTATTTTGTTGTATACATTTAGAGAAATGGTGAATAAAATATGATTGAAGGCATTTTTCAGTGGAAACTTTATTGTGAGCAAGGAACCAAATTAGAGGGAATATTTTGGGTTTTATCAAGGATTTTCAATGATTTTTATCCAACTAATATCATTTTGAGAATTATAGAAATAATGATTATTATATTTTTTTGAATTAAGAATATCATTGTGAGATGGCTCCCAAATTTATAAGTAATCAGTCTTTTAGAATTGGTATTTATTAATGAAATGCATAATGCCTTTAGGTAGATGATCATTCAGTGAATGTTGAATGTCAATAATTGACTAGTTTGTGCTCTCATGGGTTTTCTCAGGATGAATCATATATATTAGGTGTGGGTGACATTATAGTTATCAAACTAGAACATTACGGAGGAGTCCATTATAACAATACTTATAGAATTCATCATAATGATGAAAAATATTTCAAAAAATACGGTAAGATAGTGGATTTGAGGAAATTAAATTTTCATTTCTTATGTTTTCCAAGAAATCTCTTTTTGAGAAAAGCAACATAATTATAATTATTTTAAAGAAGGCTCTAGGTGAGTCTGGCTTGAAGGGCCTAATTAAAGAAACTAAGATTTATAATGCCAATATAACTCTTATCAATAGGATTGCAACAATTCATCCTGGGGAGGTTAATAATATTTAATTCTAATATGATGGCTATCGAAATTAATTTTTTTTTATTGAGATGTTCATTTTTTAAAAGTCCAATGGGCCATTTATAGACAATCATGGAGTAAACCATTTTAAGAAACATCATTGGATTTGACAAGGCATATTCTTCCTTCCATAGAGATGGATTTACCTTTCCATGAAAATAATTAGTTAAAAACTTGGTCCACTATTGCAGAAAAGTGAGATGACTTGGTTATTCCCCATAAAATTGGAACACCAAGATAAGAAAAAGGAAATGAACATTCCTTAATGTCTATGTCACGAATAATATTTTATTTCCTATTGGGAGGAAATTTTTTCCCAAATAAGATATAATATTTGTTCCAACTAATGTCTTGACAGAAACCTCTTCATAATGAGAGAGAATTTTTTAGGATTCAAATATTGTTTTATCACCTTGTATAGAAGGATGGTATCATCAGCATATAGAAGCTGTGTTGGATAATTCACATTCCTAGAAATATGAATGGTCTTGAGTTTGGTCTGATCCACAACACGAGTGAGCAGTTGACTAACATAATCATCCCCAATAGAAAAACAAATGGAATAAAAGGGGTCACCTTGATTTACACCTTCGATAAATTTTATGTAGCCCTTGTGAGAGCCATTAACTAGGATGGAAATAGAGTCTGAATAGAAAATTGTTTTGATTTTAGTAATAAAATTCTCATTAAAACCAAATCCATGAAGAAACATGGAAATAAGGTACATCCGATGGTATTAAATTATTTTTAAATTTCATGCTTAATGGAAATACTACTCCTCTGTTAATGTCATTTAGAGTGTTAACAACCTCAGATGCAAGAAATATACAATATTGTAGGGATCTACCTTTAATAAACCCAAATTTTTCCCAGGAGAAATGTTTTTCAATAATATATGAATGTGTATTAGAAGTGATATTGGGGAGGATTTTATAAATTCTGTTAATGGGAGAAATTGTTCTAAATAGTTGGATCTTAAAATCACTATCCACTTCACAAATCAAAGAAATAAATTGAGCATTAAGACCTTGAGGGAGGAAACTATTGGAGATTAATGATTTGAAATGTTTAATAAAATAAAATTGGATAATGTCCCAATAATATGTAAATAATAAATTATTAAAACCATCAAGACCCAGAGCACAATTAGGATTCAAACTAAATATAGTATGTTTAATTTCATGATCAAGTGGTATGCTTAGAAGGAATGTTTTATCCTCGTAATGAACCACCTTTGGAAGGACCTCAGGTAAATGTTTTTATATTTTCAGGAAAAATAATGATGGATTCAATGTAAGAGACAATATGACTAACAATATAATAATCCTTATCTAAGAGGTTGTTGCCATGTTTTAGAAGAGATATCAGTCTTCCAGATTTCAATACTCTATGAAGAATGTTATAGAACATAGTGTTTCTGTTATCATCTAATAACCATTTAATATTGAAAAATATTTCCATATGTTCTCATTTAAGGTGAGCAATGAGATTCGTTTTACAGATTGGATGATTTCATGTTTCCAAAAAATTTTGAATTCAATGCTTGTCTTATTTTTTTGAAGTTGTTTAAGATCATCCTCAAGAAGAAGGATGTCATTATTAATTTTTTATTCTATGGAACTGCATCCTCTTCTAAGAATTCATTTGTGGTATATTAACTTAACATAATAAGAAAAGGAATCATTGTAGTGTTACATAGAAGACATGATATTTTTTATGATTCTAGATCATTGAACATTAGAAAACCACACATTGTTAATCCTGAAGGGTAGTAAGGGTTTCATATTTTTGAGGAAAACATTGACCATAATGGGATGGTGGTCAGAGTGCAACTTCAAGAGGGTGATACTAGAGACAGTATCTCATTCATCTAATGCAGTGAAATTCATGAAGGCTCTTTAAAACAAGTCAATAACCACCCTATTGTAATTCCATCAATACCATGTACATTTGGCTCAAATAAGATTAATTTCTTCAAGGTTTTTTCTTCAATAGAAGTTTTGAATTCTCTCGTGGAAATAAGATCATGAGAAGGATCAATCTACTCATTTGGGTTAATAATAGCATTAATATTCCCAATAAAAATAGAGTATTTATATTGGTAACTAAATAGGCATAGTAATTCCGAAGGAGCATTATATATTGGTATCTATTATTACAATAAACAAAGAAGTAGAAAGAATGAGTTCCATCAATAATAAAGTCTCATGTAAAGGTTTTCTAAGTAATGTTAACGTTATAATCATTTTATAGAGTAGATTATGAGAAAAACTACAGGGGTTCAAAATTGTAGGAATTTTTTCTTGCACCTATAAGAGAATAAGCATGCTATAATAAATGGTTTTTCTTAGATGAAAAATTATAATTGGTCTCATCAATAGAAAACAACAGTGGGTGATGAGTGTTAATAATTCTTTTTATAATTATAATTGTGTCAAAGTATGAAATACCCTGACAATTCCAGAAAAGAATCTTCACTTAAACCATTGTTTGGAGCAAGAGATTCCCCTTTCTGGTTCCCTAAGATATTTTTCCTAGAGTGTCATCTATGTTTTTTTAGAATTTTTGGTATTCTATTTCTACTTACATTTAGGAGAAGTCGGGGCTTGTTTGTTAAGACAACCTTATAATTATCCATGGGAGAGTCCTGAAAAGAGACATGCATGGGTGAATCAAAATAATTCATAATGGTAATATAATTATGATACAAATCTTGAGTAATAATCATATTTTCAGATTTCATATAAATTTCGTTTGTATTAACAGTTTGAGAACAACCTACAAAATGATTGATAATAGTAGAACAAGTGTACCTGATCCTCTTGAATCCATTAGTGTAGTATCACCCATTTTTTGTGTTGGAAGGTGAACCCAATTTATAGTTTAGAGTAGTATATGGTATCTCATTTTGGATAACTAGTTCCGTATTTAAGAAGGAAACACTTGAAACTATAGTGTGTTGTGTTTTCGTTGTTCCATCAGTAACCTGTGGCTTTGTATTGTTAGAGATATATTATAAATTATTATGGTTACCTAAATTAACCATATCATTAGTTTCACATTCTTGTTCAGACTATATGATGTATATAGGTTCATGTACAATTGAGTTAATGGTGGTATTTCCCAAACCATGAGATGTAGCGGGTCATTTAGTATAGGCAGTACTATAATTATGTATGTTCTGTTTCCCACTCAATGTGGGACTTGAGAATGAATGTTTGTGTTTTTCATCAAACTTACTATTAGTACCATATTCCTGAATAGTAAAGGAAATGTTTTCATTTTTCAGTACTAAATATAGTAGGGGATGTATATTTCATTTTACATGGATAGTATTTTTCAATAAGTGTATTATGTTTCTCACCCTGTGAGAATTTTAGGAGTCGGAATTTGAGTAATTCATATCACTAGTGTGTAAATCTATAGGATGTTATGTACACTCTAGCACTTAATGTGAAGTTCGTGAATGATCAAAATTCTTCACCAAATTTCCAGGGGAGCTAATGTTTGAGTATGAGGTTTTAGCTTTATGATTTGTTTGGTTTTTTTAAGAACATCTGTAATAATTATTTTAATTTGATTAGTTATAAATTGGTATTCAATTACATTTTCATATTCTTCTTCTAAATTAGCCAAAGATTTTTTCACTTTAAACCCTAAGGGATTCATGTTTTTGGATTTTATGACCCACTTTTCAATGTTCTTCTAAGAAGTTTTGTGCTTATAAGTGGTTGGGTTGATGATTCTTCTGTTTTTAGGTCTTAGTACATTCAATACCACTTGGTTGGGAGCCTAGTTTTTGCCCTATCCTACAATTTATTATTGGGTGTCTTATTATTGTACAATACTCAAAATAGGGGATTTCTCTCATATTCAATCCCCACATCATCCCTATAATCCTTTTCATTAAATGCAATGGTGTGCTTTAGTTTAGTTTCAATGTTTACTTCCACAATTACTCTGGAAAATTATCCCAACTCATCAGTTGTGGTTCATTGATCTATCATTAGGGGGGTCCCAATAAATGAAGTTATATTATTTAATATATTCAGGTGCCAAAAAACCAATTGATATTATGAAGTCTAACCCATACCTTTTCCATAGTGTCCTTATGATTGTTCGTATTAAAAGAAAAATTTCATTCAGAGATATATAATAGGCCTTGTTTGAGTTGTAGATTACATGTCCTATATACCTAGTCAAATTCATCCTATGAAAAGAGATGTATATGGAAATATCCTTTACTTGGAGGGATGAGTTTCTAATTATAAAATCTCCAAAAATGAACAATACTAGGATTTATAATTAGATACAACCAGGGTTTTTCAACCTTTATATATGAAATGTGTCCCATGATAGAGAAATTTCACATTTGAGACAGCTATTGAATCACATCGGGATCATCCTCCACAAAAAATCCATCACCATCCATTTTCATAAACATTAGAGGCTTAATCAGTGTAGATTTGGGTAGATCTGATCCCATCCATGCCTCAAGGAAAGATATCCCATTAGATTTAGCATTCAGAGGCTATCCTGAACCATCCTCATCATGATTTTTTCTCCTTCATTTGAGTAGTAGTGGAGTAGAAATAGATCTCCCATTCTGAATCAATGGAGGCCATGAATCAATTAGATTGGCATGGAGAGATCCTATAATATCCAATTTTCTATAGCTTCATGATTGAGTTTTGAGGTCTCACCAAGCCTTTCAAAAAGATTCCCCTGATCCCATGTCATCCAACTTTACCCAAAAATTGGTTGGACATAGAAAAAGGTTGTTTTTCAAAAATAATGTTGTGATAGTTGATGGGATTGAATTTAAAATTATTCTCCATCAGCTTCTATAGAGTGATATTGATAGACTATGTCTTTTTTTTTTGTAAAATGACACATAGTTGGTGTAGTAGGATCCCACCGGAGGAAGCTGTGCAGATTGTGGTTGCCCCTGAGACACAGATGAACCAATAGTTGGTTCAAAGAATCTTCCAAGAATCCCATGAGTTGGAATCTTGGAACTGGGGGGATTCACCAAGGCAATTAGATCACTCCATTACATTCATGAAGATGAATCCACCCATCTACAGTGGTGATTCTGAACTTGAAAAGGCCGAGGTGTGGCTAGGAAGGATGAATCACATCCTAAAATTCATCATCACACTGATAGAGCTCAATGTCATGCTAGCCACGTACATAGTTGAGGATCTTGCATGTCGGTGGTGGGAACAAGTAAAACATGGTAAAGGGGCTCTCAACCTTACATGATAGGATTTTGAAAATATGATTAATTAAATATTCTATGATTATGCGTTCAATATCTATAAGATGGATAAATTATTTAACCTGATGCTATTGAATCTCTCCATCACAGAATATGTCTCTAAATTCATGAATTTAGTGCAATTTCCACCATAGTATGTGGTAAGTGCATCCTTGAATGAACACATCTTCGAATCAAGGCTATGGAAGAAGATTTGAATGAATTTTGATGTGCTCTGTATTACAAATTTTAAAGAGGTGGTGAAAAAAGTCACTATGGATGAATGTGATAGGTCAGGATCTATAGAAGGATATATGATGATGCCTATAGGGAATGGTGGGAACTGAAATGCAGGGAGAAAACAGAAAAGGGGCACCATTTTAAATGGTGGAAGAGGAAATCAAAATCCAATGGTTGGATCAGTGAAGCATCTTCCATAACCCATGAGAAAATAAGTTTGTTTTCAATGGGTTTCATTTGACCACATAAATAGAATGTTTACAGCACAACTAGGATGATCCCATAACTGCAAGTAGATTGAGGCATCTTCATCGCTATTGTTGCAGTGCCCCAAGGTCAGGTGCTTGAGACACTTCTTAGGTATCAAAATCAATGTATACTTTGAAAGGGAAAGGATAGTATAATCAGTCCCCTCAGTAGAGTAGATCTATCCAGGGTGATTTTAGAAAAGAGATGACTCATTAACCATAGAAATATTAGAAAGCCAACATGGCGAAAAGTCCAGCGACTAAGAAACTTTATAGAGTTGAGTAGATGATTTTTGATGATTTGGTTGGACTATCTATAATTAGAGTGGTATGATTCTTTTGAATTCTACCCTTATGCAAGTTCTATCTGATAATGCTGCATCACATTCAATCATTTTTTATTAGGAAGATTATTTTCTACGTTTAATGTTGGCAATTTTGTTTTCTGTTTTAAAACTGAAAACTCCTGTTGGGGAAAGATAATGTCAAGATATTGTTTGTTGATCATGTTCTATAACGGTTGATGTAGTTGATTTCAAATTGGACTTCTTAGTGTAGTACATGGATGTCTATGATAAAATACTATGTATGGATTAGTTGTCAATGTTTAAGGCTCATGTAAAATATTATAGGAGAACAATTAGTTTCATGATTGAGGATAGATTTTAGAATCTTTTTAGAGGATATTGGATAATAAAGAAAGGTGAAAATAACATGTTGTCACTGACGGTGGGAACTATATCTTATACGTAAGTAGCATTGACATTGGAATCAATTTAAGAGATAGAGGAACATATTTTTCGAATAGTTGATGAATAATTTCAAAATGTATATCCCGAGAACTTCTCAGGTATTACACATACTTGGGACGTGGAGTTTACAATTGATCTCCTTACTCGGACCAGCCAAATTTCCCTGCCATATTATAGGATAGAACCAATAGTGTTACATGATGTAATGTGTAGTAGGAGGATATAAAAATCAATAGTTTCACTCATCCATGCACGTCTTCATGAGAATCACCAGTTTTGTTTGTGATGAATGTATATGGAACTCTTAGGATGTGTGTTTATTATCATAAGATGAACCATTTTACGATAAAAAAGGTACTCTCTTTCATGCACTAATGATCTATTCTATCAATTAAGGGGAGATAAGTAGTTCTTTAAAATTGACATCCGATCAGAATATCATCAATTGTGAGTTCGGAAGGATGATATTCCAAAGACAGCTTTGAAAAGCAGATATGTACAGTAAAAATATATAGAAATTCCTTTCAGTTGGACGAATTCACCAATTGTCTTTATGAAATTCATGAATCATTTATTTTAATTATATCATTATTCTTTTGTTGTGGATTTTTTGGATGACATCTTGGTGTATTCAAAGACAAGGGTTGACCATGAGGAACACATATCAACAATGTTACAAATTTTACAACATCACCAATAGTATTCCAAATTATCAATGTTTGATTATTGGATACACGAAGTATGTTTTCATAGCCATGTCACTTCTATGAAATGAATTTCTTTTGATCCTAAATATATAAAATCTTTTAACTCCTGGAAACCACTGAAAAAGGTCTTCGAGATAAGATGTTTTTTTCATCTTCTAGGATAATACAGAAACATTTTATGTGATTTCCCAGGACAATGATTGCCAATTAAATATATGACAAATTCGAACACTCCATTCCAATAAAAATAGGAAGGATATAAGATTGTCCAATAACTAATAGTTCATCTTACATCAGAACCAATCATGATTTTTCTTGAATCACGACAGGGTGTGGTGTACTATGATTCTTTGGGATAAGGGTTTGGATGTGTTCTCATGAAATGAGATCATTTAAGGGATTATTGATCTAATAAATTGAGGATTCATGAGAAGAATTACCCTACACATGATGTGAAGCTTGTAGTAGTCATCCATGCCTTGAAAAAATGTCTTCATTATCTATTTTTGAGAAATTTAATGTCTTCACAGGAAAAAATATCATGAAACACATTTTATCATAGCATGATTTGAATATTAGAGAAAGGATATGGATGGAGTGTCTCCAGGTGTTTGAATTTGTTTTGATGTATACACCAGGAAAGTAGAATTCAGTGTAGTATTCATTGAGTATAAAGTCATATGCTCAGTTTGAGAAAGAAGAATCTGATGAATTGATGTTGATGTCCATCCTAGCCAACAAGCATGTGGAATGTGAAGATTGAGGTGATATTCTATTTTTATTTTTGGCGATGTTTGTTCCAAATTTGGTAAATAAGGCCAAAAAGGCATAAACACCTAATGTTGAATGTCGGGTTATGCTTTCAAAACTCAATGGTGGGGAGACCATTTTGGGATGGAAACTTGATGGGAGTTGAACTCTTTATTTTAGAGATCGGATGGTTATACACATGCATTGTCGATAACAACTCTTTCATGCTTACCAACATTCAAGATGGTCTATACATCCGGGGACACAGAAGATGTATAAGAAATTAGAGACATAGTTTTGGTGGAGTGGAACAAAAATGAAGGTGATTGAGTTCATCTTACAGTGCTAAACATTTCATCACGTAAAATAAGAGCATTAGAGACCAACATTTATGTTACTACCTTTACCTATCTTACTATGGAAATGGGATAAGATATTGATGGATTCTGTTATAGGTATCCCAAGAATGTTTTATAAACATGATTCCATATGGGTAATAGTGGATCATATTAACAAGTCATCCCATTTCATTCCAATTCATGAAACTCATACGGTGGAAAATATTTCCACAATATACTTAAAAAAAGTGGTAAATAGACATGGATTAATGGTTTCAATCATCTCAAATAGAGATCTGGGGATCACATCACATTTCAAGAAATCCATACAGAAATACCTTGGCACTCTGTTGATTATGAGCATGGCGTATCATCCTCAGATGGATGGTAAATTCAAACGGATTAAATAGATGTTGAATTACATGATGCAGTCTTCTGTTATCAAATTTAGGTGGATCATGGGAGGATCACATACCCTTAGTGGAGTTCTCATATAATAACAGATATCATACCTCAATAAAAATGGCTTCATTTGATGCATTTTATGGGCATCCTTGTCGTTCTCCACTATGTTGGGTGTAAACTTGTGAAACATAGATAGTTGCATTGAGCGTTGTCCACGAAACAATGGAGAAGATTCATTTAATCAGAAAGCGTTTAGAGATGTCTTCGAGTTTTTGGAAATATTATGTGGATCGTCATCAAAGGTTTTTATTGTTTTTTGTGAGTTATCATGTGATCTTGAGTATCTCTCTAGGACATAGAAATCGTCATTTCTGGAAGCATGAAAATTTATATTATATATACAATGGCCCTTTCTGGATACTAGAATGGGTCGGAGAGGTGGCATATCAGTTGTAATTACCGCCAAGGTCTAGTTTAGTGCATAATGTGTTCAACATATCTCAGTTGAAGAAGTATAATCCTAATACTAACCATGTGATCAGATGTGATCCCATTGACCTAGAGTTGGATGCTTCATCGATAAAAATCTCAGTATGGATTATGGATAGGAAAGAAGACGTCTTTCATGGAAAAATCATTGGTGTGGATTGGTTTTTATGGAATCATGGTCATGTTTAGGAAGCGACTTTGGAACATGAGTAATAAATTAAATAGATAGAGACCGAACTCTTTCAGAGTAGCAATGGTTTTTTACTTTTTGTGGATGGAAAGAGTGATGGTGGGGATAATGTAGTACCCCCCTAGTTTCTGGTAAGTAACATGTTCCTTGTATTTTTAAGAATATAAATTATAAAGGGGAATGTTGGGATCATTTTGTAATCTTTCACTATGTTTTGGGTACAAAAGGAGGGGTGCACATGATGTGAACAGTTATTCCAAACCGTGTATAATTCCTAGAAAAAATTATGCACAAGAGAAGATTTGAGGTAGAGATCTTTGGCCTGGTGTGTTCATGGATTGGGAGACCATACATGGATGTTGTGCGAGCATCTTCCTAGGAAGTAGCTAACTCACAGTTATTGCATGGTTTGTCTAACTGAGTGATCTAACCATGAACATGGTTCAATTGTGATAAAAAAAGATAATATCACAAAAGTTTTCCTCTATGCTTTTCATTTTTCCCCTGAGTGACCATAACTAAGAATTTATCTTCTGTGAAGGTGTAAGAACAACTCAAAATTTATTTGGAGTCAACCCAATGGCTCCCCATGGTGTTTTGAACCTAGATTCTTGATGTATGTGATCATTCTTCATCATTCTTGATTGGTTTCTTATATCTACTTATATCAACTTCTCCTCTCTTCATGGTTTCTAATATGTAAATTTTTTATGTGTAGATCTATGAGTGTGGATTAACAACAAGTCAAGATTTTTTCCTTATCATTTTAGGAAAAGAGATCTAAGGAGGTTCTGTGAATGATTGACCTGGTTTTCATAAGCGTTCTTTTTCTGTTGTCCTGTTTGATCAAAATCTATGAGGTAAGTGGCTTCTATCTCAACTCCACGTAGTATAAGTTTTGATAATTATTTTAAATTTAATATCTTATGATTAATTGGTTGTTATTTGACTGTTTAGAAATCTTTGTAAACCCTTATTTGTGTTTGATAGGAAAATTGGGGGAATATAAACAATTGATCATTTGAATAAAGTGCTTATCTACATAATTTTAAAATAGAAATTTTAACTTGGGGGTTTTCAAGAATTTTGGAACATCATTTTTATTTGATGTTTTCAATAAAAGGGGAATTTTATTGACATGAAATGATGCCTCAGAAATTTGTTTGTTCTTTGGTTTTAAAAAAAATGTAGTTTATTTGAAACAGTTTGTGTTGGTGATTTGAAACTATTTGGAATGCATGGGGTTGTGTGAGTTTATGTTCAGCATGCCCCTAAATAAGGGACATGTCAAATTTGGGTACATTGTGTGTGACACTTAATCAGGTGCATTTGTCATTGGGACAAAATATAATTGGAGAGGAGACCGCTCATGATTATGGAACTGTCAAACAAAGCATGCATGTGAGGGTGTGTTGTGAAATATTGAATGAGCATTCCAAAATATTAATCATACGATGTTGATAAGACTTTATTAGATATTTTTTGGAAAATAACTTCATTAAAATTTGTTTAATTTACTTTTTTTAAGTTTTTTATAATTTGTTTTTGATCTTGTTTATATTTGATTATAAACTATTGGGATCATTTGTTTAATATAAATAGTTTTCTATAATGTGCTTATAGTTCTATCCTACTGGCGGGAGTAGGGAAGTCATTGGAGAAAACCTAATGAGTTTTATACTGAACTCTTCTTTGGAACATTGGTTCTATTATAGATGCTAACTTTTAGTACATAGGAGAAGGTAATGTATCACACTTCTCTAGAACCACATCGTGATACTTTGGACTACTTAGTGATGTTGGATCATGGAGGTTGTGGAGCATGGAGTCTTTTTGTCATCTAGGGATTTATTTATTGTATTTCCTGTGTTTACATTGATGTTTGTTTCTCTTCCTATGTAGCATATCATGGTTTTTTTTCTTAAAGAGAATTATATTAAATTTCATAGTTTATTTCATGAATCAAATAATGAGCTTTTTTGGATGGTATGTTTGGTTTTTCTTTTTAGAAATTAAAGGGAAAATTTTCCCCCACTTGATTTGAAACCCTTCAACATTTATTTATATCCTCTGGCATCTTGGGCTTTTCTCTTAAGGCCCAGTAATGACTCGTTTCACTCTTTAGCCAATGTGAATAAGTGGGTCATTACAAAACTTCATTTTAAATATTTTTAACATGAATGGTTTTTAATAATTTAGAATATTATTTTATATCTTTCATGGTTGTAAATATAAATTTTTCATTCATTTTTCCATTTTTTTATTTAAATTCAAATTCATTAAAAATGGTTCTTTTTATGAAGGTTTTTAAATAGAAAATTGGATTAATCTTCTAAAAGTGTCATTCTCTTATTTGGGGATTCATTGGTTGAATTTTCATAATTCCACAATGTTAAATATATATATATGATAAATTATCCACAAACACATTTTTATTTAATAATAACCATCATAGTATAACTATAATTATTCTTAAAATTATTTTCCTATTTAAATACTCTATTTTTCTTCCTCGGTTGATGTGAATTCCCAAAATGGTAATAAATCAACTGATTGGGGAAATTATCTATTTAATTATATACCGAAAATATATATAGTGTAAATAGAATATTATTTTTTTCATGATTTATTATTATTTACCAATAATGTGATTGAATATACATTTATACACGTTTATTTTATACTAGTGTTTCTTTTATTGAGAAATGATTGAGTTTTGACCTCATACCTTATGTGATAACATTTTAAAATGGGTTGAAAATCATTTTATTTAACTGGATTCTTTATGATGTGATGATGATTTATTTTTTTGTAGAAAACACATTTATAGATGGTAATGGGTAGAATCTAGTATCACCATATAATTTAATGGTTTAACTATATATCACATATGATATTCATGAATGGAAAAATGTGTTTTTTCGATGAAGGGTGACCATAATTAGTTTTCTCACATTTTTGGGTAATGATAATTTTTTTTCACATAGATATAGTTATAATGAGTTTTTTTTACCGGGTTTTCCTTTGGTATGATTGTGATGCATTTCTAAGAAATTACTTTTGACGTATTTATATTTCATGTCATACTATTATGCTAGTTTTTATGTATATGTTACTCCCACAAGGATTATGATTATTATCTTATGGTATTACAATTTTGATGCATTTATTAAATAATAAAAATATTTATTCAATGACTCATAGATTTTTATTGATTTATTTTTTAGCCATTATGATTTTAAATTTCCTTGTTATTAACATATTTTTATCCTGTGCTCAGTTAAATACTTTGAGTTTTATCTCTTATTTTTAATGTAACTAGATATAAGAGATCACACCATTCTTATTTTTTGATCACTATTGGTTTTGATGAAATGTAATATGTGTTATGTTTCATGAAAAGTATCATGTTTTGAGAGTTTATGGGAGATCATAATCCTTACAGGGCATTAACAATTTGCAGATATAATAAGAAAAATATTAATTTTTTGAAAATGAAATTGGGGATTTTAGTTAATGTTTTATATTTATTATGCAAAACTCTAAAACTAAAAAATATACTATCATTTATTCTAATGAATTATTTTCATTAATTAATTAAATTTTCTGGGTCTTGTTGATGAATAATTATCAGAATGGATCTTGTATATTCATATTGGTGGATGATAATTAATTTTAGGTGCAATGTGTTCATAGTAATTCAAGATTATGAAAAGAAACATGTTTATTCCCTTTTATATTTCTCATAATTTCATATATTTCATAATATGAGTTTAAAAAAATAAAAAATATTATTATATTAGTGTTTAGGCTTTTTTGAATGAATTCATAGAGACAAGTATTATTTTGTTAATGTATTAATGGATTGTTAAATTGAAATCTAATTAAGTGTTTACTAAATAGAACTGGTTACATAGTTTATATTATATCACTCATGGAAATAAAATGTAGTTATTTGGGAATATATTATAGTTTATAGTGTTACTCGCTACTATAATAAAATGTAAATTGTAATGTGATTCTATTTTTTTATACAATGGTTTCTAAAATAGAGAGGCTTCCATCTTGTTTTATAATGGATCGTATGATTATCGTACATAGTGTGACATGATGGGTTTTGATTATGAATCATTGGAAAAGTTGTATATTGTGGTTATATATGTTTTAAATAACAACCACTATTTATTTTTACTTTGTGTATTAACCAATTTTCAATTGGATTATTTTTACATGATTTCATTGAAGGTTTATTTATTTACTTTTTTAGCTTTTATATAATTATGCATGTTCTTATACACAAATTTATTTATTAAATTTGATAAAAAATCATTCTCGAGAGATTATGTGTAGTCCCCAAATTCTAATTACTAAAATCTAGAAATTATTGAATGATATTTAGAACATGGAGTGATTTTTTAAGTGACTCCAAATTTTGGTCCTTAATGTAGATAATTAGAAACATGTTAGATCTTGATTTGATTTTATATCTTTGTATTTTTCAAAGTTATAGAGATAAGTATGGTTCAAAATAATTAGGCTCCATACAAAAATCATAGAAAACTGCTTCATATATTATAATATGAATTTAGGGCGTCTAGGTTAGTTCATTGATTAAAGGATCTCAAAAAGAATGTGGTTCCATGTTGGTGTCTACTAAGATGATGGGAATGATTAGAAGAAGAGTAATACATTATAAAATAAATGGAAAATTATTTCATCTATATGAATCATATTTTAAAATAATTTAATCCCAAGATATAGTTTTTGAAATGGTATACAAATGAATTTAAAAATAGTTTTAATCATTGATGAAACCATTTGTAGAAATTAATATTGAATGATTTATGGTAATTTTATTTCAAATAATCCTATTAATATGAATATTTCTATATAGATATGTATAAAATTATTATTTTTGGTTAATTAAACATTAAGATGAGTCTATATGGGATTTATATTTAATTATTATGTTGACTTTGGGTCTTCTAGAATTTTAAAAATGATTTTATGTGTACATTTCATTTGTTAGTAAGAAGCAAGAAGTATTTCCACACCCATTTTAGAGAGAGAGGCTAATATTGTAGAATGTTTCTTTGAAATATAAAATTCAATGGTCCATGAAATTTAATAACTCAAAGAAGGATATAATCTAGAGCAGTAATATGAATTTATTCAGGATTTATTTATTACGAAGTAGAATCCTCATATCTTTAGTGTATATTGAGGTATATTGAAAACTAAATACTGATTATAAAGTACTAAATGAACATTTTATTTTCTTCACACTTCATATATGTAAATTGTTGAATTTTATACTTATATATAATTTGGAGAATATAAATGGGTTTGGAAAAACTTAATGAAGTGAAATTACTTGTTGAAATTACATGGATAACAATTTAAAAGATAATCAATATGTTTTTTAAGTTAAAGAACGTAAATCTAACAATAATATGTGATCTTCTAGAAGTGGATATATAAAAATCAAAAATTTTGTAAAAGATCTCTCAATTTATAGAACTAGATTTCTTTATAAAAAATTGTATTATTAATTTATATCTGAAGGAAGAATATTTTAAATTTTTCTTCAGCCTATGAGTGATCCATAAATAATCATGATTGATTAAACAATCTATAATGTTATAGTGAATACAAAAACGATGGTGGAAGCTTTTATGATAGATTATTGAAGCACAAAGAATTTTCTTTCACGCCCAAAGTGTGGTCATGAATTTATCTTGTAGAAAAATTTTGAAGAGAAATTAATTTTATAAAGGGGATTTCAAAATAATATTATACTCCTAGACTCATCTCAAGGGAGGAGACATCATTTATGTTACTATTTTTTTAGGAACATTACATTTAAATAATTATTTTGCTAATGATCTTAATAATTTTTATCTGTGTTGGAAACTAGTAATCATGTAGTGGTTATAATGATAAAATGTTAGCAGACTTGTAAAAAAATTAAGGGTTAGGGATATCTAACATGAAATAAAAACATCAATAAATGTGTATGAAAATTTGATAGGTGGTAAACAATGATATGGTGTGACATAAAACAATCAAGTATAATTATTTACAATGGAGAACACAAAAAATGTAATGGAAAAGGGTCATGTGACATTATGATATACCATGCCCATAGCATTATATATGATCTATTATTTCTTTGAAATGGGTGTATTTTATATATTTATATATTCAACATAAGAAAACTAGTAAAAATTTCATAAGGAATAAATTCACTATTCATGGAATATCGAGACACATATTGTCATGTAGAAAAGAAGGTATTGAAATTTCCTTCTCTCTCCTATTTTGATCTGTGATATGGAAAACCATCAGAAATATTTTATTTATTGATGAGAATATATGATATCAAAATTGGAAAGGATTAGATGCTAAATTTCTAGGATCAAACCATATAGTATAGTATAATATTTACATTAACACTGCCCAATGAGAGTGTTTACTCTCTTTTAATGAAATGGAATATTATTTTTTGTTGAGTGGGATGCTTCCTTGGGAACATAATGACATTAAATTTTTAATTAGATTGTTTGATTCATCTAACAATATAGTTAATGTTAAAACATGAATTATAAGTGTTAGTTGACATTTTTTATTGTATTTTCTGAATGATTTATTCTTTTTTGGACTAAAAAAAGTTTGAGATATGGATTTAAGAATTGACTATATAATAAGAATAATTATTTTAACTCTTTCTATATATCACATGTTTCCTAATGTGATATGGGATCCAAATACATAATTTGATTTCAATTAATAATATGTATTAATTTAACTATGTGCACCACCTTTGGTGGGGCTGGTTCTCTATTAATGATGATGGTTGATTTTGATAATGATTTGACTAATAAATGTAAAACTAGGTTATTGTGAAATCCTGATACATGCACTCTTGGATGCGATCATAAAACATGCTATATATTTTTATTTTTATTGTTCATAAAGTTACTGAGAAATCTGGAATTCAATACATAATATAGGATATTGTCAGTATTGTTTTTTGAGGATATGAAAAATACATAAAAAGTACCATATTTTAAAAAAAATTAAAATTAAAACTTATAATGATTCACTTAATTATGATACATAATAAAAATAAAAACCATTTGGAACTTATAATAATCTTATGAACATCATTTTTAAATTGTTTATGACCGAATAATTTTCTAGTATGAGTTTTCAAAAGGTATAAAATAATTTTTAACATTAATATTAAAATCCGATGAAAGTGTTTTATCAAATAAAATATTTTAAATGATAAATACTTTTCAAAAAGTATATTGCTGTAGTTTTGATGAAAAATTTCCTAAATATACATTTCAAGACATCTTAATGTTACATCACATTTAAAACTCATTGTATTTCCCAATATAATAGACTTTAAATAAAAAAATATTTCCCCTTATGATTTTTTTTGAAAATAATAATTTTTATAGAAAAGATAATGATATATGGAAAACATAAAAAATCCATTTAGCCACTAGTTGTAAATCTTCTAGTACAACGTCCACTTAAGGTCATTAGTTCACACCCTATCAGTCTTCCATCTGTTACTGAAGTGAATCAAGTATTCTCATCAAATTTTCTCAAAAAATGGATCACCTTATCTATGTGTTATGATTATTCCACTAATTATTATATCAAAATGATGGAGTTATGGACTATGAATGAGTTTTTCTCCTCACATGTGCCTCATAATTTGGTACTCATGGGTGACTTTAACATAGTTATTTGACTGGAGGAGAAAACTGGACTATGTTTTAATTGAATTGATGCTAGAGATTTTTATCAATATATTGATCACTGTAATTTGGATTAAGTGTCTAATGCTGGTTTAGATTTTACATGGGGGAAGATACACATCTAATGGAAGAAAATCCAGGTCTTGAGATACTTTTATTGATGCTTGGAATTGTGTGTGCCTAAGTTATCCCTTCTAGATTTTATCTATAAAATTGAATAATACAAAGAGGATGATTAAGTAATGGAGTAAGATATACTTATCCATGATTGATAGTGAAATTAAAGCTATAGAAAGTCATTTATTGGATTATCCATATTTAAATCACCTTTATTGCATGCCCTCTAATGCTGATATTTAGGCAATGTCCAATCTAGAAAATCTTCTCAACACTAAAGATAATATATCCAGGTTTTTATATAATCTAGTAATTCCGTATTTTTTCATCGACTCCATAAATAAAGGAAGATCATGAGAGGATTCACTGCTCTAAATATTAATGTCAATTTTCTCACTATATTTAATAAGATATCCAATGTAGTCACTAATTATTTTACTAATAATTATTTCGAAAATGGGGCTGATAAAACTAACATGATTGTGGATAATATCATCCCCAGTATTGATGATCTGAAAAATGTAAAATAAGTTGAGAAACTTGGAGGAAAAGAGGTTAAAGCAGCCATATTCTCTATTAATATTGATATTGTTGCAGGGCCAGATGGTTTCACTAATAATTTATTCATGTTTAATTGGGATATTATTCATGATGAGTTTATTGATCTTGTGAAAGAATTATTTGATCCCGCTTCCATGCATATGATGAAAACTAAAATTTTTGTTTTTACTACCGATGAAGGAGAATGTAGTTGACATTAAATATTTTAGGCCATTTTCAATAGTTAACACCATTCCCAATGTCATTAGTAAAATCATTACTACATGGCTAGGCAATATGGTTAAGGGTATCATCACCCTGAATCAGTTTGGTTTTGTTCCGGGTAGGAATATTCAAACCTTTATTTGTACTCCATCTCAATTTATCAATGATATGAACAGGAATGTGAAATAAAGAAATCTTGCTGTTAATATTGAAATTTCTAATGATTTTGAAACTATGAAATGGAGAATTATTTTTTCCATTTATAGAATTCATGGTTTCACAATTAGTATCATTATCTTAGTTCATAATATTATTAAGAGTGTTAGGATTTCAGTTCTAATCAATTGTTTTCTTAGGGGTTTCTTTCAATGTTCTAGGCCTTTCTAATAGTGGGACCTCCTTTCTTAGCTTATTTTTATATTTCTTAACATTACATCAACCTTTTCCTCAACAACCTTGTCCAATCTGGGTAGATTAATCAGACTAAATATTTAAGTCATATTTTTTCTCCCACTCAACTTTTTTGTATAGATGACATTCTATTGTTTGGGTAGGCCGATGGATGAACTATTTCCTCAATTAAAATAATTTTTCATCATTATGAGGATGTTGCTAGATAGGCCATTAGTGGGAAAAAATCATATGTGTTTTTTGGTGATAGTATGCCCATCAAGATGTAGAACATTGTTTCATGTCCCCTTTGTGTTAAGAAAGTCTCTCTACCCTTTACATATCTTGGATTACCTCTTTTATGTGGTTAGGTGAAAAACTGTTATCTCAAATCAAGATTATCAAGTATTTTTGCTCAATGGATACCTGGAAGGGAGAGGCCATGTCCCAGAATGGAAGAATCTTCATTTTCAATTTAGTGATAACCTCAATATTCATTTTAGTGTTATATATTTATAGATGGACCAAGGACCTAATCATAGATCTCTAAAGGCTGGTCATGAATTTTATTCAGATAGGTTCCACTAATGAGAACAATATGGTTACTATGGAATGGAATGAGTGTATTAAGCAAACTGATATGGGAGGATTAGGAAGAAATTATTTTTGTATTTTCAATGAGGATCTTCTAAGCAAGTTTAATTGGAGTCTTCTTTTATTCAATGACATATCAATTGATTTTCTTTATGCTCGTCTTATTCCAAGACTATTGGCTGGATACTCATCTTATGATTCTTCTACGATATGGTCTTCCCTAGAGTCCAATTTTAATGTAATAATGCATTATTATAAAGGGGATGTTTGTAGGGAGTCCTTTTAGACTCCCAAACTTTCCCTACTGCTATAAGAGGTTGATGTGATTCCTTAAATCTATTACATGTTTTGATATCCTATATTCCATTTGGTGATGTTCATGTCTATGATTTAATTCATACTCAGTATCAGATTGAAAAAATAGGTACATATTTATTTATAATGACACTCTTATCTAGAAACCGAGCTCTAATATATTTTTAAAAGGTTGGGGTCGAAGCCTCTATTTATTATTTAAAGTAATGAACTCTTTAGACTGGGTATAAGGAGAACGATTACCTCGACCAAAGGCCCAAGTCCAAGTGGCATGAATACATTGCTTGAAAGCCCATTTTTGGCCCAAAGGACCCCTTAGTGAACAGTACTACTACAATACATGTGTTGCTACAATAATTGCTACAGTACTACCACCGCTATAGTACCTACAACAGCCCCCCCTACTACAGTGCCACCGTTGCTACAGTGCTTCTATAGTGCCCTACTATAGTATTGTTACAATACCTGGAAATTCTCCCCTACCCAGATTTTATCCTGGGTCTTTTTGGATGCCAAGAAGGAGCATGTGCCACTAGGGTACATGCTCCTTGGCTCTGATATCTACTATTTTTTTAAGTACTAGGTATTTGTATCATTATATGTGTGATGGGAATACTACAAGTCCTCTATGTTTGGTCCCTTTCTGAACGTTATTTATTCCCCTTGATGAGTATCTTCTAATTTAGAGAATATATAATAGGATACTTCCTATTCAAAAATTGCTTGAAAAGGATAGAAATCATCTTTCTATGATATGTCCCTTCTTTCATGTAGTAGAGGAGACCATTGATCATATTTTCCTCTATTTTCTGTTTACATGCTGGTTTTGGAATTATATAAAGGATATGATTGGATGCGGTTTTCAGAAGAACAACCTAGAGGAGTTCATGAAATCTTCTTATGCTACACTGTTTGATGATCAATTAACTATAATCTTACTGGTCATACTTCGGACAACATTGGTTTCATCTAGAAGGCAAGAAATAATCTTTTTTTTTGATAAAAAACCTCTTTTCAGGCTTGGTGGGAAAAAATCCCTCAAGGTATCATTGAATCATTTTTTAGGTGATTTTGTTTATTGACAAAGTGGACATCTGTGTTGTGATTGTTGAAAAAGAAAACCATGACATAAAAATTTGTTGGCAAAGGGGATTTCATGGTGGAATGTCAAGTTCAAGATAAAAAGGCCTTCAGAATGGGGAAAGTGAAGCATCAAGCCGAAAATCAATAGGCAGGGGGTAGAGCATGACGAGTGCTTGAAACTTATCCTGCACTCCATGGAATAAATTCTAGACAAGGTTGTCTGGCCCAATGTATCAGAAGATGAGATTAAAAGAATTTATGCAAGAAGGTTGCAAGTTGATGCCAACCAGGAGCAAGAAGCATGGACAGATAAACAAGATCAAATTTTGGCCTAGGGCTTCAACCAGATAAAAATCAACTCTGAGTAATTCATTCAGACAATGGAAAAAATGATCGCTCACCTTGAAGAGCTTATCAGAGAGGATCCTGATATGCAGGTTAGTATGATGTATTGGGAATTTTATTGAGTAGCTGATTCAAGTAACCTTAGTCTAGTGTTTAATAGTTTTGTGAGTTCTTTCAGCACGTAGTGGTCTCTGGTGTGTGAACTTTGGTTTTCCATTTTTCCTTAAAATGGAATATAAAAATTTAAATTTGAATGTATAGAAGAGCTGTGGTCAATGATCCATGTTTTATTCAAGAACATCGTCAAAGGAATGGATGATATGTAGGTAGTACAATAAGAACAGACACATGGTGGCACCATTTTCTAGTGTTTGCCAAATTTTTGAGACTGAAAATTTACAAATAGAAGAAAAGTGGTTTTTGGCAAAGGGACTTGCGCGCCATGTAATTGAATGAGAGGAAACTTGCGTGCCTAATGTTTTCCAAGATCAGAAGTTCAAAATATGTCAAAGGAAAGAGGTTCGCGCAGGTATTGGTGTGGTCATGCATATGACTTGTGCATTGTGAAAGGACATATGCATTGATTCCTAAGAGGGTTGGAATGTTGTGCACCTAATGTTTTTCTAGATCAGATCTTCGAAACATGTTAATGGAAAGAGGGTCGCGCATGTGTCTTGCAGGGGAAGCAACCTGCGTGCCAGGACTTGCACACTGATGGGAGACTTGCGCGCCGCCGCGTAGGTTGAACAAATGTCTATAAATACAGGACCACTCCTCCTCATTTACAACGGAGTCCAACACATAGAGAAAATCAGAATTCCCATCATGTAGGTGTGGTGTTCATGCAAGTGGTGGTGTGTTGCGCAAGTATAAGTTGCGCGACAGGTGTTAGTTACACGTCAATATTGGTTTGGGCGTAAAAGGAGTTGCGTCATGCATGTTTGGAGGAGCAGAGTCTTGTGTCGCGTAGGTAGTTGAGGTGGGACTGCGCACCAGTGTTGACTTGCATGTCGTTACCTGTGCACCGTCTTAAAGAAGGGTGCCATGTAAGGTTGATTTCTAGAAGTGATTCAGGGCTGCGTGGAAGTTGGAAGATTGTACGATACCTTCGGTGCAAAGTAAAATTCATCTATTGGTGAAAATTGAACTTCAACAGAGAATCCACATACAACAGAGGATGTATTCATTAGTGATAATGAAGAGACCTACAAGTCTATAAAATGTGAGTGGATTCCTTCCAGAGCAGTGAGCAAAGGAAGAGGAAGAAGTTGATCCTCTCTACTGGTAGTCAGCCAGGGAGAGATAAATAGGGAGTGACCCTTGGGAAAGTAGTAAGCTGACCCTAACCTTGTAAAGCCAGTAAGCCTGCGCATAGAAGTGATCTAGCCCAAACCATGAAAACAAAAGTGTGATTATAGTGGATTTGGTACATCGGCACAATGCTGGTGTATGCTCCTTTGACGTATCCCAGTGAGGGTAAACCAAGTAAAAATTGATGTGTCGTGTGCATGCTTTACTTTCTATTTACATTGTGCAACAGGAAAGAGAGACAAGAGTATTTTACTTAACAGTGGAATAAGATCATAACATGCTTTAATTTTAATTTAGTCATACCCTGATTCACCCCCCCCCTCTTAGGTTATTCGGCCCTGTGGACTTAACAATTGGTATCAGAGCAAAAGGTTGATTTCAGTTCTTCTCTCAATGGAGGTCACTAGTTATAAATGGATTCCGATTTTCGACGGATGTAATTTTCAGATATGGAAGAATACAATGCAACACTATTTCCATTCTTTGGGAATTGATGTGTTTTCAGCAGCTATCCTTGGTATAAAATCTAATATTAATATTGGTGCATTATCAGAAACATAGCATAGAGAGTTGGATGTTGATTCCAAAGCAATCAATTCCTTAGGAGGATCCCATTCCAATCCCATCTATACAAAGGTGATGAATTGAAAAACATCACATGCTATGTGGGAAAAGTTATTGAATATATATGAAGGGGATATAAAGGTCACAGAGGCAAAACTGCAAGTTTTGTGGAACAAGTATGATGATCTGAGAGTGAACCCGAATGAGTCTGTTGATGCATTCTTTGATAGGGTAATTGTTGTTGTAGAAGACATGTGAGGTCTTGGTGAAGTTATTGAAGACATAAAAATTTTGAAGCACATCTTTAGAAAACATCCACCTCGGTTCAATCTGAATGTTTCTGTTTTGGAAGATAAATAACTGAAAGAGCTGATATTCGATAACCTGCACATCAGCCTTGTTGTATATCAAATAAGAAATTATGATAATGACGATGTTGAAAAATGGATATCCAAAGAGGTGGCATTTAAGGCCATGAAAAATCTCACCATTGAAGATTATCAGGAGGAAGAAGAGACATATGAGGTAATGTCATTCCTCTCCTCAAATCGTCAAAGTGTAAAAGGAAAGATCAAAGGGAAACTTCCACTTTCTTTCTTTAGATGTGGAAATGTTGTTCATCTTACTGCAAGGTGCCCCAAAAAGTTTCCAGAAGAAAATGATGAAGATGATGTTGAAATTCCCAAGAGGAGATCTTCGGCCTATGTGAAAGGGAGGAAGTAGTTCAAGAGAAATTTCTACCAGAATAAGAGTCATCCTTCATAAGAAATAGAAAGTTAAAATGAGTCTAAGGTTGAAGAGGTTGAGGAAATAGAGAACTGCAAAGATCGAGGAGAAAATTCTATGGTGGCGGTCATCAGTAGTTCTCAAGAAAAGGAAAAAATAGATGTTGGGGAAGAAGAATAAGAATATGAAGGAAGAGTTGATATGGAAGCCAAATTGGAAGCAGCTCTTGAGGAGATATACGATTGGAGATCCAAAATGAAGAAAGCCAATAAAGTGGTTCGTGTTGCAAAACTCTATATGAAACAACATGATGAAGAAAATTATGAGCTGTTAGATGAAATTGAAAGACAAAAATCCTCAACACTAGAGAGCTCAGAAAATATCTTTTAGTATAAGCTTAAAATTGAATAACACAAGAAAGAAATTGATTAATTGAATAAAACATGAAAAGGTGAAGTCATACGAATCAAAGAGCTTGAATAAGAATTGGTCAGTCTGCGACAAAAAATGAAGGATCATGAAAAAATCTTGGCGTCCAATGTGATATCATGAAAGCATGTCATTCCAAAAACTGTAAAGAGGAAAGAGTAGCCTAGAAGTTCAGTAGCAAAGAAGCAGCAATTGATATCAGACGTCAATGTTGATTCAGGGCTTGATCAGAAGCAAAAAATTTGTGGCAATTGAAGTCAGACCGCAAGCACCTATCCGGAAATTGAAGGTTGATTTTTGCACAAAGATTAATCAAAATATTCAGAGATCCCAAGGGGAAACTTGTAGTGCTGAAGTAACAGGAAAGAATTCACCTAATATCAGGTGTTTTTGTTGTGAAAAAATGGGACATTCACTGTATGTGTGTTCCATAGCCATGAGATATCGAAGGGAACATGAATAGTGGTGGCAGCCAAACAGAGAACAGTTTTGCAGAACATATTTGGAAGGACACTGTTTTTGGTGTGGAGGATTTTGTCACATGGCTAGGTACTGTACTTCGATCATGTAGATGAATTTTCCAAAGAAATATCAAAACATTCGCAAGAAGTTGATCAATAAACCAACATGTGAGTTAAAAACACAGAATAGATTTGCGGATTTGCAAGATGAATCTGGTCCATCATACTATGATAAAGAACAAAAGTCTCAATCCATGCCGAGTGTGAAGGAAAAATAATGGACCACGAAGAAGAAAAATGAGAAGGCTATGGTGGAAGAAATTTCCCTTAAGGCATCTAATCGCTCTTGTGTATAGATCCTTGATAGTGGTTGCACATCTCATATGACAGGTAATAAGGATCTTGTTACAAGCATAAAATATGACAAAGAAAGAGTTTTCAAATTAGGAAATGATGAAGGCCTGAAGATTGTTGGCTCAGGAAAATCCAAGTTTGGGGAAAAGAAATGAGACATGCTGATGTCTTGGTAGTAGAGTGTCTTAGTCATAACTTTCTCGGTGTCAGTCAACTATGTTACTCTGGGCACTCAATCCGATTTACCAAGAAGATGTGTGTTGTGAAAGGAAAAGACGGAGAATTTGTTCTACAGGGAAAAAGGAAAAAGGGAAATCTTTACCTTGTAGGTGGGGAAGAAGATACATTCCTTTTATCCAGAGAGGAATAAAACCAGTTGTGGCAAAAGCGACTTGGTCATCTATGCCAACCATCCATGGAAGATCTGGTAAAGTGTGTTGCTGCTAGAGACCTTCCCAAAATATCACGTGATCTCACTAATACGTGTGATGCTTTCCAACAAGGGATGATCATTAGAAATTCATACATCCCAATGGAATAGAAATCAACTAGTGTTCTCGAATTGGTTCATGCTTATGTATGTGGACCTATCTCACCACAAGCTATAAATGGGAAAAGGTGGTATGTTCTTTTCATTGATCATTATAGCAGAATGGCCTTGGTATTTGTCATTAACCATAATACAGAGGTGTTTAGTTGCATAAATCATTATAGGAGGGAATCAGAAAGTATGCTTGGGAAGAAAATTCTGATGTTTTGTATTGATAACGGTACGAAATTCACAAAAAGTAAAGTCGAAGACTATCTCGAGAAACATGGGATAAGGCATCATGTTTCATCAGTGCGAACTCTCCAACAAAATGGAGTGGTTGAGAGGAGAAATCAGATCATCAACAACATCGCCAGAATGGTGCTTATTGAAAAGGACCTACCAGAGAAATTTTGGGAGGAATTAGTTTTGACATCTATCTATATTTCGAATAGGTCTCTATTGTGTCCAAAGAAAGGGAAGACTCTGTATGAAATGTGGTACGGAAAGAAGCCAATGTTGAAATACTTTCGAATATTTGGGAGCAAGTGTTTTGTTTTAAAAAAGGAAAATCACAGTACTTTTGAGTGACAATAATATGAGGGGATATTCCTTGGATACTCAGGGAAAAGAAAATCATATAAATGATTCAACAAAAGGCTTGGATAAATTTTCAAGACAAATGATGTTACTATAGTTCAAAATGAAAAGAATACTCAACGACCCAGAGAATCGTTTCTAAATAAAATTGATGATGAGGTAAGCAACATAGGGGGAGTAGATGTGGAAGAGGATGACTCAGAAGAAGATAATGATGATGAATACGAATGTGTCAAGTCTGTGTCTACAAGGAAGCCAAAGAGTCAAGTTGAAATTGATAGGAAAAATATCATTGGTGATCAGACACCACCAGTTCATACTCGAAGAATGAAATCATTACAGAAAAAATGATTTTTATCTCAGGTGGAGCCGAAATTTTTTTCAGATGCAGTTGAAGATGAAAACTGGTTTCATGCTATGAATGAAGAGTTTGATCGGATTGAGAAGAACCAAACATGGGAGATTTCTTCGAGGCGAGCATATAAAAATTTCATTGGGACTAAATGGGTATATCGCAAAAAGATGAACTATTATGGCACAATGATTTGGAAAAAATAATGACTAGTGTGAACGTGATACTTCCAAATAGAGGGAATAGATATTTATGAGACATTTGCACCGGTTTCTATGCTGAAGACAATCAGATTATTTTTTTCTATAGCAGTGCAAAGAAAGATCCAAGTGCTCCAGATGGATGTCAAATCTGAATTCTTGAATGGAGTTATTGAAGATGAGGTATTTATTTAGCATCCGGATTATTTTCTCATTCATGAGGATGAGAACAAAGCTTACATGCTGAAGAAGGTGTTGTATGGGTTGAAACAAGCACCAAGAGCATGGTACTCAAGGCGTGATTAGTACTTGAAAAAGAATGGTTTCTAGCACGAGAGAGTTGATTACAATATCTATTTCTGCAACGATAGTAATCAAAGGATTATGGTGTTGGTTTATGACGATTGCATAATATTTGGTGGATCATATGAAGCTCAATGTAGACAGTTTTCTGAAATCATGAAAAATGAGTTTGAAATGTCAATGATTAGAGAAAATGGAATAGGATACATCCTATTCCAAAACTGCTTGAAAAGTCTGGAAGTCATCTTTCCATGATATGTCCCTTCTTTCATGCAGTAGAGGATACCATTGATCATATTTTCCACTATCTTGTATTTACATGCTGGTTGTGGAATTATATAAAGGATATGATTGGATGCAGGTTTCAGAAGAACAACCTAGAGGAGTTCATGAAATCTTCTTATTCTACACTGTTCGATGATCAATTAAATAGAATCTTACTAGTTCATACTTTAGAAAACATTGGTTTTATCTAGATGGAATGAAATAATCTTGGTTTTTATGATAAAAACCCACTTTTCATGCTTGTTGGGAACAAATCCCTCAAGTAACCATTGAATAATTTTTTAGGTGATTGTGTTTGTTGACAAAGTGGACATCTGTGTTGTGATTGTTGACAAAGCAAACCATGACATACACATTTTTTGAAAAAGGGAATTTTATAGTGTAATGTTGAGTTGAAGATCTATGGTAAATGATCCATGTTTGATTCAAGAATGTCGAAAAAGGAATGGATGATCTGGAGGCAGTACAAAAAGAACACATACAAGGTGAAGCCATTTTCTAGTGTTTGCCAAATTTTTGGGCCTAAAAATCGACAAATGAAGAAAAGTGGTTTTTGGTAAAGAAACATTCACGCCATGTACTTGAAAGAGACGAATCTCGTTCACCTAATGTTTTTCAAGATCAGAATGTCAAAATATGTCAAAGGAAAAAGGGTCGCGTAGGTATTGGTGTGGTCGTGCAAGTGACATGCGTGCCATGAAAGGACCTGCGCGCTGGTGCCTATGAGGGTTGGACAGTTGTGCATCAAATGCTTTTCAAGATCAGTTCTTCGAAATATGGAAAAGGAAAGAGGGTCACGTAGGTGTCTTGCAGGGGAAGCAACCTATGCTCCAGGACTTGCGCACTTAGGGGAGACTTGCACGCCGCCGCGTAGGTTGAAAAAATACCTATATATATAAGACCACCCCTCCTCATTTCCAATAGAGTTCAACACTTAGAGAAAATCAGATCTCCTATTGCGCAGGTGTGGTGGTCGCGCAAGTGGTGGTGCATCGCGCAAGTATAAGTTGCGCGACAGGTGTTAGTTGCGCAACAGGTGTTAGTTGCGCTCCAAAGTTGGTTTGGGCGTAAAAGGAGTGGTGTCGCACAAGTTTGGTGGAGCAGAGGCTTGTGTCACACAGGTAGTTGAGGTGGACCTGTGCACCAGTGTTGACTTGCACGCCGAGACTTGTGAGCCGGCTTAGAGAAGGGCGCCATGTATGGTTGATTTCCAGCAGTGATTCAGGGCTGTGTGGAAGTTAGAAGATTTCCCGATACCTTCAGTTCAAAGTGAAATTCATCTAGAGGTGAAAATTGAACTTCAACAGAGCATCCACATACAACAGATGATGTATTAATTAGTGATAACGAAGAGACCAATAATTCTATAAAGTGTGAGTGGATTCCTTCTAGAGAAGTGAGAAAAGAAAGAGGAAGATGGTGATCCTCTGCAGTGGCAGTGAGCTAGAGAGAGACAAACAGGGAGTGACACTTGGGAAAGCAGTGAGCTGACCCTAAACCTTGTAAAGGAAGCGATCCTGGGCATAGATGTGATCTAGCCCAAACCTTGTAAACAGTAGTGTTCTTATAATCGATTTGGTACATCGGCACATTGTCTGTGTATGCTCCTTGGATGTAGCCCAGTGAGGTAGAACCAAGTAAAAATTGATCTATCCTGTTCATGCTTTACTTTCAATTTACATTTTTCAATGGGAACGAGAGATAAGAGTATTTTTTTACAGGGAAACAATACCAAAATGGTCTTTATTTTTAAATTAGTCATACCCTGATTCAACCCCCCCCCCCCAGGGTATTCAGCTTTGTGGACCTAGCAAGGATTGAGTAGGATATATTCATAGGGCTATTAGCAGTTCCTCTAAAATTCATATTGGTTGCATGAATAATGACATTAATGAGCTTATTATATTGAAGAGCATTTGTTTCTCTAGCAGGTCAAATAAACCACTGCTATTGTGGTCAATCAGGTGGATTCCCCCAATCCCTTCATGGGATAAACATAATGTTGATGGGGCGGTTGCTAGTGCACAGGGTCTTGTAGGTTGTGGTGGAGTTTTTAGGACCTATTAGTTCTTCATGAAGGTATTTTTATATCATTACATTGGACACAGATCTTTCATTTAATATGAACTCTAGGATATGATTAAATCTATAAATTATGCATTATATAATGGATGGCATTTTCTTTTTCTTGAATTAGATTCGATGATGGCTATTGATATTCTCATGAGGCAGTCAATAAATATACCTTGGGTGTGGTTGTCCCCTTGGGTTTAATGACTTCAACTTGTTGGTGGTCTCACCCTTGATGTGAAACACTTTCAATGGGAGTCGAATCAAGTTACTAATGCGTTGTTAAAGAAGTATATTACATATTCATGCTCATTGTGGTCTTTTACATTCCATGTTGGTTTTTCACATTTTGTTGTGGTGGATGCCTGTGTCACTTTCTAAACTTGTCTTTGTCAACCCCCTTGTGATTTTTACAATGTTTTCTTTATCATTATTGATAATTTTGGGAAGGAGTGGGGTTGCGTTACTCCAATACATTTGGGGTATAAAGATATTTCTTGTACATCATTCCATTTACATTTATAATCCATTAAAATTCCATTCCAATAATACATATAATATTTTTTTATGATAAAAATAATTATATATCATATAATCTTAAAAAATATATTTATTTTATAAAACACTATAATAATTAGAATAAATTCCTAACTTCAATAAGAGAATACATATAATAATTCCAGTTTATAATAATTCCATTTTTTCACATGTTTGAAAATATAGGAATGAAACTGAAATTACCACTATAGTGTGTATAAGTACTTATATTAGTGAATAACAATCAAAATTTTAATGAACATGTAATGCATAAAATTAAAACTAAAATACCATTCAATTTTTTGAAATTTTTTAAATAAAATATTCATTAATAATCGTAGATGCCCTCGTATAATAACACCTTAGTGGAAATTGACATATCTCGAAGTGAGTTCTTGATCCACCTGAGTTTGTGACTATCCCATACAGTCCCACAAGGATAAATATGGAAGTAATTTTCCAAAAAATGGTGGATGATAAAAAATATACAAGTCAGTATGTCAACACACCTCATTGTGAATGTACCGGAAGTCATACAGGTAAAATAGTACCCAATAAGATTGAAAAAATATCTGAATGAAACATCAAACATAAATTATATCAATAACCATCAACAATATAAAAACCTTGTGAAACAAGTGGACCACCTCTCCACCAGTCACAATAATCAATCTATGGTCCCAATGGTTAATAACATTCCTCCTCCATATTGTGGTTTTCCATTGATTAGACATATAATAATAAAATCAATAAATGCCTAAAGTAATGGTAGGGTATGATCTATACTTCATATTAGGGTCTCACCAAGTATTAAATATTACGATAAATAATAATAAACCAATCATGATTTCAATTTAAATAATAGATGTTATGGAATAACATATAATTTAAATATTTAAAATAAAATATTATTCATTTTCAATGGATGGAAATCATTTCAAACATGGATTCAGAATAATTTTAATATAAACGTATTTATATAAATTATCTAGATTGAGAAATCTATGTTCTATATATAATTCTATATGTAATAAAAGTAGACCAAATAACAATTATTTTCATATTCCCTAAAAGATATTAAATTTTTTCTATAAGATACTCACACATCTCAAATCAATGATCATGAAAAATCATGGGTCCACCCATCATGAAGGCATAAGATGAATAAAACTCACAAACATCCTATTGGGGGAAATAATTTTGACCTAGGTTGTTGATATATTTCACCACATCAATCAATTATCATATGATCAAGATCCTATATTTCTTATCCCAAAAACCCCAATAACTACCCAGACTCATAGTTTCTCAATCAATATATAGATAATGGAAGAATAATTTCAATTCATGTAAATCATAATTTACAATTCAATTTCACAATTATTGAATTCAATAAAGAAATTATATATCTAAACTAAAAATATGGATTTTAATACTTGTATCGATTATCATTCCAAACCAATCACGGTTTCTCATAACTTATATTTATCTCTTTCTGTCTAAATCAAATACCACATCATTTCATCACTTCCACCATCAAATAATTTTTTCTAAAATAAATTCATAATTCTCAAAATTCTTCCCAAAATATCATTTCCATTAGAATTGGGGGTTTTATCAAAATCCATTCCATTTTTAATTTCATAATCAAATCATTTGTATATGTTATTTTTAAATATTTTCAAATCTATTTATAAAATAACAAGAATATAAATGTTTCAATTTAATTCCAAATATCAAATGGAACGCCCAACCATTTTTCATAGAATCAAACAGTCAACACCCACAAATGGAAATGACAACAAAAATTGAAGGGGAGGATGATATGTGAAGTGAAAAATCAATCAATATCTATCAGGTTAAATATTTGGTCCAATGAAATTAAAATTAGATCCATTGGGAACAAGATTATATAAAACTCTCTATATACGATTGGAATGAAGATCATAATAGAACACATAAGGGGATATCCACTTATTAGATAGGTATCAGATCTTTTACTAATATTTGGATTTTACAAAAGTCGAATTTAGATGGGCTAAAATGACTTATTTGGAGCCTATATTAATGCAAATAAATTAGAGTCTATTGGGACAGATTGATGTCTTAATTTGGGGTTTGGTATTACTAAAATATTTTTAGAGGATTTAAATGCCTTACACACTATTTACATGGGAGAGTTAAATAGTTAGAAAGACTAGGCACCCTAATAGTGCACCTCTACTTGATTTAATTTTGGGGTCCACAGTTTGTATGAGTAGTTAATTTAACCATAAGACAAAAGTGAATTTCAAATTTTACATATGGTTTACTATTTGGAGGGGTGTCCACATGGTTTGGAAAGACCATGCACCCCTTCTAGTGTTTCTTAACAAGGTACACAATTTACTGGACCAAACAACAGGGTTCTACCTTACTTTTTACCAACCGCATATAGCATAATTTTCTTCCAAAAATCCCTAAACACTATAGGAATGATGCCAGAACAATATCTGGAATAAATGAGAGAAACAACTGTCACGAAACACCTAAAATAAGTTAATGGGATGTTATAAGATCCCCAATATAAAAACCATATATCACAATAAATCCCATTAATATATTTCCATATTAAGGATGTAAGGACAATATTCAATGTTTAGTGATCCCACAACAATTTCTAATGTGAATCCAAACAATTTTTTTATAACACACTGACAATATGTTTTATCTTAGAATAAAAAAATATTTTACAAGTATAAAAAATCCTTACTAGATTCTCAATGACGAATAAATCAGGCTCTACACCAATATATACACATATACAGATGTTAAATTTTTTAGAGGGATATTTTTAAATATAAAATACATACATCACATTATGGATCGATTTCAAATATGGTCGAATTTGTAAATGGTAATCCACATTCCTACGATGGTCAATAATAGAAAAAGGACCCACGAACCATAGTGCTTGGTTTCAAGGTTTCCCAAGACATCGTTGAACAAACCATGGTGAAATTATAAAGAAAACACTATTAGTATATGAGAACTCTAAAAGTCATAAAAATGATCAACATAAGTTTTTTATGAACTCTATGTTTTCACCATTCTCTGATTAATCAACTGATTCTTTGTTCTCTTCTCTTTGAACATATATGGTCAAAAAAAGTATTTTTCACCAATTTCTTACCAAAAAATGTTTTTTACATAAGATAACATACTGCACATGAATGGGGTCCATACGAATATATCACTTCTAAATATTTTTGTAATAAAACATAAACATCCACAAGTGTAAATCACAACCTCCACCAAAATGTATGTAATAATGTCTCATGTACTCCAAAATATTCATATATCATTATGTCAGGCCATCCATCTAAGAATGATAAATCATGAACAATATCAAATGAAATCTCATTGCCTCCTGATGGCCTCTCAAAAAATGTGAAATGAACTATGGAGTTCTATAATAGGTTATAACATAAGAAACACCGTGTAATTTGACAACATCCCACACATTGACTCCTCTCAAGTTCTCAACATTGGTCATATCATGGATTGGTATAATGTTAGTTGATTTGGTGATCTAATTGATCATTACACGTATGTTGTTGTTATTTCTAGGGGTATGAGGTAAACCCACATTGAAGACCCTAGAAATAGCATCCCACTTCCATAACGGCACCTGAAGGGGATTGTGTAAACCATAAGGGTTTTGATGTATCACCTTGACCTGTTAGAAAGTACAGTTTCATGAAACTATGTCATCAATTTCCCATCTCATACATGGACATTGGAGTCAACTATACATATCATAGAGGATGGTCGTGGTACATGGATGCACTATCCTCAAATATTTATGAATGCCTCCCATCACAACATTCCACAAGGAAGAAGTCACATTCCAAAAATCTTGAAACACGGAATACCCACAATGGAGAATGAATACTCATGGATGGTATCTCCACCATGATGAGATACTACTACAAAACAGAACTCAACAGTACACTTTTGATCATAAACAATTATCTTAATAAGAGTGTAGGTAAAATGAAGACATGTAAAAATAGTCTCATACTCATTATATTGGACTTCCAACTACATCTATTTAAAAACATCCATCAAATTCCACTCCTCTACTCAATGTTTCACAGCTTGAGATAGATGTTTCCAACTCAAAGAATCAGTGATAACAATTCCCATTCTTGAGGTATAAATAATTTCAAAATTGTATGATTTCAAGTACTCCACACAATTCTTCTGACATACATTCAAATATTTTTTGGAGAGGTTATTACTCTGGATTTGGTGATTTAAAGAAGTAGTAAACAATTCGATGATAATGTAATTCTATAATAATTTATGATCACACAAAACATCATAATTTTTTAGATCATGGGCAGGATAATTTTTCTCATTTGTAAAAGGATGTTAAGTTCCATAAGAAATTATATGATCACCCTTCATAAGAGCCTAGAAAAACCCTAAATCGAATTCATCAATGAATACCACATATCCCTTCCCAGCCTTTGGAAGAGTAAAGACATGTAATGATGTCAAAATAAAAATAAAAATAATTATAATTACTCTGAAAATTATCATCCCAAATGATCTAAAATCCATTTGGAGTGAGGGTAATAATCAGAGATATAAAATGTGATAACTCATTGGGACACTTATGGTAATATACCAGTAATCCAAAAATAATCTAATTCTCAAAAAAAATTAACATTTTTCCAATGTTATATAAGCTATCATGTTCTTAAGACCAATATAAAGAACATAATCTCAGACCACATGTCCTCCAAAAATCACTTTCCATATCTCGAAACAACATTTCAATATCTTGGAATTGAGTTAGTGATCTCTCAAACTTCTCATCATTATCCCCAGATGACAGACATGATAATCCTTGGTTTTAGAGTAAACTATGGTTTTATCAAAAAATATTATATTGGACATGTTAAGGTATTCATTGAATAAAAATTTCATCAGTTACATAAAAATTATTGGATCATTGGTTAGAATAAAAGGAATAAAAAGTTACTATTAGTGTCCATACCTACTTCTAAAGGATGTTTTAAAGATGTTATATTTCTTCATTTAATACTAGTTGTATTTAGACGGAATAACAGTATTTTAGAACCACTTCACACCTTTCAATATTTAAAATAGTTCATCAATATGAGGAAATGAAAACAGTTTCATTATCATAAGTCATTTGAGCTTCTAGTGATCAACACAAATGCTATGTGCAACATAAGGTATCTTTGTAAGGAGTAAAGGTTCCTCCCAAGGTGACACGCTCTAGCATATGATTCCTTTATTATAAAATCATCCAACCGAGTCTTCCAAACATTCAACTATAAATGTTCTATATAGTAAGAAGGAATAAATAATGGATGATTAATATATACATAATCTTTTAAAAAATGCATCTCCCATATAGGTTTAAATATAGATAAATTAAAAGGAAATATTTTAGGAGGCTCAATGAAAACATAAGAGATATCAACATTCTAATATTATCTCTGTTAGTAAAATTAATTTATAAATCTCTAGATAAGAATATTATAATCTACTGAACCTCATTTCTCATTCAACCTAAAAAACGCAGAACACCCCATCATGTTCTATAAATCATTCCCAATAATGTTAACAATATATTGGGGAATTATATGAAATAATCCAATCCATAATAGGAATGAAATCATGCAGTTTCTTATTGAGTAATATAAAATTCTAGGCATTCTTAAATTCTAACTGATAGATAAACATGTAATATATAGAGACCCTTCTCTCTCATCCTTCTGATGGGACTATAAATATCCATCTCATAACAAAAGATAATTATAAGAAGATTTTTCTTGTTCAAATTATATTTTGATATGAATTATTAAGATAATCTTACATAAATTTAATAAGTCACAACATATGAATTTATATAGATGGTACCTCTCACAGTCAATGAATGAGTATCCACTTCGACAAGAAAAGTCTTCCATGACAAGAAGAAACTTTTTTCTAGAAGCCTATAGATGGATCCACTTCTTCCATATTATATCTTATTACACCATAATGATTTTAGGTGATGATGAGAGGGATCAAATAATTATGATAGAAATGATTTAAAAACATTAATTTATGTTTCCAAAGCATTCACATGAACTATAGATATTGGGTGCCTCAGTGAAAACCTTTTTCGAATTCTGAACCATACCACATTAGAATCAAGTTAAAGGGGCTATACGAGGAAATAAAATAGGTCTATAAGGTCCATGAAATTGATATCCACAGTGATAATAAAAAACTTTCCTCTTTTATTTAATCAAACTAATATAACATCCACTCTTAGAAAAAATAATCTTCCACCAACCCGACCAACCTGCCTGGTCCCGCCGACCATTATCACTCTATCTAGTGAATCAGTATAAGAAGTATGCTTCAAATGTAAAAGATGATATTGAATATCATCTCAAAGACCCATATCACATCAAATGGCCTTATAATTATCATTATTCATGGACTTAATATAAAACTTCACCAACTCGTGCATGTTGTTTTTATTATGAGCTAGAGTCTTATTACTATGCGGGAGGTTATAAAAATCCATAGAATTATATAAAACCAAAGGAACTGAAATGAACATATCTATACAAACATCATTATTATTTTTTCACTACGACACTTCTTTCTTCTTTAATGTGACCACAAAATCCCACCCCCTTATTCCTGGTCACTTGAGAATAAAGGCTTCACACTTCAAATTAATTAAATCACAAATTTTCTTGTACTAAAAACACTCTCAATTATTTTGAACCAATACTCATCCTAGTGAGGGTCACTGGATCTTTGGAATGCTAGTGGATTATTATGAAGACACTCTTTCACAATATATCTAGATTTATCCCCTTTCTGTTCCATTACTAAATACTTTATGGGAATTGGTGTGGATGGCTATCCTAGATCTTGAAAATCATGAACCCCTATCTCAATGAGGGTCTGGTCAACCAAATGGGTTTCTTATGATATATTATTATCTCATTGGTCCTCAGTTTGGATCAATAATCCATAAATAGAAAAAATTTACAACATTAATAAGGAAACTCAAATCAATAACTCAAATTGGAGAACAAAAGATCCAATTTCAAAAACATGAAATCAAATGTATTGTATTTTCAGAACACTCAAAATATACAAGGAAAAAGACTATAAATCCCTCAAGATACACATCAAAATCACTTTTCCTTATTACACATTGTTAAGTTATGGTCATTATGTTGAGATCTTTTCAGGATCTCTCTTGAAACTACCACTTATTTCTAAAAAATACCATCTCCTATCTACTATGACTACCCTAACTATATATCGACATTAAGGAAATATTATTAACATGTACCTATGATAATAATTTGTCATAGACCAACTAAAATAACATGGAACTCTTATAAATGATCCATAATTGACCTATCTTGAAGGGAATTCATGATCCCCAAGGGTTGGCATCTAGAACTCAGCATTACACTATGTAAAAATAGACTTATTTTCTACAAATAGTTGAATGTTAAGAATGATGCAAGTTAATATATCATCTCTCCTCAAATAGAATGTAATATAATTCATACATGAAATACAGTATAAAAAAATATTGATGAAACATCTCAAAGAAATATCAATAAAAACAACAAACAATAACCATAAATATTCTAAATACCCCTATTTAACATTGGGACCTCAGATCCACCAGTCACCATCATAACTCCATTGTCCCAAAGGTCAAGAACATCCACCACCTCCAAAGATGTTTTCCATTTCTCGAACCTAGAATTAGATATTATAAAAATTCCAGAGGTAAAGATTAGGGTGTGAGCTATAAATCAATGTAGGGTTATACTATGTATTTCATAATAGATTCCATAATATTAAACACATCATTCATTCAATTTTAAAATAATTGGGAATGTCCTAATCTATCCGTTTCATATTAAAAACACTTATTTTTAAATAGTTTTAGAACATTTAAAACATGAATTCAATATTTTTTTACATAAAATCATTTATTTAAGTCATATGGGATTAGTAAAATAGATCTAGAAAAAATGACATGTATCATCAATTGAACCAAAACAAGGTCCATGGTCATATTCCTTGACTTATGCTAGTTTTTGGCTGTTGGATCCTCACACTTATCAAATTATTGATCATAAAAAATCATGTTTTCACATGTCCTTCTAGGTCAGAACAAATTGAACACATCAATATCCCATTGGGGAAATCATGTTGAACTAGGTTTTTTAGAGTTCTCATCATCAATCCATTTCTAGGGTATCAATATCCTAGCATAGGTGTCCCAAGTAACCTTATAATTGATCATTCTCCCATGTATTCAATAAATTAGTATATAATAGGTATGTAATCTCATTCACAATCAATCATTATTTAAAATTCAAATTTTCTATTTTCAGTTACAATATATAACATTTATTTCATAACCAAAACATGGATTTTCATCCATTCATGCCTTTTTATTTTAAATAAATCATGGGATTTACTCATTTCAATTTAACCCATTTCTCATGAAATGTGAAAAACATATTTCATCATTTCCATCATCAAATATTTTTATCAAGAATATTCCCATCATTTTCAAAATTCACTCAACAATTCCTATTCACATAAAATATTACTTTTTTCTAGAAACCCATTACATTTTGAATTTTTTAATCTAATCATTCATGATTATTTATTTATAAATCAATACATATATATTTCAATAAAATCAATAATATAAAATATCCAATTTAAGGTATAATCCCAAATGTAATCGTCTACCTTTACAGGTGAAATAAAATGTTCAACACCCATAGCTAGAACACCCAAAAAGTTCAATGGCAGTGGATATCTATGAATTAGAACTAGTCTGATGATAAATCACTTAAATCAATAGTCTAAATGAAATGGAATTTATTTCAATAGATATAAAATATTATATAAAACTCTCTATGGAGGATAGTAAGGGTGACAAAAGGATAATACATAGGAGGAGTTCCATAACCTAGAGAGATACAAGATATTAAATAGACACTTTGATTCTCTAAAATAAGAAGTTGTAGGAACCCAAATTTCCTCTTGGGAGCTTCTAGGGATGAAAAAAATATTATAGTTGGATGATGTTATTTTTATCTAAAACTGGGGGTTCATAATTTTTAATATAATATTTACATTAATTAAATACTAAATGCATGGATTACTAGGGAGGACATCAATGTTAGGTAAGCTAATTTCACTATTTGTGATCCCCTACTAGACTTCTATTTTGGGTGTATGGTTTTTCTACATGGTTAAACTAATAATTTTATAATAGTGTATTCCACATTGTCTGTGTGGTGTAGGGTTTGAATAAGGGGATGTATGATTTGGGAAAACAATGTGGCCCCTTAAAATGGATCTCAATAGGGTGCACCATTTTTGGGGAGAAACCAAATGGTTTTTCCTAATATTGTTCTTATCATGAAAAAACCAAAAATAAATTCCAATATTTTCCAAATTCCAATTGAACGACCCCCAAATAAACACAAATATAAAGAAAATCAAAATATGGGTCAATGAATAACTAAAAGTATGTAATGGGATGTAATAAAAAATTCATATAATAAACTCTCATTAATAATATATTTGAATATTGGAAAAATACATTCTCCATAAAATTATGGTTATTATAGAATAATAATGAAACAGTTTTTGGAAAACATGAAGGAGGGTCATTTTCACAAAATAAATCATTGAAGGAAAAAATTGGTTTTTAAAAAATTTCTTCTAGTACATCATTGGTTTTTAAAAATAAAATATTTTTATGAATAATGTAGTTTTATCCTAAATAATTGAAGTTTCAAATAAAGTCAACATTACCATGAATCTAAAACACAAAGAGTATTATGTAGTTTATGTTCATCTTTTTGAAATTAAAAATAGTAGGATTGAAAAAGTTATATGTAAACTAGGACGTAATAACCATCGATGGAGTTTATCTTAATGAAAAAGGGAGTTAGTTATAATAGGAGATTGTTTAGAAAGAAAATCTCGATTTTGATACTTGAATTACCTAGTAAAATATCATAATCAATATAGTATTTTTCTGGAAAAAATATATGGATCTCATCCTATATCATGGGATGGAATTTCATGCTTCTCATTATTTAGTTCATTATTTTTTGATTGAATCCATATAATTTGTGAGATATATATATATAATATAACATCATTAGACAAAATAATGTTAGTGAATCCTTGAAAATACATATTTATATACATATAAATCCATTTAGAAACAGATGATGACATGGAAAAAATGTTCTTGACCCTATAATAAATATTATTCTTTAAAATAAAATAGAATATATATATATATATATATCTTGTCGTATATTCCTATGTAACTTGATAATGATGAAACACTGTGACCCATCTATGTTCAATAAATGTTATAGGTACCAATATATATATATATATATTAATAATAATTTAATGTACTTCTACAAGGATTCCTCATGTTCTTTTTTCTAATCATGATAATTCCATCATCAATTGTTCACCTTCCAACAGATGTGGGTTTCATGATAGAATCACGTGTCATATACCGAGAGATCTATGTATGTTATATTTCTCATATCTATATTATTTTATGGTTTACGTGATTTTATTACTAGGAGAATAAAAATTGAGGTGAAAATATATTGTGTTGAATGCTTGAGAGGATTAATGGTGTATCGAGATGGAAATGAGTAGTCAGTGTTAAGTGTCACCCAGGTCAGGCTCGAGGTAGGAAAAGACCAATTATAGATTGGATAACTCATACATGATTGATCAAGTAGTATCAATATAAATGCAATAATATAAAATTATTGAAGAACTTCTAAAGGAATGCATCCATGATTGATATTTTTCCATTCATTCACTCCCATTTATAATAATCACTCGAAATAGAGGATTATGAAAATTCACCGTGCGATTGACATAAAAACACAGATATAAAAAACTACTATCTTGGGCTGTGCATGGATATCCCTAGGATACCCTTGGATACATTCAATAACATTATATGGTAACTATGCACCTACCCAGCCTATTATAAAGGAACATGACTCTTCATTGCCGCCATATGGGCTAGCTAGGTTGTTCCCCATGTGTTGGTAGAGCATTCTCTTAACGTATGCTTGGTTGAGCTGTCAAGAAAATATTTCAATGGTTAGAAATTTATATAAACGTGTCTATATAATTAATAAAATGAAAAAATACTAAATTTTACATATATCTTAATTCATGATTAATTATATAAAAAAACATATAATTTTAAAATCAAAATATTTTTATGTGGTCACTTTCTCATTTAGAAAAAATGTACTTCTAAATATGTAATATTCACTTTTATTTTTTTAATTAAAATAAATTTTATTTTACGAAATATTTAAAAAATTATTTTTTATGAAAAATTAAAATATGAAATCAATTTTTTTCAAAATATCAATATAAAATAAAAATCATCTTGTTCAAATTATAAAATTTTATAAAGAACATAAATACATATAATTTAATATTCCTTGAAAAAAATAAAATGTATATTCTAAAATTAAAATAAGTATCCCTTCAAAAATATTTTAAAAGTAATATATATTTTATTTTAATATTAATTTATATCAAAAATATATTTTGAGTAAATAAAATAATTTTGTTTTATAAAATATATGATAATTTAAATTTTATAGAAATCCATATAAAAAAATTGAATGAAGAGAATTGTGATGAAATTCTAGTGATTTTATATTCTCCACCGTTAAAATAATTATGCCCTCAAAATACTTTCATTGTAATTAAGGACAATCTAATTTGTACTTCACATAATTTTTGAAAACTAGGATCTAAAAAAATTCTATATCGTTAAAATGTTCTATATTTTAATGATATAATAACCTTGAATAAAAACCTCTCATTAATAAATTATAATCAAATAAAGACATCATAATCCAAAAAGTTTTCTATAATGTTATGATGATACCAAATGTGACATCCTAAGACATTTAATCCCAAATATAGTGATAAAAACATGTTATTTGTTTCATTATATAATGTAACTGAAAAACATATAATCACTTACAAAACAAAGGATATTTTCAATGTAGGTTTGGTTGGATTAGAAAAATACATAAAATATATCAGTTTTTACAAACGTTTCTAACAAAATATCTATATTTACTTGATCTTGATACATTATAAATTCCAAACCCCTTTTTAACATCTAATTATCCTATAAAAATCATTTTAGTGCATAGGGTGAGCATAAAATTTCCCAATAAAGGGATTCAAAATTAGTTGTAAAATATGTTTTTAAATATAACATCATTATTATGATAACATTTAATCAAATAAATTTTATGATATAATAAATAAATTAAAAAAATATAATTCTAGTTTCATTAACACATACCCATAAATATATATTATAAATATTTGGAAAGGTAAATCACTTAAAAGCAAATTTTATTTCAAAATATTAGTGCCTTTTGAAAAATAATTATATTTATTATTTCAAAAAAATTAATTCTAAAATATTAACATCCCTATAGAATATAATGATAACAATAAATCTATACGAAATCCATAAGGCCACTAGTAGTATCAATTTATGGAAAATTTCCACATTAGGTCATGCGTTCACACCATATTTTGTATCATTGCATAAGATACCCTAGTCCATAATTTTATATAAAAAATGTTAATGATTTCAATCATCATTTATTATCTATTAAAATAAAATTAGAAAAATATATAATATATTTTCAATAAGGCATGAAATTTAAATCACAACTCTTTAAAAAATTAATCCTTTTAAAAAACACTATCTCGGTAAGGATAAATACAAACATTCAAAAAATTAATACATAAAATAATTCTTATAAAGGAGGAATTTATCTTTTTAACATGTATGGAAATACGTGCATGAGATTTTGAGAACAACTACAATGTGTAGACTTAAATACAGTCATAAACTTCAATCATAATTTTAAAAAAATCCCACATAAAATAAAAAATATAAATCGTCAAAACACATTTGAAAATTTGTAAAAATTATTATTCAAAAAAATTATTCTTGATAGATATTGAATTTTTAGAAAAAAATACCCTTTAGATGGTTTTTTGGTGAAAAACTATAATTTATATTATTTCAAAACAAGAAAATGGGTTTAAAAAAATACATTTCCATTCTAATCATGAAATATGGGTTTTAAAAATAACATATCTTAAAAACTGGGTTTTAAAAAACAAAATAATTATAAGAATTTTTTTTTCATAAAAATGATATATCTAAAAAAATTCAACCATACCTTGAATCTAGTGACCATAAATATATTATGATGTTTTTTTCATTCTAAAATAAAAATCATTTATATTAAATAAAGTATCAATAAATGAGGACTAGATCACCAATATAAGGTCTTTAAATGTGATGGAAATTGATCTAAACACACACAGAAATATATATATATATATATATATATATATTATTTTCATTTAAATTAGTTACATTAGGTTTATTTATTATGTTTTCCAAAAAACCATAATTTCATCATAAATTTTGTACTGTGAACTATATGTTAGTTTTGTGATAGAATCATGTGTCGAAATCTAAGATATTTTTTTCGGGTATCAATTTATAGTTCTATGTTTTAAATATATAATTTCAATGAATGATGACAATTGAGTTTACATTACACAATTTTGTTACCTTTAGATAATGAATTTAGTGTACGGTGGTAACGATAATGTCATTATCGTGAGTTGGTGTGTTTTAGACTGATGTATTATAAGACTTGTGAGAGATCCGGTAGATTGAAAATGATTTATTGGATGATGAAGTTATGACTAAATGAATATAAAATTTGGTAAGAGTGTCTCAAATCATATAGTCTATAACAATGTTTTTATCAATCAGGAGTATCCATGTAAATCAACAATATTGATTAACAATCCATACAAAGGCAACATGGGATCAACACCAAGACATAGAAATACAAACACCATCTTAGAACAAGCCATGCCATTTCAAATATTCTACCCTTACATGCTTTCGTATGAACCCTATAAGTATTATGGACCTACCCATGCTACAGTAATGATTCTGGGTCAATCCCGGATACCATGTGGGCTACCTTGGCTAAATTTGATGTGTGGGTCGATCATCCACCCACAAGTTGCGTGGTTGAGATGTCTATCATATCACTAAATGGAAGTTCATTATATATATATATATATATTTATATATATTAAAAACTAAAAAATATAATAATAAATTGTATATCTATATTGATTTTGAAAAATAATATAACCAAAACCTATAGTATTAAAATCATAATTATAGAACTAATTGTACATTAAAATAATAAATAATAAGTAGTATTTTCTCATTAAAATAACCTATAATTTATGAAATAAGATCAATATTTATTATTATGTAAAATAAGGATATTATATAATATCATTTAAATATAACCACATCAAAGATATATAATATTTTATAAAATTAGAAAATAATTTAAAATACATAAATACATATGAATTAGTAAACATACTTTAAAATATACATAATATTTTCAGATAAAAACATTATCGAGTGAAAAAAATTATTAAAGAAATATTTCTATTATTTGATTGTTAATTTAAAATAGAATATAATATTTATTAATGAATATAATTTAATTTCATAAAAAATATCATAATTTAATTTATAAAATGATATATTTAATTATCATTTAAAGAATTTATAATATGGTGAAATTCTCAAGATATTACAATGATGGTAAAGAATAAGTGACATTCACTTCATATTGGTCATCTTAAGATCACTTGAAAGAATATAAGTGGGTTATAATGATTGAATTAAGGTTTGGTTATCCTTAATTGAGGGTAAATAGTTATGAATTCAAAAAAGATACCTAAATAAGGTATAAACATTATAATATTCTAGCTATTCAATTTGGTGTAAATAAGATCCTATAACTTCTATATCCCAGTTAAATTTTGTATTTCATAAATTTAGTGACATTTTTATAGTGGATAGTTTTGATGATATCTTATTTTACTAATATTTATTGTTTTCTCATTGAATAAATTTGTGGGTTCTCAATGGGGTGATATAAAACCATAACCTATTTACATATTTTAATGAACTCTTATTTTTAATTTAGGAATAATTTTTTTTGGAGTATGTTATATTTTAGAATATAAATTCTACCCAATATTATAATATGGAATTGGTAATGTATTGGGATACATGATCATGTAATTTGAGTAATATAAGGTGTATATCATGAATTAATTATGAAATCGTATGAATAATTATTAAAAGATTGACTTGGATCAGGAGGAATTCATATAGTATTAGAGATTACCAGTTTTTTTGAGAATGGAGGGTGTATTCTAATCTTAAGAGTCAAAATTATATTTGCTCTTAATGAGAATTAAAACAGTGGAAAATTATATGGGTAGAATTTATTTTAAATTATAGTTTTTATTAGATTATACCCCCAAAAGGGTAATGTTATATCATATTATTGAAGTGGGAAGACTCAAATAGAAAAATGAATTATATGAAAAATGTAAAATGATTACCATAAAGATAAATATATATCTTAATACTCATAAATAAGGATAACAGATTGTGTTATATTTTATTTATTTCATTTTAAAACTTGTAGAACCTGTAATGGATGTATAGATATTTAAAATATAATTGAAAATATATATAATTACTTATATTTTTGGAATACCACAAATGTGTACTATATATTAATTTACTCAAGGAAATATTTTAGGAATAAGATGGAGTTTTCAACAAATTTTCAAGATGAATTTTTTATGTTATTTAATAACTCTAAAGGTATTGTTCATCCAAGGATAATAATGATGTTTTTCGAAATAAAATGGTAGTTCTAGTAGGTCAGAATGATGTTTGTGATTATATGGTTTTTAGCTCAGTTTCTTATTTATTAATAGGTGAAGGATGACAATAAGTAACTTGAAGGTATATTGCAATTTTTCCATTATTGACATATAAATGGGATTACCATGTGATTAATTTCAATGTTATTTTTCTAATGTCCTCAAAGAAGCAAGAAACTATTCGTTTGATTGTTTCCCAACATATGAAATCATCCCAATTATTACCCATTTAAAAAGAAATTGTCAATGGATGAAATTTCTATGTTATAAATGGATGAAATAGAGAGGTTACATGTATTTACCTCATATATTTTTTAATATAGGGAACCTTAAATTATGATATAGTTTTAATGAAGATCTAAAAAGGTGTTTATTGCATTATTGATCATAAAAGTGTTCTTTCATCTTCAAATGATTCAGAATTTAGAATGGAACATATATATTAACTATTATAGTTGATATAATAATTAAAACACTATATTGTGTTTCTAACAAATTTACATTTTGTTTTCATTATTCTTGTTTGGTTCTAGTGAAAGTAACGTATCTATCCAAATTATGGGTTTAAAATGGGTTTAATGTACCATCTAATAGACTCTCACAATACTATTGAACCAGATAGCTATAAGAAGTGCACATTCTATCATGTAGATAAGGAGACAAAATAATACATCCAATATCCTACCACACTCCACCAACTAAATGATATATGTACACCAAATAGCCTGTGGGGATTATATACCACAATCTATTCATCCTTTAATATCAGTTATATAGTTTCATTTGGAAGCTGGTGTTTGAGGTCCATCTACAATCATACAGCAAGAATTAAATTATGGTCATAAAGCTTTTGATCAGATAATTCATGTATTGGAAGGGAATTTGGTCAACCAAAAATCCTTGAAAGATATAAATAGATTCCTTTGAGGGTTGTAATCTTCACCAGAATAAATAAAAAATCCAATGAAACTATTTTTAATCACTAAAATTTAGGTATTCCAAAAGAATCATCAATGAGATTCAAAGTTCAAAATATAAATTCCATTTCTAAATTAGATCTAATGTGAATTATTATTGGTAATTTATAAAAACAATGTGCACTTATTGAATGTGTGAAAATCATTTTTATTCAACAATTTCCAACATTATTCAATGATCTATATTTTTCTGAAACCTATTTATTATTCTCCTTCTGTTAATTTGCACATACATTTTATAACCCTTGTATTCTATCTATCACTCTCACGTCATTAAATCCTCTTATATTTTATTGAAATTATTGATCACATTTTAATATGATTCCCCAAAATAAAACCATCCCCATTCTACCTTCTTGTCATTCATGGTTTATTTCTTTTTTCATTCAAAAAATTGGTTCTCTTGGTTTCTTGATCAGACATTAAAAATCAGTAGTCTATTTGTTTGGGTTTGAGTCTCTATTAAAACCAAGGGCTTTGTTTTATTTTGTTTATAATATCATTATTGAAACAAAGGGGTTAAATATAATAATCTCAAGACTTCATTAGTAGAGGATATATATGGTAATATTGTGTGCTGTTAATAAAGTCATTAATCTTTGTCTTACTTGATCATTTAACTTACTGAGTACACATTCATTCAATTATTTACATTATTAATATAAAATTAGTTGCCAAAATCATAACATAATTTTTTTGAATCATTAAAAACTATTTTTTATTATTAAATTTTACCCTCCACCTCATTCCATTCCCATTGGCCAACATTGGAATCAAATAAGGCCACTGTACATTTTTCTCTTGAAATATATTTTTTATCTAAAAAGAACAATATTTCAAAATAATTTTTCATTTTTGAAAAAATATTTAAATTAAATTTTCATAATTTTTATATTGGCATATTGTTATTAATTGTGTCGTCCTATTTTTGATAGAAAATTTTATTCCAATTGGAAATATTATATGTCATCTTTTCATGGTAACATATTTCACCCAACTAAAAAAATGGACATGCATGTATATTTTCTTATGAAAAAAATAAAAATTGACACGAGATGTTATTAATCCTTTTAAGCTCAATGGATAATACATGAATATTGTTATTTAATAGATTGGTCATAATTATTTTAATTGTGCTTTCCTTGGAAAATAGCTCATCAAATATGTAAATTTATATATGTTTCGGATGAAGGAAAAATATTTATTGATACATTTTATTCATGTTTAAGAGATATTTTTAGTGATTTAAAATTTATAAAAATGAATATATTAATAGTAATTTTTCATGATTAACTAATATTTTTAATTGAAAAATATATCTTGGTAATTATTTATCTTCTAAAATATTAATAATAAATAATTACTAGGTATTTCAAAGTAACTGTGAACCAAAATTCAATGCCAATAAATAAAAAAATGAAATAATTAAAATATCTTTTAAAAAGGTTATTAGATATCTTAGGACATAGGATATCACAATAATTAAACAAACCATTAATAAAGTAAATAAAAAATGAATTCCAATGAATCCAAAAAAACCATTACTCTATGATATATTTATGAGAAGACTCATCAAGTAATTAATCCATTATTTATGAAAAGAGAAATAAGTTGAATTAATTTACCAAAAAGAATAAAATTTACAACTATGATAATATGAAATAACAAATTAAATATCATGATATTATATGATATGAATGTAATATGAAGAGACAAATGAGACAAAAAATGACCAAACTATAAAATGATGATTCAATTAAAGATTAATGTTATGAAATAATTTAATTCATGAAGATTGTGTGATAGTGAAGAATACTTGGACTTATCTTCAATAAGTAACTAATTGTATAAATACCAAATTGAACATCTTGAAACTGGTAATGGGGATAGTTCTCGTATTTTGAACTATCATTTTTATTAAATGCCTTCATCTTATTTAGAATTTTATTATTTCACTTTTAATCAATATGAATATGGTATTTTTAAAAAAATCATTTCTAATTATAAATAGATCATATGAAAATATAAATGAGTTATTAATACGTAATGATAACATTTTAATTTGAATGACTTCTTTATAATGAAAAAAATAATATTTTTTTTTGAAATTAAATGATACAATTCATATATATAATTTATAATCCTAAATTAATGAGAATAAAAATACACTTTCAAGACGAATTTCTCTTTTTATAAGCATGTTCTATCTTGGATATATTTTTTCCCTAAACACATTATTCATATTATTTATCATTAAATATTTTATATAATTATTTAAAAATATTTGATAATTATTCAAATATATTTATAAAAGACTATAGAATTATTATTTTCTTTAATTTATATTTTTTAGTATTTTTTCATGAATTTTATTCTTTTAACCATAATACACAAGATTAATATCATTAGTACTTCTAGAGTTTTTCAAAGCATCTTAATTAGAAAATACCCTCTCATTAATACGTATTACTATTTAAAGCGGTGTTAGATAATGTAATTAATTTTATTTATATATTTTGTTTTCAAAACCATGTTTATATCATGGGTTTTATTAAAAAATTAAATATTTTTAATCAAATATTATCAGAATATCTTAATTTTCTTATCCTCTTTCCTTGTAGGATTTTTTAATATATTCAAAATTGTGGAGCGGTTTTTGAGATAATGGGAAAAAGATAAAATAATGTATTATTGTTTAAAATATATTTCCTTAATGAGGGTATAATTTCAAATTACATGCATGTGGGAAATTCTTTTTTATAAAAAGGTAGACTTGATCTCAAGAATATATAGTAACTCACTTGTTTTTTATAGTTTCTTCAATACCTTATCTATATTTCTATGCCACGATCTTTTGATAAAAAATATGATAGATTTTGACTAAACTTGTTTTTATAATTTTCACTAACACTTAAATTTATTTCTAACATGTTTTATCAAGGTTTCTATTAATTTTTTGAAATATAGGTACAGAAAGGAAACCCTCCTAAAGACAGATTAAAAGTGGTTTTAAAGGAACATTTCATAGATTCTTATAGCAGTAAAGTTGTTGGCATCCACATAGGGTGCACCAGCCCCCAAATAGATAAAAATTACATATATTATCCTATAGTACTCCAATGAATACTAGTTTAATGTTCACAAAATAGATGGTAAAGAATCTCTAGCAGATGCACATCATTCGTGCATTACGGTAAATAGGTGACCTCATGTTTCTAGCTAGATGTAATTTTCTATAATCATTATAAGAGAAAATATTTATGTTTTAAAAACAGAAACATATATTAATAATTTCCTTTATAAATCAAGGACCAGCCCAATATCCTATGATTATATACATGCAGGTCTTGTGGGGAATGGATCATAATCTTAACAATGCTTGAATAATATAAAACACATTTTTACTAATGATCTAGGACCCCTCACTATTATTAAATGAGATTCAAAAGGTAAATTATTTTTCATTCATTTTCAAATAAGATACATTATTAGTGGGAACTGAGATAATGAACAAGAACTATTTAAATATGTGAAAACCATCAATATCTTTCAAGTACTAATATGATTCATCATACATTTTTTCAATGGTCCCATTTTTTCCATCCACTATTGTGGCTTTATACATTATCTATTTAAGTCGATGTATCATTATATTATATTATATATATATATCATCATATTCTATGTAATTTAAGTTGGTAAGATAATGTATTATATTATAATAGGTTTTACTAGAAGAAAAAAAATCTTCAGTATTCCTACTTCTCATTCTAGAATTCTCAATTTTCTTACTCAAAATAATGGGTTCTCTAGTAAACTTCATTTATATTAAAAATCAAGGGTCTCATTGATTGTTTCATTTTCTCTACTAAAAATTGGGTTTACTTTCGTGGATATTGGGTATCCATTAAATCATATGTGTTCAAAATAACCCACTTAATCCTTATTGAGGGGTGGAGAGTTGGGGCACTTTTTATGAAATTTACAACCTGCTTTATCAATGTATGAATATCATATTTAAATTTATGAATTATGGTTTTTTATTATATAAATTATTGATATAATATGCTTCCATGAAATAGACAAATCATTTATTGAATCATTTTAAATTATTTTATATTTTTTAAAAGGCATACCTCAAGATACTTTCATTCACTACAATAAAAAATCTAAACTTTGGATGTAATGATTTAATATTAAAGTTTATACTTTTTTGTATAATTGGTTGATCATATTACTTTTATTGATATTTTCGGAAAAATAGTTATCAATTATTGATTAAAAAGGATACTTTTGAAGTATATTATGTGAGTTCATATAGATCACCTTAAAGATAGATTGTAATGAGAAAGAGTTATCAATTGAGACATGGTTTCACTACACATAAAATAATGATTATCTATGATTTATTAGTGGTAGTTTATGAAACTGCTATTAGAAAAATTAAATTATCTTAGAATTTTTATAACATCTTCCATTAAAAATATTCTAGATAGAAAAAATGGGAATCCCCTATCCATCACCTTCACGCCTAAGCCATCTACAATACTCCCATTTCCCCACATCTCCCCCTACTTGATCGAGACCATGTTGGTACTCTCATTTACCCTTTCCAAAACTCACTGACCTATCCCTCAACATTGATGCTACTCGATCTCTCCCTAATCAATCATCGACCCTCCTAGAGCCACTATTTCTAGAGCCACCACATCTCATTGGCTCATCCCCATTACCTCATTACTGAGTTTGGATCTACTACTTAAGACCACACACGTCCTCACCTATGCCTCTCCACACATCCCCTTTATACATTCCACATCCCCCCATTATGTTGATAAACTAATCTCTAGTTGTTTCTGCTCTCATATTTTCCCTCACCATTATCCTCACAGTCTCATTTTTTCACTGTGTCCATATAATCCCATGTCACCATGTATTAAACAATCCACATCATTAGACCCCTAAATACAATTAATCATGGTATCGTTACCAGACCCTTGGCCTTATACTTTAACTTAGTTTATCCCTTTCTATACTTTTCCCTCCATATCCTTCATCTAATATCAATGCACCTCTTAACCAACCCCTTTCTAATTGGCTATGGGTTATTTTAAAAATCTCTTAATTCCTATTTAAATATTTTTTCAGTAAATGTTTTTGGAATGTATCAATTTTATAAATTTAAATCCTTATTAATATACAATAATTATGGGCTATTCTGGTCATTTTTGATATTGTAGAAAAATTTATAAAAATTGAATTTTGGTTTTATGATAAACTATCAAGATTTCAAAACTATAATTGATTATGGAATTTAAGGTTAAAAATTATTTTTAAATTTCACAATGTTATACAATCACATAAATTTATAATTTGAAACTCATTAAAAATTCATATAGATAATCTATAATTTTTGGATTATATAAAATCAAATAAAAATATTTGAAAAATGATGTTTATAAAAAATTTAATACAATTAATATGTTTAAGGAATTTTTTAAATAGTTGATTTTGAATCAATTCGTATTTTTTTAATAAATAAATACATTAATGTGTTTAAAATTCATTAAGGTTGTGTAGGAACATTATAACCTATGGATAAAAGTTTCATCTTGTTATCGAGGAAAAATCCTCGATATGATATGGGTTTAGAGGAGTTTTTAGATTTTTCAATTTCTAAATGAGTTTTTTATGGTATAATAAGATATCTATGCCCTGAATGTAAATTTAGATGATTTGTTTGAATACATGTAGATTATAAACAAAAAATATTATAGAAATTCTATGTTCGAAAAATTCATTAAATTATGAATGAAGAATAAAATGATACATTAATTTTGATCAATGATGTTAGTAAATGAAATGAGATCCCAAATCTATAAAAAATGAAAAATGAAATGAAAACCATATAAACAATTCTTTTGATATCTCATTAAAAAATGTATTCATCAAAATATATGCGATCAACTAGATTCTAGGAGCCAAAATTAGTAACATAATAAATTAGGGTTTTCAAGTCATAAGACAACTATATCAAGACCGTAACAAGTAATTAGATCCACCACATGATGATAAATAGACTAAATTATTAGATAAATTCACTTATTAAAAATATTTGATTCACATTGTAGTTGATAAATAAATCAAGATATATATAGTTTGTGAATGAAATATTCAAAACATTATTTTCTAACATAGATGTACCAACTCAAATGATAATGAGTAATTACAAATAACATAATGTAAATGATATTGGATTTTTTTGTGGATCATATTAGGGATCTAAGATCAATGGATCTTTTTATGATATGAAAATAGTTTTTAACAATTTTGGTCTAAATAATACAAAAATACAATATTTTCTTAGTGATTGTAATCATTATTAGTTAGAGGATCCATGAATACATAATTATAAAAATGTTTTAATTATATGAAGATCTCAATAGGTGATTTTGATTATGTTTTTAATGATTTTTTATAGTCTACGGAAAACCCTTGGTCTCCTCTCAACAATTGTTGATAAGTTGATAGTGTTTATTTTTATTAAAAAATTCTAATAAATGGGTGTGTTTTGAAAATTGGTTTATAAAAAAATATAATTTTAATAGTTTAATAGTTGATAAAGAAGTGGATTTTTAAAAATATTTGAAAAAGGATTAATTGTGAGTTCACTAAACACACTTCATGGTCATTTTTCATAGAGATTAATTTAGGATTGGTGTAAGGATTTGGTGAAAATTAATCAGAATCATATTTATTTTCTAGGCTTTTATAGAAATGCCTAAAGAACAAAACAATGGGATAACAATAATATAGCCATCATCCAGCCCTTATTAAAAGTATAATAACTTAAAAAGAAAATTCAAATCTCATGATTTTGGGTATGAAAAGGGTTCTTGTGTATATAAATTGGAACAACAAAAGTCATGTACTCAAAACCTCCCAACGATCAGTAAGAAATTATGATCGTAACCATTCTAAGAATCCAAAATAACATTCAAAGGTGAAATAATGAAATGTACATGGAATGATATATTTTTTAACACATAACAATCTAAACAAATATCAATTATAAGAATCATAATTCCATTGACAAGTGTGTAACTCCCTCATGATGGTCTCCCAACATTTACCAAGCCATCGGGAGGAGGAGGATGATCATGTGGAACTCCAAATGCATCTCAGATCTGCCTATAAGTATATAGATATCCAAAAACACTAAATGGAATAATGTAATCCTTTAGGAAAAATGAATATTATTACCATTCCATTATGATGAACTTGAAAATAATTTCATCATGGTTCTATTTTATAGTCAAAATAAGAAGTGCTTTGGGGAAAATTGTTTTTGAGATAACATTTCTATATCCATTTTACATTGGGTAATGGATTTATATGAAATTATAAAAAAAGGTAAGAGCTGTTTTTCATCATCTCAACTACCCCCATTGAATATTTTGAGGTCATTGTAAATAATTAATTAGTGATATTATCATAATTCTGAACCAAAATTTTGAATTTGTTATGATTAACTACCTAGGATAGATCAATTCTAATGGGAAAATATATTGATGAATTTATATTGTGTGTTTTGAGATGAGTTGTATCCCACTTCATATTAGAGTGCCCCAAAAAATTTCACCGAATTGTGTAATATTTATTTCATTAAAAGTTCACAATAGTGGACTAATGTCCTTGTATTACCATGAATTTTGGCCCATTTTTCTTCGCCTTCATTCGGGATCCTCCAAATCACCACATACGACAATACAATTATCCAAACAAGTAAAATTTACCTTTTTAATAATGTTTAAAAATAAACAATGGAATCAAGTTTTAAGGAGATTTTTTTATTATATTAAAAATTTCAAATGAAAATACACTTTAATGTAGTTGTGTAATAATGAACTAAAGTGGATAATTATTGTGCGATCACACCCCCCACAACTAAAAATTTTCACACATGGGAAGGGTCAAATTTCAAAAAAATATTAATTTATAGATTTCAAAAATCATGAATATTTAATCGTTACTAGTTGTTGAATTATTAATAGCATTTTTTTCTTATCAAAAGTCACAAAAATGTGTTATTATGAGTGATCATAGAAAAAGACTTCTCATAAATTGGATTATAAATAACCTCTAAGAGATGTATTACACCTATATGAGGAAGTAATTTAGAAGATAACTATGTAAGTAATTTTCTACATGCATGTGTGACAATCAATTGATGATATTATTTCCATTTTATATCTAGTAAATATATGTTAATTAAAAATGTTTCTACTCATATGATTCTATCCACCAAACCATCCCTTGGAATTTTTCAATCAAATTTCATGACCAATTCACATATGAATTCCTATAAGACAAACATTAATATCCTGACCTAGAAATCCCCATATGATTACATTTCACCAGTCCCCCCATTTATTATTATTTATATTTTTCTTCAAATGTTTAACAAGGAACAAATTTCACACACATCACTGAACCCTTGTTTGATCTCCTCATGAAACTAATTTTAATAGTTATAATACGATTATAAGTTGATGAAGAGTGATTTTTTACCTACCAAGGACACAACCCATATTTTTTGTTTTATTTTTATTCTTTCTAGTGGGTACAATAGTCACATAAAAAGTACACACACATTGGTTAATCTGGTACATTTATGTAACATATCAGATAAGGAATAAAGGCATGGAAAAATCTTTTTGGAAACATGTGAAAATTTAACATTACTTAGATTAACCTTTTATTATGTAAGAACTATTCACACATCATAGTTTCATAAAAAGATATTTGGATATATTATGTGACATTTTTTCCCATAAACTAATCACACAAAGGGTAACAATCTTCTCAATGGTTTCAAATTGATACAAAAATTTATATCATCGACAATCAACCATTGAACTAGAAAAAGACACACCTAAATTCTAAATTAATTACAAATAACACATTCTATATATTATTTGTTAAAAAAATGAAATAAATAAATTCTTCATGCCTTTTCAATATGTTCCATGATAAAGCAGGCATCATTTTACTGATTACGTGTAAATAATTTTCTACAAATATGTGGGAATAAAAATTGAAATTCACATTAGAAAAGTTTGGTGGAAATGTGGGGGTGTAAAAATACTATTAATCAAGATAAAAACAGATTAAATCATAATGTAGATGAAAAATACTAACTAATCCTTGAATGTACCCATCTGCCAATACCTAGATCAAGCAATGTCCATACTACAATAAAAAAGAATATGGGATGGAATGATTAATCCATGTGGGTTTCATTGCTATGATGCATCGTCAACATTGAATTTGTGTAGGTTGAAAACCATAATGGCTTCTTGAAAGTGCATCGACCATTTCCCATTGATAGAGAATATATTTTTTTCTATCTTTATTTTCAACCCAAACACCACTAAATAGATAAACATTAGTAATAGTGTATGGACCAAACTAGACAGAACAATGAAAACCTAGATGAACCATCAAGCATTATTTGAAAAGGAGGATCTTCTTCATAGTATTTAATTTATGAACAAATATGATACATTTTTGGTAATCCTTGGTTTTATTCTTATATATATGGGAGTTCTTATACGAATCTCTTTTAATTTACTCTAGATCGAACATCTCTAACTTCTTCTAATCACCTATACTATAATGAATATTATTAAATATTTAATGGAAGAGTAGATATAGTTCTACATATATATATGAAGATAAAAACTATTTCCAAACATTATATGATATAATGATATTATAATTGGTGTGTTTAAAGAAGTAGGGTAAGACCATAATAAATCATATACTCTGTAACTCTAATTATTTTAAATTTGGTTTATTTATTTAAGAATATATTTTACCTCTATATAGACACCTCATCTTGACTATTTGTTAGTGGGTGGTATATGGTAGACACTCCATTCTTGAACCCATACCGACACAAAAGTGATTACATTACACTGAAGTTGAAATGAAAACATTGGTAACTGATAATGAACCTATGTAATCCAATCCAATAAAAATTTGTCTTCAAAAAATTATAAATAGGTATTCGAATCATCTGTCCCTGTGGGTCCTACCATTTCCTATTTTGACACATTATAATCTTATAGAATAATTTCCATGTTTCCAAATGAATTTGGAAGATTTCATATATTGTCAATGCCTTAAATGTAAAAAATTTCATAAAAGTTAATGTTTTGTTGTCGAATTTCATTTTTTAGAGTCATTTCCAATTCATTATCAGAGAGTAGAATATTTATAGAAATCATTGAAATCTATAAATGGTTTGCGGGAAATGTGAAAAAAAATTGAGGAACTTGTGATCAGTCCATTGAGGACCATAGTGGCCCACACTATCAAGGTTGTGGTAGTACCTAAGGACATATAGATTCTCAAAATTAGTAACACAACACCTGAGGGAATGGTCACTACGAGTGAGCCAATGGTAGGGGTTTTCCCATATGTACCAATGGGTGTCATGGTATAGATGGTTGGTTAGGTATTTTTTAAATCAATAGGAATAGGAAAAATCTCATCTAAAGACACCCAAGCCCAATTCTTCCACCATGTGGCCCATTCGAATGGATCATTCTAGAGAACCCACATGCCCAAATTCAATATTTAGATTTGTTATTTTGAAAATTTATTCACTTCTATATGTATAAGAGCTGAAAAATATGACAATTAGGATATCTAATATTATAATAGGCAACTTTATTCTTTTTTCTATGTCAAGAAAATTCCATTTAGCTACCAAAAACTAAGACTACACTTGTATATCAACACTATATGCCAAAACCTACTTATCATTTTGATGATAAAAGGGAACCATGGTAACCTCATTTTCATGTTTGATAGGTAGGTAAGGTGATACTATTATGGAGTCCTCAAGGATTCCCATATTCCCAATGGAGTTTATAAAGGTTTTTTCTTTATAGGGTGATCTGAAATGAAGTCGGAGTTCCACACAAGCTTCCCCTACCTTGAAATAGAGGGTAAAATTTTGGGTTTTCTTTGTGCAAAAGTTACACACATTTTAAGGGATTTCTGACACATATAATAGCTACTGGTTTGGATTATTTTGGATGTTAAATATATAATTCCATGTAACTTATATTATTTCATATTTGAGTGTTTATTTTGGATTCTTGTGTATGATATGATCTTAATTTCTCACCAATAAGTGTGATATTATTAAATCGTGACTTGTGTTATCTTGATTGGGAAACATAATATCCATTTTCTTACTAAATTTAATTATATTTGAATTTTCAATGGATTTTATTATACCATTCAAAAGTTATTCACCATAGTTATCTGATTGATATGTCATGGTTTGGTTCATTAAGAATTGATTTATAAAATTTGAAATTAAAAGGGATTCTGATTAATTACCACCAAATCCATACTCCAAACCTTAATGTATCCCAAATAATAATGAATATGAATTGTATTTAGTGAAATCAAAATAAACCTTTTTATCTCATATTTTTTTCAAATCCACTTCTTCATCAACTTTTAAAATATTTTGATTAAGTTATTTTCTTAAAATAATTTTCACCCACCCCCTCCCACATCCACACACTTATAATAATTTTATTATATAATAAAAACTCTAAAACTATCAAATATACTTTTTAGATGACTTATTATATGACCTAGAATATATATAAACTATGATAAAATAATCAATTTAATTTTTCCTGGTAACATAGTCAAATTTTGACACCATATCTAGGGAGTGAATTTAATTTTAGTGTATGTTTTTTATAAAAGTATTACATATATTGAAATTATTTAATCAAAAGTTTTATTATTTCATTTTATGTTTACTTCTAAAATATTTCTTTTTTAGGACTTGTTCATGATTCAATCTTTATTGATGGGACTACTTCCTTTTAAACACAAACTGGAGAGGATCGTTCACCATAAACACAATCAAATGCCAAATGATCCTTTGAAAGAGGACACAAAAGACCTCAACAATCCTCTATATCCTTCATCTTCTTATTAATAAAATATAAATACAGAAATAAACATGCATAATATTTCTGAAAATAACTCTATATTAAATAAACTAAACTCACTGATTGAATAGATTCATCCGAAATACATTCAAATAATGTGGAGGAACCAATTTTTGAACTTAAATATGATTTTAATAAATTATTACCTGGATTTCATAGTCTCTTTGAAAAATATCTACATAATAATTTAAAATAATTTCATACTTCACATTCAACATTAAATCCTTCTAATGTTGACGAGGAATAAGTAAAGATGAGGTAATTCCCTGTTTCATTAAAAGACATTGCAAGAGACTGGTCATATTATATGAATTTATTAATAGAGGTTGGAAAAAAATTAACAGAATTTTTCATGAAAAATGAAAATTAGTCTATAAAAATGAAACAATAAGTAATTATTTTTGTGGACTAAATAATTCACAAGGAGAAACACTTCATGATTAATGGGAATGATTTTTAAAGGAATTGTTCATATTTACCACACCACCAAATAAGTGATCACTGTTTAGTATAATGGTTTAATTACTATTGATTGAATCATGAATAATTTTTATTTTAGTGGTATGATATATGATAAAACCCCAATAGAAACAAGTAATCTCCTTGATAACAAAGCACAGAATAGTCATCATTTCTATTCAAGGTATAGTATATCAATTCAATGTGTTAATGAATTGAATAGATCATAGTTTGGGAAGAAGGTGGACATGAATTTTGAAGAGGTATGTAAAATTCTACAACAACTATATCTTTCTCAAGGTAAACCTTCATATACTCATTCCATCCATTGTGGTATCTTGTCTACTAACATCCACTATTCTGAAAACAATTCTGACTAAGAGAATCATCTAACACTTGTGATTAACTCTTTACATGCCATCCATATAACCATACCATTTGAAAATAACCATACTATCCATTAAAACATGGGTGGAAATACATCCAAAAAATTTCATGAGGGGGTAATAAAACTGTCTTAAATAATAAAGGAACCTACCCGGACCGAGTAGTGATCCACCATCATTACCTCGAAATCCTCAACCACCAAAAAGGTCTCTCTGATAACCTCTACAAAAAATGATCCTATCCAATAAGGAATTATACAACCAATGGATAAATATAATAAAACAAATTCCATAAAATCTCCCAATAATCCATTCAACACTAAAAAATTATTAAGACAACTCATTAACCCAGTGGCAGAAATCCAAATTCACTGTCCATGTAAATTACCCTCTCAACCACTAATCCACCTATGGACAAGGGAAATGTTAGTTATATCACCCTTCAAATTGGAAATCAATATAAAATTATACAAAAAATGAAATGAGGTTAATCCCTTCTTTGTGAAATATCCATTCCAGTAACCTAAAATGATCTAAATAACAAAAATAATTATTCTGAGAAAAATCACCCCAAAGGAAAGATTGTGTCTATCGTTAGTCCTCATAGATCTTCCATTCCTCTTATATTTACCAGTAGGGCTGGAGAACCATGAAAAAAATATAAATCGAACCTAATAAATAAATCATGTAAATATGAAAAAAAAATTAGGTTAACATCCACTTTATTAATGTCATAGAGAAAATTCTAAGATACACCATGTTTTGAAAGGAGATGTGAGAACACCAAAGTTGACTTCCATGAGGTTAGAAGGTGCTCTTTGGGTGTAACATCTCACAATTCATAGATTCATCACATAAAGAAATGAAATGATCTTGTAACATTCTTGATTAATTGCATCATAGGGTTTTATTTCATTTCCAATGTTATACATTATTTGGGTGCTTCTATAAATATGATTCCGTACTCTATTTTCTATTCAATGAATATAATAACCCTACACGATATTAGTCATTGATAAATGATTTATTAAATCATATTACTAAAAATATAAGCTAGAAGATTGAGAATTAATGTGTTTTTTGTAATTAGGTACATAACATATCACCTTGAACAAGGAAAAGAACAACATAATTAAAAATGTATTTAAAATGCTTATAAAATTTTCATGATGTTTCAAACTACATGGGATAACCTATAAACAAACATAATAATGGGTGAGAAATATATATCCCATTGTTGTAATAAAAGTGTAATAAAATGAAGAACTAAATATATTTTAGACAATACACATATAAATTGGATATAAAAAAGAGTAGGAATCATGAACATGAACAATGAGACATGATATAACACCATAATCCTAAAGGAAAGATAGTAAATGTGGTAAAAAAATTAAAAAATAAATCATAAACATATTTCAAGGTTTAACATGACAAGACATCATGGTGGAAAAATTCTTGTAAATTAATTAGGTTCCCTCCCTATCCAAACCTGATATATCATGATACTAAACATTTCCCAATGCATTTGAGCTCTATCTAGGCACACCCATATTATACATTTCATTTTCATGCTAAGGTGTTCAACATATATTAGACAAAATGGATTCATTCATATTCATAATTCATTACATGATTAATAAGTGAGTAATAAAAATATTTGAGTCCCAATCAAAAAGTATATACGCATAAATGTAAACACCCATGATAAGAAATGGGTATGGTATTCACTACATAGTTTTTAGCATAGAAAATCACTATGAAATTTCAAAATCATAATAGCATCACATAAAGATTCCAATAAATGGTTTGATGAATGATAAAAGTCTCTCTCACAGTATAGAAATAAAATGGAATGTAATAAAAGCATGGAAAATTATATCCCAAAATTAGAAATTTAGAAATAAAAGGAATAATTTAGTAGAGAAACATAAATTAATAAAAGAAACATAAATATATTTTTTCATGAAAATAGGTGTACATAAAGGACCAAGGGATAGTTAATGAGAGGGAAAGGGGATCTCATCATTTATAGTATAAAAAGATAGTAAGGGTAATATAGAAGAACATATTACAAAATAAGAAAATAAAATTTAAGATACATAACAGAAATTATGTTCCTTGAATGGAAATTAGAATAGAGAAATCCCTTATAACATTTTGGCATAGTGACGACTTAGGTAAGGGTCAGAGAAGAAAATATTAATGTTATATAATTAAAATAAAATTAATTACATAGTAGTATAATTTAAATAATTGAATTACAAAATAATTAAATGAAATCATATATAGTAATTTCTAAAAAAACATGAATTGAATGAAATAACAATGGGGTAGACTCCATAAAAATTTTAAAAATTTCAATATCATTAAAATTTTATAGATATTAATATTGTTGTAAACTTGAATAAAAACCTTGAATTCATAAATTAGACTCAAATAAAGACATCTGAATCAATAAAGTTTTCTAAACTCTTTCAATGATAACATATGTTGCATACTGAGAACTGTAATCCCAGATCCACTGATAAGAACATGTTATATGTTTCTTTGTATTATGTAACTGATGAAAATAAGGTACATTACACAAACAAGGATATTTTTACTATGGGTTTTTTATGATTAGAAAAATACTTAAAATATATCATAATTTTTCAAAATATTCTAAAAAACTATCAATATTTACTTGATCTTGATCTTTAATCAATACCAAACCCATTTTTAACATAAAATGATCATTTAAAATTCATTTTAATGCATAGGTTTAGCATAAAATTTCACAATTAGGGGATTCAAAACATGTAGTAAAATAAATTTTTAAATAGAATTAAATTATTATGATAACATTTCATGAAATTAAACTCAGTATATAATAAATAATTTTCAAAAAAATTACTTATAGTCTCATCAATACATACTCTTAAATATATATTTCCAATATTTTTTTAATGAAAACGACCTTAAAAATCAATTTTATTTCAAATATGAGAAACTTTTGTAAAATAATTAGATTCATTATTAAAATACATTTATTTCAATAATATTATATTTTGTGTGGAATATAATGATACCAGGAAATCTATATGAAATCTATGAGGCCACTAGTAATATCAATTCTAGGATAATGTTCCTTTGATGTCATGAGTTTTAACAATATTATACATCATTTCATATGGTAAAAAAGTCAATAGTTATATATATATATAATTCTAATTCTTTTAATTATCATTTATTATCCATTAAAATAACACTATAAAACTATATAATTTAGTTTCAATAAGGAAAAATATTATATATCACAATTCGTTATAAATTTATTTCAATAAGAACAGACAATAAGGGTTATGATAATTACATACTTTTAAAACAATAACACTTACAACAATTCCTCTATTGGAGGAATTAGACTTCTTCACATTTCTAGAAATACATGCATCAATTACTAAGAAAAATTATATTCTAAGCACTTTAATGTAGTCATAAATGACATCTATAATTAAAAAATATCATGAATAATAGAAATAATTGATATATTTAAAGCACATTTGAAAATATGTAAAAAAAATATTCAAATAAAAAATTCGTGACAGACTATGAATTTTGAACAAAACAATTCCACTTTAATTGGTGTTTTTGGGGAATAACCATGATTTATATTATTTCCTATCTTGAAATTGGGTTTTTGTTAAAAACAATTATGCATTGAAATCATGAAATATGGGTTTTAAAAATAACTTATCTTAAATCATGGGTTTTGAAAAATAATATTAGTATACGAAATTTTTTTCATATAAAATTATATATATAAATTAATTCACCCATACCTTAAATCTGGTGAAGAAAAAAAGATTAGGATGCCTTCTTCATCTTTATAAAATATTAGACATTTCAATAAAATAATGTATCGGTAAATGAGGATCATATCTCCAATATAAGGCCTTTAGGTGTGATGTAAATTGATGTTCACACACACAAAAAAATATATATTTATATTATTTATGATTTAAATTATTTTCACATGGCTTATTTATGATGTTTTTTGAAAAAAATTAAGTTCACAAAAAAAATTTGACTTTGAAAAAGTATTGCTTTAATGATAGCATCACGAATAATAAGCCTATAGATTTTTTTGAGTCCCTATTTTTGGTTCGAGGGTTTAAATATATATTTTCAAATGATGATGAAACCTTAGTTTAACATACACTGTGTAGTAACCTTTAGAAGATAAATTTATTGTGTATTTGAAATGAACATGTCATCAAATTGATTCGGTATGTTCTGAATCGAGGTAGGAGACAACCTGTGAGAGATTAGGTGTATTGAACCTGATTGATCAGATGGTGAAGTTATGAGTAAATTAATTTAAAAAGGGGGATGATTTTCTCACATCACACATTCTATGTCAATGTGTTTATCATTCATGAACTTCTATTTAAATAATCAACATTGAATAGAAATCCATACCAAGGTAAAATGGGATTAACCCTCAGACAAACAAATACAAAAACTATCCTAAAATATGCCACACCATGTGTCCCACATTCAACACATACATGATTTAGTATACCCCCTATATGTTTTATATTCTTACCCAGTATATAGTAACGATTCTTTTTTAATCCCTAACTCTTTGTGGGCTGGCCAGGTTGGTTTTAATGCATGGATTGATCCCACACAGTGCATGGCTGCGATACCTTGACTATCATTAAATGTCATGTTATTATATATATATATATATATATTTAAAATTACTAATGATAATAATAAATTATACATATATGTTGATTATAAATAACAATATACCCAAAAATTATAGTATCAAAATTATAAATATCAAACTAGTAGTACTTTATAATAATTAATATCACATGCATTTTATCATTAAAATAACATTTAATTTATGAGATAAGTTCAATGTTTATTATTATGTAAAATAAACATATTAAATAATATCATTTATAAATATCAACATAATACATATTTAATCTGGTTTAAAATATTCACTAATTTTAAAAACATAAACACATATATATTAGTAAACATACATTAAAATATAATTAATATTTTCCAGTAAAAACAATCTCCATTGAAATTATTAATTAATGAAATATTTCTATAATTATATTATAAATATAATATGAAATATAAATTTCATTAAAGAAAATCATTTAGTTTTATAAAACATATCTTATTTTAAATTTAAAAACAATAAATTTAATTATCATTTAAAAAAAGATCAATATGATGAAATTCTTAAGATATTACAATTATGGTAGATCATAATTGTCATTCAACTCATATTAGTGATCGTATGATCTCTTCAAGATTTATAAGAGGGTTATAATTATTTAATTAAGGATATGGTGTCATTAATTGAGGGTTAATAGTTATAAATTCAAAGCAATGGTTTGAAATATATTTAAACATTCTGAGATTCTAGATATTTGATATCGGGATAATAATATCCTACAACATTAATATCCCCAAAAAAAATTATATTTCATAAAGTTCTTATCTTATTTATATTTGATAGTTTTTATGATATCTTGGTTTACCATGTTTTAATGTATTTTCATGGAATAAATTTGGTTATTTTTTAGGGGGTGTCATAAAACCATAACCTATTTTAAAAATTTACAAAACATTTATTTTAAATTAAATAACATATTTTTATTGAACATGTTATAATTTAGAATGTATATTCTCCCAACCATATAGTGTGGAATTGTTAATTTATTGGGATACATGATCTTGTAAAGTGTGAAATCTATTGTGTATATCTTGAATAAATTACAAAAACATATGAATAATTATCCAAATAATTACTTAGATCTGGAGGAATCTATATTGAAGTAGATATTACCTGCTTTTTGAGAATGTAGGGTGTATTATAATCATAAGATTCTAAATTTTATTTTCTATCAACAAGAATTAAACAATAGGAAAATTATATGGGATCAATGTATTTTAAATTATATTTTTTAAATGATTATTCCCTCAAAAGGGTAATGTAATATCATATTATTTAAGAGGGTTGAATCAAATAGTAATGAAATTATAAGAATAATGGAAAATTATGACCATGAAGTAAATAATATATTTTAATACTCTTTAAACAAAAAACCACATTGTGTTATATTTGACTTATGTAATTTTAATACTTGTATTCCAAATAAAGGATGTATAGACTACATAAATAAAATGTAAAATTATATGTAATTTCTTAAATTGTGGGAATAACATTAATATGTGGTATATATTAATTGATTCAATGAAATAATTCAAGATTAAGATGGTGTTTCCCTAAACTTTTAATGAAAAAATTATAATGTTATTTAATAAAACTAATAGTAAAGATATTCCAAGGATAATGAAGATGTATTGGGACATAAAACGGTTGTTGTGGTAGGTGGAATGATGATTGTGATTTTAATGTTTAAATCTAAATTTTTTATTTATCAATAGCTGAAGGTTGAAAATAAGTACCTTGTTTAAATAGTACAACATTTTTTATTCATCACATATAAATTTTATGACCTTGTGATTGATTTAGATGCTAGTTTTCTATTGTCCTCGAATAAGAAAGACACTATTTGGTTAATTGTGTACCAACTTATGAAATCATCTAAGTTATTAATAATTTAAAGAAAATTCATAATGGAATAAATTTCAATGTATGATATGGATGAAATTAATATGTTACATGGATTTCCCTCATATAAGTTTTTATATAGGGGCCATTATATTATGCTACAGTTTTAAGGAATATTTAAAAAGGAAAGGAATTTTTTATGATGGATATTGATAAAATGGAGTGGTTTTGTAGATTTCCCTCATATATTTTGTTATATAGGGACCATTAAATTATTATATAGGATTAAGGATTATTTAATAAGGGTATAGGTATATAATTGATGATACGAATGTCATATCACCCTCAAATGATTATGAAATTGTAATAGAAAAAATATATTGAATGTTATAGTTGATTTAATGACAAAATCACACTATTTTGTTTTTAAATAATCTAAATTTTATTTTTATTATTATTGTTGGGATCTAGTGATATTTATTTAGTTTCCCAAAAGATGATTTTAAATTGGGATAAATTCATTATTGCATAGACTCTCACAATAGTATAGCACTGATTAGCTATTTAGAGTGTAGATTTTATCCCATTGTTAGGTAAAGAAAACAATATATCCTATATCATACAAAAATCCACCAAATACATGATTGAAGTGCACAAAATAGCCTATTGGTATTATAGACGTCCTTCTCTTCATCATTTCACATCAGTTATATATTGGAATGTGGATGCTAGCTTTTGAGGTCACTCTAGAATATTACAAATAGAATTAAATTATGGTTAGAAATCATATGATTATATTATTAATGTATTTGAATGATATTTGATCAACCAATAATACTTGAATGCTAAAAAATAGGCCTTTCAAGGTAGGTATATTCACTTTAATAAATGAAAAATCCAATGAAACTATTTTCAATCACAAAAAATCACGTATTCCTCATGTATCTTCACAGATATTCAATGATTAATATTTAAAATCCATTTCTAAATTAGATCAAGTGAACATTATTTGTGGGATTTTTGTACACTAATGATCACTTTTTAAAAGTATGAAAATTTTCTTCTTTCATCAAGTGGAACCATGATTAAATGATCTATATTTCATTAGATTCCCTTTATTATTCCCCTTTTGAGAAATTGTACCATCCATTTATAATGTATTTTCTCTCACCGTTGTATTATATCTCTCTATATCACCTTATTTCATCCCCTTATATTTTATTGAGATGATTTATGGCATTGTAATATTTTTTTCAAAATGAAAATCATCCCATTTTATCCTCCTTCTCATTCCTGGTTAATTTTTTTCTTTCAAAATAAATGTTTCCCTTGTTTTCAATATCTTCCATTAAAAATAAATTGTCTCTTTTTTTGGGTTTGAGTCTTTATTAAAATGAAGGGATTATTTTTATTTTGGGTACAATATATCTACTATGAACGAAGGGTTTAATGTAACCATCCCAATCCTTCTTCAGGGGAAGATATATAAGGTGACATTTAGGTTATTACTGAACTCGTTAATAAAAGTATTACTTAATCTTTTTACACTATAAATAATCATTTATTAATTTATTTACCTTATTAATATCACAATATTGGATGAAATCATATCACAATTTTTGAATCATTAAAAATTATTTTTTATAAAGAAATTCCTGCCTCCACCCCGTTCAATTCCATTTGGCCAACATTTGGAATCAAACAGGGTAATTGTACATTTTTCTCATGCTATGTATTTATTAATATAAAGTGAACTAGATTTCAAAATAATATTAAATTATTGAAAACATAATCAAATTAAATCCTTATTAGTTTTATATTGGCATCTTGTTCATAATTGGATTATCCTATTTTTGGTTGAAAATGTGTTTCATATTAGAAATATTATATTTGAACAATTCACTATAAAATGTGTCACTATATTATAAAAATGGCCATGCATGAGTAATTTCCATTGAAAAACAAGAATATAAAATGGAAATGATAAATGTTATTCATTTATAGGATATATTTTGAATTATTTACAATGTATCCAACTGAATCCAATAATAGAAATTTTGTATTATTAATTATCATTTATAATTGGAAAATGTATCTTGGTGATTATTAATCATCTAAGATTTTATTGAAAAATATTTTCTCTGTCCATAGATATAATTTTTCACTCAAATTAAATGCCAAAATAGAAAAAATAAACTAATGAAAATTTCTTTTAAAGAGGTTATTAGATATATTAGGACATATGATATCAAAATAACAAAACCAACTAGTAATGAAATAAATTAATAAATAGAATCCAATGAATCCAAAAAACAATTACTCTATGATCTCATTATGACGAAGATTCACCATATTATTATTAAATAATTGAAGTAAATTCCAATGTATAGGAATAATTAAACCAAAAGAATAAAACATTCCACCGTTCTAATACAATATAACAAATTAAATCCTGGGATGTTATATTCTATAAATGTAATAAGAATGGAAATTTGAGGAAAAAATGACCAAACTATAAAATGATGATGAAATTAAAGATTATTATTATGAAATCCTTTTATTCATCAACATGGTGTGATGGTGAAGGATCCTTGGAAATAACCTCTCCATGTATCTAATTTCATAAATACCTTGTTGAACATCTTGAAATAGGTAATGGGGATAATTCTCATATTTATCACCCACTTTATCATTAAACAAATTCTTCTCATTCAAACATTTACTATTTCACTTTAATAAATATGAACATGATATTTATAAATAACAAATTTATAATTATAATTATCTTACATAGAAATAAAAATGAGTTATTAACAAAAAATGATCATGTTTTTAATGAAAATGGCTTCTTTATAATATAAAAATTATATTTGTTTAGAAAATTAAAAGATCAGAATCAAGATTATAATTTATTGTCGTAAATTAAATGTAATAGATATACTAATCTTATATTCACCCATTGTTATCAATATCTTGATATGATTCCTAGTTCAACAAAATTTATTAGATATTCCTTATGGTATTAGATTTTCAAAAAAATTGATTTCTTTCAAAATTATTTCTTTTGAAAAATGGATTTCAGATAATTAAATTTTAAATTACAATCATAAAATATGGAATTTAATTAACGAATATAATTGTAAAAATATTATATATGGATGTATTAAACCCATTCATATTTTATCTAATATTATCCATAGGAAATCTCATACCATACAAGTCAACATCTCTAAATCCTTACATTCAAATAATTACGAAAATTAATTTCTTTTAGTACCCAAATCTGGTATTATTTACAATATCGAAAAAATTATAGGTACTAAAAGGAATTTATGTTTGATATATTATATGACCATATATGTTTGATTTATTATAATCTCATATGGTGTATATTTAAAAAAAGAAATTGAATGAGTGGTTTATGACATTTGAATAATTAAAAAGAAAATACCATGGATTTGAAAATATTTGAAATTCCATGAATAATAATGTTTTTAATGGATCTATTTTTTAAATAGGGTGAGTGGTTTTAAAAATATATTGTTTTCTTCCTTCTATAATAATTATTTAAATTTATTTTTTTATTTGCATGTGTTATCATCAAAATATTTTATTCTTAACAGATCATTTAAATTATTATCTAATTTAAAAAAATACCTAATTATTTGAAAATATTTTTTAATTAATCAAATATATTTATAAATGATTCATTGAATATTATTTTTATAAATATACACTTTTTAGTATCTTATTATGAATTTCCTTGTTTTGGCTATAATATTCATGGTTAATATCTATAGTACTTCTAGAGTTTTTCGAATCATGATACTATGAAAACACCCTCTATTTAATATGACTTTCTTTTTAAAGGTGGTATTAGATAATGTTATACATTTTATTTATATATGTTTTTTCCAAAACATGTGAATATCATTGTTTTTATTGAAAAATGAAATATTTTTCATCAAATATTTTCATAGTATCATATTTTTTATCCCTCTTTCCTTGTAGTTTTTTTATATTCTAAATAAATGATATGATTTAGAGATAAAGGGAAAATGTTAAATGGACGTATTAATGTTTAAATAATATTTAATTCATGGGGATATAATTTTATATTATTTAAATGTAAGAAAATTTTGATTATAAACAGGTATCCATGGTCAAAAGAATTTATAGCAACTAAATCAATTTTTATATTTTCTCACAACCTTATAATGATTTTTATGTCACATTCTTTTGTTTAACAAAAGGGATAGATTTTGAATCATTTTGTTTTTTAGGTTGTCACTAATGAAATAATTTATTTCTAACATATATTATCAATGTTTATAGTAATTTTTTGAACTACAGGGATAGAAATGAAACCCTAATAAATATTAATTAAAAGTTGTCTTAAAGGAACCTTTTATATTTTCTCCTAGTAGAAAACCTGCAAGCATCCCCTTGGAGTGAACCAGCCAACTGATAGATACAAAATAACATCTTGTTACCTACAATAATCTATCAACTACCCGGTTAATGTTCACCTACTAGCTCATAGATAATCCTGAATAGATACAAATCATTCTTGCATAATGGCTAACAGGTGGCATCAGGTTTCAAGCCAGAGGTATTATTCTACAATCATTATTAGGGCATTGAAATGTGGTTTAAAAACATACACATTAATTAATAAAGTTCTTTATTAACCATGGACACTCTAATATCATACGAATTTATACATGGAGGCTTTGTGAGGCATGGAACATCATCTTAAAACATCATGAAAGAAATAGATCATATTTTCACTAATGATAAATGATATATCATTAATATTAAATGATATTCATAGTTCAAATATTTTTCATACATTTTCATAGATGATATATCATCACTGGAAAATGATAAAATGAATGGAACTATTTAAATGTGTGAAAATCATCAGTATTTATTATATAACAATACGATTAGTCAATAATTTTTTTGGTGTTCCCACTTTTTTTCATCTCTTGAAGCATTATACAATCTCTTTATAATTATATTTCTCATAACATTATATTCTCTCTATATTTCAGAATATACAATTTAATTTTACTTATTTTAACATAATTTATTGTATTTTAATAGGTTTTACAAAAATAAAACAGTCTTTTTTATTCCACCTTTTTATTATGGTTTTCTAGATATTCCTATTCAAAATAAAGGTTTCTCTAGATTTATTAATTTTTATTAAAAAAAGTGGGTTCCACTAATTATTTATTTTTCTCTACTGAAACTATGGGTTTCATTTTTTTGGCTGTTGGAAATCCATAAAATCAAATGTCTTAAAAATAACCCTCTTAATATTTATTGAGGGGAGTAAAGTAGGGTCATTTATGGTGCAATTTATAAACTTCTTTATCAATTCATGAATTTATTAATTTACATTATGCATTGAAAATAATAATTTGATTTAAATTATAGAAATCATATTCTTCAATGAAATTACTAAATATTTTATAGAATCATTTTGAATTGTTGTCTTTTTTTTAAAAGGCATCCCACCCAAGATCCTTCAATTCACTACGACTAAAAATATATACTTTCGATGTTATGATTTAATTTTATATTTAATATTTACGTATATAATTTTAATCATTTTAATTTTATATATATTTTATAACATTAGTTACAATATATTTATTTAAATGTATACCTATCAAGCATAATATATAAGTTCATATAGTTTACCTCAATGTTGGATCATGATTTGAGATTGTTCTGTATTGGGGATTGGTTGTACTACACATAAAATAATTTTTTTCAATATTTTATTAATGGTAGTTTATTAAACTGTAGTTAAAATATTTAAAATATCTTACCATTTCATTTGTAAAATCTTCCTAGTTATTTTTTTGGATAGAATAACATGAAAAATCCCCCCGTTTATAGCCTTCTCCCCGAATCCCTCTCCACTACTCCCCCTTCCCCCCTCACCACCTCTACTCGACCAAGACCATGTTGCTACTCCCATTTCCCCCTTTCCACTACTGTGTGAACAAGATATCCAAAACAACGCTCCCCGAGATCTCCCTAATAACTCATCAACCCTCATATAGAACCATTTATTAATCCACTACATCTCATTGACCCATCACTATAACCTCGTCACTACTACCAGATCCACTATTTAAGAGCTCACATTTCCTGCTATAGGCCTCTCATCAAACCCCCTTTATAAATTCCCCCATTACCCCTATATATTGATCCAATGTCCTTGGGTTGTTTCAACACTTGGTTTTTCCCTCACCATCAACCTCACAACCTCAGTTTTTCAATTGTCACATTCTAATCCCGTGTCCCCGAGCCTCAAACGATCCGCATAATTGGGCACCTACATCCAATTCATCATGGTATCATCACCACTCACATGGTATCATCCACTAACTTATGGTATATATTTTTATCCTTTCAACCTCCACAACCTTCATCTCCTATCGATTCCACTATTCACCGACCCCTTTCTCATTGGTTAGGGGTTATTTTGATAATCTATCTATTAATGTTTTAATAATATTAATTCAATGTTTTTCATTTTTATAAATTAATTATATTTAATTCCTTGTTCAAAAATAATAATGCTGGGGTATTCCAGTCATTATTGATATTCTGTAAAAATGTATAAAAATTGAATTTTGGGTTTCTTTCAAAACTATCTATTTATTAATATTATAATTGATTGTACAATTTAATTTGTTAAATTATTTCAAAATTTATAAATTTCATTAAATCACATCAATTTTGAATTTGAAACTCATTTAACATTCATATAGGTAATTCATAATTTTTTTGGATTGAATACAGTCGAATAAAAATATATAAAAAATGATGTTGTTAAAAACTTTATTCCAATTAAACTATATAAATAACTTTATATGTTTTTATTTTTAATAAATTAGTCATTTTGTTAATAAATAAAGTTTTATAATGTGTTTCAATTTTCATTAATGATGTGTAGAAACATTGTGACCAATAGATAGAAGATGCATCTCATTACTGAGGAACAAACCTCCGGAATCTAATGGTTTGGAGGAGTTATTAGTTTTTTTAAATTTCAAATGAGTTATTTACTAGAAAATAATATATCCATGAACTAAATATAAATTTGGACCATTTTTCATAGAAAAAAATTTTATGAACACTTTATATTGTTGAAATTCCATGTTGAAAATTTTCAGTGGATTTGGAATAGAGAATCCAATATTATAGTGTGTTTGAGAACTGATGACTATAAATGGAATGAGATACCAAATTCATGAACTAGGGAAAATGTATAGAAACCACGTATAAACAATTCTTTTGAAATACCATGAAACAATTTCTTCATTAAAATATACTAGATAAACTAGTTTTGGGAGCTAAAATTAGTAACATGAGAAATATTGGTTTTCAAATGTTAGGTCTACTTGAATAGAATCATAAAAATTCATTAGATCTATCACAAGATGACACATTGACTAATTTATGAGAAAAAATTACTGATTAGAAAAATGTTATTCATGATTTAGTTGATACTTGAAATCAAGAGATGTATAGTCAAAGTCTTAAATATTGAAACATTTGAAATTGAACATCTTTAGTAGAAATTAATGTTTTACTAATTAGACAAATTCTTTTAATGATATTATTGATTATTTAAATCAAGATTTGTATAGTCAATGTCTGAAATATTCAAAACATTAATACCTACAAAAGATGTTCCATATCAAATGAATATGAGTAATTATATATAACATGATGTTAATGATATTTTAATTGTTTCAAGATTAAGTTTTCGGATCTAAGAACCCTGATACATTTTATGATTATAAAATAGTTCTCAACAATTTTAGTCTAAATAATACAAAAATACATTTTTGTCCTAACGATTTAATCAATATTAGGTAGAGGATCCATGTAAATATTACTAAAAAATGTTTTTCAAATAGATGGGTGTCAATGGGTGAGTTCGATTATATTTTTATATTTTATTTATAGTTTAGGGAAATCCCTAGGACTCTTATAAAATAGTTTTGATATGTTTATAGTGCGTATGTTTGTTAAAAATTACTAATATAGGTGGGTGGTTTTGAATTTTTTTATGAAAAAACAAACTATAATGAGTATAATTGATTATATATAAGTTGAATTGGTAAAATATGAGATAATTCATTCATTATAGGTTCACTAAACACTCTTAATGTTCATTATTATTAGGTATTTATTTTGGTTTGGATTATGACTTTGGTTGAAAGTAATCGGAGACATTGTTTCAAGGATTTTATATTTATTCTTAAATAACAAAACCATGAGAAAACAAACCTATAGCCATCATCCATCCATTTCGAATATTATAATAACATAAAAAGAAAATTAAAATCTCAAGATGTTTTGTATGAAAAGGTTTCTTGTGTTTCCCAATCAGAACAACACAAGTCATGAACTCAAAACCTCCCACCGATTAGTTAGAAATTTAGATCATTTCAATCACAAGAATTAAAAAAAATAAAATTTAAAATAATGAAAGTAACATTGAATGATATATTTTGAAACAAAAAAACCATCCAATCCAATATCTATTATAAGCATCAGAACTCCCTTGACAAGTTTGTAACTCCCTCATGATGAACACCAATCATTTAGCCCGCCATCAATGGGAGGAGGAAGCTCATATGGAACTACAACTTCATCTCAGATCTCCCTATGATTATATAGACTATAAGAAACTCCAAAAGGAATAAAGTAATACTTTATTACTCAATAATATAATCACCTCTAATCCTAGTTGTTCTAGAAAATCATATTCATATAGTTCCCTTTTATAGTCTAAATGGGAAGCGGTTTTGGGCACCTTGATTTCACGATAACACTTATGTCTCAATTTTGTGTTGGATTATGGCATTATATCTACTTATAAAAATGTGAAAAATTCTTCTTAAGAATCTTTACTATCCCCATTTAAATTTTCCAGGTCATTGTACATAATGAATTGGTGATATTATCATAATTCTGAACCTAACTTTTGAATTTGTTATGATTCTGTTACCAGGATAGATCAATTCAAATAGACCACTAGATGGATGAAATGGGATTTTGTGTCTCGAGATGATTTAAATCCCAAGTAATATTTTAGCATCCCAAAAAAAATCATCAAATTTGATTTCATTTATTTCATTAAATGAACCAAATATTGGATAGGTGTACTTGGATATCCATTATTTTTGTCCCATTTTTATTCATATTCATTCTAGATAATTAAAATCACTTCATCCTACAATGAAATTATCCAAACAAGTAAAATTTCCATTTTAATAGTGGTAAAAATTAAATAATGGAATCAAATTTTAAGGGAAATTTTTTATTTTATTTTAAGTGTAAAACACAAAATTAGTTTAAAATAGTGGTATAACGGTGAAATAAAGAAGTAAATCACAGTGCGATCACACCCCCACAACACACCATTTCTACTCTTGGGAAAAGTACCATTTAAAGAAAATATGCATGGATATATTCCAACAATCGTCAATATTTAATTATTAGTGGAAATTAAATTATTGAGAGTAATGCAATCAAATCAAAAGTCACACCCATGAGTTATTATGAGTGAACATGGAAAATGTTTTCTCATAAATTGTATCAAAAAAACTTCTTAGAGATGTAGGATTCCAATATCTAGAAGTAATTCAGAAGTTAACGGTGGCAGAAATTCTCTTCACGTATGAGTAACAACCAATTCATGATATTATTTCCATTTTCTACCGAAAAAATATATGTTATTTCAAAATGATTTTTCTTATATGATTCTATCCAAAATACCTACCCTATGACTTTTGAAATCAAATTTAAGGACCCACTCACTTAAAAATTCCCAAAAATAATACAATAATATCCTGACCTAGATATCCCCATATATTTTTTTCATTTCACCACTCCCATCAATTTTTACTATTTTTGTTTTTTTTCAAATGTTGATCTTGGAACGAATTTCACAGATATCACTGAACCCTAGTTTGATCTCCTCATGACACTAATTGTAACAGTTATAATAGGATTAATGGTTGAGTAAGAGTGGTTTTAGACCTACCAAGGACACAACCCATCTTTTTCTAATTTATTTTATAGTTTTTCTAGGTTGTACAATAGTCATATAATAGGTAAACACGCATAGGTCAATATGTTACATTAATGAAGCATATCATATATGTATTGAATGTATGGAAAAATAATTTGGAATGTTGATAAAAACTAACATTACTAATATTTATTTTATATTAAGAAAGAACTTTTCCCACAACATGGTTGAGTTCAAATATGTGTGGAGATATTAAGTGACATTGATTTCCCATAAACTAATAATAAAAAGGGTACCATTCTTATCAATGGTTTCAAATTGATACAAAAATTAAAATCATTAACAAAAAACCTATGAACAAGAAAAAATCATACCTAAATTCTAAATTACATTCAAATCACACAATCTATCAATTATTTTTTAAAAAGAAAAATCAAATTGGGAACTTCCTCATGCATTATTAATAATTTCGATCATTAAGTAGACATAATTTTACGTGATTACTTGGGAATCATTTTAAAAGATTAAGTGGGAGTCAAAAATAAATATCCCAATAAAAAATTGTGTAGGGAAATGAGGGGGAGTATAAATACTATTCAACAAGCTAAAAAGATAATAAAAATTACTAACTAACCGTAGAATGTACCCATCCCTCAACACCTAGATCATGTAGTGTCTTCACTGCAATAGAATAAAATATGGGAGGGAAGGATTATTCTAGGTGGGTTTTATTGGTACACTACCTCTTGAATTTTAAATTCCCCCATTGGGGACACCATCATGGATTCATAAAATTTCTTCAATAACTTCCCATTGATATTGAAGGTTTGTTTTCTATCTTTATTTTTAACCTGACAACCAAAAAATGGATAAAAGTTAGTAATAGTATATGGAAAAAACTAGCAGGGGAAAATCTAACCTAGATTAAACATAAATCATTTTTTTTAAATAGTATCTTCTTAAAAATATGGAATTGATGAAGAAGGATAAGATAGTTATCAAAATCCTTGGTCAACTTATTTTAAATATTGGAGTTATTATACAAATCTCTTCTCATTTCCCCCAGATCCAAAATCTCTAACGTCTTCAAAGCACCTACACCATAGTGAATAATATTAAAATTTTTAATGGAATAGTAGGTATAGTTCTCTATTTAAATAATTATTGGAAAACTATTTCCAAAAAAATATTATAGGTTGATATTCGAATAGATTCGTTAAAATTAGTTGGGTAACCCCATAATGAATCATAGAGTGTATGACTCTAATCTTTTTCAATTGCGTTGAATTTTTTTGCAAGAATATATTTTACATCTATATTGACACCAATCATGACTATATTTTTTTGTGTGATATGTAGTATAAACTTGATACCTGGCCCCATACTAACAAAAAATATACGATATTACTCTGTTTTCGAAATTAGAACCCTGGTCACTGATAATTAACCTATGTTATCCAAACCTAGAAAAAATTTATGTTATAAAATAAATCAAAATTTTTTTCGAATCATTAGTCCAAGTGGATCATACCACTACCCATAATGATACAAAATAATATTGTAGAATATTTTACATGTTTCAAAATGAATTAGGGTTATATCTTATAATTTTAATTCTCTAAATGTAAAAAATTTCATATAAGATATTTTTTGGATGTGTAATTTCATTTTTTAGATAGATTACCCATTCATTGATAGAAAGGAGAATATTTATATAAATAATTGGAATCATGAAATAGTATTGGAGAAAAGTGTCCATAATTAAGTAACTTGCAATCAGTCCATTGAGGACAAAAGTTCCCCACACTATCAAGGGTGTGGAAGAACCTATTGATAGATAGAATCTTGCTATCAAGAACACAATGCCTATGGGAATGGTCACTACATATACACCAATTGTAGGGGTAATCCCAAGCATACCAATGCGAGTCATGTTTTAGACGGTTGGAAGGGATTTTTTTGAAATCAATAGGAATGGGATACAACACATCTCAAGAAACCATAGCCCAATTCATCCAACATATTTCCCATTCAAATTTATCATTTTAGGGAACCAAATCATCCCAAATTAAAATACTATATTTGGTATCTTAACATTGTCTTCCATTTCATATATCCAATAATTGCAAAATTTTAAAATTGGGATATCTAATATTCTAATAGTCAAATCTATTCTTTTTTCAATGTCATGATTATTCCATTTAACAACTCATAACTAAGACACAACTTGTATCTCGAAAAATATGTTCCCAAAACCACTTCTCATCTTGACTATAAAAGGGAACAATGGAAACCTCATTTGAATGTTTGAAATTGAGGTATGGTGATGCTCTTTTGGATTCCTCAAGGATTCACATAATCCCATTAACTGCTATGGAAGTTTATTTTATGATTGGGTGATATAAAAGGAAATCATATTTCCACACGAGCTTCTCCATCCTTTCGATGGAGGGATAAATTGTGGGATTTCATTGTGAGGAGTTACACAAATTTCAAGGGAGTTTTGACTAATATAATAGATATTGGTTTTTAATGTTTTAGTTTCTAAACATATCATTCCATGTACCATATATTATTTCATATTTGAGTGATTTTTAGGATTCTTGTGATTGATATGCTCTTAATTTCTAACTGATCAGTGTGAGGTTTTGAGAGTGTAACTTTTGTTATTTCGATTAGAAAAAAATATCCCTTTCACACAAAAATTAATGAGAATAAAATTTTCAATGGAATTTATTATACATTTCATAAGGGATTCACCATAGCTAAATGATTGATATGTCATGGTTTAGTTCATTAAGAATTAATATTAAAGATTAAAAATTAAATGGGATTTTGATTAATTCCCACCAAATACATACTCCGAACCTGAATGTATCCCTACGAATAATTAACATTAATTGTATTTAGTGCCCTCAAAATTTACCATTTTATCTAATATTTTTTTTAAACAACATCTTTTTCAACTTTTATAATAATTTGATTAAGTTATTTTCTTAAAACTACTTTCAACCCCCCCCCCCCCCCCACACACACACACAGTTACTATTTTTCTAAAATATTTACTTTAAACCTATCAATAAACCTTTTTAGATGACATAGTATAGAAAATAAAATAAATATAAACTATAAAAAAGTAATTAAATTTTTTCCCTTACAACATTGTCAATGTTTTGCACCATTTCTGGCGAGCTCTCTTTTAGTGTCTGTTTTTTATAATACTATAGTATATTTTGTAATTATTTATTAAAATTTTTCTTCTATAATTTTATGTTGATATTGAAATAGTACAGTTTTAGGACTTCTTCATGATTCAATATTCATTAAAGGAACTACTTCCTTTTGAACACAAATCAAAGAGGATCATGCACCATCAACACCATAAAGTTCCAAATGATCTGTTGAAGAAGGATGCATAAAACATCAACAAAATTATATATCCTTCACATTTAAATGAAGAAAACATGAATAAAGAATTAAACGTGCATGATTTCTATTAACATTAATATAAATTAAATGAAATAACCTCACAGAATTTAGAAATTCATCCCACATAAATTCAAATAAAGGGAGACATGAAAAATTTTAAAATTAAGTATGATTTAATTCAATTATTACAATGATTCCATGGACTAATTGAAGAAGATCTACATAGTCATTTAAAATAATTTCATACCATGTAGTCGACATTAAATCCTACTATTTTTGATGAGGAATAAGTAAAGATGAAGTAATTCCCTTTTTCATTAACATTCATTGCAATAGACTGGTCATATTATATGAATTCCTAAATTAGAGTTTGAGAAAACAAGAAATGCCTTTTCCTTGAAAAATACATCTTATCCTCTCGAACCGAAACTATAAGGAATGATTTTTTGGGAATAAGGAAATCAAAAGGGAAAACACATCATGATTAATGGGAAAGATTTAAAAGGATTTGTTCATGTTTCCCACACCATGAAATAAGTGACTAACTTCAAAAACTATATTTTTACGAAGGATTAATTCAAATTTAATGAAAAATTATTCATGATTCTATAGGTGGTATTCTAGATGATAAAGCCCCAATAGCTACATCTACCCTCATTGAGGGAAAGGAAAATAACACTCAACATTTCAGTTCATGGTACAATGTACCGATTCAATGATTCCATGATGTGCACAGTTCATAGATTGAGAAAACATTCGACACGATGTCTCATGTGGTATGTACTATTCTCCAACAACTATCACTTTCCCAAGTAAAATATAAATCTCCTCCTCCCATCCATTAAGGTATCTTTTCTACCAAAAACCACTATTCTAGAAAATTCCATCGACTAAGAGATACATCAGACACATATGAGGAAACCGTTCCAGGATTCCCATATAACTGTCCCATTATACAAGAACCATACTATCCATAAAAACAAGGGTGGAAGGACAATCAATCCTTTTCACAAGGGGTTATTCAAACCAATTTCAACAAACATGGATCCAACCAGACCAGAGTATCCATCCACCACCACAACCTAGAAATTCCCAGCTACCAAAATGGCCTCTCCAATAACCCCTAAAAACCAGTGTCTATATGAGAATACATGATCATAATAATTAACACAAATAATTAAAAATTCCAAAAAACAATTTTGTTTCAATACAAGACTAAAAAATATAATTAAGACTACTTTATAACCTGGTGGGGGAAATCCAAATATCATTGGTCAAGTAAATAACCCTCTCAACCACAAGCCCACTTAAGGACAAGGGAAATATCATTTATATCACTGTTATAATTGTAACACAACATAAAATTATAATTACCGTTGAAATAGAGTCATCCCTACGCATGGGAAAACTACACTACAACTACATAAAATGTTCAAAATAATAAAAATTAATATTCTATGAAACATCAAACCAACCTAAAGACTGTGTTTATCATTGGGCCGCATAGCCAAACCATTCATCTTCCATTTTCCAGGAGGTCCACATAACCAAGAGAAAAAAAGAAACTAAAATTGAAAAATAATTCTGGTAAACATTAAAAAACGTTCATGTTAAAATCCCCTTGATTGATGTCATGGATAAAATTCCAAGATGCACCATGTTTCTGAAGAAGATATTTAAACACCAAAAATGAAATCGAGGTGAGGAGAAGGTGACCTTGGGTAGGAACATATTAAAATTAATAGATCCTTTATATCCAAAAAAATTAAACGATCCTATAATATTATTTATTATGGGAACCATTGGGGAGTATTTATTTTCCTATGTTATACATGATTTGGGAATTAGATAAATGTGATTCCTAAATCCATTTTATCTTTAATGAATTTAAGAAATATTTTCTATATTAAATAGTCGTTGATGATTTATTACATAATATTAATCTTAATAGAAACCAAAAGATCAATAATTCTATTGTTATTTATATTTTGTAACATAACATAAAATCATTAATAAGGGATAAAACACCATTATTGAAAACATATTTAACATGATTCTAAAATTTCTGTGTTTTTTCAAACTACACAGGATAAACTAGGGACGAACATAAAATTGGGTGATCTATATTTCCCATTATGGGAATAATAATGGAGTAATATGAAGAAGAAAATAAATTTTGTCCAATATAAATATAAATTTATATAAAATGACTATGAATCATGAACATGAACAATAAAACATGATATAGAAAGATAATCATAATGGAAATATGGTAAATGTGGAAAAGACATAAAAATGAATCATAAACATAATTTAAGTTTAAACATGACAAGACATCACAGTGGAAACATTCCCATAAATGAATCCAGTTCCCTCCCTATGCCTAAATGGCATATCATGACACTACACATTACCCAATTCATTTGAGCGGTATCTGGGTGCACCCATATTGCATATTTCATTCTCATTCATAGGTTTTCCACATAGATTATAGAACATGGGTTCATTCATCATAAAAATTTATTACACAGTTTCTATGTGATGAATAAATATACTTGTGTCCCTAATATAAATTATATATGCATAAATTTAAACACCCATTATATGAAAATGGTATGGTATTAATTACATAATAGTTTTAGCAAATAAAATCATGGTGAAATTTCATAATCATAATTTTGTCACATAAAGAATCCTAAAATTGAGTTTATGATAGAGAAAGGAAACTCTCATGGAATAAAAATATAATGTATAGTAATAGTAATACTTAAACTCATATCCCAAATTTTGAAATTTAGAAATATAACTCATAATTTAATGGAGAAACATAAATTTAGAAAAGAAACATAAATATATTATGTCATGGAAACGGATGTACAGAAAGGGTCAATGGAAAATTAATGAGAGGGAAAGGGGATCCCACCATTTATAGTTTAAATTAATATTAATGGAACTGTAGAATAAAATACTACATCATAAGAAAATAAAATTTAATACACATGACATAAAATATATTCTTGAAAGGAAATGAGAAGAGGGAAATCCATTATAAATTTCTTTCACAGTGACTGCTTAGGTAAGGGTCTATAAAAGAAAATATTAATGGTCTCTCTTTCAAATATAATTAATTTTACAATAAGATAATGATAATTATTGAATTAAAATAAAACCAATTTAATTTTTAAATACTTATTTCTAATTGGGTTCTTGAATTGAGGGAAAGAAATGAATGTAAGGATACCTTACTTGTGTGCATGCCCTCAAAATCAATAGAGAGGACTCTTGTGAGATTTAGAGAACAATGGTAGGATTTTATTTGGTTTAGTTAAAAGTAAGTGCCTATTCAATAGAGTTTTACAGAATATATTTAGGATCCTGTTTCGGTTAATATTAGAAAATATGGGAATTTTTTTATTCTGGTCTATATGAACTATAATATCCAAAAACGATAGCCACACCATTGGGTTTTCCTTTGTTTTATAACAAATGGGATAGGTTTTTATTTTTAATAATCCCAAGGACCAAATGTGTTCAATTAATTCCTCTAACTATATGGAGTTTAGTCACATTCATGAGGAAATGATTTTACAATCCTAACATATGTTATTAGATTTGGAGATTTCAAAATTTCTTTACAAAATAAACCAAATAAACTTATAATCACATTATTTTTAGGGAAAAACATATATTTGTTCACGTATCCAATTCAGAGTACCTATTACATCTCTTTTGGTTCATTATGATGTCATAAAATAAAATGTATATTTATATGTTTTTTAGTTTTTAGAAGAATATTCGATTGTCTCATAAAATTATAATACATTTCCCTAAATATAATATCAAAATTATGATTCCAAAATAATATTTATTTTCTCTAATTGTTTTCTATATTTCTGAATTTTCAATTATAAAATTAGAATAGAAATTTATTGTAAATGACATGTTTTTTGAGCAGAATAATTTTTAAAACCTTATAAAAATTATATTTAACTTTTTAAAAATTATATTATCTTTTATATATATAAAATTATTGAATAAAATTATTTAAAAAGTTATTTTTTATTTTAGAAATCAATTAATTCATTAAAATAGATTCCTTCAATGAATGTTTTTGTTTACCAACAATTATACTTGTGTACTGTTGAATCAAAATACAAATCATTAATAAAGTAACTATAAGAGGATATAGATATATTCACTGTTCTATAAAAAATAACATACAGAAACATATTTCTATGGTCATGTTTCATATCCCTTTAATACACCAGAAAATGCCTTAAGGGTAAGGTTCACGATGGTGAAACATTCATGGGGAGTTTCGCAAAAATGGTTTGGGTTGTACTCGATATGGACAAACTTCTCCTGTAAAGATATATTTTCATTCTTAAGTTGTTGGATATTATATTTGGCTAGGTGAAGGGAAAGGCCCAATATTTATATCTCCCTCATATGCTCTAATAAATGGTATTTATATGGTATGATCCTGCTGGTTGATGTTGTCACATCCTTTTTTTGTGTCAATTAGGTTTGTTTAAAAATTATATTTTTACTAATCATGTGATCACTATTCAATAGAAATATTATAAATAATAATAAAAAATAACATAAAGTAAAATTCATTGGGCATACTAATAAAAATAAATATTGTTTTCCTTATAATCATATTATATCATAAGACATTTAATTAAAACAAAAGGGGAATTTTGTTTCTAATTGTTCGGGTCATTAAAATATTCACTCCATGCTTAAAAATGTTATCCCTTTAAATTATCCTTTCCCACACTATAATATATAAGGTTAACTCATTTATATAACCACCTCTAGTTCTCATGTTACATCTTTAAACATGTGGTTAATCCAAAACCCTCTGACTAGGTTCATTTTTTTAATTTTTTAGTATAGTTTCACTATGATCTATGATCTTCATCTGGGGATCTTCATTCAAAATATCATTTTCCAATGGTACCACCTCTAAGTTTTTTACATTTTTTTTGTATGGTATGTACTTCTTAAGAGGGATACATGGAATAAATAATGTACCTAGGATAGGTTCAATGGAAGTTTTAGACGATGGGACACCACTCTATTGTTATCAAAGATCTAAAAATGGTTGATGTAACTTGGAATAAGCTTTAAATACTTCTTAAACCTCATTAATTTCATCAATCGAGATATAAGGAGAAATACCATGTCTTAGATATATAACTATAGGTATCTATGTAGATTGTCATCATGACCCTTTTGTTAACTCTGGGAAGCCTTTTTGTGATGCTTAATATTCATAACCTTTTCCACCATTTCCAAGATAAATTTATGAGCAATAAGTTTTTTTCCAACATTATACCAACATTCAGGTGTTCTAAATCACTTCCCATTAATTTTTACATAATGATAATTTTTTATACTCAAGTGTAAAATGTTTTTGTTTGTGAACATGAAAAAACAAAGATCCTAGTACCATCCACCTTTGAAGTCCATAAAACAGGCTTGTAACATTTTTTATAGTGTCTAAACAGTCTAGTCAGATTGGCCATCAGTTTTATGATGATAGGATTTACAAAATTTCATCTCATTATTTAGATCATGTTGGATACATTTATAGAACAAAGAGTTGAATTGAGGATCTCGATGGGATAAAATTATTTGTGTGACCCCATGAATCCTTAAAAATTCTCTGATATATATAAATCCGAGTATATATACTGAAATGTCCTATTCAATTTCAATAAAGTGTGTTTACTTTATTATATGATACCCAATATCCCATATATAATTGTTTCCCCTATTTATCTTCAAACGTTGGGTGACAAAGTCCATGGTGACGTTCTACCATTTTCATGTCTGTATGGGTAATAAATTTTATTTATCCCCTAAGTCATAATCCTCTCAGCCTGCACATTATTTCGTACCAGGAACATTGATGTATATTCATCAATATCATTCTTCATATTATCCAACCAATAGTGCATACATAGATCTGGATACTACATTATTCTTCCTAGCTGAATAGAAAAAAGATGAACTATTTGAATCATCCAACATCTTTGTTAGTTCATGATTTGATAGTACACATAGCTATGACCGAAATATCACAATTACTTCATCATTAGCTATGAACTAAAAGGATATCACATTTTATATAGTTTACTCATTCTTCTTAATTTTCACATTATTTATTTGATCATCCATTATTTTATCAACGAGTGATTGTTGATAAATCATTTGAGAAAGGATTGATGATTTTCATTGCCTAATTATTCACATATTCATCCTTCTAAAATCGTATAATATTATATCCCAATCAATTCAATTTGACGTTAAAATATATGGAACCTTCTTCTTAGATCATATTAATACTTATTTTATTTACTAAAAAGGTAGTTGATTGAGAAGTCATAATACCGGATCAGCTATAACCATCTTCACTGCTGTATATTAAAATCATTATGTATGAAATTATATTTTAGTATCTTATGATAAATATATATCTCACACTTTATACCATAGAGATAATTCCACCGGATTATCAATGAAAAGATCACAACCATCAACTCCATATCATTCATTGGATAGTTTTTTCCAATAATTTATAAATACTATGATGAATAGGCCATCAATTTATCATTTTTCATTATAAAATATCCTAATACAATCATTGATGCACCTCTATATACGATATTGTTTTCCCCACTTTTCAATAGTGTTAGCATCGGTGTAATGACAATCCTCTTTTTCATCTCCTTAATTCAATACTCACATTACTGCATCCGAAACAAACTTACACATATTTGAGAAAACTATATAAGAGGGTTTTATAGTTGAAAAAACGTTTTAAAAAATCTATGATACTACCCATCTAACCCATGGAAAATAAAAATATCCATCACAGATATTTGATTCATCTATCCTTCATTTTCTTCTATCATTGAAGATTCCACTAATATCCCATTTCTTATGATTACATGCCCCATGAAATAGACATATTTATCCCGAAATCCAATTTTTATACTTTTCACAAAGCATCTCCTTTCTTAAATTCTTTATTAAAATGCTCAGATGTTTTACATTGTCCTTCTTGGTTTTATAGTACATTTTAATATCATCTATAAATACTACCCTAGGTTTTTTGAGGTATTATATAGGAAATATATTCATCATGTACATGATTATTGTAAATAATTTGTGACTCAAAATGGAATCACTATGACCTCATAGTGCTCATACATATTACAAAACTTTTCTGGGCAATATCATCGTTCTTCCCCATTACATGATAATATCTTGACCCAAGATCTAATATGAAGAAGTATTGTGATCCACTTAGTTGATCAAACAAGTCATTAATCAATTTTAGATGATACTTGTTATTTATCATGATCTTTTTGATCTCGTGATTTTCAATGCAATGGTGCATTGACACACCCTTTGTCTTAACGAAGAGGAATTATTACCCCCCATGTTGAATAACTTGGGCGAATGAACCCTTTGTCCAGATTCTTTTGTATTAGTTTTTTCAGCACCTATAGTTCCAAATCATTCATTCAATATGATGTCTTTAATATTAGTAATTCCCTAGGTAAAATTTATATTGAAATTTCATCTTCTTGGCTAGGGGAAAGACTAGAAAATTCATAGGGAAATAGATCATTGTATACCCTCAAAATATGCATGTCTTCAGGGGTGGTTCTTTCCATACACTAAATAATTTTATCTAGATATGATTTCTTATAGGGAAATAATATCGATGAATGAGATGTTTGTGATAAATAATAATCATCTTCCTCCTTGAAACTATACAGAATTTGGGGAAGATTCACAATATGGTGAGTTATTTTATTCTCATGAAAATTTATGTTGTCTCTATATTGAGAAATCTGATTCATACACAAATTTGAATCAAATTACAAAAAACGGGGTCTGAAAAGGTTCACTAGGAAGTTCAACCAACAATTTGTGATAGGGGAGGAATTATATACATAAAATGTAAGAAATTACCCAATATCCATTTTCACCAAAATCTCAATTTCAATGATATGTGGTGGGGTTTGAATAGTTCTATTAAATATTTTTGATATAAATGAATTATTATAACTAGAATACAGAGTTATGTTCATTATTTGTGAATAAATAACTTGTGTACCTATCAACACATCATTTTAATGATCCATTTCAGTTGTAGTGAAGGAAAAATATTGAACTTGATTCCTTGGACGTTTTTTGTTGTATCTGAAAAACCTTATCAAAGAGAATTTGTTTTAATAGTTCCCTAGTTACTTGTAGTTTAAATAATGAACAATATGATGAATGATTACTGTATAATTCCTTTCCTCCATAAAATTTTTAGGTCTCTTCTTCCATCAATTTTTATGTAGATCCCCTTCCTTCATGCACGTAAACCATTCCGTTGTACCCTTAGGCAACTTCACAGTATTATTCTTCCCACACCTTTGACTATTAGGATGCTAAATTGATTGGGAAATGTAAGATTTATCCATCAAAATACCATAATTAAAATCTTATGTACACTTCATATCCCAATGATACCCTTAGGATTCATCGATATCCATTTTTTCATAGAGATAAAATTAGAAAATTGATTTATAAATATCAAATAAATAGATCGCCTGGATTTAAAAAAAATGTTTTTAGGCCACTAATGAAGAAGTTATCCTTGAATTTGGGGATAAAAATAAATATGGAGGCATAGTGTTCTAGTATAATTATTTTTTTGTCATACACCTGGATAGATTCATCATATTTTTTCAAGAGTGCTACTAAAACCTTTTCAATTTCTATTTATAGGGTGCCTTGAATATATTTATAAAAAAAAATCTATAATTTTTTTAACTCAATCAGTTTGATATCTTCCTAGGGATTCGTATTCTTGATCTATGCCCACCAATAATCAACTACTACCACTAAATGATAAATAAAAATTTGAGACTTCCCTTGATCAGATCATTGAGGGATGTTGAATATCATATCAATGTATTTGATACAGTATTCTACAATTAAATGATCAGATAATCCATTAAAAGTAAGAGGACCTTTTTATATAAAGATCCAAATCGCAAATTCTTCCCTCTTAGGGAGGTTTGGATTCTCCTCATGATCAATTATTATAGTCATTAACTGAGGCATCAGAGAGGGTGTCTTTATACTATTTTAAATTCCTAATCACATTGGTTTTGTCATCTCATTAGTGCAGTCATCACATTGCCCGTCATGTTGATTTTTTACCCAATTTCTCTTGTTTCAGGCCATTGGATATAATAAAAAATAAAACTATTGATGATTTTTTAAAACAATTTAAAAAATAATGGGAAATATTATAACATTAAATGGTTAACTAATATATTATATTCATCTTCTTAATATATGAGTTTCTAGTCTTATAACTATGTTATCCATGGTCTATTTCCTAACATATATTCATATGGATAATTTTTATAATAATAATTGTTCGTACTGATATTATGATTTTACAAATGAATTTCTCTTAGGAGGTTCAAACCCCGTGTGCAATAAGACCTGTGGTTGTGTACCATGTAACCCAAAGTCATACCTAGGACACCTTGTCTATGTTATTACCCTTATATAATTTCTACGAGATTTATGTTCAGTTATAGTATCTAGAAAGGGATGTATTTTCTTGGAAAAAACTCACTCTATATATTCTAATATTTAGGTATGTTTTCATATACAAAGACTTATCCCTAAGGATTTATATAGATTTTTCTAATCATAATCCCAAAAATAACTGATCCTATTCTTTGATACCATCTGTTACTACTCTACTATTTAATATAGATTAATACATATCTTATTACATAAAATTACACTTCATAAAACACAAAATATTTAGATTTATAGTTTATTTGGTTATTAGGTACATAATATAAAATAATGAAAATGAGATACAACCAAAATATTGAAAACATCTTTAACTTGATTTGAAAATTTTCATAAATTTTAAAAATTCACAAGCTAACCTGTGCACAAAATATGAAAACAGTGATCTATAAATCACAATAAAAGAATAAACACAGAATGATAGGAATAATATAATTCAATTTAGGCAATATTTATATCAATGGATAATAAAATTAATAATAATCATGAACCTAAATAATGAGACGTGATATTTCTTGATAATCACAATAAAAACATCGAAAATGTGGAACAACTTAAAAAACTGAATCATAACCATTGGTCAAGGGTAAAATCCCCAAGCCATTATGGTGGAAAACATCCTTGTAAGTAATCATGTTAACTCAATGTCCCAACATGACTTATCATGATACTAAAAATTACCCAATGCATTTTAGTGCTATCTGGGAGAACCCCTCTTATACATTTCATTCTCATGCTTAAGTGTGACAGATAGATCGTACAACATGGATTCATTCATTATCATAATTTGTTAGATGAAAATGGAGTGTGAAATACATATATGTATTTTCCCAATAAGAATTTATATAGGAATAAATATGAAAACCCTGGATAATAAATGGTTATGGTTTTCATTACACAATTTCTTTTTCATGGAAACTCCCAGAGGCAATTCTACAACATAACATATCACTTTAGAGTCTAAAAAACTTTTTTGATGATTGATAAATGCGTATCCCATCACATATATATAAAATGAATATTAATATTGAAAGGAAAATTCATATCCCAAAATATTAAATTTGGAAGTAGAAGGCATAATGTAATGAATAATATTGAATTTAAAAAAGAAGCATAACTATATTTTGGCATGGTGGCAGATGTTCATAAAGAATCGTAGTAGGATTAATGATAATTTGAGGGGATAAAACAACTTAAACGATTAATTGGAAATATGAGAGATATAGAAGAATATATTAAAATATATGAAAATTAATTTTTTGAGACATAACATAGAAGAAGATCATGAATGAAAAGGAGAAGAAGAAAATATCATATGTAATTTTGATGTAGTGAAATCATAGGTAAGGGTAAATATGAGAGAGTGTAAATGGTATATCATTAAAAAAAATTATTTGAATATTAAGGGAATCATAATTAATGGATGAAAATTTATCCAATTAAAATTATAAATATGAATTTACAAGAAGGTTCTTGAATTGATAGAAGGTTAGGAAGGTGCAGATCTTTTACATGTGATGGTGACTCCAAAAGAATATGATTAGATTCTTGGGAAATTTTGGGAACCTTGGAAGGAATATATAGTGTGGAGGAAAGATCATGGGAATGATCCATGGAATTTTAGTAAGATAAATAGGATCTTAAGTGGGTTTATATATGAAAAGTGGGGCATTTATTTATTATTTTAGTTTTAGACACTACATAATAATATATCAAAAACCAAATACTATACCATGGATTTTTCTGATGGTGTCTACAAAATGGAAGTGGTTTTATTAATTTAAAATTAAATGGGATGAAATTATTAAAATAATTCCCTTTTACAAGTGGAGGTGTGACACACTCTTAAAGAAATGATTTTGAAATTTTAAAATGTACTAAAGGTTTTGGAGGATTCAAGATGGCATTACAAAATAAACTGAATAGATATTAAATTACAAATTTTTTAAGAGAAAACAAATGTTTCATCTCTTTTATAATTTAATGAAATTATTACCAATAATTTTGTTCATTATGATGTCATAAAACACTAATTATTTTTATACGATATTTAATATTGCCCAAATATTTTACTATCAGAACAAATTATGAAAAAAATCATCATTGGAATAATTAGATCTTCTGATCCCAAATATATTTTTATTTAATTAAAATAATTTTCCAAATATGTGAATTTTAAATATAAAAATAATAACCGAGATTTATTGAAAATGACTGGTTTTTTATGATAACAGTTATCGAACACTTATAAAAATTACATTTGAATTTATAAAAAATATATAATTGTTTCAATTAAATAAAAAATATGTAATAACAAAATTTTATAAAAAAATTATTTATTTCAATCATTCATTAATTAATCGAAACAGATTCTTTAATTTAAAATGACAATTAAACGAGAATATTCTTTGTGTTTTTGTGAATAAAAATAAAATTCATTTATAAAGTAAAAATAACATGAATGGAAGTATATTCATTATTCTATAAAAATTATATAAATAATAATATTTATAGGGTTTTAATACATATCCCTTTAATACGATATAAAATTCCCTAATGTTAAGGTGCACATTGGTTTACCATTCATGGGGAAATTCAGTGAACATGTTCTGGTGTGTAAAATCGATGAGATCGAACTTATCCCATAAATAGTTTTTCTCATTTATATGGTATTGGATCTAATGTTGGACTTGGTTAAAGGAAAATCTAAAAAATCATATCTCCCAAAAATTATCTGACAAATGGGATTAATAGTGTTTGATTGTATTGGTTGAGGTCATCACTTCCTTTTTCTACGTTAGTGGGTTTTATTAAAAACATATATTTATAATAATCATGTGATCAATATTTAGCGGAATTATTATCCATTGTATTGATACTTAACCATCAATTAAATCCAATAGGTATAATAAAAAAAGTGAATGTGTTTCCTGTAACCATATTATATTATATTACATTTAATTAAAAGAAAATAGGATTTTATTTATAATAGTTTGGTTCATTACAATGCATTCCAGGGAACTGAAGCCCACAAGAATTGTTGCTCAACTAGAAATCCAGAGTACAACACACCCCACAAGTGTGTTAGATGTTGGTAATGTGAGTAAAAATTTAGTTTTTTTCCTGCTGATTTTTTGGTGCTTAAAATGGAATATAATAAGATGAATAGACATGCACTAATAATATTGGGGTAGTTGTTCTGGAAAACCACCAAAACATAAAAAATGTCCAAAATTATACATTATCTATGGATTTTAATGGTGAAATTTCCCACTTAAACATCCTTGCTGTCTTGAGGTACCCCTCGGAGGAACATTCCTCACATTTGATTAATTATATTGTTGTAGTCCCTTCCAATGAGAAAACATCATTTCATTCATTTAATACCCTATCTAAGTTTTCATAATTGATTTATTATCGTGTAAATGAATCATTCATAGAATGTTGTACCGATTTTCAAAAGTTTTATGCGTATTTTTTAATTGATGATTGATTGAACATTATGGATCCCATAACCATCAATGATACATAGAATCTTATAAAATATTATTTCTCATATTAGGATATTAATACTCAATAGTTAGATGTGATCATTAACTAACCACTTTCACATTTAGTCCCCTTAATACAAAATACACCTTAATTGTTACTTAAAACTGCATCAAGATTTAAATTATTTATATCTTGAGAATTGAAACAATTTTCCTATCTTTATTTCTAGATCACTCCTTACATAACATTAATTGAGACAACATGGACCTAGGAAAGAGTATAAAGAATGTTTTGTAATTTCACTTTCTTCCATTCCTGGTATTAACCCATCAATTTTCACACATAATATTTTTCTAAATTATGATGCTAAACTAGGGGAAATTCATAATGTCAAATTTACAGAAACCTCATAGATTTAAAAATTTTAAGTATCAAAATTATTGAAAATTGGAATCATTTACCCCATCACTAATATATAATGGGTCATTTAGTTGTAGGTAGTTCAAAAAAACTGGTTCTACAATAATTGAAAAAGTAAATTAATGGTTTGGTTCCAACCTATGTAATGAAAAGTTGTAATGTTTTCATGAACCATCGCCAACTAAACTAACACTGTAGGAAGGACCCTTTCCCATTGTCGTTCATTGACCAGCTTCTCGATAGACTAGTTGGTAAGTTCCATCACATTATCCTTAATGGGTGTTCTGGATACTTTTAGATCTATATTTACCCCCAATTATTTGGAAAATACAACCTTTACATGACCATGTGTCTTAGTTCCATATATGAGGATTCCATTCTGTATGTGCAATGCTTCTAGTACATTACAAAAATGCATGGTTCATAGTTTTTTGATTACATGGAGAATTTAATAGAGGTATTCATGGATGATTTCAATGTATATATATATTTTTTTTATGAATTTTTGGGTAGTCTTGGTTGTATCATACATCATTTTATTGAAAATAATATTATATTAAGTTATGATAAATTCTTTTTCATACGTGAAAATGTGTAATACTTGCATAAGATATTTTTTTTGGGATTTTTTCCAAGTAGATAAATCAAATATGGATGTATATTATTCAATATCACTCCCAAAAAATGTATAAGATGTGTAATATTTTATAGGTGATGTTGGATTCTATCACAATTTCATTCATGAAATTAGTAATATTTAACTCCCCGCTCCTGCTTACTCAAAAAAATATATTGTTTTTGATAATCAATGAGAAGCATATTTTGAAATTTTAATATGGAGTCACACAACCCCCCCCCCCCCCCCCACACACACATTAATCCAACCCCTTTGGTGGTATTTTCAAATTGAGCTTATGTTTCACGCCTCTATCTTTGAAGTTTGTTTGTCTTATCATTGTGGGTTGATTTATATCCACATTCCATAGCCTATGCCCCATGTAAAATAGACTCATCCCATGAAAACTAAAATTAAATTGTAAAATAATCCCTTTACATTGTGGTTTCCTTGGATAAATTTAGATCCAACCTATTATGGTCAAATTTTAATGTGTTATAATATCAAACATCCCTCCAGTATCTCATTAATAAACCTATGGCCAAACAATGTATAATTCAATGGATGCTCCTACTCCATGAATTTAATCAATAAATTAGGGATAAAAAAATGACTAGCTGATGTGGTTTTTGGTCATATAAGTAGGATCCTTCCATTTTCATACAACTGCTCATCCCCCTTTATTCCTATAAATGTTGTGTTTCTTGAGGAGAAATTGTCATGACTATAATGTTTCCCTCCGTGTTGGGATGGAATAAGTACTTATTTTTTTTACATATTTTATTCCTTATGAATCCAAAAAATAATAATGATTACCATATAAAATATGAGCATTTTTGGTGCATTTGGGTTCCCCCTACCTTTGGCGCACATGTAGAGATCATGTCCTCATGTTTTATGTTCCCAATAAATAATTTATGTCTATCCATATGTTCTACCAATATCAAACTTTTGGGGCCCAATTTGGTTCCCAATCGACTACTTGAAAGGTCCTCTATTCTGGTCACATTTTGAAAAAACTATTTTTGAACGCCCATGATTTCTGTAAATTTTTTATTCACTGTCAAATAATGTTGGATATCATAAAATAAATGAAATTATACATCAACCCTTTCTCATTCTAGAAAATTTTTCTGTTTTGGCATTGAATTTATGGGATCATTCCCTAATTCAATTGGAAACGTGTACATTCCTATAGAAGTGGATTCTGTGTCCAAATAGGTAGGGTCAGAATCCATAATAACTGATGATTCAAATGGTGTTGTGTATTTTTGGGGAATCCAAATTTTTTATGGGTTTGGATTACCTAGGTTCATCATCTATACACATGGATATAATTTCTAAAAGTCAAAAATTCAATCACATATTCATTGGTACAGGGTCGGACATCGAGTTTCTATTTCATATCACCAATAAACCAATGGTTATGATGAGGTTTCAAATAGAGAGGTAAAATATATTCTTTAAAAAACATTTCAATGGAAAAGAAAATATTGGAGTCTTAGACAAGATGATTCATCATGTTCTTACGATACTTCATTCAAAACTCCCCTTGGAAAGTCACCCTATTAGCTTGTGTTTGGAGGAGTTTTCATTGCACTAATGAGATAAATCATTGAGCCTAATAGAACATTAAAAAAATGAAATTATAGTTATTCAGGTGAAAAGTTTGAGAAGATATTACAGATTCATGAGTTGGATGAAATGAGAATTGATTCATTTGAGAATTTCTGGATTTACATGGAGTGGACTAAGTCTTCCCAAGACCATCTCATCCATTGTTATCAAATCAACATTAGTAAGAAGGTCCTCATTTATAGTGAAATGTTATATTTTCATCTAGGTAATATTTTTTCCCACTAGTTTTGTCCATACACTATTACTATTGTTTACTTATTTGGCTTTGTTCAGGTTACAAATTATGAAACAAAACAAACCTTCACTATCGATGGCCAGTGATAGGAGCACTTTCACAAAGCCATTATTGAGTCCCCAATTAGGGAAGTACTAATTAAAAAAACATCCTTAAAATTAAAATCACAAGGTTTTACCTTCTTTAACACGCTATCTTTTATTACAGTAAGGACAATAAATTCTCGATATTTGGGTTGATGGGTTCATTCCTTCTTTAGTTAATAATATTCATCATATTTTTTATTTATTATATTTGTGTCTTACTAAAGTGTATGTGTACTTACCCCCTCAATTCCTCCCATTAAATTTGTGTGAGGATATTGATTTTTATTCCCACTTAATCTTGGAAAATAATTAACCCATAATCATGGAAATTGATTTCTTCTTAATCATTAAAATTATTTAAACTGAATGAAAAATTTTCAAATTTCATTTTTTTAAATCATTGATAGAATGTTTGATTTGGATTGAATTTAACAATGTGTTGTGAATAATTTTATCTAATTGTTTTTTTATTTTTTATATTAATGGATTTATAATTATGAAACCTTGGAGAAAAATGGAACCCTTTGAGTGAGAGGATTATGGTAAAACTGTGTCACTTAATATCTTCACACATATTATACCCACCCATGTTGTGTAAATTTATTACATAATATAAGGTAAATATAAGTTAGTTTAGTTCTAGACTTTCCAAAAATGATTCTTCGAAATGTTTGTTCCTTATATGATCAACTTCATTACCATACTGGATTTACCTATGTGTTTGTACCTATTATCTAACTATTTAATGCTCAAACAAAAACATAAAAACTAAATAACAATAATAATAATAATAATAATAATAATAATAATATAAAATAACATGGGTTGTGTATTAGGTAGTTCAAAAACCACGTTTCCTCAACATTTTATCTTGTTATAACTATTACAATTTATATCATAGATCAAGCATGGGTTATGTGATGAGCGTGTGATTTGTTAAAATATTATCATTAAAAAACTCTAAAATGAGGTGAGTGTTCAAATCTACAAAATATGTTGATATATTGTTCATGATCTTATTGTTTGACTTTCAGGAATTCGTATGTGATTTGGTTTCTAAATTTTACTACTCAAGATGTTGGGTAGTTTCGCCGGATATAAAAATTTAGGTATATTTTTTAAAAAAATCCTATGTTTATTAGATTGAATGTGGAATTAATTTCATGAATTTGTTATAACATTAACCAATTTAGAATCAGTGTCATGATTAACTTCTGAATTACATTCTCACATTAGTATTATACATCTCTAATAATTTTATTTTAATATAATTCATGAGACATCATTTTCTATCATCGCTAAGAATAACTCCTTGGTGTAATTATTCTTCAATTAAATTTCAATCAAGATTTTAATTATCATTGACTGCTAAATCATAATGAATTTGCTAATATATCAATTCATAATTTTTTTTTTTTACTTTTCCCATGGGTGAAAATTTTTAGGTGTGGAGGTGTGATCGGATAGATATTTACTTCTTTATTTCTCTTTTACACGACTATTTTAAACAAATTTTGTATTGAAATTCGAATTATAATATCAAATATAACCTAAATTTTATTAAAGATAAAATTTTTATCAATATTAAAAATGTAAGTATTGATTATTTTTATTATTTCATTACAGGAGGATGTGATTTTGTTGATCCATAATGATGTTTATGTAAAATGGGACAATATACATGGAACCCCAAGGGAACCTAATAGCATTTTAGAAAATTATAAAAAATATGTGCCTCTGAATGGGATACAATTTTGTGGTTAGAACCAATACTCTATGAGATACAACTCACCGTAAGAAACTAAATACCAATTATTCCACATTATGGCCCATTATAATTTATCATTCAACAGAACCGAATCTGTAGGAATTCCAAATTTATGTTTAGTATTTTTACAATACCTCCCATTATAGATAACCAATGGCCACCTATTTTGTAATTTGGTTGTTTTTTATTTCATAAAAAATAATTCTATTTTTTCTATGTATATATAATTACATTTACCAACCCAAAAGTAATACACAATTGGAATCTCAAAACTTGGGTTCCAAAACCCACATCTCATTTTGGCTATAAAATGTAACCATGGGATCCCCATTTTATTGTTTGACCAGGATTGATGGTTCTTATATTTCTAACTCCTAAATGTGTCCCCAAATCCCTTTATAGGTTATGGTTCTCCCTATCACCATAAGGAGATTTCAAATGAAGTCGTAGTTACACTAGGCCTTCCTCCTCCAATTGATGGAGGGCTTAAATGTGGGTGATTGTCGTGCGAGAGTTACACATATGTCAAGTGTGTTATGATGCTTATAATAGCTACTAGTTTCGATTATTATTTATTTAAAAACATATCATTCCATGTATCATAAAATATTTTTCATATGAATGTTTTTTTATATGATTGGGATTGATATGATCTCGATTTATAATTGATCAGTGTGAGGTTGTGAGTGCATGAATCGTGTTGTTATGATTGGGCAAAACAATAACCCTATATGTAAGAAAATTCCTATTATTTAAATTTAATTTTGATGTTATTATACAATTAATAAGTGTTGGACCATGGTAATTTGATTTTTATGTAACTTTTTTTCTCATTACGCAATGATATAAAAACATTGAAATTAAACAGTATTCTGATTAATTACAACCAATGACTTTCTCCAAAACTAAATAAATTCATAAAAAACGAACCATTTTTGTGTATAGTGGACTGACTATAAAAACTTCTATCACATATATTTAAAAATAAACTTTTATATCAACTATTAAACTATATATATTAATTATTTTATTAAAAAAACCTTGAAAACAACCCCTTCTTTTAAAACATTTTATTAAAAATACAGTCTTTATAACTGTTAAGGATACTTGAACGATGAACTAGGGTATTCCAAAGACTATAAATAATAAATATAAACATAATCAATTTTACATGTCACAAAAATGTGGTAAAGTCCCATTAAACAATTTTTTTCAATTATTATTCATGTCATAAAAAACTGTCAAGCACCTAAAGTAGAATTATATATACAATAACAATTATAGGTTAATGCGACAAAAATAAAATCAATGTCATTAATAAAATTTGATCCATTACATCAAGATTTATCATCTAGGTCTATTAATGCATTATTGGGATTGGTTGTAGATGGATTTAACCCGTTACATATATTGCGAACCTATTATAGAATTTTTCTTGTTGTTTAGATCCCTTTAAATCTAACATTGTAGTTGTGAAGGAAAAAAATATCTATTGTAATTTTGATGATATTTACTAGAAAAATGTTCATGGAATTGATATTGATGTATACATCATTCCACTAATTAAAAATTATAAGAGTTATTGAATAATGGTTTTGATACATATGAATCATCTTCTCGGAAAATGTTTAAAATGAATACTAATCTAATGTGGGCCCTTAGTGACATATCCTAACATGGGAACATATAACAATAGTGCATTTATTACAAACAAAAACATGATTTATTACTTAAACTCTTCACTTGATACAACACGGAAGATCAAGAGGCCTAGTGTCTTTGGGTCTTAGTATCATTACATGACAACTGAAAACATGAAATGAAACATATATATTTAAAAACACCTTTACATGACCACTACATTCCCTCATACATAGCATTGCATGGGATAACCAGAGGACATGCATAAGAAAAGGGGAGCTATAAAGCCCAGTAGGGGAATAAACATTGAATAACATGATAAATACATTACATGTTAGAAAATATACATATCAATAGAGAAAAAGAGAAACATGAACATAAATGATGACAAAGCATGATAATCATAACATGGAAATGTGGAAACAACACTTAACATGGAATTTGCATGAGCCGAGGCTCATTGCACATGGAGTATGAGTAAATATTCATTGCACATGAAGCATGAGTAAAACCTCATTGAAAATTAATTAGAATGATTCAAAACTCATTTCACATGATTTTTCATGATACTATACTTTACCCAATGCATTTTAGCGCTATAGAGGGAACACCCTTCTTAAACATTTCACTTCAGGCATAAGTGTGGCACATGGATCATACAACATGGAATTAATCATCATCATTTATTCCATGAGAATGGAATGTGGAATATGTATTTAATTAATTATAATCAATAAGTTAATGTGCATAAATGTGAATACCCTTGATCGAAAAATGGGCATTGTATTCACTACACAGTGACATTTGCTTGGAAAATTGTAGTGCAATTTTTGTAGCATAATGACATGAGATAAGAACTCATAAAAAATGGTTGATGAGAGAGAAAGTGGTGTCTTATCATATTTACATGAAATGGAAATTATGGGGGTCATATAATTACATGTACCAACAAACATAATGTACTTTAGATGCATTATACAAAAGAATTACTTGGATGTATATGAGGAGAGAGAAATCCCTCACGGGATTTCGGCATGGTAACTGGTGTACATGGGAGGTATTAATGAAAGAGAAAGGGGTATACCATCATCCAAATATAAATATAGCAGTATGGTGGAGGTGAAAAATCATACCCCAACATTTAAAATTGAAATAAAAAGGGTATAACAACTTAATGAAAATTGTACAAAAATGAGAATGGAAGAAATCCCTTACATGGAACTATGATCCAAAAAAGTTACGAAAGGCTTGAGAGAGGCTTCTTGGGAGCTTGGGGCCCCCTGGGAAGATTATAGAAAGAATAGGAAAGGGGTTGGTCGAACTCCAAATGCTTTTAGTGAAGATGAAGTGTGAGCTTGGGTGGGTTTATATAGGAAAGGAAATGGAATTCTTTATTATTTAGGTTTGGGACAACTCACATTAAACTAATCAAAACCACAAACCAACTCATGACATTTTCCCAAGGTTTTTTCCAAAGGGGAATGTAAAACAATATTTTATAAGTCCAATGGATGAACTTCTTAAAATAAAAGGGTTGCTTATGTGGAGGTGAGTCACACTCTCAAGGAAAATAATTTAAAAAGACAAAATGTTTTATAAGCCTTGAAGTGTCCACTAAATATTTGTAAAATAAATCAATAAAACCATAAATAACATTAATTTAAAGGTAAAAAATATATTGGCTGAAAAATAAATTTATATTACTTCATTACATAACTATTGGGTCATTATGATGTCTTAAAACACATTATATATTTAAATGGTATTTAATTTTTATCAAAAAAATTCGATTGGCTCGTAAAATTTTAAAAACATTCAACATTGGATAATTTTGATGTCCTGATTCCAAAAATAATATTCATATTATCTAAATAATTTTCTAAAAATGTGAATTTTTATATTTAAAATAAAAAGTGACATTTATCGAAAATTCATGGGTTCTGACAAAAACATCTTTCAAACCATAATAAAAATAACCATTGAATTAATAAAATTATATGATAATTTATATTTAATAAAATCTAATTTAATAATAATAATAATACTATTTTATTACAATATTATTTAATTTAAAAAAACATTAATTCATCAAAATTGAATTCTTAGTTGAATATTTACTAAAAATAATACATGTTCTTTAAAAACTATTTACAAGGTAACAATAAAAAGAATGTTTATTCTCTATACAAGAATAATCTTCGTAGTCATAGTGGCAAGGTCTTGTTACATAACCCCTTATAACACCAGCATAAGATCGAAGGGTAAGGTGTGTGACTATGATAGACTCTTGGGGTGGCTCGGATAACATCGCTCAGGTGGTAATATCTATTAACTTCCACTTCTCCTGTAGTCGATTCAGCTCAAGCTTAAAGTCTTCAATCTCAGCTTGGGCTTGGTCAAGAGCGAAGTCCAATGATGCCACCTCATTTCTGAGCTTCGGAAAATGGGCTTCCTAAGAGATAAGTCAACTAGATAAGGCCATCACATCCTTTTTCTGAGTAAATTGTATTTGTTTTAGCCCTATATTTACACTAATCATGTTATCACTATTCAATGTCTTTTTTAGCAATGATCACAATTCATAACGGTAATTTAAAATACAAAAACATAAAACCAATGATGTTTACATTTTATATAACCATAAAAATACATTTAATCATATCAAGAGGAATTTCCATTAATGAATTTTTGGGTCATTACTATTGTTGGTCGGAGTGGATACTCAAGTGGGGGGTGATGTGAGTTCCAATTAGAATTTCTATTAATAACTTTTAGGATTAAAATCCTGCAAAAAAAACAGCCCAGTTAATTAAGGCAGTAGAGATATAAGTGACTTATAGTTCAACAGGTTTCTCAAAGGTTGATTAATCCTTAATTGAATCAGTATGAGTACTAATTCAACTTTTGAAACAAGTTTACTAAACGAATCACATATACACACTAACCAGAACTAAATATTAGAGTGAATGTGAAAACAGATTTCTGTCATTGAAAATATAAGTATCGGATAAATATAGAACATATTAATTGGAAGATGAACACAAAAATTTAAACAAGAGGTTCAGTCTTAAGCCAAGACCTAATGCTCTCCGCTTGGTGATCACTTTCCACCAAGAAGTTATATTTTTGAATGATACATATCATAGATTGGACTTTACAATAGTTTTCAAACTGTCCAGGTTTGTCAACCTCTACCACAGTTATACATGGGAAAATAAACTACCAAGACACACTAGGCTTCTTCCACAATTATGCATGGGAAACAAATGAAAAGATAGTTTGATATGAGGATTTTCATTATCCCTCAGTTCCAGCACAAGATTCAGTGTGTGTATGACATACACACTACTCACAAATATAAAATACTTAAACACAGTAGAGCTAAAGATAGTAGGAATAAGTTTAGATTTCTCTGTGTTTTGGGAGATAAGCTCTGGAATCCTTTAAATGAAGGAAATGATGTTTTGGTCCTTTTATGAAAGGTGCACCAAAATAGAGTGAAGCAACTTCCAGGTTCTAAATTCCAGATGAAGAAATAAACAGCTTCATAGGTATGAAGCTCTTTGTAGCACACCACCAAAGCTTGAAAATGTTCTTCCAAAAGATCTTTGTGAAGCTATGTGATCTTCAGAATGAGTGCTTGAGTATTCTTTTTATTTCATGTATATCAGGTGTTGTATGTGTCTCTATTATGTGTGTATATTAAATATACTCTATGTATTGATGTCTGTCTCTACTCATATATATATAATTTTCCAGCTCATCTTTTTCTCATTTGGTTCAGCAGGGGCCAATAAGAGAAATGTTTGAACCATGTGTGGTCTTACTCGTACCTCGTACTGTCTCCTGATATTCCTGCAAATATCATTAAATAATGTTAGGTGCATTAATTTTCCCATACATGACCGTTATTATGGTAATAATAAAATTCATAATGTAAAGAATAGGTTATCATTAGACCAGTGGCAGATGCATGTCACACGGTACACTTCAACGGTAGTCTTTTCAACTCTGGACTTCAACAGTAGTATCTTCAATTGTGGACTTCAACAGTAAGCTTCTAACGGTAGCTTTGTAACATCAGACTACTTCAACTTTGACCTTTCTAGCAGTATACTATCTCAACATGTAACTTCATCAATGCTGGAGTTTGTCTACCAGCAGACTTCTACTAACAGTAGACTCTGAACAATGGTATAATATATCAATAGTAGGATTTGTCTAGTGGTAGCCATCTACTAACGATAGACATGTCCAATAGTATACTTGAACTCTGAAGTTCTTAACAGAAGACTTGAGAAAGAGTTTGACAGTGGACTTCTAACAGAAGCCTTGTCACATCAGTGACCTTGTAACAGTGACTCTTTGTCTGTAAGATTTGATAAGTAGATAAACGGTAGAATTGTGACAATGACCTTGTATTAGTATCTTATAATAGTGAAAATAGATCTTTAATGGTTACCTTGAACAAAAGGTGATTACAGTTAGCCTTTAACAGCAAACTTGTACTTAGATAAATGTAAACTGTAAGCTGATGCAACAAAGTAAAGAGAGTAAAAATATAAACTTTTCAGGATAAATATTATAAATTTAGATTAAAAAGGATTAGAAAATGTCTTAATATATCATTATCAGTATTTAAACATGATTTGGGATTAATAAATAGGTGATTACAACAATCTCCCCCTTTTTGACAATCACAAATTATGCCAGTTTGTATTAATTATTGATATCACAGATAAAAATATAATACAGTTACTAGAAATAGATCTCATAGTTTAGTTGTAAATTTTCATGTATAAGAAATTAATAGGAGTGTGAAATAAGAGGATATTGGTCCATTAATGATTAATAAAATCACAGGATAGGTGCCATGTCTCCCCCTTTTTTATTAGAGAAAAAGTAACACAAATAAAAAGAATAGAGAAACCTTGTATTAATGGAAGGACATTACAAGACACAAAAATAATACATAGTCCCTATAAAAAGACATAAACAGACTCAATCCACATCATTTGTAGGTAAGTGGTCTTTCCATTTGGAAGAAGAAGATGGAGGATGAGCCGGTGGATCAGCAGGTTTGGGAACAGCTGCAGGAATAACTGGAGGGGCTGCAACAGAAACTCTTATGGGTCTGTAGTGGGTAGCTCTCTGAGGTATCAGTGGAGTAAGTCTTATGATGGCCTTAGAAGGAGACATCATGGTAGAACTGCTGGGTTGAGATGCTGATAAGGTATGTGGTATGATGACTGGGGTACAGTCCACATGGAGAAAGGGTTGAAGAAGGTTTCTGAAGTCGATAATAATAATTCCTGCTCTTTCCATGGCCGATATGAAATCATCCTTTTTGTCGATAAATTTCTCTAAGGCTGGAGTTAACTGGACTAGTTGAGTTACTTGTTCTTTGAATGCTCTGGTGACTGGTGGAATCTTGAGATTTTCCAATAGAAGTTTAAAATGAGCATCAATCTGATTCTTGGAATAAATCCTTTTATAATAGATGTTAATCTGTTCCTTTATACTCTTCTGGTCCTGGGAAGCCTCTCTCATGAGGTCACTTACTATGTTCTGAACTTCATTGGTAGTGGAGATAATCTGAGTCATATATTTAAAGTCAGGTGCACTAACACCAGATATATTTTCTAACTCATCAGTGAGCACTATCCTAAAAGCTGACAAGTCCACAGGTGGTGCACTGGAGGTTGAATAAGAGGCAGAGGAAGACAAAGGTTTGATATTGAAGGAAATTGTTTCCTTAAAATAAATAGTCAACCCACTGATGAGATTCTTCACATCTTCATCCTGGCCCTTCACATGAGCTTTCATGGATTCCTTAAATATTTCAAACACTACAACAATCTGTTGCACCACACTTTTGATGTAGTGAACGTCTTTGTCTGTTTGGCCCTTAGAAGCCATAAGATCATTCAGGACTACCACTGACTGTCTTAAAAGTTCCACAGACTGAGATACATCCTTGAGTTGATTCTGGAATTGAGATATATCTTGGTATAAACTGGCTGGAATGGAAGACTGAACTGTAGCCATCTCAGAGGCAGTCATCTCTTGAATTAATCACATTGCCTTTTCCATTTCAGAGGACCTGTTATCAAACATCTGGTGTAGATCAGTTTTCAGTTTCTCTAGATCATACTTAGTGGAAACGTTCTTAGGAAGGGGAACCACTAGAGGTATGGAGACAGGTTCTATAATAGTAGGCACATGATGTCTTTTTCTTTACACATCACAAACTAAATCATCATAATCCAGCCCAAGCACGAGGTATCTAGGGTCTTTTGACCATTTTTCAATGTAATGAAGAATAGACACAGAACCAAAATGAACCCCCTCACTTTGATCTCTCTCCTAAGTATTCTCCTCTACTTGTTCTGCTCTAGGTAACTCCACAACCTCCTCTTCAAATCCAGCAGATTCAATGGATGTATGCTCTGTTGGTTCACTAGTGGGGTGAGTCACAGCATCAACTTAGTCATCAATGACTTCTATTTCAATGGAAGTAGGTGCCACTCCTTCTTCTTGGACAGACACTTTCTTTCCTATATTACCTATTAAAAGACTTCAACTGAGCTCCTCTCCATCACTGTTCTCATCATCAGCTTCAGCAACAGCATCCTACTTTCCTTCATATTTATCACCAACCTCATTTAATTCATGAGCAGAATGATCTGACTCAGTAGCCTCATCCTCTTCAGAGGTGTCTCTCACTATATTCTGAGATAGTTATTCTTCTTCAGTGGTCTCATTATCACAGTCCTTCAGAATAGTCTATATTCTTGGTAGTTATTTTGGAGGGCTAGCTGCTCCGAAAGCTATTGTCCTTACAGGACTGTTAGGAAAATTAGGATCACTTCCATCATCAATGGAGGTGTTCTCTCTTTCAGGTTCCACAACTCCTTCAACTTCCTCATCTTTATCTGAATAAGCTGGTTCTGGATCATAAGGCTTTAGGCCTAGATCTCTCTTGTCTTTTTCCCTAGATGGGTGAGTATAGGGTCAAAATTTTCATACAATGTTCCTTCATCATTCACCCATGACATCTTCCAGGGATTATAGCTAATTTTTATGAATTTGAAAATAAACGTGGAGATACACACACTGTTCTTAGCCACTATCATCTCTTCTTTATTTCTAGCCACAACCTTTAACTTTTTCATTACTGAGATTAGATTGGAATGGTATAGGGTATTTGACTTTGAGATTTCCTTAGTCATATCCTCCAATTGTGCCATCAGTAACCTACATAGGTTTATCTTATTTCCATGCTTCAGTATGTACATAAGGAATATGTACTGGTACTTTAGCACCACAAAATACCCTCTCATGGGACTTTTCACATACTGAATGAACTTAAACAAAATCTTGTTTTCTCCAATCATCTCAGATGTAATGATCTTCCATGATTTTCCATTCCCTGTCAGCTATTCCAGAGCTTTTTCATATTCAAAAATATCACTGTTTGGAGGAGCCACTCCATAATTGTATGCATACACTCCTTCATGAGGAACTCTCAATTAGGCAGCCCACTCAGCAGATGAAAAACTAGCTTCATTACCATTAACTTGAGATACCAGCCTATGCACATAATATTCCTCTTTGAACTTCAGGTATTCATAGAATTCATTCACAAGCATCAGGTAGTGTGGCCCATTATTGTTGGCAAAACATTCGGTCCATCCTTGTGCATCTAGTGCTTCCAGCACTAATGAATTTCTCGACAGCAGCTATTCTTCACTCAGCTACTTCTTAGAAAATATTTCTTTTGTTTTCAGATGCGGTTGACAGTTCTTGTCAGGGTATTTCTGGTATCACTGGACTTGGTTCGAGTTATCTTCGGATTTGGCGCATCCTCGTTGATAGTCGAGGGTTTCTTGGTTCTGGCCATGGATATTGAAGGAGGATCGATGGTTCAAATGAAGATTTAGGGTTTAGGGATTTTGAGATAAAGGTTCGAGATTGAGAGAGGAAGGTGGATTGAGATATGTTCGTAGCCTTTAGTTTTATCAATTATGGATTAAAACAAAATAAAACCAAAATAATAAATAAGAATAAAAATGGTATGGATTGCCATAAAAAATAAAATCAAACAGCGAGATATCCATCAGTGAGGTGCACCAGTTAGGTGCATCAGTGAGGTATATTAGTGAGGTCCAATAGTGAGGTCCAATGGTGAGATATATCTGTGAGGTCTAATAGTGATGTCTAACAGTGAGGTCTAATAGTGAGTTCTAATAGTGAATTCTAACAGTGAGGTTTAACAGTGAGGTCTAACAGTGAGGTTTCCATTACTAATGTTAATCATACCTAACTCATGTTTTATGTAATTTAACCTCTCAGAATTCAAAGGCTTTGTGAATATATCATCCAATTGATGTTTAGTTCCAATGAATTCAAGAGTGATATCACCCTTTTGATAATGATCCCTCAAAGAGTGATTTATCACATCAATATGCTTTGTCCAAGCATGAGATACTTATTTTTTGGAAATTTTAATAGCACTTGTATTGTCAAACCTTACAGATACAAGTTTGAATTGATATCCATAGTCTAGTAAAGTGTGTTTCATCCACATAATTTGAGCAAAAAAACTACGAGAAGATATGTATTCATCTTCGGCAGTAGATAATGCAACAAAATCATGCTTCTTACCACACCAAGATACTAGTGACTTGCCTTAAATGTGGCATGTCCCAGAGGTGCTTTTTCTATCTAACTTGCAACTGGAAAAATCAGAATCAGAATAAATCAACAAAACAATAGATTTTCTGTTAGGATAAAATAGTCCTAAGTTGGGAGTATGTTTGAGATATGTAAAAATCCATTTTACAGTAGTTAAATGAGACACATTTGTATTGACTTGAAAGCTATCACACATACATACACTAAACATGATGTCAATTCTGCTAGATGTAAGATAGAGTAAACTCACTATCATACCTCTGTAGTTGGTTTGATCCACGGGTTCTCTAGCTTTATCAGCATCCAACATACATGTGGTACTCATAGGTGTGTCACTTAATTTACTACAATCCAATGAAAAACATTTTAAAAGATCCTTTATATATTTACTTTGATTCAAAACAATTCCATTTTAATTTTGGATGATCTGGAATCCAATGAAAAATTTGAGTTCTCCCATTGAACTCATTTCAAACTCATTTTGCATCATTTTTGAAAAATCACAACATAAATAATTTTTAGTAGATCCAAAAATAATATCATTAACATAAATTTACACTATTAAAACATCTTTGGAAATCCTTTTGATAAAAAGAGTAGGATCAGATATCCCATTGGGAAAACGTATTGAAATAAGAAATGAGATGAGCCTATCATTCAATGCTCTTGGAGCTTGTACAAAGACATATAATGCTTTAGAGTGTTTAAAAACATGATTTGAATAATGGAGATTTGAAAAACTAGGGGGTTGTTCAACAAACACATCCTCAACTATATACCCATTTAGAAAAGCACTTTTAACATCCATTTGATAGAGTTTAAAATTTAGATGAGTTGCATATGCAAGTAGTATCCTAATGGATTGTAATCTAGCTATAGGTGAAAAGGTCTCCTCATAGTCTATTCCTTTCCCTTGGTTGTATCCTTGTGCAACTAACCTGGCCTTATTTCTATCTATATTCCCAGACTCATCAACTTTGTTCCTAAACACCCATTTAGTGCTTATTATCAAGGTTTCCTTGGGTCTTTCCACTAATTCCAAAACATTGTTTCTTTCAAACTTATTCAGTTCTTCTTGCATAGCCATTACCTAAAATTCACTATTTATAGCATCATTAATATTCTTGGGTTCAAGCTGTGAAAGAAAATCTTGATGTTCATCCTGGTTTCTTAGAGAAGATCTAGTTTGTGTTCCTCTATTTAAATCGCCTACAAAAGCATCAAAAGGGTGATTCTTAAGAGTCCTAATACCTATAGGAAGGGTTGAACTAGATTCTTCATTGTTGTCGGTTGGTTCAGATTCAGCAGGTGCAGATTCTGGAAAATTCTCAAAACTGGATACTTTTACAGGGGATTCTCTATCTTTATCATTAAGGTCAATAATTGACAAATCGTTTCCATGATTTTCAAGGGTGGTTTTAGGATAATGTGGATCAGTCTGATAAAATTTGACATGAAATGATTCTTCCACACATTTGGTTTTCTTATTGAACACTCTATAGGCTTTACTTGAGATACAGTAACCCAAGAAAATTCCTTCATCACTTTTGGGAGAAAAATTTTCAAGATTATATTTAGTATTAAGAATAAAGGCTTCGCAACCAAAATCTCAAAAGTAATTAACCTTAGGCTTCCTATTATTCCAAAGCTAATAGGGGGTCATTTTCAGAACATGTCTAAAAAAATCTGTTGATAATATAACAAGCTGTACTTACAGCTTCTGCCCAAAAATAAATAGGTATGTCATACTCATTAAGAATAGTTATAGCAATTTCTTGAAGGGTCATATTTCTTCTTTCTACAACTCCATTTTGTTGAGGAGTCCTAGGGAAAGAAAATTTGTGGCTATTCCCATTGTGTGAGCAGTAAGACTCAAAATCATGATTCTCAAACTCACGGCCATGATCACTTCTCAAGGTCATAATTTTTAGTCCACTATGATTTTATACAGACTTGGAATATTTGACAAAATTGGAATAGGCTTAACTTTTGTGAGATAGAAAGTATAGCCAAGTATACCTAGAAAAGTCATCTACAAAAACATAAACATAGTGCTTCCCATTTAAACTTGAAACTCTTGATGGTCCAAACAAATCTATTTGAACCAACTCAAGTGGGTGAGAAGTTGAAACTTATTTTTTTGGTTTGAATGAAACTTTGTTTTGTTTTCCCTTTTGATAGGGATTACACACTTTATCAAGTGGGAATTCTAATTTATGTAAGTCTATAACTATACATTTCTTAGATAGCTTCATAAGTGAGTGCACATTGCAGTGTCCTAGCCTTCTGCACCACAACCAAGACTCTTTATGAAAAGCATTTAAGTAGGAAACATTTTGTTTGTCTATGGAATTTATATCAATAGCATATACATTATCTTTTCTATATGCAGTGAAAACTAAATCATTTTTTGATTGGAAAACATTGCATGCATCATTTTCAAATTCAACATTAAAGACATCATCACGTAATTGAGATATTCTAAGTAAATTGTTCTTTAATCCATCAACAAAAATTACTTTAGAAACTAATATTGTATCAGGGTTACCAATCTGGCCTAAGCCGATGATTTTTCCTTTTGCATTGTCACCAAAGGTTGCATGCCCACCATCAACTTTAATTAGACTCTTGAAGAAAGAAAAGTCTCATGTCATATATCTTGAACATCCACTATCCAAGTACCATAGAGTATTATAGGAACTATTTAAACAACTTCCCTACAAAAACTGATTAAACATGGGGTGATTTTGGTACCCAGATCTTCTTGGGTCCATAGAGGTTTTCTAGTAAAACATTGGGAACCCATATTTGATTTATAGGCTTTATAAAATCAACAAACATATTTTGAGATATAAATACTTTGTTAGGTCTTTTAGAAAATTGTTTCTCAAAATATGGTCCGAAACTAGTAGTGAACTATCTAGATTTTGGAAAAATTTTGTTTTTGATAATTTGTATCTGTCCGGGCTGATATACTAGACCAGTTGTATATTTAGGAGAAAAATGTTTTCCTAGAAACTATGTCAATGTATCCCTACCATAGTAAAATTCGAATTATCCTTTCTTAATTGTTCATTAGATAATTTTAACTCTGTATTTTTCTTTAGTAGTTTATCAAATTTCTCTTTCTCTATATTTAGATTTGATTTGTAATTTGCATTTAAATCTTGTTTTCTTTTTAATGACTTATATTTATCCTTGAGTTCATTAAATTTTTCCTCAATCATTTCACAATATTTAGATAATATTTCTATATTCATATTTTCATTATTAAGAGATTAACTTTTATTCCTAGAACAATAAGTATTATGCACAAGGGAATTAATTGTTACCTAATATGTCTCTTTCATAAAGCATAGATTTTCTTGTTTGTTCTGTTCTGAGTCTAAAGCATTAGATTCACTCGAACTGTCTTCCTAAGCACTCTAGGTTTCTCTCATAGACTTTTTATAACTTTTTCCCATATCATCATATATTCTCTTGAATTTCAACTTGGGGCAGTCTGCTTTCATAGGACCTTTTCATTTACATTCATATCATACTATTTCTCTTATGTTCTCATTCCTCTTTCTATCTTTGTTCCATTTTCCTTTATAATCATATTTTCCTTTGATGTTTTACTTCCTAAAGAATTTATACTTTTGGTAGAATATTTTGAATCTTCTAGAATGTTGTGATATCTCCTCATCCCTGTCTGAATTTGACTCTTCACTTATGGAACTATCTACAGGTACTTGAACTTTTTCTTTGTCTTTACCATTTTGAGGCCGAAGTCTTGAATGTTACTGACTTCTTTCTTGGTACTTCTTCTATTTCATGATTCACCTTGAGCACTTCTTCATACATCATCAGTTTTTAGTTAGATCCTTTATAGGTAGCTTACTGATGTCACATGATTCTCTGATTGATACAAAAGTGCCTCACCATCTGTCAGGTAAACATCTAAGCAGCCTGATGATTTGGTCTTTTCTGGCCACTGGTTTCCCAAGAAGATTCATGGTGTTTACTATCTCATTGAACATGAGATACCTTTCAGAGATAGATTCATCAGGCTTCATTTTAAAGTTATCATATTTAATACTATAGGTATTTAATCTCATTTCTTTAACATTGGTTGTTCCTTCTTGAGAAACAACCAAAGTATCTGAAATTTAAAAAGCAGTCTTACATGCAGGTATTCTATTGAATTCTTCATCACCCAAAGCACAGAATAAGGCATTCATTTATTTACAATTATTATTATAAGTTTTTCTGGTTACTTGAGATCATGTGTCCCTAGAAGTAGCAGGTAATACATGTTGTTCCTCAATTGTGTACCAGATTTCAGGTCCTAAACATTCAAGATACATTTTCATTTTCAATTTCCACTGACCATAATTATTACCATTAAAGAAAGGTGGTCAGTTAGTAGCAGCAGACTCAACTCGGCTATCCATATAAAATTAGGAGTTTAAATAACTGAAAATTTAGATATAACAAAAATTTTGAGATCTTTAAGATACAACTAAAATCACAGTTGAAAATAAATTGAAAAGAAAAAAAACCGGTTTGATGGTATGAATAAACAAACCTATGATACAAAATGTTGGTCGAAGTGGATACTCAAGAGGGGGGTGAATTGAGCTCCAATTAAAATTTCTGTTAAAAACATTTAGGACTAAAATCCCCCAAATAAAAACAGCCCAGTTAATTAAGGCAGTAGATATTTAAGTGACTTATTGTTCAACAGGTTTCTAAAAGGTTGATTAATCCTTAGTTGAATCAGTATGAGTACTAATTTAACTTTTGAAACAAGTTTACTAAATGAATCAAATATACACACTAACCAAAACTAACTATTAGAGTGAATATAAAAACAGATTTATGTCTTTGAAAATATAAGCAGCGGATAAATGTAGAACATAGTAATTTGAATATGAACACAATAATTTAAAAAAAGGTTCAGTCTTAATCCAAGACCTAATACTATCCACTTAGTGATCACCTTCCACCAAGCAGTTATATTTAAGAATGATACACATCTTGTATCGGTTTTACAACATTTTTTAAACTGTCTAGGATTAGAAACCTCTACCACAGATATACGTGGGTAAATAAATTACCAAGCCACACTAGGCTTCTTCCACCGTTATGTGTGGGAAAAAAAGAAAAGATAGTTTTATATAGGGATTTTCAGTATCCCTCATTTCCAGCACAAGATTTAGTGTGTGTATGACATACACACCGCTCAAAAATGTAAAATACTTAAACCCAGTAGAGATAAAGATAGTAGGAATAAGTTTAGAATGCTCTATGTGTTGGAAGATCGGCTCTCGACACCTTGAAATGAAGGAAATGAGGTTTTGGTCCTTCTCTGCAAGTTGCCTCCAAAACAGAGTGTCGCCACTTCTAGGTTATGACTTCCAGATGAAGAGATGATCAACTTCATGGGTCTGAACATATTTTTAGCACACCACCACAGCTTGAAAAATTTCTTCCAATAAATCTTTGTGAATCTCTGTGATATTCTGAATGAGTGCTCGATTATTCTTCTTATTTCTTGTATATCTGGTGTTGTATGTGTCTCTCTTATGTGTGTATATTCAATATACTCCATGTATTGATGTCTGTCTCTACTCATATATATATATATATACTTTTCTAGATCAGATTTTTCTCATTTGGTCTAGTAGGGGCCGACAAGAGAAATGTTTCAACCATGTGTGGTCTTCCCCGTACCTCCTATAGTCTCCTGATATGCCTACAAATATCATTAAATAATGTTAGGGGAATTAATTTGTCTATAAATGACCGTTATGATGGTATTAATAAAATTTTTAAAGTGAAGAATATGTTATCATTAGACAGGTGGAAGATGCATGTCACAAGGTAGACTTCAACGGTAGTCTTTTCAACTGTGGACTTCATCGTTAGGCTCTTCAACTATGGACTTCATTAGTATGCTTCTAACGGTAGCTTTGTAACATCAGACTACATCAACAGCGACCTTTCCAGTAGTATACTATCTCAATTTGTAACTTCATCAATGGTGGAGTTTGTCTATCAGCAGACTTCTACTAACGGTAGACTCTGAACAATAGTAGAATATGTCGATAGAAGGAGTTGTCTAGTGGTAGCCTTCTACTAATGGTAAATATTTCCAACGGTTGAATTGAACTATGAAGTTCTTAACAGAAGACTTGAGAAAGAGTAACAGTGGACTTCTAACAGAATTCTTGTCATAGTGGTGACCTTGTAATGGTGACTCTTTGCCTATAAGCTTTGATAAGCAGAGCAACGGTAGACTTGTGATAATGACCTTATATCAGTAGCTTATAATAGTGACAGTAGATCTTTAATGGTGACCTTGAACAGAAGGCTCTTACCGATAACCTTTAACAATGAACTTGTACTTAGATAAATGTAAATTGTAAGCAGATGAAACAAAGTCATGAGACTAAAAATATAAATTTTTCAGGATAGATAATATAAATATATATTAAAAAGTATTAGAAAATAACTTAATATATCATGATAAGTATTTAAACATGATTTATGATTATCAAAATAGGTGAGTGCAACAACAATCTCCACCCCTTAAGAAATTCCACCCACGAAAATTAATTTTCCCACACTAAAACAGATGTTGGTAACTCTGCTTTATAATTTCCTTTGATTCCCATGTCGCTTCTTCAATCATGTGGTTTCACTACAACACCTTGACGAGGGGAATTGTCTTATTTCATTGACCTTGTTCTCTATGATCTAAGATCTTCACTGGTTTCTCCTCATAAAAAAAATATCATCCTCTAGTTGTACTACCCCTGAAAAGAGTACATGTGCAGGGTATGATATGTACTTCATTAATGATGATACATGAAAGACATCATGTTCATTGGCCATGGTAGGTGGAAGTGCTATTCGATAGGCCACAACCCCATTATGATCAAGAATCTTGAAGTGGGTGATGTACCTAGGACATAACATTCTTTTCATTGAAAACATCATGAACTTCTTCCCTATAGATATGAATAAAATTACCATGTATCCAAATTTAAACACCAGGTCTCGTTGATGGATATCTGCATAACACTTATGACCACTCTCGGCTACCTTGATATGCTGCTGAATGGTTTGCACCTTCTCCCCCATTTCTTCGACCATTTCTAGTCCTATTAGCTTACGCTCACCAACTTGATCCCCACATGCCTATGTTCTACACCTCTTCCCATACAGGGATTCATAGAGTGCCATTCTGATTCTTGAGTAGAAATTGTTATTGTAGGAGAATTGAACTAGAGGAAGATATTGATCCCATCCTCCTTTGAAGTCCATTGAGAATGGTCTCAACATTTCCTCCATTGTTTGGATAGTCCACTCAAATTGGCCATCAATTTTAGGATGATAATTCATACTGAATTTTAGCTCAGTATCTTGAGCATGTTAGAGACACTTCCAAAACATAGAGGTGATTCTTGGATCTCGGTCGGATACAATAGATAGTGGTTCTCCATGAAGCCTTACAACTTCCCTAATATATATTTGTACCTGTTGATTCAATGATAAATCCTCTCAAATTGCAATAAACTGTGATGAAATTGTAAGAAGATCCATAACAACCTATATTGAATTGTTTCCTTTGGATGTATTCCGATGTCTGGTGACAAAGTCCATGGTGATGTTCTCCCATTTCCATGCTGGTATGGGCAATGGTTGCATCATCCCCTTAGACTTCTGCCTTTTTGCCTTCACTTGCTGACACACCAGACACATTGATGTATACTCAGTGATTTATTTATTCATATTATCCCAAAAATAATTCCCTCTAAGATCTCAATACATCATTGTGTTTCTAGGGTGAATAGAGAAATTTGAACTATGTAAATCATCTAAAAGTTCTTTCTTTTGCTCTGGTATTGATGAAACACATAGTCTTTCCCCAAATATCACAATTCCTTTATCATTAATATTGAATGCCGAGGATTTAACTTTTATGATATCTTCCACTTTCTTCTGAATTCCCACATCATCCGTGTGAGCATCCATTATCTTTTCCAAAAGAGATGGTTGAGAAATCATTTGTGAAATTATTGATGATGTTCACTTCTTTATTCTTCCCATGACTATCTTCATCAAATCTATGAAGTTTGGATCCTTCTCAATTCTCATCAATGATAGAATTACTGAGTCCTTTGTATTTGAAGCTTTTTCCTCCTTGTTCTCTTTCCCAGGCTGGTAATGGATTGAGAATTCATAGTCTTTGATCTGCTCTTACCATATTCATTGGCACATGTTTTACTCTTTCTATGTAAATATATACTTTAGGATTTTGTGATGCGTATATATTTCTCACCTCTTCCAAAAGAGATAATGTCGTCAAATTTTTAATTTAAAGATCACCACAACCAACTCTAGATAATGTGTTGGTTAATTCTGCTCATGAACATTCAATTTCTTTCAAGCATAGGCAATGACATTGTCATTTTGCATCAACACACAGCCCAAGACCTTCGTCCAAGCATCACTAAATACCCCAAAAGTTTTCCACTTGTGGGTAAAGTGAGAACGGGAGCAACGATAAGCCTCCTTTTAAACACCTTGAAGCTTTCATAACATTCATCACTCCTAGAGAAATTTTCTCCCTTCTTGGTTAGATTGGAAAGAGGGTTGGACAATCGTGTGAAATTTCTCACAAATGAATGATAATTTCTATCTAACCCTGAGAAGCTACAGATATTTTTTTATCGCTGTTGGCATTGACCATCCCTCTAATTCAGTTGTCTTGGGGGGATCCACATATATCTATTTTCTGGTAATGATATGGCCCATGAATTTGACATCCTTCAACCATAACTCACAATTTTTGTAGTTTGCATAGAGATTCTCCTTCCGTACGATCTCTAGTAGTGTTTTTAGATTCTCTTCATGACCCTCTGTGGTTTTTGAGAATAACATAATATCATCTATAAAGACTACCAAAAAAAATTATGTAATCCCTAAAGACACAATTCATCAAGTCCATGAATATTTTTGGAGCATTAGTGAGTCCAAATGGCCTTACTACGAATTCATAGTTCCCGAAACTTATACGAAAAGTAGTCTTGGTGATATCTTTCTTATTTACACATTCATGATAATATCCCGACAGAAAATCCACCTTGTAAAAGTATTGGGCTCCACATAGTTGATCTAACAATTCATTGATTCATGGGAGAGGATACTTGTTCTTTATCATGATTTTTTTAAGCTCATGATAATCGATGCAAAGGCACATTGACCCATCTTTATTCTTAATGAAGAGAACTTGTGCACCCCATGGGGAATCACTCGGGCATATAAACAATTCATTCAGATTCTCCTATAGTTTTTTCTTTACCTCCTAAAGCTCCACAACACTCATTCTATATGGAGTCTTGGATATTGTCAATGCCCCAGGTATAACATCAACTGAGAATTCGAAATATATTCTAGGATTAAGACCAATAAATTCCTCAAGAAACAATGCAATAAATTATTTCACAATAAGAATGTCAATATAGATGGTTTCCTCTTATGGCTCGATTATCTGAGCTATATACACGTGCTCATAGGTCAAAAATATCCATTCGTGAGATGATTGAGCTAAAGAAGATCCATCTTCCTATTTTCACTTGTATAGTATTGGGGGTTGATTCCTCAAATGGAGAGTAATTTCCCTCTCACGAAAATTTATGTTTTCTCTATATAAGGAAATCCAATCCATGCCACGAATTGCATCAAATTCTACTATATGGAGTATTACATGGTTCAATGGGAAATTCAATTCCCAAATTATGATAGGGGAGGAGTTGTATTCATGGGATGTAATGATAGCCCCATTTTCCATACTGAACGACATCTTCACTTCAATGATTTTTGGTGGTGCTTGGATTTTTCTACTAATCTTTTGGGATATAAAATAATGTATAGAACCAGAATCAAAAATTACATTCAATATTCTTGAATAATTAACTGGCGTACCTTTCACCACTTCGTTGTTGGGGTTCACTTCAGCAGTTGTGATGGAAAATGCTCTCCCTTGATACCTTGGAGGTTTTTGGTTGCCTCTGAAAACCGTTGGCTTAGGGATATGATTCTCAAGATGCACTGGTACTTTACAGTTTTCACAATGAACATTTCATTGAGGTTCGAAAGGAGCGTTCCTATCCTTGGTTGCAGCCGCGAGTATTTCTTGTCGGCAATTAACTGGTAGGTGCCCTTCTCTTACAATACTAAATCATTTACTCATCCCCTTCTGGAAATTTCTTGTGTGCTTATTTCCACACCTTTGGAAAATGGGTTGCCGGATATTCTTAGAACCATTGTGTTTTTCCATCAGACTGCCAACATTGAAGTCCACCTTATGATTCATATCCCCAAGAGACCCATGAGATTCTTTGATCTCCATTTTGACCTTGAGGGATAATTAGACAATTTCCTCATAGCTATCGAAGTCACAGATTTCTAGAACTTTCTGTAGGCTAGGTTTCATCACACAAAATAAGTGTTCAACTGTGTATTCGGGGGTAATGACAATGTCAGAGGCTTATCATGAAAGCCTTGTAAATTTTTCATCATACGCTCTGACAGATTCGTCACATTTTTTCTTGAGGTCAAGGAAGTCCCTTTCCATCTTAAGTCATAGTGTGAGTGGAAAATTTTTATGGAAAAACATCTTCTATAAATCATTCTATTCCAACCCCTCGATCTTCTCCCCAGGCTTCATATTTTTTATCAAAGTCCACCATTTTTCATCTTCAACCTCCATACAATTAAAATCTAGGAGAACCTTCTCTTGTTTAGAATATTGAAGGATGAATAATATCCTTTCAATGGAGTTGATCCATTATTCAGCGATTGAGGGATTAGATGCTCCATTAGAAGTAGGAGGCCTTTGTCTCATTAAGCTCTCGATAGAGACTTGTTCTTGTGGGGGGGGGGGGGGTTGAATGTTCCTTTTGAACATGTTTCTATTCAAATATTGAGTTAGTTGAGAGAGAAGAATTACAAAGTTGATCATTCCCACTCCCATCAGATTGGGAATATCATTAGCATAGTCATCACATTGATCTTCACATCAGTTGTTAGCCAGAGTCCTCTTATTACTGTACATTGACTGGAAAAAAAGGAATGTTAGGGGTAACACATAAAAGGTAATCCAAGGAGAAAACTGATGACTTATAAATAAATTTTATTTCCTTAACTTATGAATCCATAAGCTTCCATATATGCTATTCAGGATCTACATTCTAACATATATTCTTCAGAGAATTTTGTATGTCCCTTAATAATTGTTCATAATAATCTTGTAAATTTACCAAATCATATCCCTCGAGAGTTTCATAACCACTAGTGAAGTAAGTCCTATTGTCGTGCACCAGTTCTCGTTTTTTTTCTATCTCAAATTGTTGTTTTTGGGTATTACCCCTCAGATACATATGTTCCAGAGCCGCCTCTACCTGCTCGTATCCAGACAGGGATATATTTTCATGATAAAACACTTACTAAATACTCACCAAAACATAGGGATATTTTTATTATAAATAGTCTTGCCTCTAATCTTCACTAGGGTTTTCTAATCCCAATCCTATAAATAACTAAACCTATCCTCTGATACCAAATATAATGACCATGAATTTTTTACAAAATTATCATGATTTATTACATAAACTCTTCCATTCATAAAACATGGATGATCGAGAGGTCTAGTTTTTTTTGGGTCTTAGTATAATTACATGACAACTTAAAACATTAAATGGAACATCTTTATTGAAAATAACCTTTACATTACCACTAAATTCCCTTGTATATATCATTGCATGGTATATCTGAGGACATGCCTAAGAAAAGGGTGATCTATAAAGCCTATTAATGGAGTAAACATGGAATAAAAAGAGGAATACAATACATGTTATACAATAGGAGTATCAATGGATCACAAGAGATACATGAACATAAAGTCATGATAAATCATGATAATCATAACATTGAAATGTGGCAACAACACATAACATGGAATTAGCATGAACCATGGCTCATTGCACATAGAGTATAAGTAAATCCTCATTGAAAATGAAGCCCAAGTAAGCCCTCATTACAATTTAATTATCTTGAGTCAACACTAACTCCACATGAGCTATCGTGATACTATAATTTACCTAATGCATTGGAGTGCTATCATGGCGCACCCTTCTTAAACATTTCATTTCATGCATAAGTGTGCCACATGGATCATTAAATATGGAATAAATGATCATAATTTATTACATGATAAAGGGAAGTGGAATACATACATGAAGCTTTATAATAAATAGGTAAATTTTCATGAAAGTTAATTCCCTTGATAGAGAAATGTGCATGGTATTCACTACATAGTGACATTGGCTTGGAAAATCATAGTGCAATTTCGGTAACCTAACGGTGTGGGATAAGAACACATAAAAATGGTTGATGAGAGTGAAAGATTTGTCTCATCATATTTACATGAAATGGAAAGTATGGGGTGATATAGATACATGTACTAGAAAACATAATGTAATTTAGATGCATAATACAAAATAATTACTTGGATGTAAATGAGGAGAGAGAAATCCCTCACAGAATTTGGGCATGGTAATAGGTGTACATGGGAGACATTAATGAGAGATAAAGGGGTCTCCCATCATCAAAGCATAAATATGGAAGTATGGGAGATGTGAGAAATCAGACCCCAACATTTTTAATTGAAAAAAATGGCATAACAACTTAATGAAAATTTGAAAAAAATGAGAATGGAAGAAATCCCTTACATTGAAGTGTGATCCCAAAAACCTGGGAGAAGCTTGAGAGAGGATTATTGGGATCTTGTGGCACCATGGGAGGATTCTAGAGAGAGGAATTTAGGGGTTGGTTGATCTTCAAATGCTTTTATTGAAGTTTAAGTAGGAGTTTTGGTGTGTTTATATTGGAAATGAGAGGGAATTATTAATTATTTAGGTTTGGGACACCTCACATTAAACTAATCAAAACCACAAACCAACCCATGGTTTTTGACCATGGTTTCTTCCAAATGGGAGTGGAAAATAATTATTTATAAGGAGAATGGCCGAAAATCTTAAAATAATAAGGTTTATTATGTGGAGGTGAGTCACACTCTCAATTAAATCAATTTTAAAAGACAAAATGTATTATAAGCATTGAAGGGCCAACTAAATCTTTGTAAAATAAATCAAACAAACCCAAAATCCCATTATTTTAACGTAAAAACATATATTGTTCGAAAATAATGTTTATAGTCTTATATTACATCACTATTGCATCATTATGATTTCATAAGACACATTATATATTTAAATGGTATTTAGTTTTTACCCAATAATTCGACTGTCTCAAAAAGTTATGAAAAATTCACCGTTGGATAATTTTTATGGAATGATTCAAAAAATAATATTAATTTTATCTAAATAATTTTCTAAATATGTGAATTTTTACTTTTAAAATAAAAACAGACATTTAACATAAATTCATGGGTTTTGACCAAAACAACTTTCAAACCATAATAAAAATTACATTTTCTTTCAAAAAATTATATCAATATTTATATTAAATAAAAATTAATTTAAAACTAACAGTATTTTATTAAATATAATTTAATTAAAAAATCTATTAATTAATCAATATATATTTCTTAGTTGAATGTTAACTAAAAATATTACTTGTGTTTTAAAAACAATTTACAAGGTAACAATAAAAGGAATGTATATTCTCTATAAAACAATAATGTACATAGTCATAGTGTTGGGGTCTCATTTCATAACTCCTTATAACACCCTCATAATACCTAAGGGTAAGGTGTGCAATGGTGATAGAATCTTGGGTTGGCTCGAATTACATTGCTCGGTTGCTAATCTCTTTTAACTTGCACTTCTCTCGTAGTCTGTTCCTCTCAAGCTTAATGTGTTCAAGCTCAGCTTGGGCTTGGTCAAGAGAAAAGGCCAATGAATCCACCTCCTTTATGAGCATCGAGAAATGGGCTTCGTATGGGGTAAGTCTACTGGATGTGGCCATCACTTCCTTCATCTTTGTAAATTGGATTTGTTAAATCCCTATATTTAAACTCATACTGTGATCACTGTTCAATGTCTATATTAGCAACGGTCACAATTCATAATGGTATTTTAAAATCCAAAAACATAAAACCAATGATGTTAATATTTTATATAACCATAATAATTATATTTAATTAGATCAAGAGAAATTTCCATTAATGAATGTTAGGTCGTTTCAGAAATTATCTGGTAGGAACACATACACGTGTTAGGATTTTAATATCAATACAATTAATTTTTAGCCAGAAATAATATCTAATAGTAAATAATGGTTCTTATTTATTCATCATAGTTTTTAGATGCAGTTCAAAGAATTCAGTTCAAAAATTATAAATTATAAGTTTCTACTGATCTTATACATCCTCTAATGTTGTTTAACAGTTTTAAGATATTTTCACAACTACGAAATATTGATTTTTTTGTAAAGGGTATACATTTAAATGGTAGTGGGAAATGATTTTGAAGTGAATCATTAGTTGAAATAAAAACGTAATAATGGAAGGAAAAAATATTATTTTTCAAACATCATTATCCCTAATTTAATTTCATGCACAATAATCATAATGTTATGAATATTGAGAAAAATATTTGTAATAGGTTTATCTTAACCATACATCATAATCATGAAAAATTTATAGACCACCTCAATGCTCAGAAGGGCATAAAAATAATGAATATAATGTGTGATCTAATACATTGATAATAAAATGTATTATCAAGTAATGGTATCAATGATAATTAGGGATAAAATTACATCTCATATAATTTTTAGTCATGTGTATATATTTTAAGGGTTTTTAAGCAACATATAAATTTGGGTTTACTTAAATAATTATGTGATACATCGATTGAAAAGGAATTAATAACATGTTTTGTTTTAATGGTTACTACCATTTTAATTTCATAAATTGTTATCTAAAAAGGATAATATAATTGTATAGAAATTAAAAAAATTAATCTAAAATATATAAAATAAATATCTACATCTAACTAAACCTAAAAACCGTCATGATAGATTTGAACTGAGGCTTCATGTAATGGATATGATCTATCAACCATCATTTTTCTGCCATGATGTAAATAACTATGCATTTTCTCAAAGAATCTATGTTAGGTGGCCTCACATATTATAAATCGATGTGTCAAATTGAGTATTAAATTATTTATATTATTGTACTCTTAATTAATCTATTCTGGAAACTTCACTAACTATGTAACCATGATTCATTTAGTTCATATTATGGATACCTTGGTCATTTGAAGTATTATGTATAAAATAAATATTTACCTAAAGGATATATTTTAATAATTTTTAGAACATGAGTATATTTTCCTTTTTCATGATAGTTGTATGATATTGAGATGCGATTCAATACTGTTGGTCGTGTTGATGGTATATCAGCTAAATTTAAACTACACAACAAAAAAACAATAATTCCTACTATTTACTGATCGGTTGGGATGCTCAAAAATATTATCATAAAAAAATTATTACAAGCCCATGTATTTTTTATTTTGAAAATAATAAATATAGGTCTTTTTTTCACGATATTAGGATAGAAATATAGTGATTCATGATATTATGAACATGAATTAAAGAATATATAAAAAAAGTTCTTAATAAATATCATATTGAATGCTATGAATGGTGTGTGTGTTTATAAATATTATAAACATAATGTTGATAAGTATTATAAAACATGGGACAATAGGAAGGGATCAGCAAACAAGATAAAATCATCAAATTTTGTTCTAATGAGGGGGGGATTAATGTTGTGGAGTGTTATAACACATGAGACTAGCTGGATAGCAACATTGAAAATATACTCCTTAAGGACCTGGACATGATGTTGTATTATCTTTTATTCAATCTTTACAAGTTAAGTTACTCCTATAATTTCAGCCTTGATTTTATTTATTTTGTAATTTTTTATATCATTTAACTTACGTTTTTTATCTGTTTTGATTTCACACATTTCCAGAAATTCTTTTTTTGTAATAAAAATTTATTCATAACTATACTCAATGTGATTATTACATTAAAAAATATTATTTTTATGTCTAATAATTTATATATCCATTTATAGATCATCAATACTAATACTCATTATTATTTATCAAAAGATTTTATGTTTCTGGTTTTAGGTCCAGTAAAATATGATAGAAGGTTTGACACATACAATGTGAATTAAATGAAATTTCATTCTGTGGATCGGTAAAATGGTTTAAAATAATAGAATAGTGTTATATTCATAGTTACTAAATTTTGATACAAAGGAATGTTGACTAATATTAATTAATCAAAATACCATGATCATTTTTTTATTCAAATTCAATTGAGTTGATATTATTAGTTGTTTTAAATATATTCCATTATAATTTACTTCAATAATATTATATCTCTTAATGGACGTTGGTGACTATAAATTATAGGATTTCTGTATCTTCTCATCAGCATAAAAATGTAATATTATGTAGAAGATGTCAAGTATGATGGGTGGAGTATATTTATTCACATAAAACTATTAGAATTGAATGATATGTGTAATAAATGGGAATATTTTACCTCTAACATTAAATCCCATCAACATAAAAAATTTGACTTATTTTTTCATAAGGATATCAATCATATAATTCATTCAAGGTTGGATAATGTGGATGATTTAATTATTGAGTTGTATAATAACATGATTGAAATAAAAATCATTTTATGTATATCCATCCATTAACCAATAAACAACCTATAATATATGTTATTCATTTCTAGTATTATCACCTATTATAATAATAAAATTGATTTTGTTCCATGAATTTTTATGTTTTAATAAATTAATTGTTATATATTTTTGTATTGTTAACCATTCAAAATCATACCTATCTATGTTATTGTTTACAACATTTTTCATCTTTTATCGTTTCTAAATTTAGTTTTCTACATTAATATTTCAAAATTTATAATATGATGTTCTTTTATAAGTTTCTAAATGATAGTAATTTTATGGAAGCCATTATTCATGGATCCTAGTAGTAAATGACACACTAAAACCTTATTCATTAGGTTCAGCATGTGGAAACATTATAGTGAGGGAATTGGTGGGAACAGTTTTGTATTTATGAGTATATTCATGGATGATGGTTAGAGGTAAAAATTATAATGGTAATAAAGACATTACATGTGTAATATACTATTTAATATTTTATCACAATTTAATGCAAATATTTCACTAATAGGGAAAATATTGACATATCTGATGACTCAAATTTGAACAGATTGAAGATAGTTGCCCCAATTAATTATTACGTGGTCCCCACACATGTTGTTATAGGAATATTTGGATATATTCTAGTCTAGTTAGGGGGTGATCATTTTAGAAATTTTGATTACATATTCTAATTAAAGGAATATGTTTCAATACTAGGAGAATAAATTATTTGTGTCTCAGATATAGGAAATTTTAATATATTACAACAATATTGAATGAATTTATTTAATTATGTTCTTATATTTTTATAATGATTAATTTATTAAAGATGATATAAAACATATCTATTACTGATCTAATCATGAGAAAGCATACATTGAAAATTTTGTGTAAGGAAACCAATTTGTTAAATGATTATTATTGAATTAGATAAATGATACGTTATTGACTGCCAAAATTTTAATGATAAGGTACCATAAGGGGTACCTAGATAGTAGTGGATGGTTTTTTTGACCGTTATTTAAAAGGGAATATTTTTTCCTAAAAATGTATTATTATATTAATATCATTTTACATATATACATTTTTATGAAATGTAGATGTGCATAAACTAATATTAAAATAATTTTTATTTATTATAGGATATTTCAAGACAAACCTTGTCATGTATAGAGATACAAATCATCCCCCACTCTAACAGTTCAATGAGTTATTCTTGAATAAAATTATTTATTGTAATATTTTTATTAGTTAAAATATTTATATGATAACATTTTATTTTTTATAAATTACATTTTTATTTATAATTTTATAATATTGTTAATTAATTTATGGAATAATGTCTATTGGGTGGAATTTTTTTTGGAATTCAAATATTTAATCAGATGTGATTTTTCTGAATAATGTTATCAGTTATGTTGGGGTATGAATTCATATTTCATTATCAAAAAATTATTTTTAGTTTTCACTTTGGTAATATGTATTTCATTAAATCTTAATATCATTTTATTTATATCTAATGAATAAATAATTATGGTATTTTAATACCATTTAGTCCTTCCTAGTCTCCCAGGATGATTTAATTTGATAGGCCCTCGGGAATGAGTATCATGGCCATGTGTGCAGGTTAGGATCAGGTCAATTACTGGTTGGTTTCTTTAAAAGGACACAAGGAATACACCATCATGTATTCCATGTACTATTAACCCCATAACTCAAAATTTCTAGAGGAATTCTATTACTATTCAATTAAAAGTACCGAAATAGGAGAGCACAATCTATCAACAAGGGGATTATATACAGATGAAGGATGAAATTTTCATTGAGCTGTAGAAAGCATAGGTTGTATTAAATTAGAAGCCAACTAGATGTGTCCATGATAAAAATATTTTTATGGATGGATTGATTGAGTAGGTAAATACCAGGATTTCAAAATTGTTTAATAAAAATAAATTTATTATTTTATTATTTCAAAAAAATATACAACATTGTTTAATTTTCAACTAAATTTTCATATAGGTTTCTTAGAAGTGAGTGAAAAAATGTGATGTGAATTTGTATTTTGTAGTGCTTTTTTGTAACAAAACGTGTGATAGACAAACACAATGATATGGGGATTGAGAAACCATATTTTGTTTTGTTGTAGAGGAAATATATATTTCTTTTACAGTAAATTAATTATATTTGTTCATTAGATATTCTATGTTTTCATATGAAGTTTCACATATACTTATCATTTATAGTATCATTTGGCTTTCATCAAAAATAATTCCACGTATTGACTTCCATTACATTTTGATGACATTTTGCCTTTTGTTTTGGTGGGGAAAATGGATGGGAATTGTCTTAGGGAGTCATGAGTTATTGTATAATTGCTGATATATGGTGGGTAATATTTCTTGGTGTTCTATTTTGGGATGTTCTTTTGATTAATTTATTTATTTGTGAGTAATAATTTCTTGTGATTTTGATAAATCTTCATATTGGGAAATATTTTGTTATATTGAGAAATATGGGATTGTTGGTATCATACTAATGTAATTCGGTTATTGTCTAGGCGATGTGTTTTTTGATGGGTGGTGTATGAATCTTGTAATATTTTTATCCTTTGTGGAAATGACATATTAGGGTTGGGATGGATTGTATATAATTAATGTGATAATACTAGGGATTTTAGTATGCTCATTTTAGGAGAGAGAGTAAAGTTGACCTGTATAATTAAGATATTTTATGTATATCATGGGTGTATATGTTTTGAGTTTTATCCATTTTTCAAATGTTATCATATTTGTACTTGTTATATTTATGGAGTTATGTTGTTTCTAGAATTAATGTGAGGTTTTATTAGAATTTTTATTATCTTAAACTGAGGGTTATAATTTTTTAAGGATTTATATAGGAGAATTTTATGATATTATGGGTTATTAGTACATTTTTTAACATTATTTGTCAGCCTTGTAAAGGTAAAATTATTATAGAAATTCATTTCATGATATTTTCTAAATTCTTATGTATTGAAAGTTATTTGGTAATGAGGTGTTAACAATTTATTTTGATGTTTTATAAAATTGTAAAAGTGGTGTTCAATAGATAGTTAGATATAGTGATGTTGTGAAACAATGTTTGGGAATCTATATATATGGTGGGCTTATTGGATTATGTTGTAGGATCGAAATAATGATGTAGATGCTCAATTTACAAGAGGGGGGTGAATTGTAAACTTTAAAAAAATTGGAACCATTAAAGTTAGTTATGAATAACTATGTTTTTCTTAAGTAAAGGAAAGGGATAAGTTTAACAAAGTTAAACTTAAGCAAATTCAAAACACCTCTAATACCAAATTAAAACTTGGAAATAGATTCCGAAAGTAGGTTCCAGAAATATGGTTCCGGAAATTGAAACATAACAAAAGATAACAATATGAGATTCTAACTTAAAGAGTATAGAATCTAAATGAAACAGAGTACAAGTAAGGAAGTATAAGAAAGTTATACTTTCCTTAAATACAAAATGCAGCGGAAATAAACAAGTAGTAAAACTACAAGTAACAAGATATAAGTCTTTTAACCCAAAGAGAAGGGTATCCAACAACCTTGGATAAAGGTCCCTTGATTTATACTTTCAAGAAAGTCTGTCTTACCCACACCAGGGTAAGCCCTCGATATGAAGATCGGAGTCTCTGTCTTGCTATCCCCACAAGCCCTCAACTTCAAGGTAGTTAGTCACCTCTGTCTTCCTCAGCAAGGAAGCCCTCGACTTCAAGGTAGTCGGCACCTCTGTCTTCCTATCCCCGGAAGTCCTCGAATGTAATCACCAACATTCGGAGTCGCAAAAAGCTTTGAGAGTTAATAAGAGCCTCTCTCTCTAGAAATCACTTCAAGCATGTAATCACATGAGTCGAAGATCAGTCAGCCTTTCAGTACACCAACTGCTCTGAGCTCTTTCAAATGAGCTCCTATATATAGGTAAGGTCGGCCTCCTTTCCAACGGTCATATTTTCCTTAAAAATCAGAGGGACTTGTAAACGTGTAACTTATCCAACGGTTAGTTCATAACAGAATACACGACATCGTTTTATAACAAAACAAATGTAACAGAATATATGACACTGTTTTAAATCTTAACTAAAAAGATTCGGAGTGAAGGTTTGGAGTTGAAGTTCGGAGTGTAAGGAAAGAAATAAAGAGTAGACAAAATATAAAGTCATAAGAAAAAAGAAAGTTCGGAGTGAAGATTCGGAGTCTAAATAAATTCAGAGTGTACAAAACAGAGATGATCAGATTCTGTTTAATAGATGAATTCGAAATGAGAATTCATCATCAGAATTCGTAATGAGAATTCGTTGTCGAACTTAATAAGAATTCGCATCCTGAATCTGATGTAGAACTTAATTACAGTTCGTATCCAGAGTTCGGAATGAAACTTCATTACAGTTCTCATCTGGATTTCAACGTGAAACTTTATTACAGTTCTTGTCCAGAATTCGGATCCTAAAAACAGAATACCTCATATCAAAGTTTCAAAAAATTCTGATAATATAGAAATTAATTTGAATCTCATACATCAAGAAAAATCTAGATGAAAATATGATAAGGATAATTTTTCTTACAAAAGCGATTTTCCTTATAAAAGTGATTTTCCTTATAAAAGCGATTTTCCTTATAAAAGAAATTTTCTTTATAAAAGCGATTTTCCTTATAAAAGCAATTTTCCATATAAAAGAAATTTTTTTAAAGATAAGGTGTTTGTGATTTTCAAAACAAGAAGGAATGGAAAAGTCATAAGGAAAAACATACTGACTCAACAATCTCCACCTTTTTGGAAAGCACAAACAACCTTGAAAAAGAAATTCTAAGAAGAAAGAAAAACATTAAGGCTTATCTCCCTTTGCTTTAAGGATATTGATGAATACGACTGACTCCCCCTTAGGCTTTGAAACTCTAAGGATCGTATTCTAGATTTCTGGAGTGACACTTCCTTACGAATAAGAAATTCTTCTTTAATAAACCCCCCCCCCAAGATAAACTCTTATTAGAGTTTGTTTTCATTCTCACCCTTTGTTAGAATTCTTTTTCCCTTTCATTAGAGTTCTTTTCCTTCTCCCCCTTTGTGATTTTCAAAAATAATATAAGGGAATGAAAAATATAACAAAGTGTCTGAAAGATTAGTAGTAACAACAAAAATAAATGAGCAAGAAATTTTTTTTTATTAAGATTGAAAATTTCAACAACAAAAGAGTTAAATTACAACAAAAGATCAGATATGTCTATTTGGGATCTTTTTCCTTTGCCATGAGACCCTTTAGAATAGTCTTTATCTTCTTTAAGTCTTTATGATCTTCTTCATCTTGCTTTTCTAAGACCACTATTCTTTCAGATTGAGCTTCAATCTTTTCTTCCTGGGCTTGAAGCTTTTCTTCTTGAGCTTTGATATTTTCTTCCGGAGCCTTAAATTTCTCTTGAAACTCAATAAGATGATCTCTTTCAAACTTCCAGTTTTGAGAGACAGAATTTAGCTTCCCATTCAGATCTCTGACTTCTTGAATCCGGAAGTTCTTTTCATCTGTCAGCTTCTCTTCAAAAGAAGAAGTCAGCTCATTTATCTTCCTTTCCTCAGTCTCAAAAGCATCTTTAACATTGTCTTGAAATTCGTCGAATAGCCTCATTTCTTCTACAGTCTTCTTCGACCAGTTTGTCATCCTCTTGCAAGATTTTCTATGAGCTTCGTAGCCAATCAAAAAGGTTTTGAACTGAGCCTAAATCTCAACACACTTGTCCATAACCATAGACATGGAGTTTGATTTCTGATTCAAAGCATGTTGGAGCATCTGGAATCTTGAATCAATACTAGAGAAGGTCAGAATGGTTCCCACTAACTTTTTCAAAGACTGAACAACAAAGTCATACCCCAACGAATAGGACTCCGAATCCGAAACTTTTCTTGGAGAATTTTCTTCTTCAACAGGGTCAAGCGTTCTCTTTGAAGAACTACCAACTTCTTTTCTCTTCACCACTACTGAACTCGGAGTATCAGCAAGAATTTGAATTCCCTTGTCTTTTTTTCGGAATAGAATCATGTTACGGAGTTTTCATTTCACTATAAGAGACTTGGACAACATTATCTTCCTCATCAGCAACTTCCTGAACACCAACCTATACGTTTTCCATCTGAGAAATATCATGTAAAAGTTGTTCTTCTTCTCCATGATAAGCTACTTCTTATTCTCCTTTCTCTTCTTCCATTGCTGGAGTGACTATCTTCGAAGATTCAGCTTCTGAAGTTCGGAGCGATAAGTGTTCCGAAGGTGTCCCCTTATAATCATCTACTTGTTTCAACACATCTCCGATTTCACCACTTCCTTCAGCAACATATTCTTCTTCTTCCACTTGCTCAACATGCTCACCTTGTTCAACTGGCTTAGCCACTACCTCTTCCAGAGCAACAAAATCTCTTCCTGGAGTCTTAGGTAGATATTCCAATTAAAAGTATCTCGGAACAGGAATGTTCGCAGAAACCATCTCATTTAATTTTAACAAAGCCTGAGCTACCTCAGCCTCAGACTTCTTCTTCATGAGCTTATTTTCTTTTACTAGTTTTTCTAGCTCATCGACAGTTCTTTCCTTCAAGGACATAGCCTCCGCAGGGTCTAAGACAAACTGAGGATCCCCTTGCACTCTCTTTTCTTTCATCTCCCTCCATTTAGAAACAACCTCATCAAGGTAAGATTTCTTCTTATTTGGTTTTGGAGGTGCGGAATTAACTTCCTTAGACTTGGGATCCTCGGCTTCTACTTCCACATCCTTCAATTTTCTCTTCCTTACTGGCTTAGAGGATTCCGGATCAACAGCTTTCGGAACTGATTCTATTTGAGCAGGTAGTTCAATAAGCTGTCCAGACTCCATGTCAAAGGCTACATTCATTCTTTTGAGTGTACCATCACTCACCAGCATAATCATGAAAACTCTTGGCTTAGATTTGCAAGCTTCCTTGAAATACTCAAGGAACCAAACTATCAACTTGAAGAGGATTGCTGGATACATAATAATCTGAGCTCTCAGATTTCATTTCTTCAAGTTCTCAAGAGTGATAAGAATGTACTTCATCAAATTAAACTTCCTCAGATTTATCAGAAAATCTAGGATGTAGATATCACTCTTCTTCAAGCTATCTTTGTCACCTTTCCTTGGTATGATAAGACCCTGTACCCATAACTCCAGAATCTGGAAATTTTTAGATAAACTAGCAATCTTCGGAGCCTTTTCATCTGCCAGTCCGAGATTTTCTAAATATTTTTCCTTGTCGAAGCTACCTTTAGAATCCGGAAACACATGAGAAATAAAATCAGCTTCACCTTCATTATTCAGCCCTACCAAGCTGGCTGCCTTGGCATATGAAAGTTTATAAGTCTTATAATAAGACTTAAAGGACAACTCCTCCTTTCCATCTTCCTTGAGAAAAGAAATAGTCTCATAGAACTCTACATGAAAATCTGAATATACTTCATCTTGGTTCGCAGGTTTTGACACTGCAACATCTTCCCAACCATTAAGCTTGATATTCTTAGAAATAAGAGAATCGTACTTGTTGAAGAAATCCAGATTAACAAGCCTCTCTCTATATATTAACCACTTCGAGATCGGCTTAGATGAAGACATATCTTGAGAAGCTACTTCCACAGACATTCGGATTTGAAAACCTGTAAGAAGTTCGGAACTGCAAAAACTGATGTTCGGAACGGCCTAAAAACAGAGAGGCAGAGCTTTGAGACGATATATCTTGAAAACCGATGTGGGACAATCATTTGGGGTACCCTTTATATAGGTAACAAAAAAATGGTTCAACTTCCACAGTTGATCGAACGGTTGTGATAAGCTGAGATCAGATCTGACGGTCAAAAACCAATTCTATTGAATTCGATGTTTTGAGGTCTTTATTAAAATAAAGAATTAAGAAAACTATAATCCGAAAACAAAATATACGAAAATTCCAGCAAGTAAAATATGATTACAAAAAATTTAGTAAGGAAATCATACCTTTCGGATTGGCTTAGGAAGATTATTTGTAATTGGCAACATTTTTATGAAAACTAAAACCAAAAAAAACTTTATTACGAAAAGACACAATTTGGAAAACTTGCTACGAAAAATAAACTTAGTAAGGGAAAAAAACTTAGTACGAAATTTTTTTTACAAAATTTTGAAAATGAAAAACTTATTATGAAAGATTCGGTACGAAAATCCCATTATGAAAATATCAGTACAAAATTTTCCATTCCGGATGTTTCAATATAAACATTTCCATTCCAGAAGTTTTCTATATGAAAATATCCATTCTAGAAAATTTTAGTTCCGGAAATTCCCTTCCAGAATTTTGGTTCCGAAATGTTTGAAATTTTTTTTTGAAAAACTTTGTTAAACTAACAATCAAATGTACTCCCCCTATGAAAAGTAGTTTATTGTTGTAAGGAGATTTTTTTCAACAGAAAGTTAATTAATAAGGATTACCTTACGGTTATCATTCCTAACTTCTGTTTAATGTATTTAAATCTATTAGATGGTAAAGATTTTGTGAAAAGATCACCAAGTTGATCTTGCGTTCCGATAAACTGATGAATAATATCTCCTTTCAGTGTGTGATCCCTAAGAAAGTGATGCCTAATATCTATGTGTTTTGCATGAGAGTGATGTGCAGGGTTCTTACTAAGGGAAATGGCACTTGCGTTATCACACAAAATTTGAGTTTTAGTAAAACTCAATCCATAGTCAGTGAGTGTGTGTTGCATCCAAAACACTTGAGCACAATAACTTCCAGCTGCTACATATTCAGCTTCAGCAGTGGAGAGTGCTACATAATGTTGCTTCTTGCAAGACCAAGAAACTAATGAATCTCCTAAGAAATGACAAGTTCCGGATGTACTTTTTCTATCCATTCTACATCCACCAAAGTCAGCATCAGAAATGCTTTTTAGGATAAAATCATTTCTAGAAGTATAAAATAATCTTAGCTCCATGGTTCCCTTAAGGTAGAGAAAAATTATTTTTACTACCTTTAAGTGAGATTCCTTAGGATTGGATTAATATCTTGCACATAAGCATACTGAAATCATTAGGTCTGGTCGACTAGCTGTTAAGTATAGTAGACTTCCTATCATACCTCTAAAATATGTTTGATCTACTGATTTCCCAATTCATCAAGATCTAAAGAGTTTGAGGTACCAATAGGAGTACTTATACTCTTAGTGTTATCATAACCATACTTTTTAAGAAGATATTTAATATACTTATGTTGAGATATGTAGGTTCCTTCTGGTTATTGAGAAATTTTAAAACAAAGGAAAAATATTAACTCACCCATCATACTCATTTCAAACTCAGATTTTATTAGACTTGCAAAAGAGTCAGTCAAAGATTGCTGAGTTGAACCAAATATGATGTCATCAACATAAATTTGAACAATCAAAACATTTTTCTTATCTTTCTTTATAAAAAGGGTTGGATCTGCATTTCCCTTAACATAGTTATTTTGAATCAAAAATCCAGTGAGTCTATCATACCATGCTCGTGGGGCTTGTTTAAGGCCATACAGAGCTTTGGTAAGTCTAAAAACATAATCAGGATGTTTTGTATCTTCAAAGCCAGGAGGTGGTTCAACAAAAACTTCCTCTTGAACATAACCGTTAAGAAAAGCACATTTCACATCTATTTGGAAAATTTTGATATTAAACAATGCTGCAAAGGCATGTAAAATACAGATAGATTCAAGTCTAGCTACTGGAACATAGGTTTCTTCATAGTCTATTTCCTCTTGTTGATTATAGACTTTAGCAACAAGTCTAGCTTTATTTCTTACTATGACTCCATTTTCATCACATTTATTTCTGAACACCCATTTGACTCCAATTACAGAAGTTTCCTTAGGTCTTTCAACCAAGGTCCAAACTTTATTCCTTTCGAATTCATTTAGTTCATCTTGCATGGCTTTGATCCAATCATCATCACCTAAAGATTCATCAGTGCTTTTAGGATCTAATTAGGAAAGAAATGGTAGATTTTCTACTTCATTTCTTAAGGAACTTCTAGTCCTTACAGGTTGATTTACATCACTAATGATACTATCACTGGGATGATTCTTAAGAAACGCCTGATTTGGGTTTTGAAAAGCCTATTCATCAACATAGGGTAGAAGGTCTTCTGGGGGAAATGTTTCATGAATATATTCTTGAACATTATCCTTATCAGAAGGTTCTTCTATCAAAGGTTGATAATCAGTTTTTGAAAACACATCTGAGGATGTAGGCTGAGATGTTTTAAAGACAAAAGGATCTGACTCATCAAATTTTACATGTACTATATCTTCAACAGTACAAGTGTTTTTATTAAAAACTCTATAAGCCTTAGAGGTTGTGGAATAGCCTAAGAAAATACCTTCACAGATTTTGGTTAGAATTTATGTAAGTTATCTTTAGTATTCATAATGAATACTTTGCAACCAAAAACTTTGAAGTAGGATAGTCTTGGTTTTCTACCATTCCATAACTCATAAGAAGTTTTATTAAGAAAAGGTCTAATCAAAACTCGATTTATAGTAAAACAAGCAGTACTTACAGATTCAGCCCAGAAATGTCTAGCTATAGAATATTTACTCAACATGGTACTAGTTATTTCTTGAAGAATTATATTTCTTCTCTCAACTACACCATTTTTTTGAGGAGTTCTAGGTGCTGAAAAATTGTGAGTAATGCCTTTTTTACTACAAAAAGTTTCAAAATCAGAATTTTGAAATTCTCCTCCATGATCACTATGAATAGTTTTCAATGGAATGTTGTTTTCATTTTTAACTTGAGCTCTAAAACTTTTGAAATAAGAAAAATATTCAGACTTCTTTGCTAAAAAATAAACCCAAGTAAATCTAGTGTAATAATCAACTAGAACAAACCCATAGTATTTGCCTCCAATACTTCCAGTTTGTGTTGGTCCAAAAAGATCCATGTGCACTAACTGTAATGCATCAGTTTTTGAGACTTCACCTATTGATTTAAAACTAGATATATGTTTCTTGCCATATTGACAAGGATCACAAACTTTAGAAGAATCAAATCTATGCTCTGGTAGATCCTTAACAAGTTTCTTCTTAGAGAGTTTACATAGGTTCCTAAGGTTACAGTGACCTAGTCTTCTATGCCATAACCAGTAATGATCTTCCATTACACTTAGGCAAGGTAAATCTTGGCTTCTAAGATCTTCTAAGTTTAAGGTGTAAACATTCTCTTGCCTTTTGGCTGAGAGAATAAATTCTTCCTTGGAATTGTGAACTAAGCACTTATCATTCCTAAAATTCACAAGGTAACCTTCATCACATAACTGACTTATGCTAATGAGGTTGTTCTTAAGACCCTTAACAAAAAGAACATTTGAAATCGATGTTTTACCAAGAAAAACAATATTACCAATACAAATAATCTCACCCTTAGCATTATCTCCGAAAGTTACTTTTCCCCCTTTCGTTTTGATAATCTTTTCAAAATAGCTTTTGTTACCAGTCATGTTCCGGGAACATCCACTATCCATGTACCATGTATTGTTGCTGGTACTCTCTTTATTTACCTAAAATTAAGAAGAAAATTAGACTTTTGGAATCCAATCTTGTTTGGATCCGAGATTTTCAGATAATAAAATTTTAGGAACCCAGATTTTCTTAGAGAAGTAAGCTTTGTGAAATCCTAAGGATTGGGTTTGGTTAAAGGACAACTCTTTGCCCAGTGACCACCACATTGACACTTAGTACAAAATGGGGCACTTTGAGAAACAAAATAATTGTTACTAAAAAATGGTTTTGCATGGGTATAACCAAATCCGGATTTATTTCTTAAAGGTCGTATTTGGGAATACATTTTATCAAAATTTTCTTTACCATGGGTAAAGTTTGATAAACACGTCTTTAAGGAAAAAATTTCGGACATGAGTTTTACAACCATGTTTTTATCCTTAAAATCATTAGTTTTAGAACTAGAGTTAGGCTCGAAAACATTTTTCTTAGAAATTGCTTTTTCTAACTCTTTAGAAAGGTTGTTCTTCTCAGAACTTACTTCCTCAAGATTTCTTGAAATACTTTCAAAATCAGCATTTTTCTTATCAAGATCTTTAGAAAGATCCGATATCTCTTTTGTAAGAATAGAATTTCTAGAGTTTTCCTTATCAAGTTTTTTATTGAGTTTAGAATTCTCAATCTCAAGAAGTTTAGCAAACCTAGAGACTTCTTCATAATTAGGTAAAGTATTTTCTTCATCAGAAGAGGATTCTTCATCAGAAGAGTTATAATACTTTCTATTATTAGAATTTAAAGAAACATTGGTCAATGATTCAGCATTTCGTACCTTACCCATAAAACAATGATTATCACTAGGTAATCTGGCTATAAGACCAAGATTCTTCTATCCTGAAGATTCATAATCAGAAGATTCATCTGAAGAGTCACCACCACTGGCACTCCACGTGTCATTAGCTTTCAGAACTTTCTTAGCTTTTGCTTTATAATATTTCTTTCTGTTCCTGTCTGAATGTCTTTATTTTCTTTCTTTCTTTTTGAGCATAGGGAAATCTGGTCTTATATGTCCAGCTCTCTTGCATTCATTACAAGTAACTTCTCCATATTTCTTATCTTTCCTTTCCTTTTTCTTATACTTGGATTGGAAATTTCTCTGTCCAGCTATCTTGTTCATCCTTCGAGCAAGATTTGCTAATTCATTTTCAGAGATTTCACTCTCACTAGAATCTGACTGAATTACCATCTTCTTAAACTTGGATCTGGTTACTCTCTTAGGAGTCTTAGCTTTCATATGATTTGATGTAGTTGTAAAATAAACAGTACCATTTCCATTTTTCTTTTTGATGTTGTCAGCATCTCTCTTCATTCTGGTTTCATGTTGGAGAAGAGTTCCAAAAATCTCAACAAGAGAAATCTGAGTCACTTTCCTGTTCTCATCTATAGCAGTTCTTTTTGATTCCCACTCATTAGACATGATATCAATTATCTTATCCACAAGAGCTTCATCATCTAAACCTTTCTCTCCCATATACTATAGGCTGTTGACGATAGTCATAAATCTCTGTTGAACTTTATAGATTGGTTCTCCATAAGGAAAATTGAAGCCATGATATTCAGCTCTAAGCATAGCTCTCCTAGTCTCAATCTATTTAGAAGTTCCAAAGTGTGTAACCTCTAACTTCTTCCAGATACAATTAGCTGCTTCACAAGAAGAAATTTGGATATATATATTTCTGGTCATTGAACACAGTAAAGTATTGTGTACCTTATAGTTGAGTTGATATTCTTGCTTTTCTTGGTTAGTGAAAGTTCTATCTTCCTTGTCAGGAATTTTATAATCACCAGTAAGCATAACAAAATTGTCTACTCCAGTATTGATAACAAAAGTCTTCATTCGATCTCTCCAGTACTCATAATCATTACCATCAAAGATTGGTGGTCTTGTAGGATTTAGATTATCGATAGAACCAACATTAATTGCTATCATACTTATAAAAACCTTCAGCACACAAACTTGTTAGTAGAAAAGATTCGTAATAACAAAGTTCGGAATGACAGCGTTTGGAATGAAAAATTCAGAATGATAAAGTTGGCAAGAAAAACTTATTTGTATGTATAAGTATTTCAGAGACCTGCTCTGATACCAATTGTAGGATCGAAATAATGATGTAGATGCTCAATTTACAAGAGGGGGGGGGGTGAATTGTAAACATTAAAAATTCCTTTGGAACCTTAAATGTTAGTTATGAATAACTATGTTTTCCTTAAGTAAAGTAAAGGGATAAGTTTAACAATGTTAAACTTAAGAAAATTCACAACACCTCTAATACCAAATTAAAACTTGGAAATAGATTCCGAAAGTAGGTTCCGGAAATATGGTTCCAGAAATTGAAACTTAACAAAAGATCACAATATGAGATTCTACCTTAAAGCGTATAGAATCTAAATGAAACAGAGTACAAGTAAGGAAGTATAAGAAAGTTATAATTTCCTTATAATACAAAATGCAGCGGAAATAAACAAGTAGTAAAACTACAAGTAACAAGATATAAGTCTTTTAACCCAAAGAGAAGGGTATCCAACAACCTTGGATAAAGGTCCCTTGATTTATATTTTCAAGTAAGTCTGTCTTACCCACACTAGGGTAATCCCTCGATACGAAGATCATAGTCTCTGTCTTGCTATCCCCGCAAGCCCTCAACTTCAATGTAGTAGGTCACCTCTGTCTCCCTCAGCAAGGAAGCCCTCAACTTCAAGGTAGTCGGCACCTCTGTCTTTCTATCCCCAGAAGTCCTCGAATGTAATCACCAACATTCGGAGTCGCACGAAGCTTTGAGAGTTAATAAGAGACTCTCTCTCTCTCTAGAAATCACTTCAAACATGTAATCACATGAGTCGAAGATCAGTCAGCCTTTCAGTACACCAGCCGCTCTGAGCTCTTTCAAATGAGCTCATATTTATAGGTAAGGTCGGCCTCCTTTCCAATGGTCATATTTTACTTAAAAATAGGAGGGACCTTTACACGTGTAACTTAACCAACATTTAGTTCATAACAGAATACACGACATCGTTTAAAAAAACAAGTGTAACAGAATATACGACACCGTTTTAAATCTTAACTAAAAAGATTCGGAGTGAAGGTTTGGAGTTAAAGTTCGGAGTGTAAGGAAAAAAATAAAGTGTAGACAAAATATAAATCCATAAGCAAAAAGAACATTCAGAGTGAAGATTCGGAGTCTGAATAAATTCAGAGTGTACAAAAAAGAGATGATCAGATTCTGTTTAATACATGTATTCGGAATGAGAATTCGTCATCATAATTCTTAATGAGAATTTGTTGTCGAACTTCATAATGATTCGCATCCTGAATCTGATGTAGAACATAATTACAGTTTGTATCCGGAGTTCGGAATGAAACTTCATTACAGTTCTCATCTAGATTTCAGAGTGAAACTTTATTATAGTTCTTGTCCAGAATTCGGATACTAAAAACAGAATACCTCATATCAAAGTTTCAAAAAATTCCGAGAATATAGAAATGAATTCAAATCTCATACTTAAAGAAAAATCTAGATGAAAATATGATAAGGATAATTTTTCTTATAAAAGCGATTTTCCTTATAAAAGTGATTTTCTTTATAAAAGAGATTATCCTTATAAAATCAATTTTCTTTATAAAAGCGATTTTCTTTATAAAATCAATTTTCCTTATAAAAGTAATTTTCTTAAAGATAAGGTGTTTGTGATTTTCAAAACAAGAAGGAATGGAAAAGTCATAAGGAAAACCTTATTGACTCAACATATGTGGCATTAAGAATATTTGTGGTAATATTATGAAAATTGGTTATAGTTTGGCATAGATGAAGTGGAATAATGATGAGATTATAATGTTCTGATATTAAATGAATGCCTTTTTAAATTATATTATCTATGGATTTGGGTGGTTTGATAAAGTCTTTCTTTCATTGTTATTTGATCTTTCATTATGATAATTCAGTTCCAATGATTTTTGAAATTGTTATTAACCTTGTAATTATTAATAGTTTCTTATATTTATATGAATCGTTACTTTCATTGGGTTTATATATTTATAATCATGGTATTCTTTCAAAAAATATCTCAAAACTTGATAGTCATATATTAAATATATTTATATTGTTCATAAAGATTATCACATCCAATTATAATTTATTATATACAATAATTCATTATTAGTTATTGAAATATATATATATATACATTTCAATATAATACTCATTTTTATGTGATTTTAAATATGTTTTAATTGGATATCTATTTACGGTTGGTCGATTATTATTTTTAGAATATCTATATGATTCATTTTTTATTACAAGTGATATCTTGTGCCTTCATGATATGATTGAGTATGTTGTTATAATTTTTTTTGTTTTGAAATTTTATTATATGATTATAATTTAATTTTTTGGCTATTATTTTATTTTCTAGTGGATTCATTTCTTGCATAATTAAATTTATAGAAATATATATTGGCTTTCTTAATCATTACATATTATGTAAGAAAATTACGGACATTTGAACCTCTACTATATATGGTAAAAACATTTACATCAGTTTGAAACACCACTATATAGGGTAAAAAATAGATGTAGTTTATAACCCCACTAATATGATTCCATATTTTAGAAAACAAAACCATGCTATATAAGTTTTCCCAAAACATCATAGAAACAAATTAGAAATTTTGGAAAATACTTGTATTTGGATTGTGATGACAAAAAATATTCATGGTTTTAAAATACTATCATAGAACCATTTGGCGGTGATTCAAACAACCGATAATACCCAATCTTGTTTTATTATTTTGTGAAAGAGTTGATGGATTAAATTCATGTAATCTAGAAGAATTTAATACAGTTTTTGGCATAGACAAATCTTCTCTTGATCATTTACTAATTTCATCAGTGTTTTTTATTAGTGATCTAGTCTTTTTGAGAATATCTAAGTATTTAGGATATCGATTACTGAAGGATAAATCATGTAAAAAAATGAAATATGATCTATTTTGAATTCATTGGTTTAATTGAGAATGCGATATATTAGTTAATTGTTTCAACAAAATATTATTTTCTGAATCATGTATGTTATGTATCTATGTTATAGATGTTTCAATATGAACCATTTCAAATCATTCAGATGGAATTTTTGGATTTCATACCTAATATCATATTTTTGAGAAAATATTATATAATTATAATATATAATAAAATTTCCCAGAAGTAAAACTTATACATTTTTTTAGTGTTGTGGTGACATCAGAATGTTTTGGATGAAATATGAGAGGGAGAAACTTTTATAAGATCAATGTAGATAATGTTTTTGGGGAAAATGATAAGCCAATTACTCTTTTGGTGATATAGTTCATTTGGTGAGGGGAATTATATTAGAAATTATTTTGGTGTTTAATTAATTTACATTTATATTATTCTTGAGTTTATTTGATAGTTGTTTTCATATATTAAAATGTAATTTTTCATTATAATTATCAAATTATTTAATAAGGAATATGTTCCACCAATACCATGTTTTTGGAATGGAATGTGGGGGTATTTCTAATTTATCTTGAGCACTCCTCCTTAAAATAAATAAACTAATAACTAGTTTTGATGGATTAAAATTGTCACAAGGAAACTATTCAAAAATAATAAGAACCAATTTTGATGTTTGAGTCTATCAAATACTCTTTATAAACCCTTTGAATAATGGACTTCCTAAAACCTATGGACAAGTAATCATGGATTCAAGAGGTCCCCCGTTGTCCAAAATAAAATGTGGTACAACTATCATCATGATGAATAAATAAATAAAAAACACCAAGTACCTAAAATTAAATTACATATAAATAAACAAATGGAATATAATCAAGTTTATATTGAACAATAACCAAATTAAACTACTCAATTTTCTAGAAAAACTCAAATATTAATCTTATGCAATCCTTGGTGTCCATGACCTACTCAACCAATATGATATTTATTACTCCAAGAGAAACCTATACTGAGAAAATGATATAAGGAAAACATCAACTCATCAAAACCCATGTCATGATTATAAGATGGGGTGAGTTCACCAACTAGGTGTGATCACCCATTCTTGAATAATATTGAAAGATATTGAAATAAAGGAGATATAAATAAAAAACAAATATAAGGAGGGAAGTAATTCCCATGTAAAAAAACCACCCATAAAACCCAAAAGAAATTATAAATAAGGAAACATGTCTTGTTATCAAGTTCTATGCATTCCACCATAACACCTGACCAAACAATATTCATCTCCATCACAAATGGATGATAGGGTCACCTATAAAAAAACACTAAAAACATAAAAATAATATTGATAAAATATCATATTATACCTCAATATATACTATACGAAGTTGGGTTGATTGTTGTTCCATGTTATGAAAACTACCCAAGGGTTGTAGGTGGTTAAAAAATTTGGTATATCATTCATCTCTTATCACTCGAGGTATGTCACATAAAAAGAAACGTAGGAAACCATTCTCACTTGAGGTAATCCACATATCCCATCAACAGAAAAACCACATCACTAGTGGTTATCTCAGAAATAACATCTCAAATTACCCATTCTCACTCGTGGTAGGTCATGTACCCTATATCTCTTATGTTCAGTCCACAATTATCTCTAATTTGGGAACCCATTTCAACCATGGAAATCCTTTCCACACATTTTCACTCAAGAATTTTTTATTCTATAGGATCTTCATAACACAAACTATAATCAATCTCTAGTAATAATCACATACTCACCACATGCATGTCACAACAAATATTGAACCCATCACTTCTTTCAAACTCACTATCTTTTCAATGGAGTATTTCCAACCTAATACATAGAATTGTACAATACATTATCTAAAAATAATTATTTTAATACACTTTATGATACCTCAATAATACAAGGAAACATGTTTTTCACCTCAACTTTCTCATCCACCCCATACGTTTATTTATTAATGTATGCCAGTTCCAACTCTTCCCACCAATGGTTAATTACAATATAATCACCAATCAAAGGATTTGATAACGAAAAAAAACATCCACATCAGATATTAAAGACATAAATACTCTTGTAATAAAATAAATTCTTCTGAAATCACATTCATAGAGTATAGCATGAAGTCATTATTTTGAAAAATCGTTATCAATCACTTGAGGTTAATCAGTCCAAAAACTACATAATCAATCCTTTTGATTCCTTAAAAAACCAAGATAAAATGGAAATTTTAAATAATTTTTAAAAATAAGTCACTTACTTTTAATTATCAATTGGAAATTTCCAAAAATACTCTTAATATAATTCTTAAATGGTCCCATTTATATTTTCAAATATGATTCAAAAACTATTTCTAAAATCACAACTTGTATTTTCAAAATTTAGTTTTATTTATAGATTTTATACCAAATTTTAAATGCGAAAGAAGTAATTATTATAAATCCAACATAGACCACTATAAAATATATAAATTGGGTCTCTAGAACTCATTTAACATCATACTTTTTTGTAATAGTTTTTTTCTATTTTATAATTAAGTCAAATAGAGATCAACCGTATCAATCAGTAAGGATCACTCAACCGTAAAAATGATTAAAATGGCAGTTATAGAATTTGAATATAAAATCAAAAAAATTGTATGGGAAATAGTAAATTAAATTCAAACCACCGTAAATGATTATCCATAATCCATTGTAATACTTTACCATCATTATTTTAGTTTTAATGTTTATATATCACCCAACAAAAAAATTAATTTAATTTAAAAAAAGTTAAAATACTAAAGTAATATATCATATTCCACACTTATTGGGATATTTCATAATACTGAAACGTTAAAAAATATGATGTGGTGTAATCACAATATGAAAATAGATGTAAGACACCAAAAATATCTAAATTAAACACCTATATTTATGAAAAGATTAAAAAATTCTATAAAACCAATAATTACATCCTTAGGTAAAAAGTGCTCTCTGTGGATGATATGAAATTACATGAATAACTTATTTTAAAAGATCCTATAATAGTTGCACTTAAAATCTTCATCAATCATGAAAATTTCACAAATATCATATGATATTTTCTCTGTAAAACCCTAACTAGAAAACTGATATCCAATTATTATAAAGGGAGGGTAATGAAATAGAAAAGGGAGTGATCATACTAAGAATTAACAAAATAATGAACTTCAAATAATTTGTGTCAAAGGGGGGAAATGGGTGTATGGGAAGTGTAGATCTACATTATCCTCTATTTACATGACAGAATATGAAGAAACCCATTATGGTTTTTTCATTTGAATTCCCAAAATGATAAACTTTAACCTTTTAGGAATGAATCCTAGGATCCCCATCACAACATGATTAGAATCGTTGCTCCATGATTCACATTTTCCTTGAAAGGTTATGGAACCACCCCTAAGGGTTTAAGAACAACCATCCTATAAAGAGGTGATAAACCAACAACCATAACTTTTGTATTGATACCCCCACTATTGGGGTGTTGTAATAGTGTTGACCCTTTAGGTTAGTGTTTGACAACTCCCACAAGGAGGGATAGACACCCTTGTAATACTATAAATTTGTCCCTCACTAAATCACTACGATACCTCTTTTAACAATTAAATGTCACTAAATAACTCATTATAACTATCTATGGGAATTTGTTCACTAATATAACACTCTTAAAACATCTGATAAATCAATAAAAAATGATAAAGACTCTCATTACACGATCTAAATAGAAAATTACAACTACACCATAATTCACATAAACTATTAACAACATTGGTCACTATATTATATTTTTGGTATGTGATTTTTTGAAAAATATTTTAAATGAAGAGATATTATATTAATAAATTGGTGACATGGAATTGATTTGCTTTATGAGTCATGGAGAATGAAAAAATTATTTTTTTAATTTTCATGCTTTTTTAGGTCTTATTCTTTTCTACTTAGAGGATTTAATTGGGTTATATTATTCTAATTTAATATATGATGTTTGATATTAATTTAATGTTGGGAAATTTTATTAAATCATGGGTAATTATCAAAAAATTTAAATAGTAGGATATTTTTGGTGTAATTTGAAAACATATGGTGTTTTTAGCCTCATTATTTAGGTAGAGAATTGGATATTTTCTATGAAGATAATTAATGGGTGATTTAAAACACTTATTATAGGAATTGACGTTCTATTAATTTATTGTTGAAAATAATTATTTTATCAAAATATTGTATTGATATATTATCCTCTAGGAACTCTTTTTATATACTTTATTTGTGGGATTTAAATCATGAGAAGATATTAGTAGATGATGGTGGGTTTAAGAAATTGACGATTGATTTTCATGGAATATTTTTAAGTTGAATGATATTGTCAATAACATTGTAAAGTTATAGATAAATAAACATTACTCTAAATAATCCATGACATAAAATACATTTACACATGATTATGAAAAATTTAATGGGGACATTTTCAGGCATATAATGTGAGAGTGGGGGTTTTAAAACATTTGGATATTGAAATGTAATCATTGTATTGTAGAACTTTTCATGAACTTGACATTATAATTTCAAACTTCTTATTCTAAACCCCTATGAAAGTTTGTTACATGAGGTGGTTCGAACATGAAAAGTGGCTAGGATACTCACTAATAACCATCTACTGTCTACCATAAGGTTACATGGGGTTCGTAAGGTTTTTAAAATTGGTCTATTTCAATTGATAAAAAATCATTTAAACCTCTTATGAATTGGAAGATTAGATATTTTTTAAATTGATATAGGTTATGGGAAATATAGATGATAGGGATTGGTGGTTTTACTCATTTTTTTGTTCAACTTTTTAAATTATTTTAGGATAAAAATAATTGATATGAGGACTTTATTATTTCCCAAACTCGTTTTTCTTCCATGGTTTGTGATTGATGTGATTTTAAAATGAATTATTTAAAAATAATATTTTATAAAATTATTTATGTGAAAAATATTTTATTTAATTATCATTTATTTATATTTTTTATAAAATGTAAAATATGGGTTTTTGTGAAAATAATCAATTATGGTATTTCCAATCGTTGCCTTTTCGTTATGAAATTAGGTTTTATCTTAAATTATGTTTTAATTTTTTATTTTTTTTAATTGAATGTATATCATAGAACATTATTTTATCATAATTTTTTTATTTATACTTTTTTTAGAGGTATAAGTGTTAGAAACACGATGGTTTGAAATAACATTAAGGAGTGCTTCTAAATAGACATTATCGGGGTGGAATGACCTATATGGATTTTGGTAGGTGTGTGAATGTTAAATAAAGGTGTGTTCCTATTCAATTTAGCTTACACATTGATTCATTCTTGAGGACTTTTATATTTATCATAAACATTTAATTTTTGGAACATAATTTTATTTGATAAAATATATAAGGATTAAATATTTTAAATAAAATACAGTTTCATTTGAAGGAATTACTAAAATCGAAAATTCAATGTTAAAATGATTAATAGTAATTTATATTGATAAAAATTCAGTTTTTTTCTTAATTAAATTGGTAATTTGGTTTATAAAAGATCATACATGGGAATTCAATACATTGTTTCTGTGAAATACTACTAAATAATGTGTTACTCACACTTATCTACACATATATGTGTTTATTTATACATTTTTTACAATGATTCATAAAAGATAGAGGCTACCGTGGTCATTGTTTATAGATCTCAATAGCTATGCTATAATTGATGCATATTGATTTTTGGTTAAGAGATATTAGGTGATTTATTTACTTTGTATTGATAGGTTTTAGTTCTCAACATTTGGTCATTATATATTGGTTTCTTTTGTTTTTTGAAGCAAAAGTTTTTATACTTTATTTCCATAATGATTTTCCCAATTATGGTTTTTATGATAAATACATATGTTGATATACATATGAATTTTTTATTAGTATATATGGAAAATCATTCCTCAGAGATTATGGGGTATACTCTGGGGGTCATTATCAGCCTATGATGATTGGGACTGTTGGTCATGTCATCTTGTTATTTTGATAGGGTGTCTAAAAATTTTTCCCAAGGTCATATCTTTATATAGTTAAACATTAATTTCTAAAATTATATTTTGACTCTAGTATAAAATACATATTGGCCACTCCATAAACATGATATCTAAATCTAACATCACCTTACTATAAATTATAACATGTGAAGTTTCCAAATCATATCAACTAAATTATTATATTAAAAACTCCTTGTGTGTAACACTACATCATATGTGGAGTGAAAATCATTACACCACTTTTTCAACTCTTTCAAAAATCTAAAATAGTCCAAAAAATTATGGATCAATAATTCCCAATTTCCACAATTGATATTGTCTGAACCCTGGAGACGCAAATAAAAACCTAATCTATTACAACCTAGGACACTATGGGAGTATGTTCCTAAATCAAAGAGTGAAATTTTTCATTTATTTTTTTTTATTAACATATTTGTAAGAACATGTTAAATTATATATTGTTAGTTCCCTATTCAAAATAACAAAACTACATAAAGTAAAAAAAGGCACAATGGTTTTGTGTCCTTAAAATACAACAAATATTCCTTGTAGACGATACATGATACTGTTTCCGTGTACTAGAATATATTGATTTCCACTATTTTGTTGGAGGAAATTTATTAACATAATCCATCCAAGAATGGAACACTAAAACTATAAATGAATTTGATGATAATTCATTGCTTCTATCAAATCAATATTATGGAATCCACCTCTATGCACTGTTTTATATGAATTATTATTCGGTCTAATGAATTAAATTTACCCTCTAAATTTATATGATTTTTATTGATTTTTGGGTCATTAAATGTTCTGTTTTATACTTGAGATAATTCATTCAATTCAAAACCAAATCCATCATTTTATCAGGTATACAAATTTACCAAGTATTAAACATTGAATATGCATATTTTACCCAAGTACAGTCATATAGAATTTATGTACTCCATTCAATTCAGTAAATTTATCTCTCCAATATAGGCATACAAAACTACAATTAGACTATTGCACTTAATAAATTCCATCACTTTGGTATAATTTTCACAACTCAATTTTACAAGGTGTGTTCATCCTAATTCCTTTATCCAAGAATGAATAAGAATCTAAATTCATTCAAGTCATTCACTATATCTCATTCACCTTTCATAGTTCATACTACTATACTTATAAAACAATATCTACTAGATCCTTCTCTCAATCACCATTGATGTAGTTATTACTTACTCTGTGGGAGAGAAACTGATATTCCAACTAATATTAATTAGTTGCAAATTAAATGGGTAATATTTTTCTTAAATTTAAACCCCATATATTTTTAAACGTATCTCTCTTAAATATACATTTATGAAACATAAATTTTATTTTTCCTCTACATCTAAAATCTATATGCATATCTACATGCATGAAATCTTCTCACCAATCCCATGTATGTCCTAGTTTTCTATGAAAACATTTTTGACCTGATATATATTAGATCACTCGAAAATTATCACCAAAACTACCTCCAACAGTGAAACTTCAGTGAATTTTCCATTAAAAACATAGATCATTCTCTGATGTTCTACACAAAAAATTGGAAAAAACTAGAAAATTTTCTAATACATATAATCCATCACCATTAGTACTAAAAAAATTAAACACATGTTAAAATACTGGTAAAAAATGTTACACATCCTCAATCTCCATTATAGGTAACCTTACATCAATTATTAACCCCCTTACAGTTTATCATAAATCTAATTTAGAATTAATATCAAAACACATTTTCTACAACATCTATATGAAAATAGTACAACATATACATCACATAATGTATATGTGTGCATTGATCAATGAATAAAACATTATTTTAAGATTTTATACCAGTCCTGATTCCATGCCATATTCTATAAACTCAATTTACATTCACTCCATGAACTCCGCTAGATGAGTGAATTGTTTAAATAAAACTATTATCTTCTTTTAATTTTAAATAGTACTTCTTCCCCTCGGAAAATTACTCCTAATAGAAGGATATATTATCTTATAGCTCATCTATATGTTAAATCATTATCACATCTCTACACAATTATTATGTCACCCATTTATCCTATAATTTTTCAAAAACACAATGAAAAACTAAATTTATAGGGAGGGTGATACTAGTCAAAATTCCTCTAGATCATCGAGGTGGTTGAATACTGATATTCAACTAATGTTTCTCAAATACTAATGGGGTAATTAATTTTTCATCATATCTTCCACATTCTCATTAAATCCAATATGGTATACTGTGGTCATTCCTTACTCCATAATTTTAATAAATATTGAAATTATTATCCCAATATTCTTACTATGAGTGTGTTCTACAAAAAACAATTTTATTATAATAGAAGTTATCCATGGTATGTTTTAATTATTCACCAATATAAATTAATTGTTTCTTAATTTATATAATTTGAGTAATTTTATTGTTTTATATTATGATATCTACATCTATTATCCTTAGATAAGTTCTTTCATGCTTCATATCCAAAAATCAAAAAAAAATATAGTTAATATTGATAATTCTTTTAAACATTTTGAAATTAGATCCCCCAAAAAGTAGATAGTCAATATCAAGAAATTCTGAGAAATCATGTTTCATTATAGTATTAATGACAACCAAAAATTGGGAATACCTTGATCATAACATAACTCTTATTAGATACACCTATGTTGGATTAGGTTAGAATTGAACATTCAAGTAATTCACTAAAATAATATTAATTAAAATCATATTCATATAATATAATCATTAAATAATCCTCCTATATAAATGTTTATCCATTTATTTCACAACATCGTGATTCATAAGATTAGTTCCAGTAATAAATGATGTTGACATTACTTTGGAATTATTCTTGTCAAGTTTATTCAGTAATTCACTTGAATAATTTTTCAAGGATAAATAAGAGTATCTATCCTTTTGAATCACTATTAGACATAAAATATACCTAATTTCACCAATCATAGACATCTAAAACTACTACCTCATTATAATTACAACATTTTCAATGGATTTATACATGTTACGAAAAATATTGACTTCATCCACATAGACTATAACCATGAACTATTCTTCGATGGATTTTTCAAAAATATATTATGGTAAATATAACGCCATTTTGATACCAACAATATTAGGTATTAATCTGTTTGTGAATACTAAGATCATAGTGCCTAATTTAGACCATATAGGTCAGTATTTAAGAAATACACATTAGTCCCATGAATGAAAATTAAAAATAACATGGGGTACTTAATATAATCATCTTATTAGATTATCTGAATCAACAAATATATTTTTACATCCTTCTAATTATTTGTGTATCCACTACAGATTTCCCTCTTGAGGAATAGAATTATTTACTCAAATCAAGCCATTAATTCAAATATTTCTTCCAAATTATCTCCTTCATCCTGACTATATGCTTTGCAAACTAGACAAAACTTATTGGAATAACAATTCCAAGAAATAAAAATGTATTTCATAAGATCAAAATTATTCTTCTCACATTAAAATAGTTTATTTTCTTCATGTGATAATATGTTTTTATCAAATTTATATTTTCCTATATTCATAGCTCGAGTTCAAGATTCTTTCATACATTCTTCTTTAAACTTTGTTGTTTCTTTCATTAAAGAAGGAGAATCATTCTTTATATTCCTAATTTTTTTTGTATTAGTAGTTTTCCCTCTAATGATGTTAGATAGAAAAAAATTCTCTTTTTCCTCCATTGATTGGATTTATGATGTTCATCAGTAATATTCTCTTATTTTTACTTACCCTCATAATATACATCATTTTTAGAGCATTTGGAAGATATTATATATTCATGGATTCTATCATAGCATATTAATCAACTTATTTAATGTTGGTTCCATTACAACCAGATTATAATAATAATAATAATCATTATCTTATTCTATTTTCATAAACAAACCCACCATTGGAATATTATCTTTAGTTGAACATCAAATTTTATTGACATTTCTATAATATAATTTCCTCATCATTTTTTTATATCTGATGCCTCATTTTATTCTTCACTAAACAATCCCTACCAGATGTTCTATTTAGACCCACTTTAACTTATCAAAAAATAATAATTAAGGTATATATACTTTGAATAAACCCATTCCTCTATTTAATTTTGTAGCCAAATGAGATTATATTTTATCATTTTCACCTTCTTAATATCAGTAACATTGTCAATGGAATATTTTTCAAATTTTCTGAGGGAAATATACTAATTTAAATTACTTGATTCACCTTCTATATTTTAATTCATATCATATTCCACATAAATACATGAAAGAGCTTCTTGCAAATTTTGGGTGATATCCCATTCATCAATAGAAAATAATTTCAGAATATATACTTATATAAGAAATTAAATAATCATATTGACATTATTATTACCCTTTACTGAGTCCATAATATCATAAATATTTCCAAAATAATAGTAATACTATAGAAGAACTATCCTCAATCTCATTAGGATGAATTTTTTGATCATCACAACCAGTGTGTGGAACTTGAATCTTAGTTTCATTAATCATAAAATATCAATCATTTATATTGGTTAATTTGTCCCATATTACCTTTGTTAAAGTACAAAACACAATTTTCAAATAATTTAGTTATAGTAGCGATCATGTTAGACCATATTAATATTTAGTATCTAGATAAATTATTTTCACATAAAAATCATCCCTAGATATTCTAATAACATCACTTACATGAATCCCATGAAAAGTGTCTGATTAAATTGAATGTACATGATATAAAATACATTATTTTTATCTTATTTCTAAAAATTAGTTAGTTACTACTACCAAGGACAATATCTCACTTAGAACATACCATATTATGAATGTATTCAAACATTAAAAAACTAGTTTAATATCAAGAACAAGTGGATATAATTAAACTTATTCAAGACCTAGACATAATGAGAGGGTAGAGGTTAATATGTATATGGAATTTTTATTATTTCTTTCTTAGAAATTATTTCATCATTTTTAGAAAAAATTTAAATTCATTTTAGTTAGTTTCATATTCACCGTGAAAATATATATAATTGATATAAGGAATAATAATTTTACCTGTTTCACCACTAGGGGATTGTCCAATTAAAATACACATAGTTTTTTCTTGTGTTCCATAATAAAAGAACCATCATTTGTTTTGAGGATTGAATTTTTATTCATCATTACTCTATTAAAGGATCATTACCAGAGAAATTTATGTATTGATGGTGTAATATTTCCCTTAGATCACATCTTCTTACTCATCATTTATTTTATTCGTTCAATAAGGACATCCAAAATTTTATAACATAAAGGTCGCATATAAATTTGACTGAATGTTGTTTAATAATTATATTATTATTTCCAAATATTGATTATCCAAATTATTCATCTATTTTTTCCAAGTATTTCATTATCTTAGGTATACAACTTTTCACAAACCATTTTATATTCCCTAGTATGGTTCACTCATGTCCCTTCACATATATTGTATACACTTAGGTCAATTATCTCAATTTTTCTCACAAAATTAGTATTATAACTGTACATTCATGCTACAAACATCACCCAATTCCTCTACTAATATATATTTTCCAGAACAAAATTATCATATATGATCACTTCGAAGTATATTAACCTTTCTTCTGTTTTTCAATATACATTATGATACTCTATTCACCAAATTCCATTTATCTAAACCATTCACTATTCCCAATATGGAATAAAATATTCACAAGACATATTTAATAAGATAATTCACCCAATTAATATATGAATTGGTGTCTCTTACCTAATTATATATCCTCTAAGATCCCTTAGGATATTTTAATTTTACAAAGGATAGGGGTTCTCCTATATTTATATTCAATCCCATCCTTGTTGAAATATAGTTCACTATAACATGATTTCATGTAATGAATTATTCATGATGCCTCAATATATATTATCAATGTGAATATTCCCTGGAACAATACATTCACAAATTAGCAATATTAGTATGATTATACAAAAATAACATTAATGTCCATACATAGCATGAAGTACACCAAAACTATTTTTAAACTCCCCCCTCTATTGTGAAATCTGTTCCTTTTCATTGGAAAAATACATTATAGTTATTATATAGATCCACACATAAATATTTTGAAAAACACTATAAAATTTAACAATTTGCAATAATAAATATAAAATTTTCCTCAAACCATAAGAAAACCACGGATAAATACAAAAAATTAGAACAAACAAATCCATTATCACCACCATAGAACACATTGTTTTCCACATAATCTATGATAAAAAATAATATTGGTCGATTTATCTGTACTATATAAGATTATTATCTACTATAAGATCTAGTTACACATCACATAGTGAACTGTAACATTTTTTCAGCATCTTGAATTAGTCATAGTCCAGGAATTATCTGATCTCCGAGGTTAATCCAGTATAGTGGATAAAAACATGGCCTGAAAAATAAAGACTAATATAGTTTCATTTATGTTAGTATATGGTTGTTATTATTGTTTTAAATCTCATCCAATTATTGATGATATAATTAAAAACATCATTAATTCTACGATATATCCCTATAATGTATCACCTAAAATAAATATGTCACTCTTATATTATACATCCATCAACCATTGATATTCTATAATCCACTTTATATCAGTAACAAATGATTATTGAATCCCCTACGAGAACTAGAATGTAATCATTTTATCTTGTAGAAGAATTATACATGTTTGAATAATATTTATTCTGAATATATCGCATATATATATTTACAATCCTATTTACAGATTGTCTCTTCTAATTAGTGTGATAAATTTATGAGTTTATAAATAATAACCGATATTGAGTTACTATCATAATGTATATTAGAATCATTGTCATGTATTCCATCGTGACCTTATCCTATTTCCCCATTAGAATTGTAAGTGATTGTAAAAATAATATCAATATCAAATGTTTCAAATTCACCTGATAATTAGTGAGATACTATGAGATGTAGCCAAAAATATCTTATTTAATGATAAAATACTAAAATTAATAATATAGAACATGAATAATGTTTAATATTCGTATATTAAAAACCTATTATGAGGTACGAGAAAACTAAAAACACTATCTCACACACTCATCAATACCGAAACCCCCTTTATGAACATATATGATTACTTAATCACCCTAATTCATTCAATAATTTGACCCCATATATTTAATAATGCAGTCAACATCTGACTCATTGATATCCTTCAATGAAATCCAATGGTTAGTTAGTAGGGATAAAATAATAAAATTCAACCCTTCTGTGATCCAATTCTATATCCAAATTAATCCCTTTGAATACAAACATGAAATACCACACCATTTTCAACCCTAAAAACAAGATTTCATGTATATTTATTCAAGTTAACCTAGTCATAAAATTACTCTTTACAGTTCTATACACTATATATATGTTGGGAGTATACAAGTAATAAAAACCATGGCCTCATCATGATATCCTAATATGATAAATTATTTTGGAATTTTGAACACTTTTAATAAGTAAAAAATAAAAAACTTTGAACAAAGAGATAGAATGGAATTATCATTACATTATATACAACTAAAATCTCTAAATCATGAAACTATTGGTTTTTCTATTGCATCATAGGCTACTAAGAAACATAATCTACAAAATAATCATTTTATTCCTAATATCCTTCCTAGAAAAAACTACATGTTTCAGATTTCATGGTGTAACTCTTACAAAACATGGGTATGATCAATATCAAAATTGATTTATGTATTCCCTTTTACAATTTAAAACCTACCTCACACTGATTATGGAAATTTTATTTTACTAATTTATTAGTTTTCCCCATATTCTATTCATTTAATTGGAGAAATATAGAATTAGATGGGCATAATATCTATCTATTATGATAAAAAACATAGAAATCAAACACATTAATAGTTTTTTCCTAATTCACTATGGTATCTATCATAGCAGACTTATTGAGTTACCATGCTCTCATATGATGTTCCCTAATAATTTCACCAACACACATAAAAAATAACAATTTTATAGACTTTCATATAGCTACTGCGACCAGAATATTCCCACTAAAAACAAAAAAAACCATCTTGTGCTTCTTGTATATAAGTGATTACACCAATTTAAAATTAATTAATATTGTTGTGGATACAATATGATATGAAAAAATTCATTAATTAGGACTATGACCAATGATATTTCAATCAATAATATAAAAAACATCACAAGAAACACATTGAATCTATATCTACAAAAATATAGTTTTTATTACATTATTTCGATTGAATTTAATTTATATAATAGATTATAATATATGAAAACCCATGTTTTAATGAAACATGACATACTATTAAAATATTATTATTTTAGATGATTATCATTCTCTATCAATAGGATTGCTAGGTATGAATCAAATTCCATTTTTTTTAAATATGCGGTTTACACATGCATATAAATTGAACACTATGGTGACCAATTTTTTAGAATGAAACATAAGATTTGTCTGAAAATAAATGAATGATTTGTCTAATAGTTTATTCTTCTATGCAAAAAATAGAATTAAATAAATAAATTATAAAGAAAAATTTGTTTAATAAATTTAATTAACGTATATATTATATATTTAATCCAATGATTATTATTAATCTATTTTGTTTTCAACACATCATATATGGATCAATTAAATTTTACGAAATAAAATAATTTCTATCTAAAAATATTTTTTTATTTGTTTTTCAGACATATTTTAAAATTTATTTCCTATACAGAAAGAATATTTATATTAAAAATAAAATACATTTTTTAAAACCTAATTTCAAAATTATCTTGGGCAAAAAATTATAGAATTTTCTAAAAAGATAATTTTTTTGTGAATAGTACAAATACTAGTTTTCATTATAAACCTCATTTTCACTCACAATGCTTAAGAGATCAATTTAAAAATGATTTGATTTTAGAAATAATTTTACTAAAATTGTAGATTTATTAATCAAATTTTTCCATTTAAATTGACTTTTTTTTATTTTTTATATAAATTTATTTAATCTTTTCATAATTTTATGATTTGAAAACAATATTTTCATAATTTTTGTGGGGATAATTTAAAATTATTTAATTAAAAATTTTATGAATGGAATATAGAAAAATGATTCCATATTTTTAATTAGAATAATTAATATTATATAATATTTTCAACTTAATTTTTATTCAATATAAATAGTAAAAATATTGAATGCTTTATTATAGTGGTAAACCATTTAATTGGATAATTGAGTGTTAAACATAAAAGACAATGTGTAAAATAACCAATAAAAAATTTGAAAACTAATTATGTAGAAATTGTTTTACCTTATAAAAAATAAGGTTCTAGAGTGAGCCATTTTAGGGAATTTTTTCTTCTTAAAATTGTGGATACACTTCATCATTTTAAAAAATTATATGTGAGTCATCTCCAGCACACATAAAAGGCCTCCCCCTATCTTATCCAAATCACATATACCAAAATAAAATTTCAATAAAATACCTACAAAAATCTATAACTAAATTACATACAAACATCCTATAAAAATTATTTTGTTTGGAATCCCACCCATGAGCGACATTGGTTTAATCATAATGTTATTATCGGAAGAAGTGGTAAAATAAAAAACTGAATTTTTAATATCATATTCTACCACATTAAAATAATCTTCCAATATAATGATATAAATATCAATAATTTTATGAGATATATTTATATTAATTAAATAACCTATATCCATCTCCACATCCATCAAATGGAAAACAATATTGTATCTCTTGTGTATAGTGGACTACCTCCTCATAAACTGATGTGATGTGTTTTTCATTTCTATTTTACATGGATGGTAATAATGATATATTTAATAAATATATATTCTATTTTTAACATAATTATAATTATATATTTAAGTGTAATATATACATTTTTACAATACAATTTTTGGGGATATGATAATGTCACTTCTTTATACGTCGGATTACCGCCTCATGAAGTGATCTGATTCGTTTTCACTAACACTTTTCATTAATGGTAATATAGATTATGATAATAAATATATGAGATACATATGAAATCATAATTATCCATTAAAGTTTAATTTTTTAATAACCCATGTAATGATATAATAAATCACATTCATATTTATTTTTATATTTTTATTCATTATAAACATATAATATAATTTTTACATCATAAGAATATAGAGTTATAACTAAAAACTTTTCATATAATATTTTTTTAAAAGAATAAATTATATATTTTATAAGTATGATTAATTAAAATGAAATAAAAAAATTTAAATCATCATATAAATATTAACATTGTGTAAAATTATTGGGTTTTTAAAAAAACAAATATTTTTTGGTGAATAGTGAATAAAATAAATTTTTATAATAATGTAATTTCATTTCAATAAATTAACAAATTTAAAATTTCCTCTATTTTAAATATTATTTCAAATAACATATTTATTATTTATTTGTATTTAATCCAAAAAATTAAATTTTAATCAAACTTATAATGTATTTTACTATAATCTTATTTTTTATATAAAAAACTGGGCTTTTTGAAAACAATATTAATGTTCATAATGTTTATCCATTTTATTTAATTTAAAATCTCTAATTAGTAATGATTTAAATGAAATTTATATGTTATATATCTATTAATATTAATTTAAATTCATATAAAAAATATTTACGGGCCATGGAGTTAATAAAAAACCATTATTTTTTGAGAAAATACAATTATTGAAAACCCATTTCTTATTCGCATATGAGGTTTTATTTGTAGATAACAATTTTACACTATGTTAATTGATTTTATTATTATGTATTCCATATTTATAAAATTAATAATTAATTTTATCTAATACATTAAAAATAATTTTTTAAGATAATGAAGAGTGAAATGTGTAATAAAAATTTACAATAATTATGGTAAAAATAGATTTAATAGCAGTAAAACAAAACATATACTGGTTAAAAGGACCAAAAAACATGAGTAAGTTTTATTTTATGGTCCTTTTAAACCATTAAAGGTTTAATTATTTGTAATGGTCCATTTTTTGGATTTGATACATTGTAAATGTTTGGTTACCCAATTTTCTACTCAAAAATTACAACTGTGCCACTCACCTCACTCATATAATGACGCCACATATCCTCACCTCTTAACACCATGGAATTTATTTTTTTCAATTAATTAAAAAATATCTTATATAATTACATATAAATGATATATAACCATTATATTTATCATAACGACATCCAATTAGGTCATTTAGCGGTTACCTATGTATGTTGTTCAAATATGTGGTATTGTGCTTAATCGAGAAAGTTTATATTTTTTATTCTTCCTCAAATATAAAATATTATTAAATTATTATTATATCAAAAAATTATTATCTTCCATATAATTATATATTATTATGTCAATTTAATAATGTATATACTTCTCCTCTTCTATCGAATGATATATGAAATCATCATTCATATGTACAGTAGACCACAAACTCGCAAACTGATGCCATTAATTTTCCATCATATCCTCTCATGGATCGTTATAATAATGGATGTATAGTATTTATATGATATTTTTAACATAAATATATTAATGGTGTTTTGATATAATTAATAAATTCTTATATTTCATTCTATTGGCGATACAAAAACGTTTGTCACGTGTACTTGGAAATACTAGCTCACAAAGTGATGTGATTTGTTTTTTAATAAAACTTTATATAAAATGTTATAAGAATGTAATTAATGAATAAATGTCATATATGTAACATAATTATGATGTTTATGTCATATTTTTCACTATTAAAATATTATTTATCATTTCTTTTTTTATTCTAAAAATAATAACTTCAACCATGTGTACATATGGACTACCACCTTCATATGGTGATGCGACTATTTATTCAACACTAAATAAAATGGATGATATATATGAATGTATTTCAGAAAAAATTATATTTATGATCTATTAATATTTATTTAAAGTTAAAATAACCCAACCCATCTTTCCATAAGGATGATTAAAAAATTTAATTATTACTCATGCATTGGTATAGCCTATTGTCGCAACAATCGTAACTTAGTTTATATTTCTTATAAATATTTCAAGATTTGTTTTAAATGTATATTTTATATAAAAATATTATAATTATTAATAATTATTATTTTTGAAATTATTAAATAATGACCCATTTGACCATAGTCATTCTACCATATTCATTTTATATATATATGTTGAACACTATCAAAACATCTGATGTGAACATAAATGATTAACAAATTTTATATAGAATGGAATCTGATTAAATAAAATGTATATGATAAGTGAAAAAAAATTAATAAGGAAAACAATTAATATAATTTTTTTATTCGGGATAATAGATAACATACATAACGTGTCACAATCAATGTAAGGGACTTTGACTCAATTTCCATTCACTAAGTCATATCTCAATATCATACATCTATAAATTCTTTTATGATGGGTATATATAGATCATTTTACATGTTAAATAACTAATATCACTATCCATGTATCATTTTGAGTGTTTTTAATGGTATTCTTCCATGGGAATTATTATTCTAATATTTTGAAAGTTGTAACAAGTTTTTCTAAAAAATATCTTCAAATGTTTTCCTTCCAACTATCATTTCTATCCATGTCCATATTTTTAAAATGATAATATGAATGTAATTATATGGGAATAAATGTTTTATAAAGGTAATTTTTGTCTTCACATAAAATGTTTATAAAAATGTAAACCTTGTATGATATATTTGACTTTCATTATATTTTGATAATTACATTTTCCACCACCGTAACTATTATTTTAGGTTTGTGTTGCCTTTCATGATTTCATGATCAATTTAATAAAAATATGTCATTCTGAAATTTTGGTACTTTGGTATAGAATATGGGGTTTTAATAGAAATTTTTATTTTTATATATGAAATTTTCTTTCAAAATGGATTAAAGGTGTTTTCAAAGGTTTTTATGATGAAAATGTTACATTTCAGGATTAATTATTATTTTCTTATTCTTAGTAAATTTTTATGATGGAGGGTGGTTCCTTTATAAACCATTTATAGGTCACTAGATTATTAACCCTGGATGGTTGGATAAGTGATAGACAAAGGATGAGTGGTTCCATGATAAACCAAGGATTGGTGGGTCTGTGATATCCCTATAATGCGTTGGTTACTCTATAGATGGATGTTCACAGTTATGGTTATTCTATTTGTATGAGTGATTTGGATTATTTTTTTTAGAATCATGGTTAATAAATGCATGCTATGGGTTTTAAATGATGAATGTTTTAAAAAAATTGATAATAATTTCATGTGAAAATGATTTATTTGATCAAATAAATGAACATTGAGAGAGAGGAAATCCTTTAATTGGTTTTTATTTTTTCACTCAATTAATTTTTTTAATTTTTTTATACAACTTACATTGAAATTTAATCCTCACGATCCATTAGAAAATATTTTTCATATGGTTTAAGGATTATTTAAGGAATGGAAGAAGTCATGATGAATGTATTGAATATTTTTAATATAATTATATATCTTTTTATCTTAAAAGATATATATTTTTAAAAATTGACACTTTTTAGAGGATTCCACATTGTATTATATAGTTTTGTAATAAACGAGTTCTAACTTAATTATATAAAATTCATTATATGAAAAGATCCAAAAATTAATATAAATCAAATTCCTAACTAAAACCAAAGAAGATGTATCATTTTATGATGATTCCTAAAAACTCTTATTGAAAATATTTTTCCATCTATTAGACAAATGAAAACAATGCTAATGTGTACATATAGCCTACCATCTCTCTAAATGGTGTATTTCATTTCATATCATTAGTTTTTGTTGGATTACCCTAAATATATATAAATAGTATATATATATAAGATATATAAGATGTTTAATAATATATAGGTTATAGAACCATGATCAATGTAATAGTATCAAAAATAAAAAATAAAAACATACTTGAAAAGAAAATTAGTAATAACATGGAATGTGATTTTAATAAGGAAATGTAAATACATATGTAAAAAAGGTCATAAGTGAAGAATATATTTTATGATATATAAAATTATGGTTTTTTAATTTCTATATTAAAAATGAATATTTATTATATTTTAGGTTCAAACATGTACAATGCAATTTGAGACATATGGTAAGGGATTGTTGCCTCAAATCACCTTCTTTGGGACCTAAGATATGTTAGGAACATATCTTATTTTATAAGTTATATACACTTCTACATTTACATTTTATATAATGTGTGATCAAATTTTTATTATATCTAAAGTTCCAATTGATTTGACTATTTAAGAGGGATTATGATTCAAAATATTCCTAATTGTCAAATGTTTTGTGATGAATTCTCTTATTTTATTGGAATAGATTATGTTTATTCATCTCATTAGGAACGTTTATGATATATATCCCAAAAAACTCTTGAATATTGTTATTAAATTGTTATTAATTAATTTTTCATGTAATAGTACCACATTTTTATATATGATACTTAAAAAATTGAGAAATGTTTTTAATATAATCCAAATTCATTTATCTCTCCCTTTAAATATACTCGTCCTTCCAAAACTATGTTTTCTAGAAAAATTAAAAAATGTTTTTTACATTTTTCAAATTATTTATTAATGAAATTTGTAACTATTTTTGAAATATAAAAAAAGAATTAAAATAATTTCCATGCCTATTTCCAAAAAAGGGATATTTTTTATTTCTTTAAAATGTATAAGGAATCATTGATCTAACTTGTGTAGAATAAATAGATATTCCCTCCGTAATGACCACATAATGTTTTAAAAATTAATTAAAATGTTTCAATGGTTATTTCCAAAAAAATTGATTTTGAAAATTTTTTTTGTTTTAAAACGTTTTTTTCAAACTGGAATAGTCATTTTTCACAGGAAATATGTTAATTGATCTTGAGAGATTCCTTTATAGTATTCTAATATTATTTTCCAATAATTGTTTTTAAAATAATTTATTTTGTTGAAATGTTTCTAAAATTGGAAACTATTTTCCCCCCAATAAATTAGTAAAATGATATTAAATGAATCATTTATAATTTTCCTAGGCAAATATGATCGAAAATTATTTGGATTTATTTGACAATTTAGTATTGAAAAGTTATTTAAAAAGTGGAAAGACTATTTTCTATATTAATTCATCTAATTGAGCATTAAAAACCATCATCCATATAAGGAGACACCCTTTGATGTTACTTATTATTTATATGGGATATGATCAATGGATTCCTTTCTTATTCATTCCATATATAGTTTATGTTCAAGATGGTAAACTATTTTTGAAACTCTCTCCTTTTACATGGGTGATACCATGATAAATATAATTTGAACACCACTTCCATTTATATTGTTTATGCTATGAATATATGATTAAAAGATTATAAATCCCATTTCTTTCCCAAATTTTTACTATATTTAAATGATCATTAAACTCATTTTATTTCATGTGTTCATTTATGATGAATTATTTATGATTTTATGGAACATGAATTTATGATTTCAATTATGTTTTGGGTTGGAACTATATCTCTCTACAATGAATTGGGAAAATCATTATTCTAATGAAATATGCATGAGGGAATAGAGAGTGAACCCAGACCACGTTTGAAATTTTACCTCTAATATTATCTTTAGAGTGAACCTTGACTCCTATGATGCTTTGGTAATTAAACCCATTCCACTATGTGGTCCTTTTAAATGATCCTTTACTACTTTGGAAATGATTTTATATGTTTAAATGGAGAAAAAACTTTTCTATCATATGTAAATGTTATGTTATCATCTATTATGATCTTTGATATTCTAATGATTCAGGTTTTATGAGCTGCCAATATTTATGCCTTGAAACAATGATTTGAGAATTAATAAGTATGGTATTTTATTCATATTTTCTGATCACATTCACATAAAAATATGATCACATTATTTTTATGTATTTTCCTTGTTTACCCTTTCTGATCATCTAAACTCAAGCATTATTGACATTGTTTTCCCAGGATAATAATGAATAGTATTATGTTTGATATGAATATGAAGGGTTTTCGTTATAAGGAACTAAGATATAGGTGATTTTTAACTCCTATTAACCTGTTATTTATATCTATACATTTCCATAGTCATTGATCCATTATGATCAGAAGACATGAATTTTTTTAATGGAATGAAAATTCATATAAAATATTGTAATATCTATGAATAAAAATACTGGGTCATTGTAGTTTGTATAATAGGATATTATTAGTTATCAAATGGAAACAATGATGATAAAACCATAGGCATAAACCTAAGTTATGGCTAAGGAACATTCTTAGAATAATGTTTTCTATAGGAAAAATCCTACAATATAGGTGAAGGATAGTTCAATTGGCTTCCTAGAAATACATCCTAGTTTGGATATAATATGTGTATCTCATTCTTCCATTGATGTACTTAGAGGTAATAACTCTAGTAAAGTCATTCTGAGATCAAATTAGGAGTTACTTATCAGATGAATTCAAGCCCTACTATGAATCTTGTTTAACACCACTAAGGGATGTTATTTTGAAATTCACAAACCCATTTTGAACTATCATAATGGATTTAAATAACGACCTTTAATTTCATAAGATTTTCATAATTTGAAAAAAAAATATAAAAAATCATGATTTATAGATACTATAAGTTATTCATTATGGTTATGTGGTTTCCCACTACTATTATTTAAACACACCCTATTATTTTTGTTTCAGTGGATGGATCTAAACCAAAGGAACCATGTTAATTTTGAATGCAATAAAAAATAAAAATATTTTATTACCTTAAAAATAATTTTTATGGGAGGTAAAACTAAATATCACATTTATATACCATAAACAATTAATCAAGTTATGACTTGTTATTAACTTCCAAATATAAAAAGGAGGGAAAAACATTCTGTTGTGTATTTCAGATTAAAAATTATCCCTCCATTAGTGGTTGTGCTGATCTTCTTGTATATGATAAATTTATTAGTACCAATGAAAATATATTTTTTATTCCATTGTTTCCATAATATGAAAAATTCATTAGGGGTTATCTACTATTTGGAAGCCCTGCTCTTCAAATCATGAAAAAATCATTAGGGTTCTCAATAATTTGTAATTAAAGTAGGTTCAATAAAGGAACCATGTCAGTAATATAAGGTAACGCGATGAAATTGACTCCATGGTGTGGGGTGAGTTTAAGAGACTATTTTTTAAAAAGTATTTCTCTTCATTTGTACTTATTAAACTGCATAAGGAATTCCTTGAACTAATGTGGAATAATGATTAGTCTGCTGGTATTGATGAGGAATATTTTAGAAGATATTCAAGGCACATTTTAGGAATGATCATCAATCCTTAATATAGGGTTGATCATTTCATCAGTGTGTTAATACAAATTATCCCAAGGGAATTAGGAAAAACTAGCATTGGTAGCACTATCGAAATTAATCATTGAGATATCACGGTTGAAATGGGATTGTATTTACCCTTCAATGTCATGGTTTTTATAGAAAAATAAATATGTATTTCCAGGGAACAAATATGTTCCATAGAGAGAATAATATGATCACTCCTTTGTTCTCAACGTGTGGAATGAAACATAGAGGATATTGTCTTATGGGGACTATAAAATGATTCATGTGTGGAAATTAATGTGTAGTCAGATGAAGGAATTATTGGAAGACGTTATTTAAACATTAAACATGTGAGAAAGATCCATCGAAATCACCACCCACACTCTAGATCTTCAGGTATAATTATTTTTTGAATTATTCAAACCAATCCCTCAATATAATAGCTAAAAATTATGATAAAACATAAAAACTACCGACCATAAAGGATAAATTTAACTATAATAAAATATCAATGGATGAAGTCAATCATGAAAAATTGGGGTCCCATATCATTTAGTCCATATATGTTAATGTCATGTTTTACTATGTATGAATGAGCCCTATGAAAATCACATTGTTTATTATTTTGTGAAATTTTCTTCGATTCTCAGAAATGACTATCTCCCTCTACTTATATTCTAAAATAATGAAATCAAATTTGATATACTATATGTGCAATTATGAACCTATTATTCCAATGGAAATTTTTTTAATTAATATAAGATCATATTTATGGAATAATGGGTTTTAATATTTTTTTATTCTTATTTTAAAATTATATTGTGCATGTAATTTACCAGTAGTATTTGGATTAAAAGAATCATAAAATTTATATGTATTATCTTAATTTTGGAAGCATATATTATTCTATGTATGATAAACATAATATTTATTTGTACTATAATCATATTAATAGTTTATGGTTGATCATGATGTCAAAGGATTGGATACAATATCTGAGGTTTTCTTTGATGAGTATTTATCATGATTAAGAATATTTTTTGAGATGTTTATGGAAATACCACCTTTTTTTGTATATCATTTAGTGAAAAAATAATTTTCTGAGAATTCCATTAAATTTTGAGGATAATATAATGGTAGTAATATCAATTATGGTTTATATTATCTTTTATGTCAAGGGTAATTTTAGTAATTTAATCTTGTGAAATTTTTTAATATTGTTTTCTAAAAATTATAACCCGCATTTCAGGTGAAAAATTATACAATTCAACAAGGCGACCGGGCATGAACTCCTAACTGAAGGAAAAGAAGAATATAGTGAAAATCCTTGAACTATATGAAAAATTAAATCTAGTAAGTCAATATAGTGGTTAATATATCAAAATATATTATTATTTTTTATGTTACAATGTTGATGCTGACATAAAAATTATTAAGTAGATTCCCTGACTGATATCCATACAGAAATGGGAATTGAAATACATCACCATGAATTTTTTTCATTGGACTCACGAGAACATCTATAGGGAATAATAATATATTGTTTATAGATAGTAAATTTAAAATTTCAAAACACTGCATTTCAATTAGATAAAATTAATCACCAAATCATCTCTCCATGATATAAATCAAGGTAGTGGAAAGTCTCATGTAGTACCACAGTATATTGTATATTAAAGCGATATGATGCTTTCCTCAATTTTATAGAGAATTATTCATAGATATATTTATACATATATGAGTTTCATAACCTCATATCATCCATATATAGATAGTCTGACTCAGAAAATAATAAAAACACATAGGATCTATTGATTTATAAATCTATGGATTTCAATGGTGGATGTGATCCATGCCTTCTTCTATTTTGGTTTCCATATAAAATCTATTTCAATAAAAAATTAAAATGAATCTTTATAAATACCTCTATGAAAATACATGTGGACATCCAACAATTAAAAAGGATTATGGTGGAAATTTTTATTTGCATCAAAGATACATAATTAAATAGATGAGATCATTAGATCTACTTAAGAGCACATAAAGGTGTCTCAAAGTCAATAGAAAATTCAAGTGGTTAATTTACATCATCATTTTGAATTTGAATTAGGTGATAATGTGATTATGTGAATATCTCCAATGATAAAATAAGGGGAAAATAATCATTTTATATAGTAGTACCTTGGAAATTATTGATAGTATCAAGACTATATCTTATTATTTGGAGTTTATCCTGAATCTCTCTTAGGATCACAATGTGTTCCATCTTTCCCAACTGTGGATGCTCATACTTGATCCATCAACATTAATGAATGTAGAGTTCACACCACTAGATAAATATAATTCTTATGAAGAAAACCCAATAGGGAATCCGGTTCATATAGATAATCTTATAGAAAATCAGAACACTCAACTGGTCAAAATTTTGTGGGAAACAACCAAACGGAGAATATTATATGGGATATTAACTAAATAATAGGGTAGAAGTATAATCATTTGTTTTATATAATTTAATAGTAATATTAGTTTTAAAAAATTATACTGGAAGAGTGTAACACCCTATGATTTTATGAATTATTTCCTTATTAAATTTAATTTCATCGATAGATTGTGTAATATGCAACACTATATTTTAATAAAATGTGACATTTTATAAGAACATTATTATTTTATAAGATTGTTATGGCCTACTATTGGATTTTTTAATATAAATAAGACAAACTAATATTTTAAAATATATGGTTTACACATTCATATAAAATGAATTATTTAGAGACTAATTAATTATAAATGAAAATAAAAATAGCTTGAAAATAAATGAACTCATCTTTTGAAAAAACTATTTTTCTAAGAAAATAATTTTTACTGCAATAATAAATTAATAAAATTAATTTTTTGAATTATTTTTATCAAATTTTGAAATTATATTTTCAATAAAATTTTTAATATTCATTATATGTGTTTTTTGGACATGATAAAAGATTAAATTGGATTTTACACTTAAACATATATTTTTCTAAAAATAATCACATCACAATTTTAGAATTTATTTTCAAATATAATAAATTTAATTTTATATGTTTTAATAAAAAAAATTTCATAGGAATCAATTTCAAATTGAATTTTTATATATAAATATTTTAAAATATTGAAATGTTTCTCTTTAAAAATAAGTTTTTTTACCACATCTATGGGTTTAATTATATGTTATATAATAACACTTCTTTGAATCTAACTTTTAAAAATATTTAAAAATAAAATTAATTATAATAATTTTCATTATATAATAATGAAAACATCGTTTTCAGTCAAAATGAGTATTAAAATAAATATAAATTAATTACCGAGATTACGATAAAAATCACTTTACTGGGTACAAACTAAAAAGGTAAGTGGTAAAATGAATTATAAACCTCTAAAAACATATTTTATTAAAATAAATATTTCTTATTACATGTAAAAAATGTAAAATACCCTTTTTGGATCTATCCTTCATGTGATAAATGTGCATGTACTATATAATTCTTAAAAAAATTCTTATGTTTAATCACTCCTCTATATAAAAGGAAACCCACTCTCATCTCATTCTCAGAAATAAAAAAAACCATGAAATCACAAACTACTTACCCAAATAGAAGTATTTCATTCCCACACACATCTAAGATTCATTATTTTTTTTATAAATTCCTTTCGATAAGGATTTAGGTATAATCATAAAGAGGCTCTCTTAAAAAGATGTTAAATTCTTAGACATGTGTTTTAGTTTTATTTCATCATCCTCCTCCTTAAAATATTTTTCAAATATGCTGAAACAATAAAATGAATATCTACCATATACTCCGATGTTTTTATGTAAATTCAATATCTTATATAAATATACACTTTCATCAAATGGATATCATTAATGTCAGTCATATGTATGGGAGACTACTGCCTTGCCAAATGATGTGAAATGTTTTTCATTTCTATTTTAAAAGTATTGTAATATTGATAGGATAAAGAAATATATATTATATTGTTTATATTTTTAATTTTATATTATTAATATATCTCATATACCTTCTTAATATTGATTCTTTGTGGATATGACAACATTTCTTGTGTGTATAGTGCACTACCCCCTCACGAAGAGATGTGGTCCATTTTTAACGAACTCATTTCATGGATGGTAATAAGGATAAAGATAATAAATTTATGTGATATATATTAACTTATAATGAATATAAATATTTCAATTATTATTTACATTTTTTTCATCTTTGAATAAAATGTAAACAATGATCATGCATACGTACAACTTACTGACTCTAAGATCTGTATAATTAATTTTATATCTTATACATTTATAGGTTACTCTAAATAAAATATAATTAATTTATTTGATATATATACATATATTTATAACAAGATTTAATTTTTTTTATTATGTAACCCTGACCATAGTAAACGTATTCAAAACATTAAATCAAAACATACTTGAGAAAAAAAATACAATTATTATATGATATTTCATTTTAGCAACGAAATGGTAATAAATTATGATAAAATTTCATATGTCAATAATTTTAGGTATTAAATATTTAATTATATTTATTAAAAAAATTTATAATAAAGTTATATATATTATACTGTATTTTCTGAAGATTATGATTTTGGTCTAGATTTATTGTAAGGTATTATTGTCTCAAATTTCCTTTTTTTGGGAATAAAGGCTTATTGTGAACCTATAATATTTTTTGAAGTATATATACATCCCAATTCTCATGTTATATAATTAATATAATTTATTATGTTATATTTAATGTTTCATTTGATTTTATTCTTTAATATGGATTACATTTAAAAATATTCCCCATTATTAACGGTTTTATGATACAATCTCATCTTGTTCATGAATATTTATGTTTATTGTCAAATTGTTTAAATTTTCAAATATATTTATCAAGAATATAATAAAAAAATTTCAATATTTTAATTCATTAATTTTCATGTTGTAGTGCCACATTTCTCTCATTGATACTGAAAATTAAATAGAATTTGTTTTAGTAAAATCTGACAACATATATCTCTTCGGTGGAAAATAGGTTCCATAAAAAAGAATTATTTTATAAAAATACATCAAAAGATGTTTTAATCATTCTCAAGATTAATTATTAAAGAAAATTTTACCCATTTTTTACTTTCTATAAAATTTTTGGAAATAAATGTTAATATTTTTTCCAAATAAGGAACAAATTTTAATTAGTGAAAATGTGAATGGAATTTTTATTTCCACATTTATGGAATGAATAGAATTTTCTGCCATATTGAACACTTAATTATTTAAATATTAATTTATGTTATGGAATTGTTATCTTAAATTAAAATTAATTTTTTACTTTTAAATTTTTTGGTTAAAAGTCTAATGTTATTTTTATCATGAAATTTTTTTAATGATCATTAAAGACTCCCATATACATTTCAAAGGATATTTTCTTGAAATGGTTGTTTAATATATTTTATTATATTGGGATAATTTCTAAAATGAGTAAGTAAATATTCGTTCATGATTTATTGTATTATCATCATTTCTTCCTTTATAAGTTTCTATGGTTATTCTCAAAGAAAATGATTTTGAAATTTTTTTGTCTAAATTTCTTTATAAATTTGAAATAGTATTATACTTAGTAAATATTTTAAATAATCTTTAATGATTCTTTTATAAGTTTACAAGGTATTTTCAAATGAAATTTCTTTCAAAGTTTTCAATGAACTTTTAGCACTGATATTTTTCAATGGAGAGAGACAATTTTCATTAATAATCTATAAAATTAATATATCAAAATATAATTCCATATATGATTAAAAACATTGAGGTTGATTTTGTTTTAATAGGGATAAGATCCCAATATACAATTCTTATTCTTTCCAGGAAGGGATAATTCTTACGACTGAAAGTAATATAGGAAACCTATTTCTATTCTACTGGTTATACCATGATAAAATTATTATGAAACCCGATTCTCTTTCCATGGGTTATGTTACGATGAAATTAATAAATTATTATGAAATCTATTTCTATTCCACATGTAATGATATGATGAAATTTTTATGAAACCTATTTCTTTTTAGTAGTTCTAATATGAAGCAAGTTTTATGATTTTGTGGGAATCATATGTATGATTTTTATTATGTGTTGGATGGGACCAATATCAACATTTAATGCATTCAAAAAACCATTATAGCTCATGAGATAAAGAGAAATGGAATGGATATTGAAACTATATCATGAAGGGACTTCTTTGACTATGATGTTCTTATATGTAAACAATGTGTACTATGTTAATTTTGAGATTTAACCCATTCCACGAGGATATCTTTTGTTAATGTACCCTGAATCTTTTGGAAATAATTTTCTATACTTATATGTTTGACATAATTCCATGTCTTTTGTCAATTTTATTCTCCCATAGTTCATGTTCATTGATTTCCTTATAATTCTTGTCTTATGAATTAGAAATATTTTTCCATGACTCACAATTTTTATATTTCATAAGCATGGAATGGTTTTAAAATTTTATTTTCATGATCTCATAACCTTTTTATCATTTTAGGATCAAATATTTCTCTTATTTACCCTTATTGAGATTTTATTCCAACCCTTTATTATGTTCATTTTCCCTAGGTTTTGATTATAGGTATTACATGTGATATGTCTAAAAAGCGTGATAGTTATAAAAAATTACGTGGGATATGATTTAGAACTCTTATGAACCATTTTTTAAAATTTTCCTTATATTAAAGGAATTATACCATTAAGATCAGTAGGCATGTGTTTGTGCAATGTAATAAATATTTATCTAAAATGATGTAATGTATATATATGAAATTCGTAGTTTATATAAAATATAATCCGGATATATGTTCATACCTCTCACTTTGAGTAGATGATATCATAGTCAAACATCAATATTAGAGCATTGCAGTTCACCATTGATTTGTTAAATAGATTTTATATCCTTGGATGTGGGCTTCATTTCATGATCACCAACAGATTTAGCCTTTAGTAATTCATGCACTACATCATTCTCTTATCTACATTGTTTGTGAATAATAACAGAGCACTGAATATGGAAATAAAATATATAATGAACTTATTTACCTCAAAGCACTAAATATGGACTTTCAACCGCCGATCTCAACCGGTTCCATGTGACATAATGATACTGCTATATGTTATTCACCGAACACTAAATCAGTATTAAACTCAAACTCCATATGAAGATGAAATATTTAAAAATAAAAAAAATGTGTACTAAAATAAATCAATGGATAAGGGAAACTCATGTCAACATATCCCATGATGGGTGAAATAAACAACTGTATCAATTTTTGATTTGATTATACATACCTCTTTAAGTAAGAATCTTATATAGATAATATAAAAATATTATTTTTCTATGAATTTTTATGTATCAGTTTTATGAAAAGTAACAACCAATCAACCTTGGAATAACAATATATAATCTCAAAAAAAATATTATTGTACTTATTTTTAAAAGTCAGATAAAATATTATCACATTTATTATGAGGAAATCTTATATAATACCAAAGTTTCCCACCACCAAGTCATATCTTGGACCCTTCCTAATGACCTCATTCCTATATCCTAAAGGAGATTTGATGGTTAATATAATAATAATAATATAAAAATTCAATCCCAAAATATCTATTATACATGATGAAATAAATTATTAAATCAAATCGTATCAAATATAACTCCAAATAAAGTAGTGATCACCCAAATATTACCTCAAACTATAAGAGGTCACAAGTTTCCATCTGTTTGTGATTTCTATACTAAAAAATAAACACCCTAAAAAAGCACTACAGTTCTAACCATGAAAATTATAAGTCTCATATAGGGTCATCCACTACTTCTATGTTAGTACAAGTGAAACTTGTTTGCCAGCACATCCTGATAATTTATATTCTAGTCAATTACCACCCAATTGAGATCCTAATAACCACTAATGGGATACGTAATTATTCCCTCATCCAAAACATATTCCAAGATAATATACACTTTTATAATGTAGATTTGGATTCATGATATCTCAATATTAAATAAATTCCATTAGATTAATGGTACACTCTTGTAAATATTTTCCTATCCATAATTATTAAAATTACCTTCAATGATCTCCTCGCATATAGTAATTCATAGAATCGTTCATTATCTATCGAACCTATAATAATTAGGGGGATTGATATCAAGTCTATTGTTACCTTTTTAAAATGATCCACATTTTATCAATCAACATGTTCCAAAATCAAAGAATCCCAACTATACATAGGTTCCTAATCAACAATAAAAGACTTTTTCAACTTTTCATAATAAATCTGAATTTTAAAAAAATCTCACAAGAATCTAATTTGGAAATCTCATAACAATTGGCCATTACAGACTCATTACCCCCCAATATCAATTCATATCATATAATAACCCATAAAAATGTTTCATCTTATATCATAGAATGATTTTCATAGTGGTAATGTATGAACGCTTGATATTTTTTTAGTTTTAGGGACTTCTAAAATAAATTATCTAATATAAGGATTTAAAATCCTTCCAAAATATCGCATTATGTTTTATGTCATGAACAAAGATATTTGAAAAATATCTTATTTAAATTTGTAATATGAAGGTACATAGTTACACATTAATCTCTTAGAAAGACTCAAAAAGATTGAGAATTAATTGTATCCTCTCAACATATACTTAAATATCTTATTTCCCACCATATATAGATAATATTGAAATATATTTCATCTATATGTATTTAGTGATATATCAAAGAACGACCAATTATCGCCTATCGATCGGGCAAGGTTTTGTTTCTATGCTAATGTGTATATTAGCACTCGGGTCGAATCCTCAGTAATGATGATTTTTTATAGTCGGTTGTTTTTACTTAATTATATTCTGATTGAGGTGATTGTTTTCTGAGCAAATGAAAGAATTTATGGATGATGATTGATTTAACAAATTGATATAGATTGGTGTGTGTTCATTATTGTAGATTTAAGATTATGATATCCTTGAGCTTTTCTTTATATTGCATTAAATTAATACCCACTTCAAAATATGATTTTTATCGGAATTCCCAACTATTAAAGCTTTAATCCAAGCCTTAACCTAACATAGGGTTCTAATCATTACCATTACTTGTTTATGGTATGGTAATTTTGGTTCCAATAATCCATGGAAACCAAATATTAAACAAAACTAGTCATTAATCCAGGACATATAATGTTCAACATACACAATATTAGCTCAAAGAATACTCATCGAGCGACGGGTCTCAATCACTTAATATCCCCAAATTATAACTCACCCCAATGGTAGATTTACTAAGCCATATAAATTGTTAGTAATATAGTTATAATTATTATGATTATAAATTACAAAGATATGCAAATTAAAGGGATAAGAAAAGAGTGGTGCGTCGAACACACACATAAATGATGAAAGGAATTAAATACCGACTTGAGATTGAAAGAGAAAGAAAAATACGGGAAGGGGATTAAAATATATTTTAAACTTTCTTAAGAACATAAATATTAAACTATATAAGGTGGATTATAATAAGAGATATTGGAGAATAAACTTTCATTAAAATAGAATTACAAACAAATATACTTACAAGATTTGAAAAATGAAGAACACAAAAGTAAATGAAAACAAAGAGAGTAGGAAAGGTATCTATAGAAACAACATAAGTTTGGAAGGTCCTCCCAAGACCTTGTAAAGTCTTTGGCCATTCCAATATGTGATCCTCTATTCTGAAATGTCAACTCCTTTGAAAGGGAGGATGGGGTGAATTTATAGCCCAAGGAAGTAGACTGTTGGCATTCCCAATCTATCTTTCCACTTGGCTCGATGATTTACATATTCAGAAAGTTGAATCTAGATATATCTTCTTCTTAAAATTTTTAGATAATAATGTTGTATTATCTCTCTCAAAATTTGGATTCATTTGAAACTATGGATCCAATGTTATGTTAGTTTTATTAAACATAGTGAAACAGTCTATTTCTATCCATGATTTTTCGATGGCCACAATGTGAATGGATTGTGGAATAGTATGATGCCTTCAAATCCGAATTTTTATCTTCAAAAAATTCTACCACCTATATCTCCTCTTTCACACTGCAAAATCTCAGCTTGATTTGGTAAATAGATCCGGATACATGTCATTAATACTGCACTGCTTTTAATTCCCTGGTAGAATTATGGGATGAGTGTAAATGAATCATTTGGACCCCTTTTTATATGAAGCTGGGCCATAAAATTTTTATCCAAGACTCCTTACATTGTCCCCAGAATGTTGGAGGAGAGTAAATTAATTTTCAATTCCAGATTGAGTCCAGAAATTAAATATTCATGGATGGTCCAGTTTCATCATAAATTTTGTAGGCCTTCTTGTGTGGTCTATATGGGCCTTAAAATTAATGAATTCACCTATGATCCCCTCTATTTAAATGTTTTATATTTAATAAGTAATCCTACAAAATAGAAACCACACAATATGGATCATTAGGGTGAGAGTATAAATAAAATATTAAAATGGACCAATTTGATTACTTTTAAAAATGCCCAAAAATTATACTTATTATTAAAATATTAATATTTCACAGAAATTATCAAAATTTCATATAAAATAAGTAAAGTGAGTATATAATAAGTCATGAAAATATTAATAACATCAAATCCCCCACACATTATCTTGTGCATGTCCTAATAAGAAACAAATATAAAAGCATGACAAAATCATTTTCACTCTCCAACAACTATAATTTTGTTTTCCCCAATCAGGGGAGTTTTAGAAAATTTCACTCATCCATATTGAATTTCACCAAAATTTGTTACAGAAACAATGTTCCAAAAAACAATACATTTTTTCATTCTCAAGTTTAGAAATGGAAAATGGTGGCACACAAAACATACTCCTCTTAAGATGATAAAATTAATTTATGGAGCTTCACTCATTCACTAACCAAAAGTGGAAATCTTAGATTTTTTAAGAGATCTCAGCTTCCAATCCCTATCCTAAAGTGCTTAAAAATATATAAGTATTTTTAGGGTTTTTTCTATGGCTATGGGATTTTAGGAAGATGATATCTAAAAAATAGGAAAAAATAGGGTAAAATACCAACATGGAAAAAGTGATGCACATTTTTTTTAAATGAAACATGGAATGAAATAAAAACACTTATTCACAAGGGAATTATTTTATGAATAAATAAACAATAGAGGAAGAAAATTATAAGTGGATGAGAAGATGAAATATTTCAAAACTATGAAACTTCTCTTAATGACATAAGATTATAATGCAAGTGTTATTTTTTTCTTCTTTTTTCTCTTTTTTTTGAAAGTTCAACTTTGAAATGATCTTATAATCATATCCCAGCCCATGATTGATATTCTCATGACACTAATTGTAATATTTATAACAAGATCAATGTTTTAGGAAGAGTGATTTTTGAACTACCCTAGAAACAACTGAAATTTTTGTTGTTTTTTTTTTGATTTTTTTTGAACACTCTTAAATAACATTATAAAATTACATAAATTAAAGTACATTAGATTTCCCAAGAAACACTGAATTATAACCTCTACCTCACACTAAAATAGATGTTGGCCCTCAAGCATATGATAACATGGTGAAATCAACAAAGGGTACCCAAAATGAAATCCATCCCCCCACAATTAAATTTTAAAACAAATTATGCAATGAAAAATCCATGTTGATAATGGGTGGGATAAGGTATTACTATTTTAATGTGGCTATCAAAGAAAATATTTTCATAGGCTTGATGGGGCTTTCAAAAGGAGGATTAATATAAGGGAAATGAGAGGCTATTTGGCTATTGTGATTCTCACGTGGTACAGAAAATGCCTCTATCATTTTAATGTACACTAAAGTAATAAATTCACCTCGAAGTTCCACAAACACAAGACTCACAAATGGGGGTGAAAACACTCATTTTGAAAATCTAGCCATAGGTATCCTTGGCATGAAAGTAAATGTTCATTCTCACCGGTGGTGAAAAGCATTTTCCAAATCATTAACTGAGCATTCAAAATGTATTATTCTTGAAGGAAAATTATGTATCCAAATATTTGATGAAAACACAATTTTTTAGATGAAACCATGTCTTTTGACTCCCCAAAATGGGTAGAAAAAATATGAAAATTGAATGGTGAGTAATCATGAGTCTAGTTTTTTCATATTTTTTAAGTGATTTTATTCTTTTTTTCTGTTTTTTAGGTTTTTGTTTTATAATTGATATGGACACCCACAAAATAAGAAATATTAAATAAAATGGTTTGATAAATAAGTTGGTTAAAAAATTAATGAGAGGGGAAGAAGAATAAAGAGTGACAGAGAGGAGAAGATAGAGAGAGAGTTAAAGGGATAGAGGTGCCCCTATTTTGGATTTAGTGGGTCAGTATCTCCATCCAGTGGTGGGTCAATTGTAGAAGTTGGGTATCTGGTTGAAGTAAATGTTGTTCAAGGATTGTGTGTCCTCTCATGGTGATGCTTTAACTGATTTCTATTAACTGTGAATGTCTTTTTGGAAGAGGGGTTTTGGACATTCACTTCACCAAACGGGTGTACAATAGTAATAACAAAAGGACCTTCCCAATGAGAATTAAGCTTACCTGGGTGAATTAAAAATAGAGAATTGAAGAGCATTACATTTTAACCTTAGTTAAATACCTTTCTCAGGATGTTTTTATCATATATTTCCTTGGAATTGTGATTGTAGAGATTCGAATTCTCATAAGAATGTAGTTGAAGAGCCTCCAGTTCAGCCAATTACAAAAATATTTCTTCACCAGATTTTTCAAGATCAAAATTACAGGTTTTCAAAAACCAAAATGACTTATGTTGGATTTCAACTGGAAAATGACATTCTTTACCAAATATTACCCTAAAAGGTGACATCCCATCAGGTGTTTTATAGGCTATTCGATATGCCCAAAGTGCATCACCAAGTCTTTCAGGCCATTATTTTCTGGTGGGTTTTACAATTCTTTCAAGCACTCTTTTCACTTCTCTATTAGAAAGTTCTGCCATGCCACTTGTTTGGGGTGATATTCAGTTGAAGTTTTATGTACAACCAAATTCTTTTTCAAAAAATATTCCATAGTTCTATTACAAAAATGGGTTCTTATGTCACTGATCAAGGCATGAGGCATGACAAATCTGTGGAAGATGTGGGTCTTTAAGAACTCACTGGAAGTATGTTAAACATCCTTTCTAGTGCTTCTATCCTCGAACAACCTAGAAAAATAATCAACCACTAGAATAATGTATGAGAATCCATTGGATGGGGGGAATGGCCCCGTGAAATTGATACCCCAAAAATAAGAGATCTCACAGATAATTAAAGTCTTTTGGTGCATTTCATTTCTTTTTGAAATTGTGCCAAACTTTTTGCAAGAGGTACATGATTGATAAAACTCATGTGAGTCCTTGAAGAGTGAAGGACAGAAAGAATCTAGAGTCTAGGAAATTTCTAGAGACTTTTGTGGTCCAAAGTGGCCACCACATGGCATTGAGTGATAGAATTATAATATGGAAGAATGTTCATTTTCATGGAAACATCTCTATATTACCATGTCATCCCCAGTTTTCAAATGTTTATTTTCTTCTCAAAAATAACATATTGAATCACTTTTCTACTGCATATTTTGTATTTTGAAAATTTTTTAGGAAAAACACCAGAAAACAAGAATTTACAATTGGGGCATACCATGGTATTTTTGGAGTGAAATATGAATGGTGCTCGGTAGGGAATTTAGGATTGATGATTTTAGAATGAGAAGAATTATAAATTCTACTCAAGTGATTAGCCACAAGTTTTTCATTTCCTGGTCTTCTTTGATTTCAATGAAAAACTATTTGAGAATTAGGATCCACCTTATTACCCTTGGTTTGGAATCACTTTTCTTGAGTATGAACTTTATAGAAGAATGGTATGTGAAGATAACGATTTTGGAACTTAAGAGATAGGGCTGGAATTTATTTAAGGAAGATACAACTGCTAAATGTTTTTTTAGTGGCAGTGTAGTGAGATTGAGTTTCATCCAATGTGTTTGAGGCATAATTGATGACATGATGAATGTTTTCTCTTGTTTGACCAAGAAAAGCCCAAACGGCTCTATCAGAAGCATCACACATCAACTCAACAGGTAAGGACCAATCTAGGGGTTGGATTATCGGGGCATATGTAAGAGGAGTTTTGAGTTCAACGAAGACTCTCTTAGAAACCTCATTGAAATGGAAAGTGACATCATTTTGTAAAAATTGAGTGAGTGGGAGGGAAATTTTACTAAAGATATTGATGAATCACCAATAAAAAACAGCATGACTGAGGAATGAATGGATGTCTCAAACTGAGTTGGGTCTAGGAAGTGATTGGATCACTTCAATTTTGGCAGGTTCAACTTCAATACCCTCTATTGAATGTATTTTCCCTATAACAATCCCATTTGAAACCATTAAGTGACATTTTTCAAAATTAAACACAAGGTTACACATGTCACACTTTTGAAGGACTAGAGAGAGTGAATTCAATCAAGATTCAATTGACTCACCAAAAATGGTAAAGTCATCCATGAAGACTTCCATGCTGTGTTCAATGAATTAAGAACATATACTCATCATACACCTCTGGAATGTTGCAGGAGAATTGAAAATGATAAAAGGAATTATCCAATATGCATATACTCCAAAGGGGCAAGTGAAAGTGGCCTTTTCTTGGTCCTGAGGTGTGATTGGGATTTGGATGTAGCCAGTGTATCTATCATGAAAGAAATAGTGTGACTTTCTGGATAATTGTTCCAACATTTGATCAAGGAATGGAATGGTTAGTGATTTTTTCTTATTTCAACATTCAATTTTCAGTTGTCTATTTACACACGCCATTTGTTTTTCACTCAAGTTTTGACTGCCTACCCATATTCATTTGTGACAATAGTTATCCCACCCTTCTTAGGTACAACTTGAATTTGACTAACCCATTCACTATCATAAATTGGATAGATGATACTATCTTGAAGAAGCATGGTGATCTTTTCCCAAACTACCTTGAGGATGAGGGGATTGAGTCTTCTTTGTGATTGTCTAATTGGTTTCGATGGTTCCTCAAGATGGATGTGATGCATGCAAAGGGCAGGTTTGATTCCAAGTATGTCATATAGGGTCCACCCTAAGGCCTTTTTGTTTTCCTCTAATAGTTGAATAAGTTTCGACTCCTCAGTTTCAGTAAGTAAAGAAGAGATAATGATAGGATAAGAGTGATCATGGAAAAGGAATGCATATTTCAAGTGTTCAGGAAGAGGTTTCAGATCAGTATCATCTTTCATTTCTGGGTTAGAAAACTCATGAATGGAGGAAGGGACTTTAGTTGCATTAGATTCATTTTCCTTAATACAATCCCGGGATGAATAGTAGAGACCATAGTTTATGTGGTGTTCAAGAGAGTGTTCAAGTTCCTCTAGATTGATGGAGTCTATGAATGAGAGGTCCGCATTGACTTCACCAATTATAACTCGGTTAATCATGGTACATATTTTACAAGATGCTTTATCATCAGAAAAGGATGAACATGATGGGATGGGGTTCAGTTGACTGTTAGATGTTTCCTCAGTAGCATGGATTGAGAATGACGAGTGATCCTCAGATGGGTATTGCATGGCTTCGAAAATGTTGAATTTGACCAGTTGGTCACCAAATTCCTTGGTTAAGATGCCTAAATGTACATCAATCTTGGTTCTCTCTATCATTATGAATGGTCTTCCTAGAATTAAAGGAGATCAAGAAGAGTTTATCTCACCTTCCATGTTAATGACATAGAAATCGGTTGGGGAGATAAGATCATTGATATGAACAAGGTCATCCTTGATTATTCCCTCAGGATTGGTTATGCTTCGATTGGATAACTGAATGAAAACACCTTTTGGATGTAAGGGACCTATACCATGGTTGGAGAAGATGGATTTGGGTAAGACATTAATTGAGGATTCTAGGTCTATGCCTGCATCATTGAATTTAGGACTTCTAATTCGGCATGGAATAGTAAATTTCTTTGGATCGTTGCACTTTATGGTAAGAGAATGTTGGGTGGAAACATTTTCAAAGGTCCTAAGATGCCTCTTTTGGGTGCACAATTCCTTAGGAAACTTGCATACTTATGAAATTGTTTTATGGAATCTAAGAGGGGAATTTTGACTTCAACACATGTAAACATGTTGAGCATTTCAGGATAGGGTTCAAAGGACATCGTTGTCTTAGAAATGGCATAAGTAAAAGTAATTGGGATCCTAAGTGGAATAGAAGGAGGTGAGCGAATGGTTGCAGATTATTTTTGATGTTTCTTTTTCTTTTCATTTTTTGGGTCAACATTTAAGGGGGTGTGGTAGGACTTATCTTGAGGCATAGCAATTTTCTTCCCAAATATAAGTGCAATTGCACTTACATTACCCTTGGGGTTGGGTAATGGTTGAGCTGGAAGTTGGGAAGAATTGGATGGTTGCTGCTGACTAAGGTGGAATTCATGTTATCCCATTTGGGTTTCAATGTTCATGAGGCTGGAATGGGTGAAAGAGGAAAGATATTCCACTGCAGATTCCCTTGGTTGCTTGGAATAAGAGGCTTGTCCCGAATTGGGATTACCTAGATTTTGGTTCTTGGGAAAGCAATTGTATAGGTTTTGGAATTGGGAAGGCTCACAAGGAAATTTGAATCCTGGTGGAGGATTGTTCCATTGAGGTTGAGGAATAAAAGTATAAGTTTGTTAGAAGATACCAACACCTTGACCATGTTGGAACAAGCTTGGGTTTGGATGAGGGAATTGAGGGGGATGAGAGACAAAATTACCATACCTTAGTCCTTGGTTATAGAAAGAAGTGAAGGTCTTAGAGTAAGATTGGTTGAAGTTTCTAATGAACTGACCTGATTATTGAGGGTTGGTGTTCCTCTAAGAATATGCAGCATTGTGATCCATTGGTCCAGATGAATCAGATTGATCCTCTTCAAGTTGTGGAAATGTGTCAGTTGTATGAGTTGGAGAGTTTTATATTCCATAGTATTTTAATGGTCCAAGAAACATTGATTGTGGAGAATATTATGTTGGGGCTTTGGTAGCCACATCTAGTTCTCGTACAAGACCTGTATGTTCACTCATCCACTCTGTCATATTGTTTGACTATATCAACTGACTATCTTGGGATTTTTTGAATTGATCATGTGATTCAGTATAGAATTTTTGCGTTTTTGCAGCCATATTTCTTATGAGATCTCTTATAGCTGCAGGAGTTTTATCAACAAGAGAACCACCACTAACGGAATCAATGAGGGTTCTCTCTATAGTCAATAACCCCTCATGGAAGTATTGGATCAAGATTTGGTCAATGATTTACTGGTGTAAGAAGGTTTCAACAATCTTTTTGAACCTCTCCCATTACACATGGAGTGATTCACTTGTGAATTGACGAATACCACTTATTTCCTCTCAGATAGAAGCAGTACTAGAAGAAGGAACGAATTTCTCTAAGAAGTGTCACTTAATGTCATTCCATGTGGTTATGGAACCCAGAGGAAGTTAGTAGAGCCATGACTTGGCAGTGATAGATAGGGATAAAGGAAATGCTCGGATTTTTATTTGTTCTTCAGAAACCCTTTGAGGCTTCTTCGTAGAGCACACCACTTGGAACTCCGTAAGGCGGAGATGTGCATCCTCATCGGCTAGCCCGTGGAAATGAGGAAGAAGATGAATCAAACCTAATTTGAGTTAAAATTCATCCACTATGTGTGGATATTGAATACCAAAAGGTTGGTAATTTACATCAGGGGAATCAAGTTCATTAAGTGTTGGTTCCCAAGGATTTCTCATATCTAATTCAATTGGTTGGACAAGGAAAGGTTCTTGAATTATTTGATTATCTATAATGTTCCTCCTAAGTTGGAAAAATGATCACTCAATTTCAGGGTCAAAAAAATCTGAGGGATTGTTTGGGAGGCTACTGGGAATTCAAAGAGATGCTGGAAGAATGAGGAAGATGGTTTTTTTCTTCTTTGCATTTATGAATATTATGAGGATGGCAGGTTTTTATTTTTTTTCAGTTTTTCTATTTTTTATTTTTTTTAAAATAACTATAAACTAACAACTACTTAATTTCACCTTCACAGGAAACATCACCATTTGAATGTGTGGTTGATTTTCACCTATCAACCTATCAAGGTTCCGTTGAACTGTTAATATGTATAGCAGCACTTGGGTCGAATCCTCAGCGATGATATTTTTTTATAGTTTGTTGGTTTTAGTTAATTGTATTCTGATTGGGGGTTTGTTTGAAGAGATTATCAAATAATTTATGGATAATGTACGATTTAAAAAATTGATAAATATTGGGGTGATTTCATTATTGGGGATTTAATCATAGGATATCCTTGAGCTATTCATTATATAACATTAAATTAATACCCACTTCACAAGATGATTTTGATCATAATTACCAAGTGTTAAAGATTTAATCCAAGATGTACCTTATCTTAGGGTTCTAATCATTACCATTAAATGTTTATGGTAGTGTATTTTTGGTTCCAATAATCCATAGAATCCACATATTAAACCAAACATTTCATGAATCCATGACATATAAAGTTCAACACACACAATATTAACTCAGAGAATACTCATTGAGCAAAGGCTCTCAATCACTTAACATCCTAAAATTATAACTCACCCACATGGTAGATTTACTCATCCATTTAAATGAGTAGTAATCTGGTTATAATTATTATGATAATAAATTAATAAGATTAGAAAAATAAAGGGATTTTAAAAGTGTGGTGTACCGAACACACACACAAACGATACATGGAATTAGATACCGACTTTAGATTGAATGTGAAAGAAAAATAAGGGAAGGGGATTCAACTGTATTTAAACTATTTTATGAAAATTAATATTAAACTATAGAATTTGGATTAGAATAAGAGATATTTAATAATAAACATTCATTAAAACATAATTACAAAGAAAGAGACTTACAAGATTACAAAAAATGAAGAACACAAAAATAAATGTAAAAAAAGAGAGAAGGAAATGTATATCAAGTAATAAGTTGAGTATGGTAGGTCCTCCCAAGACCTTGTAAAGGATTTGTTAGTTCCAATATGTTCTCCTATCTTCTGAAATGCCAACTCCTTTTAAGGAGATGAGGGGGATGAATTTATAGCCCAAGGAAGTGGACTTTTGGCATTCCCAATCTGTCCCTCCACTGGGATTGATGATTTGAACATTCAGATAGCAGAATCTCGAGATATCTTCTTCTTCAAAGTTTTAGATAATAATTTTTTCCGACCTCCCTCAAATTTTGTAGTCATTTGGATCTATGGAGAAATATTTATGGAAGTTTTATGAAAGAAAGTTAAACTATCCATTTCAATCCATAATTTTTCGATGGCCAAATTGTGAATGGATTTTGGAATAGGATGATACCTTCAAATCCAAATTCTATCTTCAACAAAGTCAGTCACCTATATCTCCTCTTTCACACAGAAAAAACATTGCATGATTTGATTACTAGATCAGGAGATATGTCATGAATACTGAACTGATTTTAATTCCGGTCCAAAATGATGATCAGAGTTTAAATGAATCGTTTGGGCCTCTTGTACTTGGATTTGGGAATTGAAATTTTTATCCAATACTCCTTATATTGTCCTACGAAGGTTTGAGGAGAATAATGGAGTATTTAACTCCTAATGGAGCCCAAAAATTAAATATTCATGGCTAGTCTTGATTCATCAATGATTTTGTAGGCCTTCTTGTGTGGTCCATATGGGACTTCTTAATGGAAGAATTGGATCGTGATCCCTTCTAATGAAATGTTGTATATTGAATAAGGAATCCTAAAAAATAGTAACCACAAAATTTGGATTGGTATTGTGAGAGTTATAAATAAATAGTAAACTGACTCAATGGGATTACTTCTAAAAATGATCAAAAATTATACTTAGTATTAAAACATTAATATTTCACAGAAATTATGCACATTTCATATAAAATCAGTAAAAGGAGTATAAGTCATGAAAATATTAATAACATCAATATCCATTATATTTGACTCAAATCTGAGGAATCACTGCTCCACCACCAATACAAATATAATAAAACATATTTAATGATAATAATCCAAATAATACCCAGTGGAAACAACAAAGGTATTCTTACTCCTATCAATAATGTAATTCACTAAACATTTACATAGGGGAAGACATCTATATTTCAGACACCATGATTTAGAAAATTATCACAATAAATATCACTCTTAATCAATTTAAAAAATGAATTGAATCCTGTAATACCATTCAAAGACACACAACTTATGTAACAATGAGTTATATCCTATCATTTTTAGGACCACAAACCCAACCAATATTATTACACATTTCATTGATCACAAAAAAATGATGAAAAATCCATCTATGTTTATTTTTCTAGGGTAAAAAAAGATTCTATAAGCCTTCATTATCACCTCTAATGTTCACATTCACACCACATGTACATTTCATCATCAAAATTATAATTTATGGAATAGAAAATTAAAATTATTTCTATTTATTTTAGTTAATTTATAAAAAAATATATATATATTTTAGAAACATTATATAAATTATACTTAGTATATTAATTATCCAAATTCCCATTATCCAAAATTTTCATTCAAAAATAAATATCCATTCATATTTCACATGAACTTGTATTCTATGTGGGATTCATATACCCAAACACTCTTTTAACCAAAAAAATTCTAAACAAAGTCATCATATATCTCATATTGTCATAATCCATCAAATCATCAAACCATATTATGAAAAAAATAAATATACAAGTCCTTAAAAATTTAAAATTACACCATATAGGTCATGTTTTGGTTAAAAAAAATGTATCCCTAGTTATAATCATTCTATCTCCGTACACAAATCGATATAAAAATAAATTGACTAAAAACAAGGATTTTACACCATTTTTAAATTTTTGTAGCTCAACAATTTCTTTTCACCTTCGTGATATGTTACGTCATAGCACCTCAGATATGCCTCTATATATGCAAAAGGATGTTTACTAGATATTAGGTAAAAATATAATAATTGGGGATACTATTAACTCATTATAATAACATATATAGAATAAATATAAAAACTTTTAGTAAATGACAATATCATATAATATATATGCAAAGATAGAAAAAAATAATAACAAAAAATAATTTTTAATATCAAATTTATATCATGTCATGTCATAATATTAGAAAATTAAAAGGATCACCCTCTGAGTATTAAGCCTATAAATGGAAAAATTACCATAAATTAATTCATGGAGACCCAATTAATAAAATTTACCCTTGACTAACCGTAGTATCATCTCCACCTCACTGTCAATATGTATTTAATTATACACTAGTCATTAAGCCTATTATTTTTATTACATCATTGAACATTTTATTTTCACATAAAAACCTTATACACAAGATGTTAGTACAAAACTCAATATACACATCCAATGCCACCCTCATATATGGAAAATTGTGTTCTTTTGAGGTAAGGAAATAACATGGTCTCTATATTAGTAATTCATTTAATATAATTATAATAGAAAAATCACATGTTCTAAACAATTCAATCAATCTCTACCCATATTCAAAAAATAAATTTTAATCCAATCTATTGGGATCCATATAAAACACAGTAACCCTTTAACATAAGTAATATTCTCATTGTGGAATGTATAAATTTTATGAATTTCCAATTTATAGTATCAATCTCTATTCAATGGGTATATAATCTCTTGTCAATTCCTTTAGAATTACTGACATCTAAGGGTTTATATTATTAACTAAACAAAGAAAAAAAAACCAAATTAAACGTACATAAATTGGTAAATTCCAAATTAAATAGTCAATTAGTTCATATTAATTGATTAATATTATCTGATTAAATTTTTTTGTTTGTTCAATTATAAAAAACCTAACCATTTCTGACCAATCATTACTAAAACAAAAAAATTAAATAAATATTTAATTTATTGTTTTTTGTGGAATTATAATTTAATTTTCTATGATCAAATTTGAATTTAACATATATCCACATTAATTTTTCCTCATAATGAAAAGTAAAGAATATATATGATACTTATGTGAATTTATTTAATTATATAAAATTAAATCCCCAAACAATACTAAACCATTTTAGATGTTTTTCATGTTAATTATTTTTTTATTTTTTAAACATTTCAATTATTTTTTATTTTTAATTTATTATTCATCAATGATATTCCCTCTTTATAGTTTAATTTAATATGTTGTTCTTATAGCATTAGAACCATTTGTTATAAAAGTTTTTGATTTATCGTTTTTTAATTACCCTTTAATCATTAGTTTTATTCAATGTTTACTCAACTGATATTAATCAGTTAAACCCAATATAAACCAAACTATTTTGTTTATATTTTTATTGACTTGTAATCTGTCAGATTTGATTTTCACAGAAGGATAAAAACATTTAATCAATTAGTATAAATTGGTTCCCTTAAATTATTTAATCCAATATTATTCACCCTTAGTAAAATCCACATCATGGGTTGAATCGATATATATTTTTCCCAATTTATACTAACAATCCAGAGAATCGAGGTATGTTTGGTTATACCAACCCATTGATGGAGTAAAATATATTCTATGTAGTGAAACAACATACATAAAACCTTATATAGAGTAAAAATTTCATATCATATGGTAAGAGGGATTATAAATGTTTCTCTATCTTGAGAACATCTATAATATATCATATAAAAATTATGAATAAGAAATATTGATAAGATGGAATCATATATTCCCATACCTTTGGACTTGAAAATAATCCATCGCATGCCACATATCTCATATTTGAACATGTACTACAAGATATTTGTCATTCTAGGCATATATTAACAAATAGATAAACACATAAAAGGTTATCTCATGGTCTTTTGTGGTAATAATTATCTTTATTATATACTAAATCCTATGAAAACAAATCATAAATTGATTAGTCAAAAATTTAACCCTTTTAAATTCATATATCATAGACCTAGTTGGCCACAAGATTCCTTTAAATATTGATTTCATACTCAATCACTGTAATTGTGGTTCATTATATAATAGTATCCAATGGCTCCAAAGTCCTTATAAATAAGAAAAGACCCTAGATGTCAACTCTAATTTCAATATTTCCAATAATAATCATAATTGGATCCTCGTAGTTATTGAAATAAATATTAAGCCTCTTAGATATTTTTTGGGTACCTCAGGCTTTGTTACTCAGTCTAAAAATCAATCCAAACATTAGGTGCACATTAAACCACATAATTTGTTATATACCACTTACCATTAGATAATAAAAATATAATCATTGAAAGTTTTCACCAAATTCACATTGAATCTTGAAATTTGACAATTCTTATGGTAAAGACCAATAATTTCGATTGGAGAAGAATATAAATTGATTAATAATTGTAATTTAAATATTTTTTACCTTAGAAATTTTGGGAGGATAACATATACATTAGTTTTTCATTGATCTAAAACAATACCAAAATATTTACTATCATTAAAAAATAAGGAAGCATAGTTTCAATGGAGAAACCCACTTTTGGACTAGCTATGAATAGACATGGAAAATGAAGTGTTATTTTACAATGAGTTCCTAAATAATAATAATATTAATAATTAATAGAACCTATTATTTGAAACTACATGGAATTTAGTGTCTATGTCAGTGGTTTAGTGAATCCCCTTCCAAACTTTTAGGGTAATTAGTGGTGTTTGATTAAAAAATCCGACATGGATTACCTCCAATTCATGTTTAAAATCGAAAATAAATTCTTAATATTCATAAACATAAATAATAATACACATAATTAATATCCAAAATGAAAAAAAACTAAAAATATTTGCTCAAATTCTTGATAAGTTATATATTTGAATCTACCAGGTAATTTAATTTATAAATTCTCCATGTGGATGGTCCTTCAAAATTTGAGACCACTCATATTTTTAGGAGGATTATTATCATTAATGAGGACATTTTTGATGAAATTGATTTTAAATTATTTTTATTTTTTAATATAAAACACAACTTTTTATAGAAATAAAAATAAAAAAATTATTTTAAATAAGTATCATATTTTTATTTCAATGTATTTTATAATGAATGGTTATTCAAATGTATGATAAAGAAATAACATTCTTCGAAGTCCCATTTTTTCATTATGGTGGGGTAATAGGAATATATATATATATATATAATATTTTTAGGAATAAAATATATGGTTCATGATTATAAGCTAATCAAATAGGAAAATATTTATAACAATGTTAGATTATTATTTCAAATAATGATGATGTAAGAAAAAATTCATTCCAGAATCCAAAATGGGAAATTATGTTCTCATGAACTCTAGTATAATTTTGATATTTGAAATCATTATAAATTATTCAAATTGACCATTTTTAGTTTAAACATAAGAAACAACAAGTCCTGTATTTATTATAATCCGAATGATGTAATTATTATATTATTTTGGGGAATATTCACCAATATTATTTTTTTGAGACGAATTGATAAGCCACTAAAAATATAAGATGATTTAAAATTAAAAACAAAGAATATTAATCAGGAAAACCTAAATCAGGGAGAAACCCAAGGGTAATGGATGATAAAATACAGGTATGAAATAAATTATTATAATAATATATAGATGTATAAAAACCAACTTATTTTATAGGGAAAGATAAATATTAGATCATATCACATAGAAATAAACAATTTTATATATCTAATCAAGATAAATATAACTTTATAACCACACAATTGAAGAATGTATAGCTAATAGAGGGGGAGTAATCAACCATTTGTATCACACAGATCATAGTTGTTGGATGTTTACCAAATAACCAAGTCCTCATACACTTTCCAGTCATGTTACATTCTTAGGTGGCTATGCATAATAAAAAAACACACAATGATGTATGAAAATATATAATCCCATCCATTGACATTAAAACTATTGAACACTTCTAAAGGATTAACACTATCAAACCATCAACACCACATATACCAAATAACCAATAACTTTTCTCGTTCATACTGGATTTCTTATTTAAAATTATCTCAAATAAAATAAATTTGCATCAACTAACATCATTTATTTCAATAATCTAATACTTTAAATAAGAAAAAATCACTTCAAAATAACTCATCATTTAAAAATTATTTTTATGTAATATTACTCAATAGTTTAATTGAAGTCATTCAGTACATAATTTATCCAAAATAAACTAATTTTTATTCTAGGTTATTCAATTTAATAATTATTTTCAACATGTTTCTCATTCCTAGATGAATAAATTTCATAATTAAAAAACTCCTCATTGTTTTACTTGGATAATCATAACATACAAAATGTATTATATTATCCAATTAAAAAATAGAAACCCACATATTGAATATCATAATATTACAATAAAAATTATTACATTTTAATTATTTATCAAGTATTTATATTTTTAACATTAGTTCAACATTATATATATCTAATTATAAAATTAATTCTATAACAGTAAATTCAAAAAATTAAAATTAACAAATTATATTATATATACCGTTTAAATTCTCATCCCTCCAAAAATTATTCCTATTATTCAACATTAATTAGAAAAAATTCACCCCTTTCCACAATTGGAAAGTAAATTATTTCTAAACTACATAAAATTCATTAAATTTACGGAGCTAGTTTGAATAAACTACATCAAAAAATGTTGAGATATAAAAACATCATTAATATATAGATCTTGAGGAAAAAACTCTAAAAATTTGAAATGGATAATCCAACCTACACATTGTCTTCAATATATACATCAATACTTTAATATATCCTAGTATGCCAAACTATCATGGATCCTATAGAGATAATAAATTCGATATGGGTATAAGATAAACAGAGAATAGTTCACTAAATCTTGTGAACAAGGTAATAAAATAAGAGGTACTATAAGATCTACCAAGCCTGTCCCGAAACACATTAAGCCTCCCATCAACATGGGGTTTCAAGGAAGGTAAATAGACTGAAAGAAAATTTATTTATTATTGAATATAAATATAAATCATATCTGGAAAAAGTCAAGGAATGGACTCCTAAAGCACAACCCAGATTATTTTTGTCAATGAAGAACTGAAAACAATATCGTCTTAAAATTTCAAGATCTAAAATCACTACCAGAAAGATAATTTAATAAAATATGTATTTTAATAAATCCATGATGTTGTTAAAATATAATTATATTTATACTTAATTCCTCATGACATAACCATGGAATTATTCTCTCCTAACCGTTTCATTTTTTTACCACCATCAAAGTACAACTCAAAAAGGAAAGAATAAATAGTAATGAATCAAAAACATTTTCATGAAAATTAAAATATTATATAGTTAGTTCTAAAAATGATTTTCTTAGACTCCCTTATATATCCCATTAGATCCTTATACAAATCACCATGTGTAGTTTTAAAATAATTATAATAAAAAATATGGTGTATATGTTACCATGACATGGCTTCCTTCAAAGATCTATAAACCATTATTTATCAATTTACATCTAATAATTACTACAACCACATGAACACATAAAAACATGATGTAATGGAACATAGAAAATTAAGAACATGTATTAAATAACATCGATATTATTTAATCCCTTCATAATTAAAACAAAACAAATGAAATAAAAATTACATTTGTTGGTTACAGTTATGATATTTTGGTGTAAGATAATATGCCCTATTTCTGGGTCCTTATAATTAATTTCTTATGAAATGAACATATTTTCTCCATGACTCACATTTTTTATATTTGATAAGCATGGAATGGTTTTAAAATTTTATTTTCATGTTCTCATACCCTTATTCCCTTTTTATGATTACCTATTACTCTAATTTACCCTTGTTGAGAATATATTCCAACTCCTTATTATGTTAATTTTCCCATGGTTATGATTATAGGTATTATATTTGATATGTTCAATAAGTGTTATAGTTATGAGAAACTATGTGAGAGAAAATTTATAACTCTTACGAACTATTTTTTTATATTTCCATGTTTTGAATTGAATTATGCAATTATGATCCTAAAGAATGTGTTTGTTTACTGTAACAAATATTTATAAAAAAGATGTCATATCAATATAAGACAACATTATTTTATATAATATATAACTTGGGTATTTTATTTCAATTTCCATGACTCTCACGCTATGTTATTGATATCATAGTCCTAGATTAGTCTTAGATAACTGGTGTTTACCTTTACATGGGTAAATAGATTGTATATCCTTTGATGGGGGATTCAATTCATGATCATTGCCATATTTATCCTTTAGAAATCCATGCACTACATCACTATATTATCAAACTTGTTGGTGAATAATACTGGAGCAAAAAAATTGGAAATGAAATATATAATGAAATTATTTACCTCAAGGACCATAAGATAGACTTTCAACCCCCGATCTCAACTGGTTCTATATGACATAATGATACTGATATATGTTTTTCACCCAACACTAATTCAGTAGTTAACTCAACATCCATATGAAGATGAAATATTTATATATAAATAAAAAATGTGTACTAAAATAAATCAAATTATAAGGGAAAATCATGTCATGATATCCCATTATGAGTGAAATGACCAATAATATCAATTTTTTATTTGATTATACATATCTCTTTATTGATGAATCCAATAAAGATATGCTTAAACATTATTTTTCAATGAATTTATATGTATCTATTTATAGAAACCTAACGATTAATCACCCATGGTATAAATATAAATAATCTAAAAAAATACTTTTATTTCTTTTCAAAGGTCAGATCCAATATTCTCACATTTATTATGAGGAAATATTAACGAATCCCAAATTTTCCAACCCCTATGTCATATCCTAGAACCTTTCTAATTCCCTCAATATTATTTCCTAAAGGATATATTATGGGTAATAAAAAAATAAAAAAATTAAAAAAATCCCAAAACCTCTAGTATACATGTTGAAATAAATAATTGAATCAAATAATATCAAATGTGACACCAATTAATGTAGACATTAACTAAATTGTACCTCAAACTATAATTGGTCACATGTTTCCATCAATTTTTTAATTCAATACTACAAATAATCTTCCTAAAAAAGAACTACAGTTCCATCTATGATAATTCTAAGTCTCGTATAGATTTTTCCCTACATCAACAGTAGTCCATGTGAAACTCATTATCAATCACATCCTGATCATAATGATTATAGTAAATTATCGCTCTATTGAGAGTATAATAACCTCTACTAAGATAACTAATTCTTCCTTCATCAAAACCTAATTACGAGATAAACTACCCTTTTGTAATGAAGATTTAGATTCATTATAAATCTATATTAATTTTGTACCTTTAGAGTACTGGGAAACATGGGTAAAAGTTTTCCTATCCATAAATATTAAAATTACCTTCAATGAACTCCCTTGAATAAGGAATTTATAGAATCCTTCACTATCTACCAATCCTATAATAATTAGGGGACTTGACATCAAGTCTCCTCTTTCTTTTTTAAAAGGTTTTGCCTTTTAATAGTCAATAAGATCCAAATTAATTGGATCCCTACACTAAATAGGTTCTTAGTCAATTATAAAATACTCATTCAACTTTTCATAATTTATCAGAATAATAAATAATCTCACTATAATATAATTAGACAATCACTGGACAATCTCATACCAAGGGGCCTTTCAGGCCTCATTTCCTACCAATATGAGCTTATATCATAGAATAGCCCATAAAAAAGTTTCATCGTATATCATAGACTGGTTTATCTAGTGGTAATATATGAACCTTTGAGATTTATTTAGTTTTTGGGAAATTGGAAATTATTTATCAAATATAATTATTTAAACTCTATTCCAAAATTTCATTTTATGTTTTATGTCATGAACAAAGATATTTGACCAATATCTTATTAAAATTTATAATATGATGGTACATAGCTACACATTAATATCTTATAAGGTCTCAATAACATCGATAATGAATTTTTTCCCCTCAATTAAGACTTTTATATCTTATATCCCACCATATAAATGTAATATTTGAAGATTTTTCATCTAGAAGTCCACGGTGAGATCCATCATATTGGTCTCAACTATGTAAAATCTTTCCTCCACAACCAATATAAATCTATGAAAACTGATTGAAAGATAATAATACCAAAAATACCCAAGGGAAACAACAAATGTATGATTACCCCTATCGATGAAGTAATTCACTATGCATTTACATAGGGACATACATCTATATTTTAAACACCATGATTTAGAACATTCTCAAAATAAATATCACTCTTAATCAAATTAAAAAAAATGAATTGACTACAGTAATACCATTGAAACACACTCAACTCTTGTAACCATCATTTATATACTATCATTTCTAGGCCCACTGACCCAACCAATTTCATTATAAATTTCGTAGATCAAAAAAAATGATGAAAGATACATCCATGTTTATATTTTGAGGATCAATAAAGAATATATAAGCCTTCATTTTTTCCACTGTAGTTCTCATTCACACCTTTTGTACATCTCAACACCAAAATAATAAATTATGTAATAGAAAAATAAAATAATTTCCATTTATTTCAGTTAATTTGTATAAAAAAATTAAATATATTTGAAAAACATTATATAAATTATATTTAGTATTTTATTTTTCTGAATCCGCATTTTCAAAAATATTTCTTTCAATAATAAAGAGCCATTCATATTTCATGTGAACTTTTATTCAATGTTTGATTCTTATACCCACACCCTCTTTCTATACAAAATGTTTTGAACAAAGTTATCATATAACTCATAACATCATAATCCATCAAATCATCAATCCATATTATCAAAAAAAACAATAATAGACCTTAATAATTTCAAATTACACCATACAGGTCATTCTGTTGTTAATTTAAAAATTATATTCCTAGTTAAACTCATTCTATCACTGTACACAAATCGATGTGAAAAAATATTGACTTGAAACAATGATTTTAAACAATTTTTAAATTTCCTTAGCTCTAAAATTGCATTTCACATTCTTGATTTTTAAGGACATACAACCCAAGGTATGCCTACATATATGAAAAAGGATGTGGACTATAGATGAGGGAAATATATAATAATTTGGTATACTATTATGATAATATAATTACATAAATATAATAAATATAATAACTTTTAGTAAATTATGATATCATATAATATATATGAAAGGATATAAAAAAGAAAAAATAATAACATAAAATAATTATGTAATATAAAATGTAAATAATGTTATTTCATAATTTAAAAAAATTAAAGGGATCACCCTATGAGATTTAATCCTATAAATGGTAAAATTAAAAAAAAAATACTGCATAGAGACCCAATATAATAAAATTCCATTAGACACACCTTAGTATCATCTCCAACTCACTATTAATATGTATTTAATTATCCACTAGTAATCAAGACCATTGTTTTTATTACATCATTAAGAATGATATTTTAACAAAAATCATTCTACACAACATGTGAGTATAAAAATCAATAGACACATCCAATGACAGCCTAATATATGATGTATTTTATGCATTTTAGGGAAAGAGTGAATGTGGTCTATATAGAAATAATTCTATGGATATAATAATAATATAAAAATCAAATGTTTTTAAAAATTCAATCGATCCAAACCCATATTCAAAAAAATATTTTAATCCACTCTATTGGGATCCATATAAAACACCCTAAACCGTCAACAAAAGTAATATTCACACTATGGAATGTATAACTGTGCTGAATCACCTATTTATTGTATCAATCATTATTTTTTGGGTAAATAGGATCTTGTCAAATACATTAGAATGAATAAAATCTAAGGGTCTCTTGGATTAAATAAACCACAAAAAAACCAATTTAAACATACATAAATTTGTAAAATCCAATTTAAATTAGTTAATTATTTTTTTAGTGGAATAATATTATATGAATCAATTTTTTTGTTGGTTACATTTTAGAAAAACGAACCATTTCTAACAACTCTTTACTAAACAAAAAATTAATTAAATATGTAAATTATTGTTTTAAGTTTATTTTTTTAGTTTTCTATTATCAAATTTGAAATTAGGATATATCAGTATTTATTTTTACTCATAATGAACAGTGTAGAAAATATATGTTACTTAAGTGAATATATTAAATTATATAACATTAAATCCCCCAACATTACTAAATCATTTTATCTGATTTTCATGTTATTTATTTTTTGTTTATTATAAATTTTCATTCCATTAAACAATGAATTTATTATTCATCAGTGATATTCTGTCTTAAAATATTGATTTGATATGATGCTCTTATAATATTAGAACCATTGGATATAAAATTTAAATATTTTATCCTCTTTAATCACATTTTCATCATTAATTGTTTTCTATATTTTCTCAACTGATATAAATCAGTTAAAACCAATATACACAAAACTATTTGGTTCTTGTTTGTTATGGACCTATAGTTGGTAAGATTTTATTTTCACAAAAGAAATAAAAATTATTCAATTATTCAATTGAAATTGGTTCCCTTAATTTATTTAAACTAATATTACACAACCTTAGTAAAATACATATCATGGGTTGAATTGATATATAGGTTCCCATAGTCATTTTATTCTATTGTGTGAAACAACATAAAAGAAACCATACATTGGGTAAAAAATTAATATCATAAGGTTGGAGGGATTATAAAGGTTTCCCTATATAGTGAATATCCTCACCATATCCTATAAAAATTATGAAAAAGATATAATAATCAGATAAAATCATATAGTCACATCCCTTCAGTCTTGTAAATAATCCATCGTATTCCATGCATCTCATATATGAACAAGTCCTACAATATGTTGGTCATTATAGGCTTAGATTACGTCACATATGAACACGTCATAGGCTATCACCTGGTATTTATTGCTAATCATTATCTTTATTATATACTAACTCCCATAATAAACTAATAATATCCTAATTAGTCAACAATTTAAATTTCTAAAATCACATATCATAGACATGGTAGGACATATGTTTCCTTTAAATATTGATGATATACTCAATCATCTTCATTTGGTTTCATTGTGTATTCCTATAAAATGGAACCAAAGTCATCATAAATAACAATAGACCCCGGATGTCCACTCTATTTTCAATATTTCCCATAATAATCATAATTGGATCCTCGTAGTTTTTGAAATAAATTTTAAGCCTCTTGGATATTTTTCATGTCCCTCATGCTTGGTTACTCAATCTAAAACACCAATCCAAACATGATGTACACAATAAACCATATAATTATTTATATACCAAATTCCATTATATAATAATAAGATTAAAATTTTTCACTATATTGACATTGAATCAAGAAATATCACAATCCCTATGATAAAGACCAATGATTTGAATTGGGGAGGAATATGAAATGACTAATAATAGTAATTTAATGAAATGTTACATTTGAAATTGTAGGAGAAGATTGTATCCATAAGTGGATCATTGATCTAAAACAATACTAAATGAATTATGATATTTAAAAAATAAGGAATCATTGTGTCAATGAAGTAACCCACCTTTGGAATTGTTATAACTAGACTTAGGGAATGGAGTGGTATTTTAAAATGAGTTCTTAAAAATAATTATAATTATAATTAATAGAACATCTTATTTGTAACTACTAAGAAGTTAGTTTCTGTGCGAGGGGTTTAGTGAATCCACATCCATCAATTTAGGGTAATCAGTGATGTTTGATTAATAAATTCAACATAGATTCCATCCAATTAATGTATGAACTCCAAAATAAATTCATAATTTTCAAAAACAAAAAAAAATAATAAACATAATTAATATCCAAAATCCAAAAAAAAACTAAACAATTTGACTCAAATTCTAGAGATGTAATATAGGTGAATTGGTAAGGTAATTTATTTTATTAATTCATTTTGTGGATGATCTTTCTAAATTCTAGCGGGCTCATATTTTGAGGAGGATTAAAATCATTTATGGGGAGTGTTTAAATGGAATTGATTTTAAAATTGATTTATTTTTATTTTTTAATATAGTAGACAACTTTTCATCAAAATTATAAATAAAATATATTATTATAAATACATATCATTTTTTTGTTTTAGGGTATTTTATAATATATGGTTATTAAAATGTATAATAAATCAGTAATATTCTTCAAAGTCCTATTTTTTCATTATGGGTGGGTAATAGGAATATATATATATATATATATATATATATATACTAAATATTTTTTAGAATAAAACATATTGGTCATGAATAAAATCTAATCAAGTATGAAATTTTTTTTAACAATGTTAGTTTAATATTTCAAATAATGATGATGTAAGAAAAAATTCATTCCCAGAATCGAAAATGGAAATTGTGTTCTCATGAAAACTACTATATTTTTGAGATGTTGAAAGATTATAAATTCTTTAAATTGATCATTTTTAGTGTAAACATACGAAACCAAAAGTCCTACATTTATTGTAATCAGAATGATGTAATTATTATATGATTATGTGGATTATTCACCAATATTATTTTTTTTGTGACGAATTGATAAACCACTAAAACAATAATAATATTTTAAATTACAGACATAAAACATTAATGTTTAAACCCTAAAACATGTAGAAAACCATGGGAAATGGATGATATAATAAAATTATAAAATAAAATATTTTAATAATATATACATGTCTATACCATAATAAATTTCTATAGGGAAACGTAAACAATATCTCATATCTGTTAGAAATAAACACTTTTATATCTTTAATCCACATAACCATAACTCTCTAACCACACTATGGATGAATATATGACTAGTAGAGAGGGATTAATCAACCAGTTGTATAATGCACATCATGGTGTTGGGTGTTCACTAAATAACCAAGACATCATATGGTTTCTAGTCATTTTACATTCTCAGGAGGATATGCATAATAAAAAACATTCAATGATGTATAAAAATATATAATCCCAACCAATGAAACTATATATATTGAACAACCCAAAAATATTATCATTGCTACACCATCAGTACCACGTCTACGAAATAATCAATAACTTCATCTCATTCATACTAGAATTCTTATTTCACTTATTTATTTTAAAATATTTTATCTTCAACTGGCCTCATTAGTTTCAATAATTTACAATTCTAAATAAACAACCAATAACTTTCACATAACTCATCATTTAAAAATTATTTTTATATAATGTTACTCAATAGTTTAATTGAAGTTATTCAGTACATAATTTATCCAAAATAAACAAATTTTTATTTTAGGTTATTCAGTTCAATAATTTTTTTCAATATATTTCTCTTTACTAGATGACTGTATTTCCTATTTAAAAACCTATTCATTATTTTACTATCACAATCATACCATACCAAAAGTTTTATGTTATCTAGTTAAAAAAATAGAAACCTGCATATTTAATATAATAATATAATAATAAAAATTATTATATTTCAATTTTTTATCATATATATATATATTTAACATTACTACAAAATTGCATATATGTATTTTAAAATTTAAATCTCTAAGAGTAAAAAAATAACAATTAAACACCTATGTTATATGTACCCATTAAATTCTCATCCCTCCAAAAAATAATCCAATTATTTAACTTTAATTAGAATATTCTTATCTCATTCCCCAAAGGGAAACTAAATAATTTTTCAACTACATCAAATTCATTAATATTTTTGAGTTATTTTGAATAAACTTCCTCAAATAAAGGATGAAATATATAAACATCAACAATATATGGATCTCGAGGATGAAACTCTAACAATTTGAAAAGGATAATCCAACCTACATATTGTATTCAGTATATACAACAATACTCTAAAATTGTCAAGTATCAAAAACTATCATTGATCCTAGAGGGAAAATAATTATGATAAAGGTATAAGATAAACAAATAAGAGTTTATTAAATCATGTGACCAAGGTACTAAAATAAGAGGTAATAAAATATCTAGCAAGGATGTCAAGAAACACATTATGCATCCCATAAACATGGGGTTTAAAGGAAGGTAAATATACTAAATTAAAATATATTTATTATTGAATATAAAAATAAATCCTATTTTGAAAAAATCATGTAATGGATCCCTAAACCAAATCCATCCATGTGTTAGTCAATGAAGAACTGAAAACCATAGCATCTTAAAATTTAAAGCTCTTAAATCTATACTAAAAAGGTAATTTAATAAAATATTGATTCAAATAATCCAATAATGTAGATAATATATAATTACACTTATTATTAAATCCTCATGAAAAAAACCATGGAATTATAATCTCCTAAACATGTCATTGTTTCACCTCCATCAAATTTCTACTCAATACAAAAAGAAAAAATAGAAATGAATCAGAAACGTTATCATGAAAAATAAAATATAATATAGTTAGATCCAATAATGGTATTCTTAAACTCCCTATTGTCTCCCATTTAAACCTTATACAAATCAACATGAGATGTTCTAAAACTATTATGATAAACAACATGGTATATATATTTCCATGACATGGCTTCCATCAAATATATATAACTCATTCTTTATCAATTTACCTATCATAATTACTACACCCACTTCAACACAAAAAACACAATGTAATGGAACATGGAAAACTTTGAACTTGTATTAAATAACATTCAAATTATTCCATCCCATTATAATTACAAACCCTAAGAAATAAAAAAACATTGGTTGGTTCCACCTATGATATTTTGGTGTAACATAATATGCCATATTTCCAGGTTCTCCATCCATTCTTTGTTTTCCACCCGATTTGTGTCCAATAAGGTTATATTACTAGATGATAAATCGAATATAGACCTATGGTATAATGTATTGATATTTTCAATAAATGGTAGGGTGTGTGTATATATATATATATTCTGATATTCCTCACATGTAATTATTAGAGAAACATACTTGAAATGAGTTTCAATTCATTAATACAATCATTAGGTTTGATATATGTAATCAGTGACACCATTGTAAATGAAAATAAGTTAAAGATCTTGAATTAAACCCCCTTGGGATTCATTTTTAATTTAATCTAACCACCATGGGTTGTGATTAAATTTGGATACCTTCTAGGTGGTTCGTTTACCATTTCCATGGGATGTTTAATAATGAATTGAAAATGGTAAATGATATTTATTAAAGTAAAGTAATGGAATGACCATGACTCTTGTCTCATTACAGTTCACTGCTTGTTTATGTGTATGGTGTTTCATGTTTTGACATTACCACATGAGTTAATTCAGAGGATAAACTTTCTTAGAATTTCACATGTCGTGAGCCTCCTTCTAAAGTGATGTTAAATTAATATTTTCATAGTGGTAAACATTGAAATAATTATTTAAAATTGATTATGTGATAATATATATCTATGTGTATGTGTATGTGCTTGTATCTGTGTGTCTTAGGTGACAAATGGGTTTTCATATGAATACCATGGATGCTCTCATTTGGGAACTGTCTTGATTATGCTCGATTGAATCTTGGACTCCCTGGTGGTCATCCAAGGACGAACTCAAAGTGGTTGACTATTATTAGCATGAATGATACTTGGATTCATAATGTATTTCCAATCATGGACCTAGAGGAATGTTTTTATATACAATGTGGGAGACACGTGGGATCCCTTAGTGGACCGATAATGAAGGAATCAAATGTAAATGATGTAATACCACACCCATAAATATACTTGTATTCTCAAGAGGAATTACTAGGTTGTATATGTAAGGTGTTTCGTTCATTGTAATTGTGGAGTGAAACCTGTCTTCCAAATAACAAATTAAAAGGGTGAGCTTGGGATCTTGATTGAATAATCAATGAAATGATTTATACTGAATGTCTTCACATACAATGAATAAACATAGATTTGGAATTTTTATTACACCTAATTGATTGCCTACTTAGGCATACCTGGTCAGATATCATCATGGGTAAAACTGGGCTACGTTCTAAATATCAATATTTTTTATTTAAATAAGAATTATGAATTTTTTTTCATTCTAAATTTATTATTGGCAGAATATTTACTATGGTATATTCTAGCTAAAGAATATGTATGTAGAAGAGGATGTGTATTTGTGAGAACCAATACCTTTTTGGGTTCTTTACTATTAGTAATTTCATTTAAAATTATATTACTACCTACACAATATTATTATAATATATTCACTAACTATATGGAATTAGAAATTTGGGAGGTTTCCTACTAGGATTTGTATCATAGACCCTATACGGGCCGCTAACATGTACCCAGATAGAGTATATGATTTCAGGTATATATAAGGTCATGAACCCTGCCATAGGTCACTGATTGCTGCTTAGGATCAGTGGTACGATGTATCTATTTGAGTCTCATGATGCTATATAGTTGTATAAATTTTTTGACATTTTTGTTTTGGACACATGTATTATAATTATTCTATATATAACAAGTTTGGATAATTTGTAGACACATGAGATGTATCATCATCTTTTATACATGACATTTAGTTTTGGAATTATTTTATATATTTGTCTTGGATATTTAACTCTGGTTCAGTTATCTATTTTATGACTGTATAAATTCCTCTTATATTTGTTTTTTTTATTGTATAGAAATTGTTCTTTAATCATATAATAGGGAATTATCTACCAATAGACATGACATAGGGCCTCACTACTAGTCAGTATCCTCTGGCATTTGGTTACATGTACTAGAGACCATGTGGCCAACTAAGATTAGGGAACCTTTTAGTGACATCTTGTTCTAGGATGTTACAATGTAGTATTAGAGGTATTTCTTTTCAGCATTACATTAACAGTTTGAGTCATCATTAAAAGATATTAAGGAATAACAATTTGGTATTGAGCTATTTTTGGGCATATCTCACGCACGTACAAGAAAATGAAAAATTTCCTCAAATGAAATTGTGGTTTTCTAGTTTTTGGATATAATAGTTGATTTGATTCCATAGTTTGGTGATGTATTTAAATTTTTATTTTATCATTAATATGATTTTGGACTCAATTATTTTGAAACCCTATAAGTAAAGGATATTCCACCACATGTATCATTTTAAGAACCTATTAGTTCTCACATTCCCGGCATCATTCCATTCCTTATTGGTTGTATTTATTGATTGCATGTCATTGTGATATGTGAAAAGATTTTTTTTGAAAATTGTTCTATAAAAGGAATTCGAATAATCATAGATGTAAAATAGAGAGTATGTTGTAACCTAAACATTTTTTTGATGATTAGGTTATTGAGGAATCCCAATGTATCAAATTGTGGCATATTGATTCATGGACCGTGAGTCACATGGACTAGAACTTGTAATAGTTAGGATTAGGGGGGACACCATATTTTGGTTGATGGAGTGTATAGGACCTCATGGATTAGGATTTGGTGAACCATTTGGTTTAAACATTTAAAATGAATTTTTTTATAATTGAATTGAATATGAGAATACAATGAGAACACAAAATGATTGTAGTATAGAACATCAAATAGAATTGACCTTAGTTGTGGAATGTATTCATTATCTCTTGATTTTATATGATATTTATATCACCCATGCTTGAATCAATGTGAAATAAGAGGGGTGTGGTATTGTAATGGAAGGATTGTACCTATACTATTTAAATGTTTATTCTTTTAGGGGATATCAAATTTTGATATGAGGTTTGTGTTTAGAATGATAGAGACATTCCAAGATAAAGAAATGCAATCACATGAAAGGTGGGTGGTGAAAACCATGCCCTATAAGTGGTGGTCTATGGGCTACTAGTAGTTTATCCAGTAGTGCCAGATGAGGAACTAGTGAATGTACCGACACAAATGACAATGTAAACATCTGTAATGGCTTTATATGTTTTATGTACATTAGTTTGGGAGCATTGTGACATGCCCCAACTATGGCCTAGTGAACACATGTGTTCCAGAATCAACATTCTCCCACATATTCAAGGGATGAAGGAAAATAGGCTATAGATTTAGGGCTATGAGACATTTTTTCTATCATTGAGCTTCTTGAGACACCTCCGAAGAGTATGGAAAGGATTTATACATATATATTTTGTAATTATTCCAAGAGATGGTGGGATGAAAATACTCAGATGGATATCTTTAATGAGATGGCATTGAGGTATTCTCATTATTCCCTATAAGATTACTTCTATCTTGAGATGTTCAGGTCCAAAAAATCATGAGAGTTCACACACTTCAATCACATTATGTTATTGATTATGAATTATTCAGACATTTAAAGTAGCTTCATTCCTTTACACCCATTATGATGGGTGAAGAGTTTAATAAATACCTGATATTTGAGGATGGGTTTAGGAATAAAATCTAATCATATGTTAATGTCTTTTATATAAATTCTATTTTTGGAATAGGGAATTATTCTCTCATTACTAAGAATACCTAAGAAGCTATTGGAGTTACAGCCAAGATAGTTTGGAACCTAGATATGGAACTACGTAAACAAATAGTAGGAAGGATCACATTGAGATTTCAACTTGTGATACTAGAAGCCCCAACACATGCTCAGTTATCTAAGTGAGGTGCCACCCGTATGATATACCATGAAATATGAGATGTTAGTGCACTAAAGACTATGTTGATTGATTATCTTGTAGAAAAATGGGTTATTATTTCATTTCATAAAACTTCTCATCCATTATCTAATGACAGATGATCTGCACTAACTCTAGGTGCATGGGTGGGGTTAGAAGCTTCTTTTCACATAGGGAGATGAAGTACAACTCGTTGATCCAGAAGAGGTTGTTTCCTTGTTCATCATATTCAAACTGTTGATTTTATGTGATAAAATAGTTGATCTACTCAGGGTAGCCATAGTATATCATTAGGCTACAGATCAGGTTAGTTATAGGTAGTGGAACTAACACCCGAGGAGAATAACCCTTGATCATCTATTGTGATAGTTATAGTTGTATTATCATCTGCATTATAATCATCTCATTTAGATAGAAGTTCTTCTCATATCATTATATCTATGACTGTTGTGGTTATCCTTGGGCCTATAGTTTTGTTTTTTAAGGGTATTATGACACTTGAACCTCTGTTGGGTATTGGGAAGGAGGATATAAGTTAGTGCAGGGAGTTCCCACTTGATATTGGTGGATTTCACATTTCATCATACTTATTTATATTTCAGATGACTCGTTTTGACATCATTCAATGGATGGATGGTTTTGTTCCCATTCATTATTTTTTAAATTTTTATCACTATATGGGGGCGTTCTCATTACCTATGGGAGGAGAGTATATTCACAATGGTAAATGGGATATCTAGGAATGTCAAGTTGGACCTAAAGATCATGGGTTGTGTGGGATGAAAACCATGATTATGAGTTTATTTATAGATAATTCGGGGACACATCAGGATGATTACCCTCTTGTGTTTGATCATTTCGGTGATGTTTTCTTGGTTGACATTTCAGGGTTACCTCTAGTGGGAGAGATCGAGTTAACTGTTGAGCTAGATTTAGGAGCATCACAAGTATCCATTATTCCTTACATGATGTCTAATACTATGATACATGAGCTCAAGATGCATCTAGAGTATTTAAAGGAAAAGGGGTTTATCCGACTTGGTAATTTTTCATGTGGTTTATCGGTCCCTTTAGTGAAAATGTTGATGACACCCTTAGGTTATGCATTGATTTTAAGAAATTGAACCAACTAACTTTTAGGAACTGATATCCTCATCCACAGATTTATGATCTATTTGACTAGATCCATAGATCTCAGGTGTTATCATTGAATGATTTTAGATAATGATATCATCTGGTCTGTGTTAGGCCATCAAACACATCTCACACAACATTTCAAAGCAGGTATTGTTTTTGTGAGTATTTGTTCATGTCATTCAGTTTTACGAACACACTAGTAGTTTTCCTGGAACTGATGATCAGTGTTTTTCAACCTTTTCTAGATTCATTTGTTTTGGTGTTTGTGTATGATTTCTTTCTTTATTCCCACAATAAACATGACCATGAAAAAAATCACGAGATCGTGTTTGATATACAAAGATAGAATCCATTATATGATAATATCATAAGGAGGAACATATAGATTGATCGTATTCACTTATTTGGTCACATTATCTCAAAGTTAGGAGTATTAGATAACCTAGAGAAGGATAGGGCTTTTATTTTCATGGGGAATCCCATGATCATATTTTGGATACTGGGTTTATTGGGGTTGTATATATATTACAGGTGTTTCATACCAGACTGATCATTCATTGAACCACTATTGAAGTGATTAAATAACATGGTTGTTATGTTTGTATGGTTGGATATATATATTGTTTCTTGTCAAGAGTTTAATGGGATATTCACATTATTATTGATGCTATTTTTTTCTCGATTCATGAAGTACATAAACAGTTTACTATGATGCATTAGATATCAAACTAGGATTATTCTTCATATAGGGGAAACCGTCATAGTGTACGGATCTCAACAATTGTGGCTAGATGAGAGAAATTACCAAAAACATGATCATGATTTAGCTGCAGGTGTTCATGAATTTCACATTTGGATACATTACATGTGTTGATATTATTCTTTAGTGGTAATGGACAAAAAAATATTAATGTAAAAATTTACAGAGCTTGATATGAAATAAATCACTGAAGGTGGGTTGAATACCTACAATATTTCAACCTTGAGAATTTATTACATGCTTAGAAAGGGAAATGTAGTGCATAATGCACTAACTATGGTGAATCATATATAGAAAATTTTGGGGTCCAATTGTGAGAGGAATATTATGTTTTTGTCATATGACATTCACTTTGAGGTGTTGGACAATCAGGGGAAGATGCTTATTTCATCCTTAGATGTGACCTATTCCTTTCTAGATAGAGTGAGGATGTGGAAGATATCTGATTCTAAAGGTCAAATCCAATAGGAGATTATGGATGGTGGGGACCTTCCTCCTGGCTGAGCTTTGCATGAGGATGAAATTCAGCATGCTCCTGGTCACGTATAGGTTTCATACGACAAGTTAACAGATTTAATCGAAGAACTTTAATCATCATCGTTGGAAGTGATGACCGAATACAACATGATATTGCAGGTTTTACATCACTGATACTTGTGTTCATATATGATAAGTGATGTAACTAATTTTTTCTTGAGATGTTCCACCTTTCAGTAGGTGAAGGAATAACACCAACATCCTACTAGACTTTTAAAGCATCTGAACATTCTCGATTTGAAATGGATTTACATCGCGATGCAATTCGTGACTGGGTTACTAAGAAAAATAAGAGGCAATGATGTTTTTTTGTTTTTATCAATAGTATAACAAAGGTATCTCAAATCATACCTATCCTAGGGACCTTTTTGTTAGAAAATATGGGGATGTTGTATATCATATAGATAGTATAACATCATGAGGTCCCATATACTATAATATTAGATAGTGACTCTTGGTTAACTTCATGATTCAATAACGGTTTTTAGAGTGAGTTGGGTAAATAATTAACTCTTAGTTAATCTTACCACCCTCAATTTGATGAGTAGTCAGTGCTCTTAATATAGGTGTTTAAGGAATTGTTGCATTCTTATTTCCTATACTTTGGGGGCTCTTGGGGGAGGAAGATAAATCTGGTTGAAATATACTATCGAAATAGATTTCAGGATAATATATACATAGAGAATTATTATGAATTGTGCAATTTTCCATCTCAATCACCCATGTCCTAATTAGATGCATGGGGAGGTAGCTATGCTTTGACCACATCTCATAGGGGAAACTACAGTGTATGTTCAGCTAATTTGGATAAAATTTCTACTACACTATCTTAATAGAATACATAAGCTAATAAATGTTGGTGACCACTACCATTAATTATTATGGATAATATATTTTATGTGTCTCGCCAAGGATGAGACATAGGAGGATCATTAGACAATGTATACTTTTATAGTGCTATTTTGGGACCTTCAACATTATGGAGGGAGTCCGGCTGGTAGTGTATTGGTTGAAGATTCTTCGTAGGTACCAGGACATGAATGATGTCTTCCACATATCACAACTACACCATTATCATTCATAACCACATAATTTCATTCAACTGGAAGAGGTTTAGTTATTGGTAGATACATACATTAAGGAGTATATGATTTTTTTCTCCATCATAGAACCAATGTTCTCTAGGGGTATTCAGTTACTATAGTATGGTTTATATAAAAATATATCTAGGTATAATATGAAATATGAGAGTACAGGGTTGATTTATGAATATAGTGGCTATATTATTTCAAATATTATATTTCACCATCGATGGATGGAAATTTTGGGTATGAATTACAATAATGGGTGATGTTGTTAAGAATATATTTATGTCATGAGATGTGGAATCTTATTGTACCCATAAATTCATAGATTAAATAATTAATTATTTATTTGTGTGATTACCATATCTGGTCACGGGTGTATCAGGGGTTCAATATGATTTTTATGAGACTATAACCCACCTTTTTGGGAGAAATAGGACAATGTAATAGTTACAAAAAACTGTGTAGTGTATGATGCATAATTATCGCACCCATGTGAGGCTATACAGTAGTATGGGGATGTTTTTACTATTTTAAAAAGTTGGTTATTTGAGGAACATTATAGTTAAGTACAATATCTAGTTTTTTTATTTTTTTTAGAGACATAGTTTGGGCATGATTATCTAATCTATGATTGCAATTCGTGAGGGATTCTTATCCTTATATCATGGGGTGTATAATTGTTACACATTTTGGACAACCATGTTGTCAAACCATGTGTCCCAATATTTTGGGTGAAAATAAAAAATCACCCTTAATAAATAAAATAAGAAACATATATTTTATATATTCATTACCCATTATAATCCACAGTCATTTGAGAGATCATATTAATGTTTAATTAAGGAATTGGGAGGTATCCTCTCTCCAAAATGAGAATCCATATCCTTTGGAAGCATTAGATCCATATTGTTAATATATCCATTGATTTTGTGTAATTCCTTATTTGGTTTGGTATCAACGACACTAAATAGGTGAACGCTAATATACCTTATTTCTAGGTTCTTCATCTATACAACATTTTTTTCTTCATTTGATCTGAATTAGGAGCTGATAGAATACAATCAATATACTACGAACCAATGATAGGTGGTTTTGTGATATCACCTCTATGTATTGGTTCTTATATATATTTCAATGTTCTGTGGTCCTAATTGTCAAAGTGACACCGTTGAAATGGATTTTCATCCATCAAGATAATGGATAGATTTGACCTATGTAATAAATAAAATTGTTGTTATTGTTCAAGGGATACCTAACAACATTTAAAACCACCACTTGGGTGAACTTTTTAAATTAATTTTACCACCATGGGTGGTCATTGAATTTGGATACCTTCAATGTGTTCCTTTTACCCAATTATATGGGATGTTTAATAATGAATTGAAAATTTTAATATATGTTGATTAAATGATGGAAATGGAATGACCATGAACCAAGGCTCTTTCCATGTAATTTATTTTACGATCATGAGTTGATTCCTATTTTCACTTGCACACGTGATCTAATTGATATGTTAAACCTTATAAGAATATCACATTTTTAAATCAACCTTCGGAGGGGATGTTAAATTAAAATGATCATGGGAATGAAATTGGAAATAATTAAATATAATTTATTGTGTGTTAATTTATATATTCCTTGGGTGAAACATGGGATCATATAATAACTCTATAGACAGACTTATTTGGCTATTACATTCCTCACACCTGAGTGACACTTGGACACCCTATATGACTGCAAAGGACGGACTCATGGGGAATGAATATTATATACCAGAGTGATACTTTAACCCTTTATGGACTGCCAAGGATATACTCCTAGGGAATGTTTTATATACATTTGGGGTGACACTTGGAATCACATGGTGGACGAAAAAGGAAAAACTCAAATTGAAATGACATTATAACACACCCAGGGTGATACAAAGATTCTCATGTCGAATTACTAAGATAGGATCATAAGGTGTTTGGTTCATGATATCCTTGGAGTGATACCGTGAGTTGAAATAAAGAATATAATGTAAGGGATTCGGTACTTAATTGAAAAACTAATGAAATGATTTATAATCCACATCTCCCAACAAAAATTTTAATCTTGGATTTGGTCCTTTTCATACACATGATTGATGGCCAAATTAGGCATCCTTGGTCAGATATCATCACGGGGAATGTTGGGCTATGTGATAGGTCTTGATTCTTATTATTCAAATGAGAATGATAAATTAAACGTAGTTGAATATAAATTTATACTGGGCTGACTATTTACTCTAGATATTCTGGCTAAGGACTGTTTCCAACACTTTCGTTTGGGCACATGCATTTGTTTGTTTCAAAGGAGGATACATAACTGTTTCCCTGCATTCCCTCATTCTAATTGCGGGTGACATCCGTCACCTTTTTATGGATGTTTTCTCATTGATCGAAACAAGGTTATGGGATGTCATTTCCTCATTCCATGGATTCCTCCTCATAACTCATCATCGAGTCTGGGTATCCCTTATAGATTAAAAAATTGTTCGTGAAACTCTTCCCAGTGCCATGTCTTCATGGATACCGGTTAATTATACTGCTTCTGTCTGGACATTCTAAGGGGTCCGGTCAGTGTAGCAACCTCAAGTTGGGTGAGTAGTCACATTGGACATCACTAGCGTGCTGGATGACGGAACATGTGAACGTCTAGGTTTCTTCACCTTAATATAGGACATCTCGATGGTGAGGAATCCTGAGGCATCCCATATTGAATGAGGGGAATTATATACCATAGCTATGTCTCTGAGGTTTTCCTCATCATCCAATGTTTAAAACATGGTATACCACGAGTTTAACATCTAGTAGAGACAGATCGTACTGATCAGAACATTGACAAAAGTTGATCAGGTGGGTGAAACCCCTAGAGGGAACAGTGATGATTGGACTAATGCATGGTTAGTAACATGATTAATGCTAAGAGTAGTGAAGAGGTTAATTGGCATGATCTCACTAGGATGTGATGAACTATGTAAGTATCAGGATGGATGATGGAGAGATAAATGAAGTGGTGGTGGAATGATACAAAACTGTCAGTAAGGTGAATGTATAATTGGGATTGTGCCTTGAAGAGACTTCCTATGTATTACTGTGGTAGGGAATAAAAGTCCACATAGTTCAAAATTGGGCATGCAATCGGGGAGTGTGTAGAGGAAAATGACCCAACGATATACTTGGGCTTACATGTGGTTAGAAGGATAAGGTTGGTCTGACACTCGAGGGCTGACCATAGGAGTGGGTCCCAACCATGGGGACTAAAATGTCTTACCATTGTGTTTGAATTGAAAATGGCTTACCACTAAATGGTTTTGACAGTGTCTTACCATTGAATGGAGATCATAAATACTTACCTATTAATGGGGTTGACAACAACCTACTGTTGAATGGGGATCACAATGAATTACTACTGAATGGGGATGATAAGAACTTACCAATAAATAGAGGACAATTTAGTGTCATGCATGACCAAAAAGGGGTTACAATTTAATGCCTTGTAGTATGGGGGTGCACTAACTAGGAGTGTTTGGGACCAATGGGTGTTGTGATTGAACCTCTGGGAGTCTTCCTATGTACCTTTCCTTGGAATGGGTCAATCACCACATAGTTCATTGGGGAAAAGTGTTGGTGAACCAACGTGACGGGGGTCTGGACCAATAGATGTTCGGCTTGAACCTCAGAGAGGCTTCCTATGTACCTTCCCTTAGTAGGGATCAAAGTCTATGTAATTCGCGACGGTGTTGGGGATTATACTCTAGGGAATCCCATAGAGGATGTCATTGTCGATGCTTACTCTATGCCCACATGAGTCAGGATTTTTGTGAGAAACAAGAAGTATTAAAGACATGATGATCACTTCATGAAAGGTTCATCCATGGAATGTGAATGGGTGTTTACTGGTTGTCAGTGGCCCAAAAAGTAAACATAGGTTTATGTGTGGTTAACAATACAAAGAGTGAAAAGGGTTTTACGCATGGTTCACAACCTAGGGAGATGGTGATTGTGAATTACTCTAGGATGGAGGCCCAAGTAGAGACAAAACTGAATCTAGAGTGGGATTTTTCACAGAAGCGAGGAGGGTTCTGGTGCCCATCCCCCCTCCAGTAATTGGCTAGGAAGAAGATAGGAAAAGAAAAGATGTTGCCTCCCACAATAAAGGCTAAGGGATTACACCAAGGTGGATTCCCTTTCCCCATCAGGTAGATGCCACTCCAGTAAAATGGTTCTCATTCCATGTGAGGATGATTTCACTCCTATGGAGATGATCGGGCATGCAAAGTGTCCATGGTGGGGTACCCAACGTGTGATGCACAAGGAGAGGCCACAGTTTAACGTCATGTTCTATGGACAATGGTGCATGGCAGTATAACGTCCTATTTCTTAGATGAGACAGGTTTACTCTGCACCACTAGGACTAACATTAATGATACCCTACCACCCTAGGGTAAGGGAAGGAGTCATCAATGTTGTAGTGTTGCAGTGTTGTGGAGTGATCCAATGAGGGGTCCATGTTAGCATTTCTATATGAAGAAGAAATAGCCATTAGTGTTCCTGGGTTCCACAAAGGAGTGGCAATAGTGGATGGGGCTTATGTATGTAAGTAGTCTGAGTTCCGCGAAAGAGCAGCAATGTTAAATGGGTCTTACGCAAGGAAACTACACGGGTGCTTCTATGAAGATGCAGTGGTGAATAGGGCTTATGCAAGGAAGTTTCATGTAATTTCTTCCTCATGTCTGGCCATGAGTGCATCTCAACTCGTTGGAGGGTTGAGACAAATAATTTAAGTCTACACATATGCACTACTGCACAAGTGGGATAACTCCAAGGGCATTGGAATCATTATGTTCAAAGGGAGATGAAAAGTGTGAATCACTTACCAGTCATTCGGAATGTAATGAGGATGGAGTAACGATGGAGGATGACTATTGAATGTGTTCAAAACACAGCATCCATATTTCATTATCCTGATATGGGGATGAACAAATGAAGGTCGAGTTTTTACCGTGTTCAAAATAGAGGACCAGACTCAAAGTGTTTTCCAGTGTCTTCGGGGGCATTGGCCCAGAATGGTACATGAGCCGATGTAACATGGGACCAAGCCATTTGGGGGTCCATTCAGACATGAAATAGGATGAATATCCAAATAAAGGACACACGAAGCTTGAGGTGGAGTGGTGGAATGCTTGAATGGATTCCAATGATCAGGAAATTACGCCACTATAACCATGGCATGAGGTTTATTATGTTGGTCGCAAAAGAAATCTCTTATTTGAAATAAGAGGAATCCTATTATTGAAGGATAGGGAATGCTAGAGTTTATAGTCATGTAGAAAGGATTGTTGGCATCTTATGCTTAGCGAATAAGTAATCTCTTTTTTGGAGCAAGATTCATCCTATATTAATCACATAGGCGATACTACAGTTTATTGTCATGTATAGAAGACAATTGGCTTCTTATGTTTGGAGAATAAGGAATCTCTCATTTGGAGAAGGAGGTATCCTATGTTCGGAACATATGGTGTACTACAGTTTAAAGTCTGGTAGAGAGGACTATTGGAATCTTATGCTTGGAGCATAAGGAATATCTTATTTGGAGATAGAGGAATTCTATTATTTATTTATAGGAAAGTCTAGATTTTACAGTCCTGATGATAGTACTATTAGCAACCTATGCTTGGCGCATAAGGCATCTTTCGTTTGGAGCAAGAGGCATCCAATATTTGTCATATAGGGTATAATACCGTATAATTTCATGTAGAGAGGACTATTGGGATCTATTGCTTGGCGCATAAGGCATCCCTTGTTTGGAGCAAGAGGCGTCCTATATTTTTCACATAGTTTATACTATAGTTTATAGTTATGTACAGAGGACTGTTGGCTCCTATGCTTATCACATAAGGCATTTCTTGTTTTGAGAACGAGGCATCCTATGTTTTTCATATAGGGTGTACTATAGTTTATAGTAATATAGATATGACTATTATGCATAAGCCATCTAGCAATGGTTGGTGTTGGGACATACACAACAGTGGACCTTTCAGCTTCAATGGGACATTCCTAGTACTGGGAGGCGCACATTAGGGGCAATGGGACGCTAGGTGAATGAAATACCTATAATGCTAACCCACCTAAATAATGCACCTGGATGCGCGAAGGGGTAAATCCAAGTATGCTGGAATTCCACATAGAAATAAGGATTTGGAAAATTTTGTATCATGATGCTCAAGATCTAGACTACAATTATGTTTTCATGATGATAGGGGATAACTAATGTAATGATGCAAATATTTTCAATATAAATTCCTTTTTTATCAAAGTGTCATAAAATAACATAAAAACATAATATAATTGAACTACAAAGTTCAAAGTGACCTCTAAACATAATTTTGTCAATTCTGTGTTGGAAATTTCTTAAATATGACATACACAGTTGTGTTCAAGATGATTTTTGGAGTCTAATAAAACAAAAAAAAAGGTTAATAGTAACCTACCCTTATGAATAGTAACATACCATTATGAATAGTGATATACCCTAATGAATAGTAACCTTATCTATGATAGTATAAAAAATTATTAATGTGAAAGTATGATGTAGCTATATTTTAGAATAATTAAATGAAAGTTTTAAAGCTGGATTTTTTAAAATAAATTATGATTTTAATTAAATATTAAATTAATAATATTTATAAAATTACTTTCGAAATGTGGACTTCATTTTATGATTCTACATGTTGAAAAAATTGTTAGGGTATATTTTTGGGATTTTTCTGAAATACTTGAATTTTGATGAATAGTGAAATTCCATAATTTACATAATAAGATATATAAGCTAATTATAGGGTCATGTGTGATGTTCTGCAGATGTATGCCCACTTGGTTCGGGATTACATTTTGAAATTACTATTCTAGGTCATGAAAGACTCACAATTCCTTGTCTTAGGGGAAATAATAATCTAATCAATTTTATATTAAGAAGACCCCTCTCCCCTCCACTATAAATACCACCATTCACTCCCTCATTCCCTCACACATCTCAAGCTTGAAGCCGTGTCTAAACTCTACACAAACATCTTCTTTATCCCCTACCCCATGTCCAGGAGCTTCTAGTCTCATAAAAAGACCATGCTTAGGCCCTTAAAGAGGACCTCAATAGGAGGATTTAAGAGGTAATTTCTCTCCCTCTTCCCCTTTAATTCCCTTTCAATTTCAGGTTCTTTTATTATTTTCTCCCCACCATTCATTGTATAAATGGTATGGTAACTCCAGTAACAAACATAAACCAGAATTTTATGATACTAATGTGATATTATATCATCCAACCTACTTTCTCCTCTTCTTTTAAATTTTTTGAAGAGAACATAGTTCGTGAGGTGTTAATTTATCACCTTCAAGAACGACATGTTTTCTTCTTCCATTTATTCCTTCAGATCTGGTTATGAAACCATTTTTATGGTTGAACTATAATTGGTTATATTTAATATGTCTTATTTAATGTTCTGGAACTATCTTATGTACATATTACTAAGTGATAAATTAAAACAAATTCTTTGTGATCGAAAAACTACCCAGATTAACCCAAACAATCATCATTTAATTTTTATATAATGATCCATCCACATGGTATATCATATAAATCATTATAATATCATTTTAAATTCATTAATGTCATTAATAACATTTAATATCAGTTCTGTATGTTTACCCATGTTCTACCCGAACTTCAATTTATGTATACAAGTGATCCACCCAAGAAAACCCCTAAAAATGAACATCCCCAAACAATGTTTTTAAACTCTATAATCATCTAAAAGAACATAAAATAACATAATGAATCCCAAATGAACCATATTCATGTATAAAGTTTTATTTAATATTAAATAATTAATATATTGTCATTATAAAGGACATTAATGAGAAGGAAGCGTTCGGATACAAGGTAAGAGGAAATTCTCGAACCCAAATTCCATCTGTCCGGTTCTCCCTCTTTCACTCCATTATTTATATGGTCACACCTAAAAAATAATTTGATAATCATTGTATTTAATTTTTTGGGATATACATGTTTTTCACTGGTATTTATGTCAAACAAAATGTTTTCCAAAAGAACTCTTCTTTCAAGAACAAACCTTTTACTTCTCATTCAAGATTGGCAGTTCTTATAAAATGTATATTATTCCCTCTTTCTTTTGGGAACCCAATGTTTATGAATATTTTCTTATGAGATGAAAACCATTCCTTTTCGTGGGTAAGTGATGTTATTTTTTTTATATGATCATTTTGGCATGCAAGATAAATGATAATTTTATTATGTGATAGGTGTGCCCAGAATTATATAGCACAATATGAATGTTTCAATGTGATCGGTGAACCCAGAATTATACAGTGCTCTAATGCATTGGGTAACGTGATGAATCTCAGGAGTAAATTTGAAATGATGTGGAACATATGCTAGCTTTTTTCACAATTTTGTGAGCTATTTAACCACTAAGACATGATGTTTCATTTTTATGCATTGCCACATTTCAAGTCTCTTATCAATGCTTCCTCTCGTGATTCATTGCCTATGTTAGGAATATGCTAACCCCATGATATATTGTTCTTATCTATCCTCTTACTGGGCTTCTATCTCACCCGTTTTGATATATATCCTCAGGTGGCTACATTTACTAAGGAGAGGTCAAGTGCCAATATGAAGCCAGAGAAGAAGAAATAAACCAAAAGCTTATGCTTGATGTTGTAATTGTTATGTATGGTCTTAGTTCACCCAAGACACTATACCATAAGATCCTCTATGTGTAATAATAATATGTTTTTTATATTTAAAATAATTTAATAGCAATATAATAAAAGGATGGGTCTCTATAGTTGGTATCAGAGGCAAGGTTTAGTTAATTTTGGAATTAGGATTAGTGAACCCTAGAGAAAACCTCTAGCATGAGACTAAGAACAAATATGCACATAAGGATTTCGACATAGGGAACCCATATGCTATGCTTTTAGTGAAAATTGTGAAAATAAATAAGTTATTTATTCATGACTTGTTTACTTATGTTTTTTATTACCTTTTCTATTTTAGAAAATGGTGGGAATAGGAGAAACCAGGCCAACAACTCAGGTGAGGGCCGATGCAATGATTTCCTGAATGACATCCCCAATGAATTGAGAGGTATAGTTTAGAACATCACGGTGATTTTTAACCAATTATCTTATGATATGAACAGTAACCATAATAATGGGGAAATCCTCATTCCCCAAAGAGAGAGAAACTATCTATCAAATATTTTATGCGGCAACGACAGCTGATGTTTAGTGGATCTTCTGATCCTCTAGTTGTGGAACAGTGGGTCAACTCCTTGGAGAAGATCTTTTTGGTGTATCACTATTCTAAGATGGAGAAGGTGAATCTAGCCATTTATTGTCTAGATGGAGAGGCTGATCAATGGTGGGCTTTGATTAAGAACACCAAGCCAAGGGAGTAAATTGAAGAGATGGAATGGGAGGACTTTAAGATAATGTTCCTTAATAATTATTTCCCACGAAATCTTCGCACAAATATGGAGAGAGAATTCATAGAGCTCAAGAAAAAATAAGGCGAATCTATCAAAACCTATGAAGAAAATTTCACAAGGCATGCGAGGTACAATTCAATTTTTTTATCAACAATGATATAAAAATTGATAGATTCTTTATTGGATTAAAACCACATCTTTGAAAGGATCTTGAAATTATATACCTTAGAAGTTGTGAAGAAGTTGTTCGGTTTGCTATCATAGTGGATATGGAGTTCAGATATTGGTCCCATGGCTATGGTGATAAGAAACAAAAGGTGGAGTTTTATGTAGGTGGATCTAATGGTAATGGTGGGAAGAAAATTCAACAAACCACAGGCCACAAATGTGGGAAGTTGCACCATGGGAACGACCTCAAAGGGATGGGGAAATGCTTCAAGTGTGGGAACGAAGGACATTATGCTCTTGAGTGTCTAAAAGAAAATAAAAGGAATGATAATGTAGCCAATGAATGGAGAGAACCACTCATGGTTCAATGCTACAACAGTAGGGATCTAGGGAACTATGCAAGCCATTGCACTAAACCTCAATTTCTCGATGGTAATTAGCATCAGCGGCCACCAAAGTCCAAGGAATAAGGGATGGATTATGCCATCACTACTGCAGAAGTGTGTCACGATAATGAAGTTGTTCAAGGTACACTTCCTATTCACTCTAGAATGGAAAATGTCTTATTTGATTCTAGTTCAATCCATTCCATTATACCTTGTAAGTTTTTGAGAACTATAGAATCAAAGCTCCAAAAACATGAAGTAGAGATTTATGTAAAAACACCAAGTGGTGCATTCATTGCATCCCAAGTGTTTGACTCTTCTCCTTCCGTCATATGTGGGAAGATTTTTCAGTTGAATCTCGTAATACTTCCCTTGGTGGAATTTGACGCTATAATGGGAATGGATTAGATCTCTTTATATAGAGCACATATCAACTTTCAGGAAATGGAGATATCTTTTCATACTCCGAACCATACCATGTTCCTCTAGAAATGCAAAGAAGATCACAAATCTCTTTTGAGAAGTCCTTCAACTATGTGGATGTTGATCCCCTTAGAAGATGCATACCTCTCTTAAATGGTTGGGTCGAAGGATAGTTCCCACCTTACCGAAATTTCCATCGAAAGGGAATACGAAGTTGTTTTTCCCGAAGAGTTACCCATAATTCCCCTGGATCGTGAGGTATAGTTCTCAATTTAACTCATACCTAGAGCTACTCCTATCTCAAAATGTCCCTATAGAATGGCTCCAATCGAACTGGAGGAGTAAAAGAAGCAGCTACAAGAGCATCTGGACAAAGGGTCAATACGCCCTAGTGCATCACCTTGGGGTGCACCAGTGCTCTTTGTGCAGAAGAATGATGGAACAATATGATTATACATTGATTATCAGGAACTCAACAAGATCACCATAAAGAAAGGGTATCCTCTTCCAAGGATTGATAACTTGTTCGATCAGATAATAGGATCTAAATACTTATAAAAGGTGGATCTTCATTCTGGATATCATCAGGTAAAGGTGAATATGGAAGATATTCAGAAGACTACCTTCAATACAAGGTATGGGCACTATGAGATTTTGGTGATGCCCTTCAGACTTATTAATGCCCCTGCAATCTTCATGGATTTGATGAATAGAGTCTTTATACATTACCCTAAAAAAATTTTGGTAGTGTTTATTGATGATATTCTCATCTACTCCCTGAGTAATGAGGAATATAAAGAACATCTAAGACTTGTGTTGGCGACATTAAGAAAGGAGATGTTGTACGCCAAGCTCAGCAATTATTACTTTTGGATGAAACAAGTCATGATATTGGGACATGTGATCACAAGTGAGGGAATTTCTATGGATCCTTCCAAAACAAAGGTGATTGAGGAATGGCCCAGGACCTCTAGTGTCACCGAAATCCCTCGTTTTCTTTATTAGCTGGGTACTACCGACGTTTTGTGAGAAACTTATCACGATTGTCAAGCATGATAACTATGTTAATAAGAAGAGGGGTAATGTATGTATGGATGGAAGAATGCGAGGGAAGCATCAAGGAGCTATAGAGAAGGCTGATCACTGCACCGGTACTCACACTACTGAAATGTGGAGAAATTTTTGTGATATACAGTGATGGATCAAATAAAGGCATGGGTTGCGTACTCATGCATATTGATATTGTGATAGCCTATAGCTCACAAAATTTTAATATCCATGAGTAGAACTACAAGAAATATGACCTAGAGATGGTAGAAATTATTTTTTCCATGAAAATATAGCGGCACTACCTTTTTGGTGAGATGTGTTACATATATATCGACCACAAGAGCCTAAAGTATATATTCACACAAAAGGAGCTCATCATGCTTCAAAGGAGATGGTTAGAGATAATTAAGGATTACGATTTCTCTATTCACTACCATCCTGGAAAGGTGAACAAAGTAGCTGATGCTCTATATAGAAAATAACACACAACTCTATCCATGTTACGGATTGAGAAAGGCCTTATCTTATAAGATATGCAAAGGATGTGTTTGGAAATTATATGGGAAGTGGATACATCCTACCTTTCTCAAATGATTGTGCAATCATCTATGCAAGAGAATATTAAGGAAGCATAAAGGGATGACGTGGATATACAATAGAGGGTTAATGCAGTAAAGGAAGGGAAGCTGCAAGAGTTCCATATCGACGATGATGGTGTGATTTGGTTTTGAACGTGGATTTGTGTGCCTTCATCACCTGGGACAAAGAAGGTGCTATTGGAAAACACACATAGATCAACATTCTCTATCCATCCTAGGAGTACCAATAAGTACTGTGATCTCCACGAACACTTGTGGTAGGATAACATGAAGAAGGAGATTGCAGAATATATATCAAGGTGTTTGGTATGTCAGAAATTTAAAGTAGAGTGAAAAAAGTCTAAAGGGATGATACAGCCATTGCATATACCCATGTAGAAATGGGAGAATGTTACTATGGACTTTGTCAGGGGTCTCCCAAAGACATTGAATGGAAATAATGAAATATGGGTTGTGGTTGATCGACTCACCACGACATCCAATTTTATCACTATTTGGGAAGGTCTCTCACATAAATAACTTGAAAAGATATATATGAAGGAAGTGGTGAGACTGCACGGTGTTCCACACTATATTGTCTCTGACCGTGATCCAAGGGTGACTTTTAAATTCTGGACAAGCCATCAACATGCTTTGAGTACTGAATTATATTTCATCATGGCCTATCACCCTAAAACTGATGGCCAATCTGAAAGGACTATTCAGACACTTGAAGATATGCTAAGAAACTACTCTCTAGAATTCAACGGTGGATGAGATCGGAATCTCCCATTGGTTGAGTTCTCATAAAACATTAGCTTCCAGTCGAATATTCAGATAGCTCCATATGAAGCTATGTATGGAAATCAATGTAGAACTCCAACCTGTTGGGATGAAGATAAAGAATGAAAGATAATTGGACCCAATCCTGTATAATAGATGACAGAGAGGGTTCAAGTCATATAGAAACTCATCAAAGCTGCTCAGTGTCGGAAAAAGTGGTATGCTGACAACCGTCGATGGGACTTGGAGTTCAACGTTGGAGATAAATTCTTCCTTAAAATATCACCATGGAAGAGAGTCATGCGGTTTAAAATGAAAGGAAAGCTAAGCCCAAGGTACATTGGCCCCATTGAGATCCTTGACCGCATAGGATCTGTGGCTTATCTGGTTGCACATCCACCAAATATGGCTCAAGTTCATGATGTGTTTCATGTATCACTCCAGAGGAAGTACATACTGGACCCCTCACATGTACTAAACACAATGGTGGTATAGTTGGAAGAAGATCTCTCCTATGAGGATCATACTGTAGAGATTCTGGACCAGAGAGATAAGGTTTTATGCAACAAGACAATCCAACATGTCAAATTATTGTATAGGAACCATAAGTTTGAAGAAGCTACTTGGGAACCAGAAGTGGAGATGAAGGAGAAGTACCCTCACCTTTTTTGTGAAAATTGAAATTTCTAGGGCAAAATTTCATAAGGGGGGAAGAATGTAAAGACCCAAATATTTTCAATAGAAATTAATTTCCTATAAAGATATCATAAAATCACATGAAAAACACAACATAACAAACTACTAAGTGATAAGTGACCTTTAAACATAACTTTGTCACATCTGTATTGGGAATTTTGAAAATCTGACATACACAGTTGTGTTCAAGATGATTTTTGGAGTCTAATAAAACAAAAATAATTTTTGGTGACTAGTAACCTAACCTTATGAATAGTAACATACCCTTCTGAATAGTAACATACCCTTATTAATAGTGATATAACCTAATAAATCGTAACATTGCCTATGATAGTATAAAAAAATATTCAAGTTAAAGTATGATATACCTATATTTTAGAATAAGTAAATGAATGTTTTGAAGATGGGTTTTTAATAATAAATTATGATTCTGATTAAATATTAAATTAATCACATATAGAAAATTATTTTTGAAAAATGGACTTCATTTTTTGACTCTACACGTCAAAAAATGGTTGGGGTAAATATTTTAGATTATTCTGAAATGCTTGAATTTTTTGATGAATAGTGAAATACCATAATTTACAAAATAAGCTAAATTAGCTAATTATAGGGTCATGTGTGATGTTCTGCCGATTTAAGCCCACTTTATTTAGGATTACATTATATGATTACTATTATTGGTCATACAAGACTCTCTATTTCTTGTTTTAAGGGAAAATATTAAACTAATGAATTTTATATTAAGAAAACCCCTCTCCCCTGCAATATAAATACCACCCTTAACTCCCTCATTCCCTCACACCTCTCAAGCAAGAATCCTTTTCTAAACTCTGCCCAAAAATCTTCCCGAGCCCCAGCCCCACATCCTAGATCTTCTAGTATCATCAAAATACCAGGATTAGGCCCTTAAAGAGGATCTCAAGAGGAGGATTCTAGAGGTAATTTTTCTCCCTCTACCCCTTTAATTCCCTTTCTATTTCAAGTTCTTTTATTATTCTCTCCCCACCTATCGTTTTCCATATGGTATGTTAACTCTAGTTACATACATAAACTGTAATGTTATGATACTAATGGGATATTATATCATCCAACCCCCATTCTCATCTTCTTTTTTATTTTATTAAAGAGAACATTGTCCGTGAGGTGTTAATTTATCACCTTCATGAACGACATGTTTTCTCCTTATATCTCTACCTTAAGATATGGTTATGAAATAGTTTTTATTGTTGAACCAGAATATGTTATATGTATTATTTCCTACTTAATGTTCTATAACTAACTTATGTACATATTACAAAGTGATAAATTTAAACAAGTTATTTGTGTTCGTAAAAGTGTCCAAATTAACCCAAACATACATCATTTTATTTTTTTCTAATGATTCATCCGTATGGTATTTAATATAACTCATTATAATATCATTTTAAATTATGTAATTTCATTAATAATATGTAATATTAGTTCTGGATGTTTACCCATGTTCTACATGAACTTCAATTTATGAATACAAGTGAACCACCCAAGAAAAACCATAAAAACGAACATCCCCGAACAATGTTTTTAAACTCTATAAGTCTTCCAAAAGAACATAGAATGACAAAACAAAACCATAATTAACCCTATTAATATATAAAAGGTTCTAGAATTTATAATTAATTAATATATTATCATTATACAGGACATTAAAGAGAAGGAAGCGTTCAGATACAAGGTAAGGGGGAATTCTCAAACCCTAATTCCATCCATAGGGTTCTCCCCCATTCACTCAATTTTTATATGGTTACTCCTAAAAATAATTTCTCTATAATTTTATTTATTTTTCTGGAATATAAATGTTTTTCAATGGTATTTATGAAAATCCAAATGTTTTTGAAATTAACTCTTCTTTCAAGAACGCACCTTTTACTTCTCATTCATGATTGGCCATTCTTGTAACATGTATGTTATTCCCACTTTCTTTTGGGAACCCAATGTTTATGAATGTGTTCTTATGAGATGAAACCCATTCCTATTCATGGGTTATTTATATTCTTGTTTTTATATGATCAATTTTTCATGAATGATAAATGATAAAGTTATGATGTGATGGTTGTTCCCAGAATTATATAACACAATATGAATGTTGCAATGTGACGGGTGCACCCTAAATTTTGCAGTGATCTAAGGAATTGGGTAAAGTTATGAATTTCATTATTAAATGTGGAATTATGTGTTAAAGATGTTATATTTTTTTCATAATTATGTGCGTTAGTTAACCTCTATGACATGATTTTTCATTTTCATTCATTTCCACATTTCAAGTCTCTTATTAATGCTTCCTCTCATGATTCTTTGCCTATATTATGAATATGCTCACCCCATGCTATATTATTCCTATGTATCCTCTTACTGTGCTTCTAAATTTCCCATTTTTATCTATATCCTCTGTTGGATACATGTACTAATGAGTGTTCAAGTTCTAATAAGAAGCTAGAGAAGAAGAAATGAACAAAAAGTTTATACTTGATATTGTAATTGTTATGTATGGTCCAAGTTTTCCCCAGACACTAACCATAAAATCCTCTATGTGTAATAATATTATGTTTTTTATGTTTAAAATAATATAATAGTAATGTAAGAAAAGGACAGGTCACTATAACTAATGACCATGTTTGAAACACATCATCGATAATGCATTAGCCTAGAATGGGGACAGACAAAAATGGGGTTGACCACTCACAATGTTTAAAACATGGGACTTTAATAAATTTGTCCTCTAAGGTCCTTAGGGATGTTGGCCCAAGATAGTAGGTAAGACAATATTGCATGATACTAGACCATAAAGGGGGTACCTTCAGATGTGGAAGAGGATGAGGATCCAAATAACTTGCTCACGAAATATGGAAATGGAACGAGGGAATGTTCCTGTGAAAATTCAACACTATGGAAAATTTTTCACAACACGTATGAGTAAGAAAATAAGATGTATTAGATAGAGGGAGTTGAGTCCCTTTCTAAGGACAAGGGTCCTTGTGTTTCATGCTTCAAAATTAAGGTTAGAGGATGGCCCATTAAGGGGGGTTTATCTAATGGATTGTGCATAGGGTGGTGACATATTCAAACACGATTTGTAGTTCCCATAGGAAGATGTTAGTTTAGGGTCATAAAACTCAAACCAGATTTGGAATATACAAGGGGGAAAAGGGTGTGGTTGTTGAAAAACCCAACATGAATGAGAACCCAAGAGGTACTCACCAAACCACATGTTCCCAAAAGAGTTCGGGCCAATGGGATAAAGAGAGGTGGAAGCATTTTAGATTCTTGGTTTTGGACCTGAAGAAAATATGCATGGGAGTTCCTGCATATCCCATGAGGATAGGAATCAAGCTATACGTAGTTCTGAAATATGTTCTGCGGTTTAATGTCTTACAGAAAGAATGAGGAGTGGTCTTAGTTTATGGTCATATATCTCTGACCATATATTCAACTAATGGAGGGAGACACATGGTGATGTAATTACTAAACCCAAGGTGATTGTCGATAGTAGGAGTCTGTATCACTACAATGTGCTCCCCGATAAACTTCTAGGTCGGTGGACCAAAATTGAATGTTAGGATGGGCATGAGGCAAAGTTCTCAGGCATTCCTATATTCCTTAAGAAAATAGGAATCAAGCCAAGTGTAGATTTGAAAGTGTCATAGTAAGGTACCAGTTCCATGAAAAATAAAGTCATGCGGGTCTGGCCACCACAGAAATATAAGCTTCATTTGATAGATCTTGTTTGTCCTTTAGGATGACTATGTGTTTTTTGTCAATACATGTACCAAGCATGAAAAGTCCATGTGTCCGCACAAGAATCAAGGTGTATACATGCTTTTACACATGGTATGGTTGGTGACAGATACCAAACATGATGTCCCCTCGAGTAAGCACATCACAACGTGATGCTGTTTTTCGTTGTGTGCCCAGGACAATAATGTCATAGTTTAGGGTCATGTGATAGGTCCAACCTCTATACATTAACATCTTGTAGTACAGATGAAAAAGTCTAATGTCATGTGGGACTAGGAATCATATTTTAAAGTCATATGGATCAAAAATATACAAGAGAAACAAAGTTCAAAAGGGGATGTGCATTGAGTGATAATGATTACCTGACATGAATGAGTATGAGGTCCACATCACACCACGCGTGTTTCTAGGAAATAATTTTTGGGCAGAGGAGGCAGAAAAGGTTAGAGTATATGGGGTAGGAGAGACTAGCTCTCAGAAGGTAAGTACATGGTGAAGCTCTTCAAAACCTTAAGTTAATGAAGATATAAGTCCATACCACACCACAGAATCCCAGATGAGAAGTTCAACTAGGGGGCAAAAATGGTTGGGGGACCTCGGACAAGGGTGTATTTTCTGACTATATCCACAAGACCCTTTATGCGGGTAATGGAATTCCAAATCTCCTGTGCCCACATGAGCAATGATCAATGTGGGAAATAAGGATTATGGTCAGGCTCTCCTTAACATATATGAGCATGGAAATGAGGGAAGATGATCAATAAAGGTCTATCCTGGCTAGATCAATACTCATGTACAAGGTGGAAAAAAGTTTAAAGAGGTAGTAGGACAAATGAAATCATTGCACCCAACATTTGGGACTTATAGGGGTGGCGACCACAATGGATGATGGTTGTCAACTTTATTCGAAACACATCATCCATATCGTGTGACCTAAAATGGGATCAACAAATGAGCATCGATCACTAACCATATTCTCAATTTGGGACTTGTATCAATTTGTGGTCCGAAATCCAAGAGGACGATGGCCTGAAATGGTAGGAGAGCCATTTGGACGAAAATCCATTCCATTCAGAGGTATATTCGGATGTGAAGGGTGGTGAATACCCAAAATTGAGTTGATGAGAAAATCATGAATATGCCTGAACTGTTTAACGAGATGCATGATGAGACTAATGGGGAGACCATGGAGTTTGAGGCATGGCCTATGGAAAAAATGTATGGGTGGCCCTACATATCCCATTAAATTGGTAATAAATCAATACATAGTTCTAGAAGGGAAAAGTAGTTTAACATCTTGTGGTATGGATGTGGAAGAATAAAAGAATTAGGGGAATATGGTGCGCCCTTTGTAATCATGTCGTGAGTGGGGCCAAAGAAGCTTAAGTTTCACCACATGGGATCCTCCAAGGGAACTACACCAAAGAGGGGTAGTCAAATGAGAAGAGTGTGGGGTTAGACTCTTCGACAAGACATCTGAGCATTTCAACATATCCCATAAGCATGGGAATCAAGCCATACACAGTTTTTGAGATGCAGTTTGACATCATGCAGGATGAGAGAGTTTAAGGACATGTAGGACCCTATAGTTTCAGGTCATGCAGGACCTAACAGTTTATGGTTGTGCCAGACCATATTGCATTTTAGGGTCATGAATGACCATAAAATTTAAGGTCATGCAATACCATAAAACTCAGGATAGTATTTCTTGAAAAACATTCCATTGGTGGGAGGATTTATACACTCACCAACCAAGGTAACTAGGGATTATGCACCATTGGAGTAAACCTTGTGAATGATGTAAGACACTTCCCATTTTGGCTCCAACATGGGTGGTTTCCTACCAGGTATCATTGGAGTTCTTAGGGACAACACCTTGTCGCCATGAATGAAAGAGCATAGGTGAACTTTATTGTTGAAATCTCTAGTCCCCTTATTCTAATGAAATTCCATATTGTGCAGGGCACGAATTCTATTCTCGTTGAGCACTTTCAACTCATCCAGAAGAAATTCTACTACTTTTTCTGGCACATGTTGATCATAGATAGCTATGTGTATTGAGGGAAATTGAATCTTGATGGGTAGGACAACCACCATTCCATACACCCGGGTATATGGGGTCACCTGGGTGGAATTATGAGTAGTAATATGATAAGACTAGAGGGATTTGGGGAGATTTTTTGGCCAAATCATCTTGTTCTGACCAACCATTTTTTGCAGAATGTTAGAGAGGGTTTTCTTGAATGCCTCTATATTTCCATTTTTATGTGCATGATAATAGGAGGTATGGTTAGAACGGATGTTTTACATAGCATACAATTTCTTCAGCTCAGCTTCTAGTAGGTTTGTGTTGTTATCGGTGAGGACGGAATGAGTGACTCAAAATTATTAGATGAAGTTGGAGCTCACAAATTCAATGATGGAATGTGCCATGTTCTCCTTATGTGGGATTGCCTCTGCCCACTTGGTGAACAAATCCAAAGTTTTTAGGAAAAAACATTACTGGCAAGGTGTCACCGTTGGATAGGGTCCCACGACATTAAGTCCCCATACTGGAAAGGGCCAAGAGTACATGGTAATGTAGAGGGGCTCCGATGGGTGATTCATAAAGTTGATATTAATTTGTCACGCATGGAACATTTTGGTGAACTCGATGCAGTCATAGATCATGGAGGGCCAAAAATATCCCAATCTTTGAATATGGTGACACTATCTCAACATGGTCTGATGAGACCCACATTAACTGACATGAACCTCTTGCATGACCTAAGAAATCTCTAATCCATGAATGAAATGGAGGAGAACCCCATAAAACCCAAGATTTTAGAGGATCTTCTCACGACAATGACCATCAAGGCGGGTAAACTGTAACGTGTGGAATCAGATTTACTCATGATCAGCCCAATCCTCTAGGAGATTATCATTTTGGAAGTACTTGATAAAGGAGGATCTCTAGTAAGGATTCACCCCAATAACTACATCTAAGGGACCTGGATATTTTGAGGAGTCACTGATGTTAAGGTGGATTAACTATGGGTTTTCATCGTTATCTAGAGTGATGGGAGAGATGAATCTCTGGTGTGACATGTGTATAATCAAATAATCATGTTCAGGATCTGAAAGTGATGCAGCAAGGCTGGACAAGGCATCAGCTCGACCGTACTAGGATCGAGGGTCAGGAGTGATGTTTGGCTGAGTTGGGAACTTGAACATTAGTTAGAGAGTCTGTTCCAATAATGGTACTGGCTCTGTCTTTATGACAACATAGTAACGATTTTCCACCTTGATGACTTGTTCAGATTCCCCTTTCACATGAATGTGGGGAACATAAATCTCAAGGGCCAGCTCGAGGCTGGTAATGAGATCCTGATAATCTGCCTAATTGTTGGTGTAGACTTCTAAAAATTGGGATTAATATGGAGAAATGACTTGTGTTGGGGTAATGAAGACAACACACTGTCCTACTCTATATAAACTGGGGTCATTAAGTCTTATACCGGTAGGGATTCGGGAAGCACCATCGAAGTTCATTTGTAATCACGGCATGGAATGGTCTACAAAGAGAATCGCTTCTTTGGGAAAATTGAGGACCAGGGATTGGTCTGTAGTACCTTGATGAGCGAAAAGGAAGTATTCCAATGACATCCCCTTAATAGCCTTCTGAGGAAAAAACCTAATGTTGAACTACTAAGGGATTACTTCCCCCTGAGCTAAACATCCTATCAACATTGGGCGGTTTAGGATATACTTCAAAAAATCCACACAGGACACCATTTGTACCTCAAGATGTTGTAGTTAATGTAATAATTTCTGTATAGCGAATACCATCACGAGTCTGCTCTTCTTGATATGGGAGTATTTGGTATCCTCATTGAGGAGCTTACGGCTGAGGGAGTAGAAACTATTCTCTATTCCCTCACTGTTCTTCTAGGTGAGAAGGGCACCGAGGGGTTATTCCAGGGCAGTCAGATAAAGGACCAGTGGCCTTCTGGTGAGAGGTGTCATTATGACTGGAGGCTGGAGTAGGTACTGCGTGATTTCCTCAATGGTATTATGACATTATTTATCCCAGTGGTTGAAAGTTCCTTTCATCATGAGCCGATAAAAGGGCTTAAACTTTCTAGCCAAATTATCAATGAATCGGTATATATAGGACTTGTGGCCTTGAAAACCTCAATGCTCTCAGAGGATAAACAGACGATACATCTGAATCATGGCCATTATCTTCTCTGGGTAAATATTAATGCCCTTGTATCTAATAATGAAACCAAGTATATTTCATGAGGTGACCTTGAAGGCACACTTCAACGGGTTCATCTTCAGGTGGCAAGAACGAAGAAAGTAGAACACTTTCACAATGAATTAGAGATGTTCCTGACGCTGGCTAGATATGACCACCAGATCGTCAACATAACATTCCACCAATTTCTTGAGGATCATCTTAAATATGCGATGCATACCTGTTGGTAGGTGTCACCTGCTTTATTTAAACCGAAGGGCGTGACTTTGTAATAGAAAGTACCTTGTGGTGCCTTTAATGTTATAGACTCTTCATCGTTAGGATACAATTGGATCTGGTTATACTCAGAGGACACATCCATAAAGGAGAAGGCCTAGAACCCAACAGTGGCATCAATAAATAGATATATCATGGGAAGGGGAAATTCATACTTAAGACAGTGATGGTTGAGATCTTGGAAGTGGAGTCAGAATAAGATCTATCCATTCATCTTCATGACAAGAATGATTTTGGAAAACAATATGGGGTACTGGACCACCTTATTGAAACTAGCTCTGATGATCTTATCATCTTCTGTCTCGACCATGGCACCGTGAGAAGGGTGAATATTTCTAGGGGGCTGCTTGATCCCACGATGACTTGCAGGGAGACCAAAGCGGTGGATGACTACCTGAGGATCTAGTACTAGAATCTCATCATAGCTCTAGGTGAATACATCACTATGTTTCATCATGATGCCCACGTACTATTTTTCTCTTCAACAGGCATAGAGGCACTGATCTATGTGGGCTTTAGATCTGCCTCGCTACCGAGGTTCTCGTGTACCATTTCATCAACTGTGGGGGAGATTCCCTCTTCTAAGGTGGGAGGATAATCCTCTAAATACTCTTCTTCAATTATGGATGAGGGATCCTCAGTGGTAGGAGTTTCCTCTATGATAATAGATCCTGATGGGAGACTGATACTCGCCTGAGCGGTGGCGGGCACTACATCGAGGGACTCACATGCTACCGAAACCATAGCGATGAGAGCTGTCAATCTGATCCCATCTAGTTTTCAGACCAAGAGGCCATTCTTGGTGATATTGAAGCAATAGTGGCACATTGTCTTGATACGGTATATCAATACTTATAAAAACAAGAAATAATGATGTATTTTCATTGCCATGGGGTGAACATACCAATAACATAGAGGAGTTGGAGGCTCTAGGATAACCTGATCCTAATTCATGTAGGAGTACAATGTGATATTATGGGGTCTCTTAGTCATAGGCATGTTCTCCCCACTCATTTTAGAAACAATTAAGTGTTGTCCCATTTTAGGTGTTGTAGCCTCCAATTAGTGGATTGGAAAGATTTAGGCATCATCGAGACCTGTCCACAGGTCGGTCACAAGTGTAGCATGATCAGCACCATTGGATTGAATCTACTTTTCCATTCTCTTGTAATAGTCAACATCCAAATAAAAGGTTTCCCAAGAGGCAAATGGAGATGCATCCTCTTGATGTATGCCAACTTTACCATTAAAGGAGTACATGAGGCAATGATGATATGAAGAAAGAACTAATGCATGCAAGTGGATCCATGGCCCACCCATCAATTCATTGTATGTAGTGTCCTATGAAACAACCATGAACTCAGTACTGTAAACTAGGGACCCAAACTGGGTCTTCATGTTGATCTTTCTGATCGGTGTCTATTCTGTCCTATCATAACCTTATATTTTCCAGTAATATGGACTTAGATCATCCTTGAACAACCCATGTTTTCATAGCGTCTGAGTTGGGATTCGGTAGATCCCAGAGCCCACGTTGACAAGACAACGACGAACCTCCATGACATTAAATTTATTGGTGATACACTGTAGGAGAATGTTCACTGCTATGGGAGAGCCTTCATCTTCTCTTGATAATGAGATAATGTTATGGAATTCAACGAGCTCAAATGCCTCAGCATGGAAGGCTTTTATAGCTGCTACCTCCTTCTCAAACTGGAGGGGGCTTCTTAAAGCATCAGCAAAGGCTTCGCGCATATCTACTGACATGGGAAGAGCCACATGGATGGAGATCAATTTTAGAATGCAGGATAGAAGTTTGAGGTAATCATACTTCCTTTCCAAGAGTGAGCTTCTTCTTACAGGAGGTCACTCTGTGACAGGAGGTATAGCGGGCCCTACTAGCCAGAACAGTGGCTGATTGGTATAGGGAATAACCCACTAATCACTAGTCGAAAGCTTTGGAGTGACTACAAGTTGAGGGCAAGATAAATGATACCAGTCTGTAGCAGAGTGTGGCCGGTCAAGGTGCGATCGAGGTGGTTCTGCCTAATCAAGCAACAGAAATAGGGGCGAAGGTAGATCTGATGACACTAGATGGGAAGGTTGTGCATGCGGAGCTCTGCACTAGGTTGACAATCTAGTTTTCAATGTCATTCACATCATGTAAGGAAATACTAACCGAGGAACTCTTATTAACGATATTACCATGACTCTGTGGACATTGGTGACAGCTGGGGTTGCTAGGAGGATCTTCCTAGGGATCTTAATCATCATGAATCATATAGGGGTTTACCATCTCTACAGTGTTAATTGAGGCGTTCCCTTGATTGTCACATGAATTGTCATCATCTACTGGGAAGATTCTGGGAGGAATGTCCACCTCTAGGGTCATAAAGTCACCAAGAGTATGGGATGAAGACAACATTGGTGGGGGACTATGTTTTCGCTTATGTCATCAATGTTTTCTCTTCTAAGAAGGGGGCGGCTAAGACGATCATGCAAAAGTAGTAGTTTCTTCTTCTGAATGCTCTATTCGATTTAGGCATACACAGATAATACTATAGGTATGGGAGACTATTTTATGAGCCATCAAGTCATCATATTTCTGGGATTCACAGTTAGATACATGATGCCACTCGCCTTCACTGTCAATTCTACTATCGGGATTCACGAACACACATGGCACATGTGCGAAACTGGGCCCAACCTGAATACTTTATTGTCGACCTGGTCTTGAAGCCAGTCCTTAAACACATAGTATTTTTTCAGGTTGTTCCCTAGGATCTGGTGATAGGGGTAGTAGTTGGGATGATTAGTGTGATTCACATCATCTGGTCTCTTGCATTCAAGAAAATGTACAATTCCCCATTGAAGGGCACTATAGAAATAATCGAGGACATGAGGCTCCTTAAATGAGTAAGTCCAGTTTCTTCAATCTAGGAATGGGGATCTTGGAGAATTACCCTGATGTGTGGATTGAGGTTCTTGTTGAGGAGGAAGGGCATAGTTATCTTACCTAGGTAGTGGTGGTGAATTTTGTGGCGGCGTCGGCTATTTCTAAGGTGGTGGTTGTTGGGCTAGAGGTTGCACCTAAGGTGGAGGGCCTCTACGAGGATGTGGAGGAGGCTCCACTGATAACAAATCTAGTTTCCAGGGAGCCTCTATTTGAGCCACCATGGTGGTATCGGCCTTGGTGGCCCTTCCTGCGGGGGTTGTAGGTGGAAATAGACGTGCTTGGCTGGCATATTGCAAGGCTTAATCTAGGTGATGGGCCTTATCAGAGATGCCTAATAATCCCTTGTGATAATTATTAGTAATGAAGGTGGGGATGAGTTATATTTTGACATTCCCACACACATCAATAACAGTTTCTCCTAAGTCAGTGGAATGTCAAGGGAGTATGTGAGCACTTTCCACCAGGTGACAAAGTCTGCAACGCACTAATCCTGAATCTGGATGCAATTGAAGAGGTATGTGATAGTCATCTTCCAAGTGGTGGAACTGAACTGGAAGAAAAATTGCTTATGAAGACATTCCAATCTGGCTATTGACCCGATGGGGAGCTGGTTACACAAGACAAACACATTCCCTTCTAATGTATTTACAAAACACCAGAGTTTTGAAGCCTTTTGCTTCATTGGAGTTCCCAACATGGGTCTTCACCTTGAACTAAAGTGGGACAGGTGCTGTAGCAGGTCACCTATCCCACTAATGTGGGAGAAGGTGGGATATATGAAACCTGGGTGTGTAGGAATATTATCCACCCATGTCGGATATGGATTTCCATCAGGTGGGATTGCCACCTGTCACATTTCCAATGCCTCTGGGCAAGCGATTAGCACATCCATGAGATCATCTGGGCATGGGTTCCTATCATGACAGGGATCCTGGACCACTTGTGTGATGGCGGGTTCTTCAACAAGATAAGAAGCCCTAGTCAATCATGGAATAGCTGGTGGAATGAACTATGGAGTGGCTGGGAGAACATTGGATGAGTCCCTAGGATTGTCACACTACTTGGGTGGATTGGGCGACACATATCATGCCCTTATTCCATTTGTTCAAGCCTATACCCTATCTATGAGGGTAGGATGGCCAGGGCCACTAAGAGGCAATTCGTCGGGGGGAAGTTGTGTCTCCCCCAGCTGCCTCGGTTGAGGATCATCGTAGTCTAGTCATCACTCTACAGCGCATTCAATAAAGAGGTCATCGACCATCTTCTTGTGCTCTGTGATTTATTGGTGCAACACAGATTTTTCGGGATCATCCCCCCTCTTTTGCATTGAGCCGGATGAGTCGGAGGGTTTGGTGGCTCTGAGGTTCTATTGACCCTTATATAGATTCAGAATGAGGGTTAATGACTCTGTAGGTACAGGATGTCCCAAAAAATTCCTTTGCTGGTGAGTGATCCTTCACAAGGGATCCAATAGATGTGATACTACCTTGGCCGGGAGGTCCTCTCCAAGAATTTCTAGATCATTCCCTTCCCCTGGTAGGTCGGTCATTTGAACCATGGGCCTACCCAGGGGAATATCCTTGATATCTCCTAGTGAATTGGGTTTGCGTCAGATAGTACTGAATTGGAGGGCATCATACTTACCCCAACAATGGATCTGTACATGGGGGAAGACCCCCTCATAACTCTATCGAGCACCTCAATGATCTAAACACATCATTGTTGGAGAGTCATATGGCAGCCTGGTGACTCAGGGCACTAGGCCACAGGGAGTGCGGCTGAATCAACCAAATGGTAATGTTGTACAATGTCATTTAAATGCTCTTGGATTTAGTGGAATGCAACTTTCTCATAACGATAGAGGAGGTGTGTTTCCCAGAGGGTTTGGTGGAAACAGTTGACCTCCTCCAAGGTGAGTGATTTAGGTGCACTGAAATTTGGTGCTTTAACTAGCCAAAACATCTCAGGGAAATTGTACAGTACAAGAATATCCCACAAACCCCTTGACTCGGACTCAAGGCATGGCCCTTGGTTTCCCCACCCATCAACAGGGACAGCTAAGGAAATGGTAACGGTACTAAGGCAGACCACTGGGACGGTGGGTGGGCCAGCAAAGAATATGGTGAGCGAGCTGAAAAACCACTTCCTCTCGGGATATCTGTTGAATAGTGTAGTGACTTAGCCACCACATCGTTGTATGTTGGGTTAGAAACTGTAGTTTCTAGCATAGGGACTACCGATACTGGTGATAGAAAACATTTTTTATCATCTGCCATTAGTCCCCAGAATAGATCTTTTTCATCTATGGTAGAGGTAGAGAGTGCTTCTGGTGATGATGGTGGTGATTTCATGGACAATACTTGGGGACCCAATTTTAATCATCCTATATTTATTGTTGAAGGATGGCGGGAATCCGATGGACCTAGAATTCTAGAAGGATGAGGCTGATACATCTTGTTCCTGCCCCGGCTCCCGACACAGATGATCGCGGTGAGGGTTCCATCACTAAGTCATATTCTAACTCAGAATATTAGAAATTGAGTGGTTTAATCTCTATCTGAATCTTCTCGAAATTCTTTTTATTATGGAGATGACCCCCCTCCTACCCCGGTATTGTTCTTTGGGACTGGGTAGATATACAACACAAGGAGAACCTTCTGTTGTACTGGTGTTGGGGCAGGGAGGACATCCGCCTAAGTGAGATGGGTTGTGAGGAGCATATAGACAAAAAACAAAGGGAACACGGGGAGTACCTCTGTGTCCACTAACTGATGTGTGTAAGGAATCTCTATGGAAAGTGATGGAGTTTGTAGGACCTCCTCTAGAGATTACAGGAGCATGGCTAAGACATCCATGCTTGTTTCCCTTGGCAGCATCAGTGTGAGGAGGGTCCTCGTACTGGTCAACCCGAACACAGGTAGGACTTTCATGCTGGGTGCCAATGAAGCGAGGATGACCTTCACTCCTCTGATTACATAGTCATGGAGGACCTTTTCCAGCTAATTTTTGGACATTGGGGAGCCCCCCCCCCCATACTGTAGATTTACCAAATGTGTAACATCTCTATGGAGACATCGTGTGGAAGGAGAAATGACCCCATACCCGATGTCATTAGATTGGAAGAGGATTCCATACTGAGTGTCACTGATGTGGGGAGGACCCTCATTCGTATTGAAGGTGGAACCGGGCAGACCTCCATGCCGAGCTTGGAAGAGGGGATTACATGTGTTCTCAATGGTGGTGGCACGAGGAAGACCTCTATAATAGGTGTCATTGTCGTGGGTCGGCCATGACAGCCACTACCTGCACCAGAAACCAGGAGAGTCAATCCACCCTACCCATGGGGTGGTTGGGGCCTCGATCCAGGCTGGGTGAATGAGGGCCCATGCTCAGAATACACAGGTGGTGGATGATATACATCTACGGTGGCCTAGACCATGGTAGTTGCAGACATTGACTCCCCCTAGTGGACATCCTCCTAGGCATGTGCTCGACGCTAGCGTCGGGTCAGCCAGACTTGGACCGGCGGTTCATGCGCATTGCTTATATGCTCCTCGACTCTTGGGGTTGAGTGGCAGCGCTGGTGCACCCTGGTGGGGCCCTCCTTGGGAACCCCTAAAATGGAATCCCAACAAGGCTATCTTGGACATCGCCAACCTCACTGGCGTAGATGAGGGAGTCATCGAAGGGTTCCAGGGAGGGGCTCCTGAAACAGTTTTACATCGGATTTGGGAGCACTGGCTCCTAGCACGGACCTTGGGGGTTGCAGTGGTGATGAGTCACAAATGCCTCTAAATCCCAGCGGTCCATATCCCAAGTTGGGATAATCCCCTCTTCCTTGCATTGGCGGACTAGGTAACTTATCACCCTTCTCTAAAATAATTCAGGTGGGGAGATGGGGCGTGGGAACCCAGTAGTTTTGGACATGGAGTCCATCGCAAAAGTAGTGGAGCCATGTGGGACTGTCGCATTGACATTTCCCCTGCCCCTACTACATTGGATAAGCGGTGATCAGTTTCCTATTACGGAATATTGGCTTCTGGAATGTGGGGAGATTAAACCAGTAGTGCTGAAACAAGGAGATGGATGTCCAGTGCCCCAATTCCATTCCATCTTCCATCGCTGGTATGAAGGATCACCATGACAATGTCGTAGTCCTGAATGCCCAACATTTTAAATGCCCTAACATCGGGTGAGTTTCATGTCAGGACCACTATTTTCATGGTGGGACCTGGCACTGGACACCGGGATATGGTGACATGAAAGTCGCCTGATTTCATGAACTCTAATAATCGCCACATTGAGGAGATGAACTTCACTTCAGGTTCACCATTTCTGTTTCTGATTATTTCATCGGGGCGCACACATCTGTCTGTTTCCGAGCAGGACCCGCAGCTGTTGCCCCACATTCTTGATTTACAAAGGCGGGTGGCATCCGTTACATGTTCCAGATCCTTTTCTCCTATATTGAAATAGGATGATGGGATTTTGTTTCATCCATCCCTGGATTTATCCTCGGAAATCATCACCAAGTCTGGGTATCCCTTATAGATTATGACGTTGTTCATCAAACTCTTCTTAGTGCCATGTATTCAGGGATTCTAGTTAATTATGGTGATTTTATCAGGACATTCCAAGGGTTGCAATCTGGGCGGCAACCTTCAGTCAGGGGAGTAGTAATTTTGGACATCATTGGCATGTTTGGACGCTGGAACATTGGCGTGTCTGGGTTTCATTCCATTATTTTAGGGCTTCTCAAGAGCGTGGATTCCCGAGGCATTTCATGTCTCATTCAGGGAATTATATTCCATAGGCATGTCTCTGAGGTTTTCCTCAACTTCAAATGTTTAACAAAGGGTATGCTTCAAGTTTTATGTCTAGCGAAGACGGATCGGACTGATAATAACACTAATTGGAGTGGAACAGGTCGGTGAAACCCCTATAAGGAACACTGATGTTGAGACTAATGTGTGGAAAGTTTCTTCATTACATATAAGAGTTGTGAAGAGGTGAATTTCCATGATCTCACTGGGATGTGATGACCTGGGTAAAAATCCAGATGGATGATGGAGAGTTGAATGAAGTGGTGGGGGAATGAGAGGGAAATGTCTTGAAGGTGGGGGGTTGTATTGGGTGTTTTCCTCGAAGAGACTTCCTATGTATACTTGTGGTAGGTAATCAAAGTCCACATAGTTTGGGATGGGGCATGGAACAAGGGTGTGTTTAGAGGACTGCGACCCAATGACATACTGGGGCTTACTTGTGGTAAGCATCCCGAGGTTAGTCTGACAATCGAGGGATGACCTGAGGTGTGGGTCCCAATAATGGAAACTACAATGGTATATTATAGTTCATTGATTGACATTGACTTATAGATTAATGGGGTTGACAATGGATTAACATTGAATGGGTATCAAAATGTATTAACATTGAATGGGGTTGAAAAAAAATTACTGTTGAATGGGAATCACAACGACTTACAACTGAATGGGATTGATAACAACATGCCGCTGAATAGGGGATTGTTTTGTGTCATGCGGGACAAAAAGGGGGTATTATTTAATGTCATGCTGGATGGGGGTAGATCGACATGGAGTGCTCAAGGCCAATGAGTTTTGGGCTTGAACCATGGGGACACTTCCTACGTACCTCGCATTATTAAGGATCAATGTCCACATTGTTCGGTGAGGTGAGGTGTTGATAAACTGATGTGAAGGGGATCAGGACCAATAAGTGTTAGGATGGTACCTCTGGGTGGTTTTCTATGTACCTTGCCTTGGAAAGGATAAAAATTCACGTAGTTCGGGATGGTGTTGGGGATTACACTCTAGGTTAACCCTTAGAGGATGTCATGGTTGATGCTTACTCTATGCCCCCGTGAGTCGTGCTCGGTGTGAGAAACAAGAGGCAGTAAAGACGTGACAATCATGTCATGAAAGCTGAATCCGTGGGAAGTGGAGTGGGGCTTACATGTGGTTAGCCACCCAAAATGTAAAAAGGGGCTTATGCACGGTTAGCATCCAAAGAGGAAATAGGGGCTTACACATGGTTTGAAACTAAGGGAGATGGGGATTGGGACTTAATCCATGATGGAGGCCCAAGTGGGGATAAAGCCCAACAAGAGAGGGATTTTGTACGGAAGAGATTAGGGTTCTTGTGCCCATCCAACCCCTTGGTCTTTGGCTAGGAAGAAGATAGAAGTAGCAGAGATGTTTCCTCTCGTAAGAAAGGCTAGGGGGCTTACACCATGGTGCTTTCCCTTTTCCCGCCTTCAGACACTACTCCAGCAAAAATGATCTCATTACATATAAAGAAGATTTCACTCCTGTGGAGATGAGCAGGTGTGGAGAATGTCTGAGGTGTGGTACCCCATGTGTGATGCATGGTGGGAGGACATAGTTTAACATCATGTGCAAAGGATGGTGGTTCTTGGCAGTTTAATGTCTTATAGATCAGACAAGGCTAGATTAATATGCACCCCTAGGACTTACATGACTTATAACTATGCACCCTTGGGGAAGAGAAGGAATCAACAATCATGTGGTGTTGGATTGTTGTGGATCCATCCAATGAGTGGCCCACATTAGCGTGGCTATGAGAATAAGAAATATCCATTATCGTTATTGGGTGCTGCAATGATGTGGCAATAATGAATGTGGCTTACGTATGGATAAAGCATGAGTGTCATGAAGGAATGAAAACAATTAATGGGTCTTATGCAAGGAAGTTTCCCGAGTGCTGCTATGAAGAGGTAGTGGTGAATGGGGCTTATGCAAGGAAGCTACCAATAATTTCTTCCTCATGTCGTACCATGAGTGCATCTCAACTCACTGGTGGGTAGAGGCATAAAATTAAGGTCTACACTTATGCGCTAGTGCACAAGAGGGATAACTCCAAGGGAGTTTAAATGAGTCCGAACAGAGGGAGATTAAAAGTTTAAATCACATGCAAGACATTTAGAATGCAACAAGGGAGGCATGATGATGGTGGAAGACTACGGACCATGTTCAAAACACAACATCCATTTCATGTTATCTTGTGATTGGGATGAACGAATGATAGTCGACTGTTGACCGTGTTCGAAACACAAGACCAGACTCGGTGTATTATCCAATGTCTTCCGAGGTGTTGGCCTAGAATAGAAGGTGGTCCAATATGATATGGGACCAGGCTGTAAGGGGATCCCTTCAGACAAGAAAGAGGATGATGATTCAAATGAAGGACACATGATGCATGAGGTGGAGTGGTGTGATGTAAGAATGGATTCTAGTGCTCATGAAATTATGCCACTCTAAACATGGCATTAGGTATATTATGCTTGTCATAGAATCCATATATTAGATGGAACAAGAGGCACCATATTATTGAATGATAGGGCATGCTAAAATTTATAGTCATGCAGAATGGTCTGTTGGCATCATATGCATGGAACGTAAGGAATCTCTTTTTTAGAGTAAAAGGCATCTTATATTTTTCACATTGGGAGTACTACAATCTATAGTCATGTAGAGAGGACTATTGTCATCTTATTTTTGGAGCATAAGGCATCTCTCATTTAGATCAAGAGGAATCCTATATTTGGCACATATGGATTACAATAGTTTAAAGTTGTGTAGAGAAGACTATTGGCATATTATTCTTGGAGCATAAGGCAACTCTTGTATGGAGCAAGAGGCGCCCTATTATTGAATGATAGGACATACTATAGTTTATAGTCATGTAGATAGGACTATTAGCATCTTATTATTGGCACATTAGACTTTTCTTGTTTAGAGTAAGTGGTATCCAATATTTTTCATATATGGTATACTACAGTTTGAAGTCATGTAGATAGGACTGTGGGAATCTTATGCTTAGCGCATAAGGAATCCCTTGTCTGGATCAAGAGACATCCTATGATTGTCACATAGGGTGTAATAGAGTTTATAGTCAGGTACAGAGGACTATTGGCATCTTATACTTGGCGTATAAGGCTTCTCTTGTTTGGAGAAAGAGGAATCCTATGATTGTCATATAGGGTGTACTACATTTTATAGTCATATAGATAGGACTATTAGGCATAATGCACCTAGAAATAGTTGGTTTTTTTACTTACAGATGAGAGGCCTTTTTGGGTTCAACCTGGAATTGGAGTTACATGAGGGGAATTTGATGATTTTCTTGAGGAATGGTTTGACTAAATATGCTCAGGGAATTGATGATGAGAATATAAACTCACGTCATGATAAATGAAACAAGAGGAATTTGTTGACTCCAGGTGTTCGGAATGAAATCTCAAATCATGGTATTCCATAGGTGGAAGGTGGGTGATTACAAGGGTGCAATGGAAAATGCTGACCTCTCGTCCTGAAAAGTTTTCCGTGTAACTCATCATCTTTCATGGGGGTGAATGAAGGAAGTGAAGGGAACAGCCTGAAGGGCTGAGACTACAGCCCATCACTGCTCCCAAGCCATAGTTCGAGGACACAACCCCCACTGTATGGACCAGCGGGCACGGGCCTAGATACTATTGCATGTAAGATACACCACATGCAGGATAGGTTGCTAAAATGAACGAAGGATGGATTGTGCGCAATAGGGAATACCGACATGAAATAGTCCAGCAATGCATAAATTATGGGATTTTTGTGTGGAATATGGGAGCTTTGTGGGGAATAGGGAATGATTTTCATGAAATAGGGGAGATTTTCATGCATTAAGTAATGTTTGTGACCCATTGGATAAGAGAAGAACTGGTGTGCATTGAAATGATGTTTTTCATGAAAATTTGTTCATGTTAGCACATTTACTCCCAACGTAATTTTTCGCACGCAAGATGGTGGTGTTATTTATGAAGGTGTGGAAAACAAGGATTTACGTGCATTAGAGCAGTGGCTGATCTCTAGGGGCCCTCTGTGGAAGAAGGGGGGCACTTGTATTTATATGTGAAACCTTGAATGTAGGTGCATGTAAAATTCCATTTCACTTTTTCATGCAATGATATTTTGCTTGAAAGATTCTATTTTTTCATGAAAATCCATACTTATTCCCAAAATTGTCCTGGATGGGAATTTATAGCAGCTTATCTTCAAATGGCCTTATCAACTGAACTATAACTTCGTTCATGCTCTATGACTAGTCAAATATAATCTTTTAAAATGAGCTACACTCCCAGATCATGTTCGACAGCATTTGTTGAATTACATGGATGTGTTTCCCCAGTGCCAACAATGAAAAAAGTAAGAATGTGATGGGTCTCTAGTAGAACACGGACCATTGTTACTTTTTTACATTTAATTCCTACGTTAAATATTCTATTAATGTCTACACACTTTTATCATTATATATTAACTGATTGGATGGAATTAGATCGTTGGGTTCTTGGATAATGTGATTGGTATCTCACACCCTATTCTAGTCATTCTTAAGTACCAAGAAAGACTACATGATTGTAGTTATGGAGAAGTAAAGTTCTCTATATCATGTCATTGATTTCTATTTATGATTTGTGGAGTAATGTTTCGATCTGAGGATCATTATTCTATCTAAAGATAGAACTTTTATCTTTTTTCATGTTGAATTTTTTATTTAAAAAAATTCTATGTATTACTATTTTTGTTGATTTGTAGAAACATAACATGTTACCTAATATTTTTTACATGTATCTACATGTCATTCCTTTCTCTCATGATGATTCCCTCTTGGGATCTAGGGTTCCCCCTCCTCTATCGGAACTATTTCCTTCATCCTTCCCAGTGTTCCATAGGTTATGTTCTTTCCATAGTCTTTCCCATCCATCACTCTTTGGAGATGGTATTCTCACTTCGGTGCGGGATTCAAGTAGGGATTTCCATTATTTTTCTCTCTCATTGGTCACTTTCACAACCTTCGTTCCTTTTTCTTCGTCTCTATGTTTGGATCATCAGTAATCATGGTAATATTTCTCATGAATCATCTCATTTTATCTTCCCCTTGTTGAGTCAATATTTTTTCCATATGACTTTTCCATTTCTCTATGTTTTGAAAATCACAAACACTATATCTTAAGGAAAATCAAATTTTCCCTAAGCATCATCCTAATAAGGAAAATTTTCCTTCCTCGAGAAAATTTTACCTTTACCTATTTTTTTCATTGTTCATATTATAGTATCTATAAAACATAATGTTTTATTTATGTAGGGTAAAATTTGGTTATATATCAAAAAACATAAATCCTATAAATCCATAGTTTTATAAAATTATATTTTCTGGTTTTGATTTCAGGTTCTGAACTCAGACTCTGAATTCTCTGAAATTCATACTCTGAATTCGCTGAAATTTAGACTCCAAATTCATTCAAATTTAGACTCAAAATTATCTGAAAACCATACTCTGAATTCTATGAAATTCAGACTCCAAATACTTTAAAAATAAGACTCTGAATTCTTTGAAATTTATAGTCAAAATTATCTGAAATTAAGACTCCAAATTCTCTGAAATTTGGACTCTAAATTGTCTGAAATTCAGAATATGAATTTTATGAAATTCAGACACCAAATTTTCTGGAATTCAGAATCCTAATTCTCTATAATCCAAACTCTAAATTCTACGAAATTCACACTCTAAATCCTCAAAATTCAGACCCCAAATTCTTTATAATTCTGACTCTAAATTCCATAGGATTCAGACTCGTAATTCTTTGAATTCAGAATCTGAATTTCTAATAATTTAGATTCTGAATTTTTTAGAATTCAGTTTCTGACGTCTATAGAATTCAATTTCCAAATTATTTGGAAAATAGAATCCAAATACCCAATATTTATAGTCTTTATGTATTACTTTCTTAAACTCTAAACATTTATTTTTCCTTATACTACAGAAATTAGATTTGGTTAAGAGGAATTATTGTTATTACACTTTTATTAGTTAGGAAACGATTTCGTACATTCTGATTCTAACAAACCTTTTTTTGAGTGACAAGTGTACAGGTCCCTTCGAGATTCAATAAAAAATATGCCCATTGGGGTAGGGATCCGACCCATGAAAAAATGCCTAAAAATGGAGCTCAATTGGACGATCTCATTAATGAGAATATTGATCCATCAGTCAAAAGATTGCATGCTATTGAAGTGGTTTTTCGAGATAGAGACTCTCATGCCTTGTTCATTCTAAACAACTTTTTCTTCTTGATTTGCATGGCTGCAATTGTTGTTGTTTACAATCTAGGACTTCTAGAGATAGGATGAAAGAGGTGCCGACTACCTTAAATATTAAGGGCTTCCTTGATAAGGAAGACAGAGTTTCTGACTTCCTTGATATTTAAGGGCTTTCATGGATAACAAGACATATTTCAAAATTCCTATAGAGGGCTTACCCTCGTGTCAGTAAGATAGAATTTTATGAAAGTATAAATCAAGGGACCATTATCCCAGGTTTTTGGATACCCTATACTTTGGGTTAAAATATTTCATACTTGTCACTAGTTTTGTTTCAAGTTTATTCTGGTTGAATTTTGTTAAAGGAAGAATGTATAAATTTAATATACATTTGTGTTCTCTTATTTAATCTTATTATGTAATATTATATACGCTTTAAGGTAGAATCATTTCCTTGTAAACATTCATTATGTTTCATTTCAGGAACCACATTTCTGGAACCCGGAAAGTTTGTAGAACTAAAAGAGGTCTTCTGAATTTATCTTGTTTATCTTTTTTAAACATACTTTTCCTTAAGTTTATAAACAAATGTTTTTAAAAATAAAATTCACCCCTCTTGTAATTGGGTATCTACATTCATATTTTGATCCTACAATTGGTATTATAGGATGTCCTAAAAAACTTATATTCACATATAATTTTTCTCGCTCAATTTTTCATTGTTCTAAATATTTTCTTTGCTTATGATTTTTATCCTTGTTTGATATCATTTACTATAAAAAAGTTTTTTGTGGAATGATATTTTCATTTATATGGTTGGAGTGAATGTAAGTTCAATTGAAAATATAAATCCTACTAGACCACCTATATTTGATGGAAATGATTATGAATACTGGAGAGATCGTATGAAGACTTTTGTTATTAATACTCTAGTGGGAAACATTGATATGCTTACGAGAGATTACAATATTCGTGGTAAGGTAGTCAGAACTTTTACTAATCAATAAAAGTTAGAATATAAACCAAAGTACAAGGTACACAATACTTTGTTGTGTTCCATGACTAGGAATAGATACAGTTATATTTATTCTTGTAAAGCTACAAATTGTATTTGGAAGAAACTGAATGTTACTCATTTTGGTACATCCAAGGTCACAGAAACTAGAAGATCTATACTTAGAACAAAATTTCATAGATTTATATTACTTTATGAATAACCATTGTGCAATATACAACAATTGTTTATGACTATTTTTAACAGTATAAAATCAATTGGTGAAAAAGGTTTAGATGATGAGGCACCTGTGGAAAAGATTATAAATAATATGCATAATGGGTGGGAATCTAAAAGAACAGATTTTTATGAGAATAAGAAACTATCACAAATTAATCATGATGAGATTTTTGGAACTCTTATTCATCATGAGATAAGAATGAAAAGAGGTACTGATATGAATAAGAAGAATACTTGAAATGGAAGTGTAACCTTTAATAATATAAAATCCAAGACTCCTGAAAGGGTTACATGATCCAAGTCAACGAAAGTCATTGTTTCATTTGAATCTAGAAAAAGTCAATGTTCTAAAAATGAGTAAGATAATCTTGCTCAATGGATGAAGAAGATAGTTGGGAAGAAAGACATTCAGAATAGGATTAAGAAGAATGAAATAAAGGACAATAAAAACTCTGAAGTCACTTGTTATAAATGCAAAAGAGCATAGCATATAAGGCCAGAATGTTCTATTCTTAAGAAAAAGGATAGAAAGGAAAAGCATTATTAGAGAAATAAAAAGTTTTTTTATAAGGCTAAAGGAAATAATGTTTTGAAATCTAATTTCACCTAGAGTTCTTGTGGTGGAGACTCTTTTAATGAATCCTCAGAGTATGAATCTTTTGGTTAGAAGAATCTTGGTCGACTAGCCAAATTACAAATTGAAATTCATTGTATAATGGAGAAGGTACACAATGGAAAATCTATAACTAATATATAATTGAGTGAAAATTATAGTGATAATAAATATTATGAATCTTCAGATGAAGAATATTCTTCTAATGAAGATAATATATCTCCTACTTATGAAGAAGTCTCTAGGTTTGATAAAATTCTTGAGAATGAAAATTATAATGTCAATAAAGAATATTCTAGAATATCTATTCTTACTAAATAAGTATTAGATATTTTTAAATATCTTGATAAGAAAAATTAGGATTTTTAAAGTACGTCCAAAATCCTTGAGGGAGTTAATTCTGAGATGGATAAACATTCTACAGATCGCGAAAATGTAATTTATATGAAAAATATTTTAGAGACTAACTCTAGCTCTAAAATATTTGTTTTTGAGGATGAAAACATAGTTATTAGACTAAAGTTATAAATATTTTCCTTGAGGAATTTTTTTTCAAAATTTACCTCATGTAAAAAAACATTGATAAGTTGTATTCTGAAATTCGTCCTCTAAGGAATAATTTTGTATTTTGTTATACTCATTCAAAACCAGTTTTTAGTAATAATTATTTTGTCCCTTAATGTTCTCTATTCTGCACTAATTATTAGTGTGGTGGAAATTGGAAAAAAGGTTGTTCTTTAAATAAGACATTGTATTTATTTTTACATAACGCTTATTTTTATAAGAAAATGTTGATACCTATAAATTTTCTTTATGAGTTTTCCGAATCCTAGAAATTTTGGATTCTGAAAGTCTAACACTCTTATTTTCCAGAAAATAAAGATTGTACCAACAACAATACATGGTACATGGATAGTAGAAGTTACTGGCACATAATTATTTAAAAAAAACATCTTTGAGAATATTATCAAGATGAAAATAGAAAATTATTTTTTAGAGATACTGCTAAAGTAGGAATTATTGGTATAGGTAACATTGTTCTTCATGGAAAAACATTGATTTCGAATGTTTTATTTGTTAATTTTATTAAGAACAACCTCATATACATAAGTCAATTATGTGATGAAGGTTATCATGTGAATTTTGAGAATGATAAGTGTTTAGTACAAAATTATAAGGAAGAGTTTATTCATTATTCCCATATGCAAAAGAACGTACAAACAATAAATATAGAAGACCTTAAGAGCTATGATATACCTTGTCACAGTGCAATGGAATAATAATCTTGGTTATGGCATAGAAGGTTAGGACACTATAACCTTAGTAACATATGTAAACTCTCTAAGAAAAGAATTGTTATGGATCTACTAGAGCATAGATATGATTCTTCAAAAGAGTGTGATCCTTTTCAATATGGAAATGAACATAAATAACATTTAAAATCAATTTGATATGTCTCAACTTCTAATACTTTACAGTTGGTGCATATGGATCTTTTTGGTCCAACACTATTTGGAAGCATTGGAGTAAAATAATATGTGTTTTCCCTAGTTTATGATTACAAAATATTTACATGGGTCTATTTTCTAGAAAAGAAATGTGAAGTGTTTTCTTATCTTGTGTTTTTAGACCCCAAGTTAAAAATGAGAAAAACCTTTCATTGATAACTATTCATAGTGACCAGGGAGGAGACTTCTAATATTATGATTTTGAATAATTTTGTAGTAAAAGAGGCATTACTCAAAACTTATAAGCACCAAGAAACCCTCAAGAAAATGGTGTTCATGAAAGAAGAGACATAATTATTCAAGTGATAACATGAACCATGTTGAGTGAATATTCAATAGCCTAATGTTTTTGGATAGAAGATGTAATTACTACTTGTTAAATTTTATATCGTGTTTCGATTATACCTTCTCTTAATAAAACCCATTATAAGTAATGTAATGGTAGAAAACCTAGACATTACTACTTCAAGGTATTTGGATGAAAATTATTCCTTCTAAATAATAATGATAATTTACATAAATTTGCACCCAAATATGATGAAGGAATTTTATTTGGCTACTTCACAACTTCAAAGGATTATTGAGTTTTTAATAAAAATACTTGTACTATTTAATAAACAATACATGATAAATTGTATGAAAATGATCATTTTGTTTTTTAACACCCTCAACCAACATCTATATATGTGTTTTCAAAAACTGATTATCAACCCTTGATAAAAGATCCTTCTGATAAGAAAAAGGTTCAAGAAAATGTTTCCAAATCATTTACCCTAGAATATTTCCTTCTCTATATTGATGAATAGGTTTTATAAAACCCAAATTAGTTGTTTGATAATATTCAACCCAGTGATAGTATCATTGGTGATTTAAATCAACCAGTAAGGACTAGAAGTTCTTATGAAATTATGTAGAATATCTTGTATTCCTTTCTCAATTATAAGAATAAATCACTGATTAAGTTTTAGGTGATGATGATCGGATAAAAGCCATGCAAGATGATCCAAATGAATTTGAAAGTAATAATGTATGGACAGTGGTTGAAAGTCCTATGGAAACATATGTTATTGGAGTAAAATGGGACTTCAGAAATAAGTGTGTTGAAAAAGGAATCATAGAAAGAAATAAATCTAGATTAATTGATAAATTATAAAATCAACAATAAGGAAGAGAATATGAAGAAACCTAGTCTCTAGTAGCTAGACTTGAATCTATTCGTATTCTACTTGCCTTTGTAGCATTTATTAATTTCATACTTTTTCAAATGGATGTTCAATGTGCTTTTCATAATGGTTATGTTCAGGATGATGTTTTTTGATCATCCTCATGGTTTTGAGGATACAAAACATCTAGAACATGTTTTAAAATATATCAAAGCATTATATGGACTGAAGCATGACCCTGGATCCTGGTATGATAGACTTACAAGATTTTTATTACAAAAAAATTACATTAAGGAAAATGTTGGTCCAACCCTCTTTATAAATAATTATACAAAATATGTTTTTATTGTTCAAGTTTATGTTGCTAACATTATATTTGGTTCAACTCGACAATCTTTAATTGATTCGTTTTCAACTCTAATGAAATATGAGTTATAAATGAGTGTGATGGGTGAGTAAAAAATTTTCTTTTGTTTTCAAATTCCTCAAAAATCAGTAGGCATTTATAAATATCAACATAATTATGTTAATGATCTTCTTAAAAAGTATGGATATGAAAAAACTAAAAGTATTATTACTCCCATTAGTACTACAATTTCACTTTATCTTGATGAAGCTCGAAAACTAGTATATCAATCATCATTTAGAGGTATGATAGTATGTTTACTATATGTGACAGGTAGTTGCCCAGACTTAAGGTTTTCACTAGGATTATATGCAGGGTACCAATCTAATCCTAATAAATCTCATTTAAAGGAAATGAAAAGAATTGTTCTCTACTTAAAGGAACCATGGGCTTATGACTCTTTTATACTTCTGGAAATGATTTTGTTTTAAAAAGTGTTTCGGATGTTAATTATGGTGGATATAGAAATTATAGGAAATATATATCCAAAACATGTTATTTCTTAGGATATTCATTAGTTTCTTTGTTATGTAATAAGAAACACCTAGTAGTGCTTTCCACTGCTGATGCTGAATATGTAGTAGCTGGAGGTTGTTGTGATCAAGTTTTGTGGATGCAACACACACTCAAAGACCGTGGTATGAGTTTTAACAAAATCCCAATAATGTGTGATAATACTAGTGTCATTTCCTTCAGTAAAAACGATACACATTAATCTATTTAAAAACACATAGATCGTTGGCATCACTTTCTTAGGGATCACACTAAAAAAAGAGATATTGTTCCTCAATTTGTCATAATGCAAGATCAATATTCTGATATTTTCACAAAATATTTACCCTCTGATAGATTTGAAAATATGAAACAGAAGTTATGAATGATAACATTAAGGTAATATTCTATATTAACTTCTTGTTGAAAGCTATCTCCTTATAGCAATAACCACTTTTTCATATGGGGAATACATATGATTAATAGTAAAAAACTTTTTTAGTCAAAATTTTTCATAGTCAAATTTTTTGAAATCGTTGTTTTCGTAATCAAATTTTGTTTCTTCAAAATTTCTCAAAATCTAATTTTCTTCAGTTGAATATTCCTCATTATGAATAACCTTTCTTGTAATCTAGAAGGTATGTTTTATTTCTTAAATTTTTGTAATCATATTTTTACATGTGGGTATTTTTATTTTGTTTATGAAACTTCATAGGATTGACATTCTCTAAAATCTGAATGTCATCAAAGAAAACACAAAAGATTAGAACCTACCAAAATAATTCTGTATTTATCATCTCAACTGTCAGATCTAATCAAAATTATTTCAACCATTGGATCAATCAAGGAGGTTGAACTGTCACCTAAAATGCCTATATAAGTATAGCCCTATGTTTTTCCCACATCAATCCTTAAAGAATTTGCGTGTTAAAGTTATACCTCCACTACTTAAGGATGTTCCATATCTTTAGTTTTTCCTTTCTTCTGAATGTCTGTTGAAGCCTCTCTATAGAATGAAAAGTCGATTGTAAGGGAAATTATTGAATGGAGGATATACCAAGAAAGGTTTGTTGATCAGAAATGTTATGCTAAGTATGACTCTATCATTTCAAACAATATTAAGATAAATGTCTGGGATTGCCTATGTATATCGAAACCCTAGGCACACGATCTATTATATCTGGACTTTTGATTGAAATTTATGAGTCAAAATGTTTTTTCAAAGAATGAGGGAGAGATAAATTTTCCTTCAAGTGAAATGGGATGACTTATTCTCTTTCTTATAACAAGGAAACAAGTTTGATTGGAATTTCTTATAAAGGAGATGTATAATTATGTACTCACAAATTACTGTATGTTTCAGGATCATTTGATAAAAAGATGGATCTAGCTTGTCTTGGTTTGAATGGAGTGAAGACTATGATGACTGTTCATCAATCTATAAGAATTCAGATTCATGTGTTATGGGCCCATGGTTTTATAATTCCATGAAAAGAGGATAAGGATTCCCTGAAGAAAAGTGATATATATATTATGGACTTCTTAGTAAACCTATGGAAGATAAACATGGTCAAGTATATCTTGGCTAGGATTAAGAATATCAATAATGGAAATTTGAAGTCTCAAATTATCTTCTCTACATCTATAATCTTGAATTTTTTTCCTTGATCCATTCAAATTTCATTGTAGTTTTAAGCCATTGAATTTCAAGGTAATGTAATTGAGTTATTATACTCTAAGGAGGATGATAGTTGGGTTTAATAGTCAATCCAGAGATATATATGAAATGTTAGAAGCCAAAATCGATGTTCTTTCAAAGAAACCAGATGTTTCTGAGACTTCTATGAAAGGGTGAAAGGAAGAGTAAGGAAAATGAATTGTAAGATAAAAGAGAAAATCATTCAGATAAGGAAACCCAAACTATACCTCCAAATACAAACAAGAAAAATACATACCCTGATAATGTTGTGGAAAAATGGAGAGAATACAAGAAAAATAGTAAAAAAGGGGAGACGATTTTTGGCTTGGATTCACTTTAGGATAAACCCTTGAAGGTGAAGGTTAGTGAGAATCTTGAGAAGCATGAAAACGAAAAGAATCAATGAAAAAAATTTCGGAAGCTAAGATAGTACAATCTCTTCTCAAGGCTGTTGAAAAAGCCTCTAAATAACTTCGGGTTCTAGAATTATTTTTGAATGAATCACTCAATGTCACAATGGGAATGAAGGTGGTGATTCTTGAAACACATCAAGAATAAGATATATTTTATGAGGAATAAGTGGAAGAAGAAGTAGAAGAAGAAGATATTGGGGATACATAAGACATAATATGGCAAGTCGAGGATTATCATGAGAAGGAGGGTCCTTCTAAGAGAATCTTTCAGTCTGATCTTCTAAAGTAGAGTCTTCAAAACATTCTACTCAAGGAAAGAGATGAAAGGGGTTTGAAATAAGTAAACAAACCATCTGAAGGAGAAATTAGAAATCATGATAACATTCATCCAGAAGATCAATTGGCTGATGCTCAGAAAGATGAAGTTTATGAAGATAAGTTTTTTTAGTTATTATATAGAAAGCATCAATAACCCAAAACACAAGACATTATTTCAAGAGAAGATAATTCAAAATATGTAGTAGTCGATACACCATGTAAATCTATGGTGGAAAATAATGATTTTGGTGGTTCATTGAAGAGGAAATATGATGAGTTGGAAAAATAATCTTCACAAACTAAACACATGGATTCATAATCATCCTCTCTTGGAAATTATTTGGTTGTTCAGTTTTTGAAAAGGCAGGTTTGAATAATTCCCTTATCTCTAAAAATATATTTATGATTTTTGATGCTTCAACATTTGAAAAATTAGAACTTAGATTCAGTTTCCATGGTTATGGATAGATATTAGATTCAGTTTCCATGGTTATGGATAAATGTGTCAGATTTGAGGTAGATTTCAAATAATTTCACATTAGTTTCAAAGATCATAAAATATCTTGTAAAAAGATTACAAGATTGTCAAAAAAGACAGTCAAAGACCCAGAGTCCACGATGAATTTCCGGACAATATCAAGGATTCTTTTGACATCGAAGATGGGAAGATCAAGGAAAATACTAATAGTTATGAGGAAAAACTAAGTCTCGAAAAGAATAGTTGGAATCCATAAGATAAGGATCTAAATATGAATCTTAATTCCATGGCCATGAATTGGAAAAGGGAAAGGGACCATAGAGTTGAATTTGAATAAAATCTTATTAAGTAAGAAGAATTCGTGAAGGTTTAGGTAGACATTCTCAAGGATTGGGAAGAAAGGATAAAAGCCATAGAAATAGAAGGGAATATCAGGATCAGTTCCTTAAGCGTATGGAAGAAGATCACAAAGAGATAAAGTAGTTTAAAACCATTGTCAAGAAACCGATGCTGAAAGAGAAATAAGGACAATGTTTTTCCCTAATTCTGATATTTTGGTAAATTTCTTCCTTGTATAAATTCTTTCAATTTTAATGAATTTTTTTTGTTCTCTATAAATATAGTTTTTTTGTACTAATTTTTTATGTACCCTTTTTCCATTCCCTCTATTCCTTTTTGAAAATCCCAAAGGGGGAGAAAGTGATGATTAAAAGAATACTAAGAAAGAACTTCTTTTCATATGTAAGGGATAATTCATCTAAGGGGAGGTTCCTATCAAAGAATATTTTCTTATGCAAGATAATGTAAAATATATTTAAGTAAATAAGGAATATAATACATATTGATTTAAAAACCTATGGGGGAAATAGTAGTATTCACATTGATTCATATGTAAAGGGATATAATTTTTCATTTACATTCATAAAGAAAAACTCTAAGTCCTTATATTATTTTTCTTATGGATGTTTGTGCTTTCCGAAAAGGGGGATATTGTTGAGTCAATATGGTTTTCTTATGACATTTCCATTCCTCTACGTTATAAGAATCACAAAAACTATATATTAAGGAAATTCATATTTCCCATATGCATTATCATAATAATGAAAATATTCCTTTCTCAATAAAATTTTACCACAACATTTTTTTTCTTTATTCATTTTATTGTTACAATAAATCTAACTCTTTTATTTCTAAAGGGTAAAATTTAGTTTCATATCAAAATCTTTGGAATCCTATAATTTCATAGTTTTAGGGAATTCTGTTTTCAGGATCTAATTTCAGGTTTGAAATTTAGACTCTGAATTATATGAAACTCAAACTTTGAATTCTCTAAAATTTAGAATCCAAATTATTTGAAATTCAGACTCTAAATTATATGAAATTTAGACTCTGAATTATATGAAATTTATACTCTGAATCCTTTAAAATTTAGAATCTGAATTCTTTGATAATCAGTCCTTGAATTCTCTAATATTCATACTTTGAATTTAATAAAATTTAGAATCTGAATTCTAGAAAATTCAGACATAAAATTCTCTTAAATTCAGACTCTAAATTATCAAAATTCAGACCATGAATTCTTCAAAATTATAACTCCGAATTACTTCTAATTCAGACTCTGAATTCCTCATAATCTATACTCTAAATTACTATGCATTCAGATTTCGAATTCATTAGAATTTAGATTCTGATGTCTATAGAATTCAAGTTCTGAATTCATTGGAAAACAGAATCTGAATATTCATGATGTGTAGTCTCCAAATATTTATATTGTTAAACTCCAAACATTTGTTGTTCTATAGACTTCAAAAAATAGATTTGGTTAAGCAACCTTATTTTGTTTACACTTGTTTTAGTTTTGAAAAAATTTCGTACATTAAATTTCTAACTAACTGTTTTTTGGGTGACACATGTATAAGTCACTCTAAGATTCAAGGAAAAATATAACCATTGGAGGAGGGAGAAAACCATTGTAAAAATTCTTATAAATAGGAGATCATTTGAATGAGATCATTACTGAGAATATCGATCCGTCACTCTAGAGATTGGATGTTGTTGAAGTGATTTCTAGAGAGAGGGACTCTCATTCCTTGTGCATACATAACATCTTGTTCAACATGCTTTGTGTGACTCTGGTTATTGTTGTGTACAATGGAGGACATACAGGGATAAGAAGGCTGAGGTGCTGACTACCTTAATATTTGAGGACTTCCTTAATTAGGAAGACAAGGATTCCAACTACCTTGAAGTTCAAGGGCTTTCGAGGATAGAATGATAGATTCTGATATTCTTTTCGAGGTCTTACCTTGGTGTGGGTAAGAAAAACATTATTGAAAGTATAAATCAAGGGACATTTATCACTGTTGGTTGGATACCCTACTCTTTGGGTTAATGTATTTCATACTTGTTACTTGTTTTGTTTCATGTTTATTCCCTCTGCATTTTGTTAATGTAAGAAAGTATAACTTTCACATACATTATTGTTCTCTTATGTACTCTGATTAAGTAAGATTCCATAGGCTATAAGGTAGAATATTTTCATTGTAACCATTCCATAAGTTTCATTTTAGAAACCACATTTCCAGAACCTATCATGTTTGTAGTATTAAAATTAGTCTTCTGAATTTACCTTGTTTAACCATGGTAAACATAGTTTTCCTTAATGATAAAAACTAATGTTTCCAAACTTACAATTCTCTTCCCTCTTATAATTGAATATCTATATTCATATTTCGATCATACACCCCTGTCACACTTGAACCCATCTGGGTCCAGCACAATGACATTGAGGATGGGTTAGGAATGTGTTATTTGAAGATCAACACCTTTGATTTCCTTTTTTGGTGTAATTTCATATTGTTTTTCTCATATGGCTAAAATTCATTCCATGGCCTTAAATATGTTCATTAAATACTCTTTATTCTATATATATCATTCTATACCCTATATTGTTCAGGTTTTTTGCTTTCATGGGAGTTTTGAGATGTGTTGGTTAAGCATTTTGACAGTGTTAAAGGGGTTGACTCTTTCATTAGCCTTCAGCTTCTTTCTTCGGAGTATGTATTCTTTTTCGGGGTTTTGGTCTACTGGTTTCTTAGTTCTCTATTTTGATTAATTTATCTTTTGGGATAATAGAATTCGGTTTGAGTGTATTTTGTTCAGTGTCATCTTGGTTCCTATAAATGGATATTATGTGTATGATGTTTCTTTTATCAGGTTTGGGTTGGGCAGTATTTGGTGGTCGCTTCTCCTCTTTCATCCCTATGCTCTATCAGCCTATTCCTAGACACTAGACCCCATATTAGTTTGGTGTGATGGTTTGTAAGGGTGTTTTAGATCTATTGTTTTGGGATTGGTGGTGGTTCATGTTTCATCTGGTGTTGTTTATTGCTAGAGAATATAGATTCATAACTATGGAGATCTTGTATAAATCATATGTGGATGATACAGATGTTGTTCATGATTCTAGTTCTACAAATTCTCTTATTAGCATGGTCTCTTTGGCGATTTCAGTCATTGATATATAAGGACTTCTAGTGATCATGGTGTATTACCATTGATTATTTAATGTTGTTTATGGAATGTTTTTAAAAGTGACACAAAAAAGTTGTAGGTCTAAAAGTTTTTATTTGGGATTTCATTTGTCATTTTAATTTTGAAATTTTTGGTGTGGCTCTAGAGTGTTGGATTCACTTTGAATTTTAAAGTTGTTTTTTGGGATGTTTTGAATTATTTATCATGACTTGTAAGGTTTCCACTTATCGAAAAAGTCTTTTATTCAAAAATCTTAGACAATGTTTTTTGGATAAAGAATACATTTCAAGAGATTTATTTTTACTATTGTTATATATATATATATATATATATATTTATCTCATGTTCATAAATCTATTAAACAATATATATTAATGTCTACAATATATCAGTTCCAATGATTACTAACTCCCCATCATTACTCTATCATAATAGTTATCTATAAGGCCACCTGTACAATACCTTAAATTGTTCCATGATAATAATAGAGTGATACTTTTTGTATTATGTAATATCTATCCATTGAAAGTATCCACACAAGAACCAATAAATTATAGAACACTTATATATAATATCTCCTATAATCTCTACAACATATGATATGTCAACTAATCTATTTGAGGTTGGAATGTCCTGATAAGGCACAATTGGGAGGTAGATAATGTTTCTAAACTCTTACACACTCATTAAAGAAGACAATAATTGTGATAAGTTATAACAATCTTAAAAATTCTATGAATCCTCAATAAAAACTCTAAAGAATGACTCTCTAATTATTCCCAAAGACTAAAATCTTTATTTAGTTGAAAATGAGATGAATTAGATAGTCAATCCATGATCAACTATAAGTTATCATTTCCTATTAATGATTATGGAAAAAATTCCCCAAAAACCATCAATACATTCTCCCATTTTTAGTATGGAATATTTTAAGAACATAATAAGAATCTAATATGGATCATGGAGGGAGAGTAATGAAGACAATCAAATTTAGATCAATTGAGACTAATTCCCCCAAATTAAGTGATTTCTAAGATATAAAATGGAGACAAAACCCCAACCATTTGTTTTACATGCATGAAAATAAGTTTTGTGGGAACAATGTATAATGTTTACTAATGTGACATAAGTTCATATAAATAATCATGAAATATATTTATATATGAATTATGAATGATTAGAAGAATGAGGGGCATTTGAGGGTCTCTCTAATTTCCAATACTTTTGAATCCTTATAATAAAAAAGTATAGACTAATTCATGTGAGAAACGTTTTATTAATTATCACATTTATGGCCTTAAAAACATTGGAATGTTTGTGGGAGTGGATCACTAAGACCCAATAATAAATAAAACCATCCCTTCGAGCCAATTTTTCTCATATAGTAGGGTGTGTTGCACTACCTACTATTTATGCAAGATCATATTTCATGTGAAAATTTGAATACATTTTTTGAGTCAGGATTTTATTATAGTGATGGAATTTGGGAGACTCATTAATCCTATTTTTGGATATTCACAAAAAATCACTTTTTATTATCCTAAATTGAGACCACCCTAATTCTAAACCTTTTAATTTGAAATGGGTTTAATAGTATTTGTGTAGTACTAATAAATATACTAGAAAATTCGTGTATCATATACATGATCCACTCATATATCCTTCATCCTTTGATAATACCACACATTTATCCACTCAAAACCATTTTATCCCTTTTTATGAGATATCCATCCTCACAGCTTGTTGTTAAGAAACATGGTCTTGCCCAATCATATGACCTTATCTTTTGAAACTTAAACTACATGGGATTTAAATCAAATTTTCATGTTTTATAATTTGGGATCATATTTGAGTCTCTACCCAAACCTCAATCTATATATTTCTATAATTTATTTTATGTATTAAACACTAAATAACCTTCCTATATATATTGACCCTTATTTTTCCTATATAGATATTATATATTATTAGATAAATATTCCTTACCTAACATTCTGTTATAGGATTTTATTGGTCAAGTTTCTTTTGAAACCAGAATAATAAAAAACATATTCATATAATGTCTACATAATAATTGGTATATTTTTCACAGATAGAACACTTATTAAACATGTGGTAATAAAATACATTATTCAAAACCTAGGGATTTGGAATCATAAAAAATGGTGAGATCAGATTCATATTAAGGGAAAATAAGGGAGATATCAATGATCACAAGAGAATAACGTGAGAGTAAGGGTATGACAACACAAACATAACATATTTAAATCCTAATCCTTATAACATAGATCATGAACATGAGTCTTTTCACAAATAATATTTTTTTTCATAAGATATGAGTGATTAATTAAAAAACATAACATAATCTAGGAGGGTATACATTTTTTAAACACATATATTTGTGGTTTATATATAATCATTGAAAATAATTTACTTTGTAGATAAGGATGATATAAAATAATATTATAGTGGATTGAGTTTAATCCCCACTTTATTATAGAAGCCATGGTTCAATCCCATGACAATCATAGTGCATATAGTCCATTACTGAATTCTTTTCACACCTTATTCCATTCTTGTTTATTTAATAAGATATTTGTATTTACCCAATTCCTTGGGTGAATATATAATTTCGATCTCACCCATCACATAATGAAAAACATATTAATTTGTTCCAAAATATCCCAAAACATTAATCATATCTTATCATTTGAAAAATAAATGTGTTAAAAAAACATATCATTATATCATAACTGATGGAAATGAAATGGGTTTGATAACCTTTCATTACGTGATAAAATCATAAAAACTAGAAAAAGTGGGGTTTAAAATCAACATTCTATCATAATCACAAACCATATTGTGAAATAATTAAAATCATATATTATGATAATATCCCTACTATATATTTATGAAACATAAAATTATGTCATAAAACATGAAAAATTCCTTCAACATATCACTTGATGAAAAGAATGACGATAATAAACATTTCAAATTGAAATCACTCATTCAAACTAATAAAATTTCAAAAATATTAAAGAAAACATTTTAATTGAAAATTAACTTGTAAAAATGTAAATTTAACTTCAAATAATTTATTTTCATTGTTGGTGGTTATTTCTATTCATTCCATATATGTTAAATGAAAAAATTTCATTCATTATTTTGTAAAAAATGTATAGAGTACCATATTCAAAAAAATATAAGATTAAATTTTTAAATTGTTATTTATAATGTAAATGAATGATTTAAATAAAATTATATATAATATAATAATTAAAAAAATTGAATTAATCTTTAGAAAACACACACATATATATATATAATATTTTTCCATCAAAATAAAAAATATCATTTCAATAAAAAATATCATTCATTCTCTTGAGTACATAAATTGAGTTAAATGAAAGGAACACGTGTATTAAAATTTAGAAACCATATAAAAAAAATTCCATGAGTTTCTCAAGAGGTATATCTGGAAATTTCATCATCATAAACATAATTATAAACCATCCTGATAAAAAAAAGACTCTAACATTATATTATTTATTCTATATCCACTTTTATAGAAATAATAATAACATCAATTATAATAAATTTTAATTTTATTATATTTCACTACCACATTCATTTAAATTCTTTTAATTTACATTTTTTCTAATTATAATATTTTAGTAGCCATTTTTTATAACTATATATTAAAACCTTTATTTCCATGGGTTAAATTTTTTATTATTAATGATCATTTTAATTTGTGAGTTTTTTCCTATACTTGTATATTACATCCATAATAAACAAAAGATTTACTTTACTATAAATATCAAATATGATTATTATATAAATAATTATAATAAACCATAAATGTTAAGATAAAAAATGAATTACACCATTAATGGATAGGATATAACGTTTATAAATGTCAACATGGTTGTCATTTATTGATGGATGGAATGAAAGAAATGTAAATAATAATTCACCATTAAATAATAATTATTATATATTATATATAATAATTTTTTACTAAATCTATATTTTTTAAAATACATGTAAATTTGAAATTGAAAATGTATCATATTTCTTTATGGAAGTGGTAGTCCACATATATGCATGAGCGACATTATCGTTTTCCAATGAATTTGAAGATAAGTATGTATAAATTATATTATAATTTAAAAATAATAATTTAATGATAAATATCATATATTAATATAAAATCCAAAATAATAATAATCTACTAAATATGGTGATGGAAAAAAATAATTGTATCGCTTTGTGGGGTGGGAGTCCACACATACAGATGAATGATAATTTCCCTTCCCATTTGATATAATAAAAAAGAATATCCATAAATTAATAATCATAAAAAATTTCAATATATTCATGATACTTATTTTATTAATTTTTATTAATTCAATATAGTTATATGAGGAAGAAGAAAAATGTAATTGAAAGTGGTCATGTAAGCTGATTTCCTCTCCTACGGTGGACCTCATATATATCCTTTCTTAAGGACCCGTGGAATGGATTTTTCAGAAGACCAAAATGAAAAATTCATTAAGATTTAATTATAAAATATATTTGGTTAGGGTTATTCAATATATAAGTCACAAATTTTTGATATGATGTTAATGGGGGTGTTCTTTTATATATGGTGGATATGACACCCTGGGAATTTCATGAATGACTGAAATATAGTAATGTTGTTATAATGAAAAATGATTCAAAATGGACTAATATTCAAAATTGAAATAGTATTTTTTTCAGAATATCACTGGAAAATAGGGTTTAAACATGTTTAATATGGAAAACCCCATATCATTTATTTTACCCCCCACCACATAAAAACACATTTTAACATTAACTGTGCTAAAAAAATACAATTTTTACAATCCATTTTGATGAAAATGAGGGTATTTAATTAAAATATTATGACACTATTATTAAAAATACAGATTCCATTTTATAAAATACAATATCTAAATTTTGTATAAACTATTTTTAATATAGATAGGAAAAACATAATGAAAATGGTTTTCAATAAAGTAAATATTTTATTTATTATACATTATATTTATAGAAAAAACATATAAAATTAATAAAAATTGCCATAATTAGTTTATTAATAATATAAATAAACTAATATTAAATTTAGATCCATTTTTCTAAAAAAACATTATCATTTTATATGCATTAAATAAAATGAAAATTTTCAATAAGAATCTTTATTTCATAATATTCATTGAAAAAATAATATTTTCATTGAATTAGAAAAATTAACTCTAGGATTTTTTTGACATGTTAATTTCAAAAAATAATAAATTTTAGCAAATTTATATTATAAAATTAATGAAAATATTTTTTATTTTTTTCTAATAAACCATTTTTTAATGCATTTTCAAAACATATAATGATGTCATTAGAAATTTAGTGCATATATATTAAAAATATTTAAAACCATGTAAATATTATTCAAATGTTTTTATTCTTATTCATTTATAAAATATAAATTATATACTATAGAGGTATAGTATATTCCATTCAATTTAGACTTTATGTTCATAGTATCTTGAGCAATCAAAGAAATTGAATTTATTTTAAATGAAATATATAATTAAATCATAGGGTGATACAAAATAACCCCCATAAAATGAATTTATAATCAAAATTTTTTGTTAATATGATAAACAAATTTGTATATTACTATTTCATTACATCCTTGGGTTCTCTATTAGATTTTTCAAAATTTGAAGTTCTAGAGAGATCTTTAACAAATCAAGTTGCTTTTTATCAGATATCCTTATCAATATAGTATGAGATTTCAACAAATTATTTATCATATGAATGATCATTATCAAAAGTTATTAACTATAATTTTATTAAATGTGAAGTATATGTTATGTACTTCCTTATTTTAGATACAAAGAACACATTTTCAATTAGATAGATTTTCGGTGGAATTTTCATGTATTAAACGACCATCCCTACTCGACCAAGAATCTCCAAGGGATAAATACAATTTGGGATTTTCTTTAATTTAGTTTCAATTAGAATAACATTATTCCATGAATAACATTATATAAATATCTTTTCACTAACTTCAAAATCCATATTTCCCCATCAATTTTGGGAAAAACATTTACATCGACTATGAGTTTCCATGATCTGATTCTGATAGTTCTAAATTTATTTTCTATTTCTATTGTAATATAAGGTCTTAATAAATTTATTTCACCAACATATTCCAAATAAATTGTATTTATACACTTCTTCCCATCTAGGGATTCATAATGATACACCTAAATTCATGGGATAATTTTATTGTTTAGTGAAAGATTTAATAGTTAAAGGTGTTGATCTCAAACACATTGGAAATACATATTACAAGAATTTATCATATCTTATAGGTTTTCTAAGTTTCTATAAAAATTACCATATATCAGAGGATGATATAAAATAATGAATATTAACTATTTTTCAAGAGCATATTACAGACATCACCAGATCATCAAGGTTATCCGTATATAATGATTAAATACAACAAAATATTCAATTCTGGGAAAAATTACCAGTTCCTACTTGTATATTTTAAAAATATAATCAAGAGATAAATATTAAATAATAGTAATAATTTTTTATGACTATTTTAGGTGCCCAAATACATGTTAGATAGAATTATAGGTTTAGATATTTTGGGGAGTCTGATGACATAATACATGATGATTTTTCTCTATTTCATTTAAGGAATGGGGAAATGTTTTAAATATTATATAGACTTATTCCTCTCAGGATTAACATTTTAACAATCCATGTATCAAAATACATAAAAAAATATCTATTCAACATATCCCTCCATAAATATATATTCATATATTTATACATCATTATACAACCATGATGAATAGAGAATGATGTAATATTAAACTTAGCCAACATCTACTTCTTCAAATATGTAATAGATGAATCCCATACATGGTTAAAAAATCAACATTTCATCCTAATAACTGTTTAACTTAAGGAAATTTCATATATTCTTCTAACGTTTCACATCTTCATTCATCACATGTTTAATCCTCATAGTGTTAGATGGTTGAACATACATTTGAGAAAGATAAAACTTTTCACCTTACTTCATGACTTATAGATCCAACTTTTGAAAATAAAAATATATCTTTTGTTTATCCTCATCATAGATAATCTTAAATGATCATTTGGACTCATAGTATCAACCACCATGTTTACTTTATGGGGAGGTAATTTATTGAGTAATCATATTCCATAATCAAGTAGAACCAAATTACATCATATATATTTCGTTATTTTCCAGTGAATATATACTTTAATGTTTTATGATATTTATTTATATCTCATATTTCATTGTAAATATAATTTCCCATATCATCAATGAAAAAATTAACACAACTAAATACAAATCAGGTGTTGGGTAATTTATCTAGGAAACATCGATTTTCATTAGTCAAAAGTTATGACCATATTATTTTACATTTATATTCATCTCATTGCATTAGTTGATGAAAAAATATAGAATAAAACCCCTTCTCTACTATAGTGTAATATATGAACAAGTGAAATAAATAACAATCTATTAAATTCCATGAAATTCTATTCACATTCCTCAATCCAATGTAACGTGTCTCCATAATATTATATTATGGATAGAGGATAATATAGTCATGATAAGATCTCCACAATTTACCAATAAAATATATCAAAACTATGAAAAAATGGATCTCAGCCACAGTTGTTGGATTGTGACAATGATCAAAAAATTCATTCTCTAATGGATCCACTGATATAACATCAGTTCTAATTACATGACCCAAAAATAAATATTTTTTCAACAAAAATTCACAGGTTATAAATTTTTAGAACATCCAATCCTACCCTAGATTCTTCATTATGATCCTCAAGTGATCTTTATGATCTTATTTTCCATTTTAAATTATAATTATGTCATCAATAAATACTACTAATAACATATTAAAGAAAAATATATATAACCTATTATTCATGATGATAGATGGGTCCTTAGTTAAACCAAATGGTGTCACTATATATTTATAGTGTACATAATTTTTACAGAATGTTGTCTTGGGTATATAATCCTCCATGACACACAATTGATGACATCTAAATTAGTTATCCATTTTATAATGGTATTTACCACCAAAAATATGATCAAACAAGTCATTAATACATGGAATAGGATACTTATACTTAATTGAGATATTTTTAATCACATGATAACAAATATAGATCCAAATTTCTCAATATCTATTAAAAAATAATAGGTGCACCCCAAAGTGATGCACATGGATGAATACATATTTTTTCAAGATTCATCGGTAGTTTCTTCTTTGATTACTACATCTCAATTAGTTCTATTGTATGTAGTTTCTTTGAAGTAGGTAAAGAACCTGGTTTGGATTCTATTCGGAACTCATCATCCCAATTCAGTCTAATATAATGAAAATATATTAAAAATATAATGATAAACTCATTCAAAATAGTCATATCATTGATTTTGATTCTTTTTCCATGCATTTATGATAGATTCCCCCTTTTGAGTAGGAATCAAGAGCCATATAAATTATGTGATCTCTATATACGTTATATAATATATTGTTTCACTTTTAAATTTTCATAGTTTAATTCAAAATATCATATCTGACTCTCCTTCCATTAAAACAATGTGAGATTTTTATAATGAAATCCAAAAAATTCCTTGTATAACATAAAATTCAACTGTAGTGACCCAACCCAAGAAGACATGAATCTGGTTCCGAAGAAAATTACATTTACATGATTAAAATGAATCAAATCCTAAAGGAATGATAGTTTATTTGTCTTTGTAAACTAGATATATACAAGGGTCATTTTTTATAAAATTAATAAAATAAATAATACATTATTTTTTTCTTCTTTCTAAATAAATAACTTCAAGGATAACTTTATTCCAAATAGTAAATCCTTGTATATCATTCATTATAAACTTCTTGGATTCCTAGGGAAATAAACATAATAATGGTGGTCAAAAATTTGTAGTAATGTCAAAATATATTGGATGAAATAATGAATCAATGAAAATAATAATTATGACATGGTAAAAAACTTATCACACACGCCATATAATCAAAAATCTGATAGGGAAGTGCATAAAAAATATAGAATGATAATAAATAGGGTAAAATTTCATTAAAATAACTAGATATAGAAAAATAAATATGGAGAAGTAAGAAACTAAAACACATTCTATTCAATCAATGATTTCAAAATCAAATGCATTCATGGATATGTCGATGTAAAATCCATTGGGAAAATAATAAATAAAACTAAATGAGGGAAATGATTTATTAATGGATGTCTTGCTGGAGGAACATGAAAACCTATATAGATAATTCCTTTCAATATATAGTTTGAACTGTTCTTATTTGGGAAACTAATTATCCTCATTAAAACCTATCAATGAATCTAGGAGAAATATAAATTCCAGGATCCACCCATCAATACATGTCCAAATAACTCTTCTTATTGAATATCCAAAATAGAAAATCTTCCTCATAAAATATCAATATTGAATAAATAATACATAATTATCAATATTTCCCCAAAATATCAAATAACCATCAAAGTAGACATCATATGTAAAATTGTATATGGATTAAGAAATTGTAATATCCGAGATAAATGAAATGGGTAATTTAAGTGAAATTCATTGTCAAATTATCATAGAATACTAAATATTTGAAGTAGACTAAAATGAACCATGGAAGGGAATTTGAATACTGTCCTTGAAAAAATAAATCATAATCTATCCATAGGAATATTAAAGATTGTATCATTACAACATAACTAATGTAGACTAGAAATAAATGGTTTTTTCATTGATGTATGGAAAGATTATAAACAGGTCATTTAAAAACATAGTTGAGGAAAATATCATTTTGTTCAAAAAATCCTTTTCAAAAAAAATAATTGAGATTAATTTTTCAAAATATTTTCAATAAAATGTATCCTTTTAAACATGAAATGTAAGCTTCAATGAAATGATGGTGAGTAAATCCATATAATCCATATGAGGTAAAAAAAATTCTTTTTGCACAGTTAAAGGATAGAAAATTCCTTGTTCAAGAAGAGACAAGATGAATTCTCAAATAACATTGGTAAAAGGAATAAAGGAAAAAAATTATTTGCAAAATATTTATAAAAATATTTTTGAAAACACATCAATAAAACACAGTTCTTATAAGAACACAATTTATCTTACAAAAGAGCGAAATATTTTTTGTTTTTCTTTACATCATTTTCTAAAAAACATTTAGTACCAAATAGTGGTAAAATAATACTAATACTTAAAAATGGTCATGAATAACCAAATGAGAGAAAATTAAATTTTTTATTTAACAATGGACATCTAATTCCCTCAAACAAAAATACAATTGAATGATTATCAAAGGTTTTAATGAGGAAAATAATATCCAAACATTCTAAATTGTCACATACAACATTGAATCAATTTAAATAGTAAAACAAATAGAGGGATGATGTTAAATGAAATTTTAAATTAATACGAAGATAAAACTATTAATTATATAATATAATAAATGGGTAAGTAGATTCACTGCCCAAAATATGTAATTGGTGAACATTACATTTCTCTCTAGAATATGAAAAGTTATATGTGAATCCATTACCTTGTGTTTTATTTCACCTAAATGACTTGCAACATCATATTTTCTAAATGTTGACACTACTAAATAATAAAAAAATATCATGAGGATCACTATGGATATTTTAAAATCCCAAGTTTGGGAGTGATGAAATTCAAAGGATAGCTAAATCCACCAAAGCTCGGAACAAACAAGTTATGCGATTGACCCGCACAACCAAGCTATATGACAGAAATGTGTGGCGAAGCTACACGACAGACCATCACTTCCAAGCTACATGATATACCTATGTGGGAAAGCTATGAGGGAGTAAAATTTCATTTTTTCTACAGAAAGGACCTAGATGGATGACCTTTTAGAAAAACCATCCTTCTACCAAGCCCTTTCTTGCTTATAAATCGAGCCCTTGGGCTCCCCATTTGAGAGACTGAAAAATTTGGAAGACTCTCTGAAGATTCCATTGTGTAGCTATTTCTCATAGATCTCTCAAATTGTCTTAGGTTGCTCTATAAAACACAAGAGAAGATATAATTAAGGTAGGTAAGCATGTTTTCAGGGTTTTTTAAAAAATTTACCTAGGTTTGGTTCTCCTATGTGAAACACATTCATTAGTCATCATTCACACCTATGCAGGATACCTGTCCAGCATACCTATGCGCCAAAAAAACATGGTATACCTGTGCGGTACATCAATGTGGGTTACCTACATGTAATAATTGCGCGAGTTACTACACTATAGAACTTGGTATAAATCTTACATACCAACTCGTGTACCCTCTTTAAAATCCATTTATGGAAGGGTATCTCCACCCTCGTTTCCCTTACCTAAAAGGGACTATGTTGAAGCCTCCACTAAAACCTCATGACTTATCATACCATTGAGAAAGTCACAACTCTGTGTCTCCTATTTGCGTTTGTATTTCCATAGTCATAGGTTTCCCCCTTTTGTTTTATAAGGGTGTTTATCTACACAGAATTTCTGTGGGTTTTTATATCCATAGTCACATGGACCTTTTCCACAGGAATAGTGTTGGGAAGTTCCTAGTTTGGAGGATAAGGGTTTGGGTTGTGTCTTCCCCTTTTCATCTCAAATTCCTAAAACCTCAGGGCATTGGTAGGGAAGGTACGGTTCACACTTTCTATTCCCTGTAAGAAAAGGAAAAGTCTCCTTCCCCTACCAGGAAAAATTTTCTGGAAACCCTCTTGGTATAAACCCCTGGATATTCTTACAGGAGGTAGTATCACAACTTCTCCTTTATTCGGTGCCTAAGACAATAGGGGATATGGGCACAAAAACTCTTGTTACCCTTTCACTCTCTCATTGGGCTTTGTCATCAGGGGCAGAAATTCTGGCATAAGCCCCTAACCATCATCCCTTCTTTCATCTATTGGACCCTTGTCCTGTGTGAAGGGAACTGGGGGAAGGCTTGTCTCCTCACCCTCATCCTCGGTCACCTTGACCTCAACCACCCTCACCACCATAGGGGTGCCCCCTTCTACCAATGGAGGAGGAAAAGTTTGAAAGTGCCTTTGTTGAATCTTTGATATCTTCTTGTTTCTCACACTGATCATGAATCACATGGTAATAGATATCTATCATGGTCACAAAATATGCACAACAAGAATGAACTATGAGAACCCTGTTTCCCAACCTAATCGGGATATGTAGGAAGCCTTCTCAGGGCCTGAGCTCAACGGATATCCTCATCAAGAATATACCCTCAATATCTATAATCCGGGCATCCCCCTTTGGAATAATACCCAAATTAAATCTATAAGTCATCAAGGAATCCTTTTTATGAAGTAAGCCCAAAATCATTTCTCTCAAAGGACAATACACTCTTATGAGACTTATCGATCTATGTGGGATTTTATTTCCATCAGTGTGGGATACTAGGAAGCCTCCTTAATGTTCAAACACAATACCTCAAATCAATATTTTTCTCCATGGGACATATTCCCAACAGGGTATGATCGTACTTGGAAACCCATATCCTTTCCAAGTTCCTTGGTATGCTTCAGCAAAGTCCCAAACATTGTTTTGACTAAGCACCTTCCGCTTAGACGTCCATACCACATGACATTAAACTGTACGGCTAGGTCCTCATCACATTACCTTAAAAAGGAATCTTGTTCCCTATTCAGTGGCATCATACTAATAGGGTTCTGAATCCTTTTACAAGGATACATAGGTAGCTTATTTTATCGGCATGATCCCCAGATCAAATAAAACCTTCATCACCCTGGATGATAATAAATTCCAGAGTGCCCCCAAAGAGTGTCTTAAAAACCAGTATCATCATAACGATGATAAAATGAGTCTCTATGTTGTATATGATAGGATACCATTGATGGAGAACCTTGAATACATATGGATATCTTCATTAACGATGAAGTAATAATACATACTGATGATTTTAAACTTTTAACATTCTAAAAGAGTGATTGAAAATTCCAATGGATACCTATGATATACTTGGTGTATTAATAAGGATTCATAAAAATTTATTAAATTACAAAGAGAGTCCCATAGTAGAAAATAATTCCCCCCAAAAGGGTGTGATGAGTCTGACCTCTCATCCTCTAAAAAATTGTACATTCTTATGTATTGTGAAGTTAAAATATAAATAATGCCTATATTTGGAAGGCTAGTCCCATTTGGAAAAAGGACTATTGGAAGTTTCCAATACCATAAATAAATCCAATGGAGACCACTTGGAAGCAGTGATTCTTAAAACTAGAATACACATTTTGAGGAACTCTAAAACATAAATTTTGAACCCGACATGAATCCTTATTGAAGTTAATAATGTAACTCAACTTTTAGTCCCCTATAAATTGATAATGGAAGGTCATACAAAGGAATCAATTAGGAATCTATACATCTAAAAAGATGTTTCATTAATGGAGTTTTTTGTTGTTCTTAGTTTTTCTCATAATTTCCTTCACTCAAAAATGGATTTCTTTGAGAATCAACTATGAGCTTCTTGACTGCTGCTCAAGCTAGATCCCCACACATGGGAAGGACATCATCACAAACCTAGAATCTTCAACACTGGGTCTTTAATGTGTTGTTAAAGTAATATCAATGGAAGGGTATAATCCTAACATTGGAGGCTGGTCGATAGGCCCTCCAGGTCAATAACAATACTCGATCATCCGGCCAATGAAGACCAATGATCAAAAATCAAATAGTTACAACCACCACCTTCAATTGTTTTGATTCCTTGTCCCTATAACCCAACAATCAATCCCTCTCATACTAAATGTAGGTGGATCAAAATGCCACTAAAAGCCTCAATTCTAGAATGCAGGAGTCCTTCTTAAGGAATCCCACCAGCAATCACCACCAGCAGAATCATGAGGTAGTGAACCCCAAATATGACGGGAATGTTTCCTATGTATGTTCAGCTCAGGTATCATAGACCTGAGAATGAAAGAAGAACCACCAAGTAAAATGTCTAGTCAACAAGGAGAAGGTTCTCGCCTCTACCTCTTTTGGAGAAGCCCATCAACCTAATTTGATGGAAAGCAATGAACAAGAATATACATGCATCTGTCCTAATTTGGTTATCCAGTAGACTCATCTGGCAGCCACCCACCAATCCCAGTAGATAAACCCAATGGAAAACTATGAACAATAACAAACACTTTATTACTAGTTATAATCCAGTCAGCTAGCTTGTCTGACTGCATTTAAAGAAGCACGTGAATCTAATGTGTTTCCAACTGGTTAACTAGAATGTACACTTGTTTACAATCACCAATTATGTTAGCAGTCTCATATTCTAATATTGAAGAAAGTACTTCAACCATATGTGATGGTATATATCTAGCAAGCACATACACAAGACAATATTAATCAAGTCTACCAAAATCCTCGTTTGGTATCACCCGGAGAAGTCATTCAGAATGCTGTGATGACAAATTTGGGGAAACTCCAACTCCCTGACCCTATACATGTGTACTCCCAATACCCATTGATAGGAATAGGAGGATAGGTGTAGAAAAATACACCTACTCTAGATACAGAATGGACGTATATTCATTTTCTAGTCGTTGAAGTCACCAAACATATTTTATCAATGGTGAAAGGGTAGACACGAATCCCTACCCATATTCTGAAAGCATGTCAGGATATTATACCAAACACTTCAACAGTACTAGCGAAACATACACATAAATTTTCCCCACAAATGTGATGATAGACTGGAATGCCTCCCAGAACAAATACACACATCTGTTCTAGTCCAAGAGGGTAATGGGGAATACTCCCCCATATCATACGTAAAATAGAATCAGGAACATAGAACCTTTCCAATTATAGATAATTGTTCTATTCTGGTAACCAATCCAAGGCCGGAACATACACCTGCCCATGATATCCTATTTTCCCAAAAGTTTCCCCAACTATGTATAAGAGAACATCCATGAATAAGTCTCACCAAGCACTATTGTAAAATCAAGAGTCAAGTTGTGATTTAGCTCTTCTTAATGCTAGTGTTCTGGAATCTCATGGACATTTATCTATTGTAGCCCAATGTCATATCCTCCCATTACAAAATTATGAGATTGGTAGTAGTAATTCTAAAGTCCCTCATTTTATACTTAATCATAAAGGCATTATTCATTAAAATTTGGTCAATCTAGATCACATATCTCTAGATAAGAGCCACGAAAACCCTCCATGTGTCCAAAAGACAAATGTATGAGAACATTTATCCCTTTTTGTAATCCATCATGGTGATCCTCACCATAATGGAATTTTCTACGAAGGACCTCTCCATTTAGTATTTTGAATTGTCAGGAAAATTTTATAATTTACAATTTAGTGATGAGAAAGTCCTCAAATATCAAGGCACTTCCAAACACAAGTCCCATTATGTCTGATGCCTTATCATTGATAGGTGAATCCCTTTCTCATCAAGAAGACATCATATGGTAGTGGTAATTCTATGAACCTTTCATGAGTCATTTGTCTTATAATACAGAGCATCCACATTGGTAAGACAAAGTGGAGAAACCTCCAGTGAAAGATGATGTAGATGTGTTAAATATGAAGAAACAATTGGGTAAGGGAGATGTACCAGTCATGTTTTGGATTTTGTAAAATTATCATTATAACATTCTTTAATTGATTTTAGAATATTGCATTCCTAATATCCACCTCAATTTATGGAAGAATCTTCATCATTTGAAAACCAAAGTATTACCATATAAAGTATATCAAAATCATGTAAAGGTAATACAAGGGTTTCAATGCAAAATTGACTTTGTGTGTCTCTCAGTTTCCCAAATTCCTATGGTTGAAAGAAGTCATAGAATACTTCTGCACGCATTACTAAATTCTCTAAAGAGGATAACCAAGTTAATTTCTAATTCCCCCTCTAGTTTTCATATTAGAGGATCGGGTGCACATGGAGTATTACATTTCACTGCACTCCAAAATTAGAAAAGTGTTCCAAAATTGGTCTCATGCAATGTTATTGCCTACGATAAACCACAATCAGAAGAATTTTTATGTAATCAAATGTATTATCAAGAACAACCCTAAAAAAGATCTCATTAGAGTCAGGCCTAATGAAAATAAGTTTTTGAGTTACTTTTACATCACACATAGAATAATCTTGATTAGGCTTCCCCCTTAGAGGATTTTAGGCATCAGAGAAAGAAAATGTCTGAAATAGAAAATAAATCTTCCAAAAACATGTTATTTTAGTGGTTGTCCGATAATGCACCCAACTAATGTCCGAACTAAAATTCCAAAAATCAGAAGAAAAGTTTCACATATCTCAACCATAACAGGTCAAGAATCACCCCAGAATGCATGGTTGGGGGATTATTTAATTCAACATTCCAATTCATTTAACAAAGATCAAATATTTGAAGAATAATGATAGGAACATCCCTATCCTATAGGGTTGGGGGCTTTCTCACATCTGCAATCCTCTCGTCAATAGAAGTTAGTTTTCTAAAGATTAAGGAAGAAGCCATAAGGAAATCATACAACTGAACTATCCAAGGATTCCCTTCAGGTTACTATCCCCCAAACAGTTCCCAGGAATTAATCATAGAGGAGAACAATGTCTCATAGAAGATACAGAAGTAGAAAATCTTACAAAAATAATGTACGTATACCATTAACACAATATGCATAAGTGAATGTCAATAACACCACTGCAGAATATCCTCCAATAAATGATTCATGTTTTGGGGAATCATAATATGATGTTATTTTCTATAATATGGTACACACTGAGAAAAATGAAGAATGTTGGCATACCGGAAATCAATGGATTACCCATAATCTAGGTATGACTTCAAATAACCCACTCCCACCTCTCTAAAAGGCATCTAACAAGGGGGAAAGTAATAGTCAGAGTGAATTTCAATTTTCTATTGATGATGGTCAATCTCCTTCACTTAAAGAGAAATTTTCACAAAAAAAGGTGAATTGAAGGGGTTAAAAAACTCAAACTAGAGTTACATCGAAGTAGTATTTCTGGTAGACATACTCCCAAAGCAGGTCCTCATTTGGCACATCCTGTAGGAGGTCCTCAGAAAAGATAATTTGTAGTAACTACAGATGCGGATAATTAATTCCCTATATAGGGGACACAATCAATGAAAGATAAAATAAATCCTGATAGGCCTATTCCTATGGGTCATCCAAGGCAAATATCCACACCACCATAAGGGTTTTTGTCATTAATGGCACCATCTAGAGCTCTAGTTGCAATTCCTACTAAGGTTCTAGCACATATGGGCATTCTTAAAAGTCTTAAGAACACAATTGAGGCAATAACAACTCAATTAGAAGCTATGGAGGAACGATGTGCACCAGTTCTACTTGAAAATAATGATTACCCTAAATGGGTGGATACAATACCTCCCCCTCCATATTTTTTGAATACCACATTTACAATATTTAATGGTTCGGTAATTCTGGAACAACAGTTGACAAATTTTTTTTCTCGTTGTGATCCCATGATGTGAACTCCTCAATAGCAAGAAGCAGTAATGCATAGGTGTTTTGTGCAGTCAATACAGGAACATACTTATTTCTGGTATACAAGGTTACAATATTGATCAATTACTTCGTGGGATGATCTCCGTTATAAATTCCTTCTTTAATTTAGATTAACACTACTGAAGATGACAGTTTTTTATCATACAAATTGTAAACAATGGAAGAATGAAAGGGTTTTAGATTTCATTGCACGATAGAAAGGATTAACATATTCCATAATTATAGATCTCCCTCAAGAATAATTACTGCCAATTTTTGTGGAAAATATATGTGATGAGTTATGCACAACATTGATCACTGTGAAATACATAGGAGGGTTTTCAGACCTCATCTCAATCACTTAAAAGATAGAAGACTCTATTATAGAAACTAAGGCCAAAACTTATGTAATTCCATCAGCTCTGAGTCGGATGATAGGAAAGGCAGAAGCTACTATAGTTACACTCAAGCTCGAACCTGTATGTGCTTCTACTTCAAGACCTTCATCTTACCGAAGGGCTCTACCTCCAGAGAATCAGTAGAAATGACCGCCTAGTCAAGATGATAAAAGAGATCAAATGTGGAAACCATTTGAGGAAATAAATAACAATGATTATTCTTTCCGGAATGAACATGTTCCTGGATACATCATCTCATCACTGGAAAACAATTTGGTTTAGTTTCCAAGGATGAAGAAAGCAAATAAAAATGGAAATGAAGATCTTTTGAATTATTGTCCATTTCACAAGATGTTAGGGCATCCCATCCAGGAATGTTTTAATTTCATGGACCTCTTTCAAAAGATGGTAGATTCTAGATAAATGAAATTTAAAAGTTTGTTAACTCATGTAGCATGTGTTACCGCTAATGATCCAGATGGAGAAGGCAAATGGATGGAAGTCAAAAGTAAAAATGGGCAGAAATATGATGATTGGATGATCAAGAAAAACGATCAACTGGACTCATACCATTTTAAGAAAACAATTGAATCAAATGATTTTGACTTCTGCCAATCCTGCCACAAAAGAAAATCATCCTCATCAAAAGGTTGTTCCTCAAAGAAGCAAAATGATCATTAGGACAAAGAGCAGTCAGAAGAAGAGGATCTCACATTAAGGCCAATGTTTTCCTTGACCATGGTAGATTCATTCCATATATTACAAAAGCATGAGCGCTGCCCTGCCAAATGGCATAATCAGAATTATCCAATCAGGCAGAATCTTCATCAAATGAAGAGTTGATATTTGGTTCTGTCAATGTTATCAACATAATAGATTCTTAGGCCAATTTATGATTATGATTATAATGATCATGAATTATTTATACCTAATTGGGGAAACAGAGGAAGAGTCCAATGTCAAGGATAAAGTGGAAGACGTATGAATTCCAGAAACCACCATATTAATTCTACCCCTTCTCAATCCATATATACTGCCGAAACTCATGAAACAACCCATCAGTGGGCTCAACAGGAAAAATGAGTTTCTTCTATGTAAGATAGGTTCAGTTCTGGCATGATTACTTTGGAGGACCGATTCAAGGTCATGCCATCTTTCTCTCAAAAATTGAATAGACCTAGTCAGTCTAATGTACCAAATCCATGAGTATTTCCATCTTCTGCTCCGATATAGGGTACATATACATTAGAAGCATCAAATTCCAATACAACTAAAAACCCACATTTCCATGCTGGTAAATGCAGACCTCTAGATTAAAAGACTGATTTCAGGAAAAAAATTGGCCCATGTAAGAGCCAAGTTATCAATTTTTCATGCCTTAAGTCTATCGAAAGACAATTGAGAAGAAATTATTGAGGCTTTGTTAAGTACTCAAGAGTTTGAAACCATAGTTACTACTGCTGAGTTTTATTGAATAGATAATGATTCTATAGAATGTCATGAAATCATATATTTTATAGATAAAGATGAAGATGATATTGTATGTTGACATATTAGACCATTGTATTTATTTGGAAAAGTCAATGACCTAGACATACAACAGGCCTTCATTAAAAATGGATTCAGGTTCAACCTTATTCCTAATTGTATACTTCATCAATTAGGCCATACTGAATCTGACCTATCTTTTTCTACTTTAATGTTGTATGATTTTGATAAGAATGATCAAGACCCACTGGATGAGATTACACTAATAACTGCGTTTGGAGATCTTGTATCAAATTCTGACTTAAAGGTTGTTTTTCAGGACACAACCTTCAATATTCTACTTGGAAGGCCTTGGATTCATCAACATGCGACCATACCTTCATCATACTACAAATGTCTGAAGTACTGTTTCAATGGTCAAATTATGACATTGTATGGTGACAATCCTCCATTAAAAACATGTGTGTCTGAATACATCGAGGCATAGTTTTATTACACAAAAGGAACAAATTCCATAACAAAGGAGATATCCAGAGTTAATGCTCAAAATGGTTTTGGAAATGATTCCAAAAAACCCATTCATACATTTGATTAGATATTATGTGTTAACTATTAATCAAATACAAAATGTGAACTCAAATGGAAGAACTCATCCAATAACTTCCATAATGTTAATTGTGGCAACTGAATCTGATAGCATGGGAGAAACTGTTGATCCACAAAGCTATTATGGAATCTTAAATATAGATGTATTCATTTCATCCACTAAACAATAGAAAACCTCTACTTCATCAATTGTAGTAGAATAAATTTTTTCAATTCTAGAGGAAGAAAAATATGTTTATTCTCAATCAATCATTTCCTCTTAATTATCATAGGAAGACCCTCCATCATCAGCAGGGTCAAATATGGTGGCCTCTTCTTTCGGATATTCAAATACATATTCCCCCTCTTACTCTTGGAATTTTTACTTGTCATCTACTATGAAAGTGGAAAAAGAAGAGGTAACACGTTATAGAGTTGAAAAGGAAGGTCTTGGGGATGTTCCTTTATCATTTTCTGATAGTGTCTCTACTAATGTGGATGAGCTTCGAGAAATAAATATGGTTACTGAACAAGATCCACTCCCAACATTAATTAGTGCATCCATGAAATTTGAAGAGCATGAGGTTTATAATTCATTTATAAAGAAACATCGAGATATATTTTATTGTAATTATACAAAAAATTTCAGGTCTTAATCCCTATATAGACACCCGTCATTTGGGTCTTCCAGAATAACATCGTGGATTCAAGCAAGTAGAAATAAGAACACACCCAACATATGCGTCTAAAATTGAAGCTAAAGTTGATAATCTTATAAAGGATAACATTGTCAGAGAATTTCATTATAAAAAATGGATGGAGAACATTTTCCCAGTGAAAAATCATAATTGGAAAATTAGAGTTTTCATTGATTTCAGAGATCTTAACTGGAATTGTCCAAATGATGATTTTCTAGTTCTGATTACAGATCATTTAATTGATGTAATGACTAGCTGTGAATCATTTTACTTTATGTATGAATACTATTGGTATAATCTAATCCATATGTCCCTAGAGGATGAATCATCTACAACTTTCAGAGACCCTCATGGTGTGTTTTTCTATTGGGTAATTCTCTTTTGTTTAAAGAATATAGGTGCAACATACAAACGTTCCATGCACCATATCTTCAAACCCATCTTATGGTAATTTGTTGAATGTTATGTGGATGATTTGGTGGTAAAATCTAGGCACGTTCCAATCACATGGATTATTAGGAGACCATATTCCATAAAATTCTCCAACACATTTTGAAGATGAACTGCTAGAAATCTACTTTTGGGGTAACCTTAGGAATGATCCTTGGATTCATTTTACGCTATCGTGGTATCGAAGTTGATCATAAGAACACAAAATGAATCCTTTGTATTTCCCCTCCTTGATCATTTAATGATTTAAGATGAATCCAATGACACTTGTACTATATTCGGTGCTTTATCACCAATTTGGCAGGCAAGTGATTACCCTTCACTAGATTAACGAAGAAGGGAGTTACCAACCAAGGGACTACAGAATATCAAGAAGAATTTGATACCCTCAAGAAATATCTATTAATTACACCAGTATTAATGCCACCTGTTCATGGAAGGCCACTTATTCATTATGTGATTGCTTTAGAGCGATCCCCAGGTGCCTTCTTTTCTCAAAAAAAATATGCTATGAATAAAAATTGCCTTTACTATCTCATCCGAAATATGCTTGATGCAGAAGCTCGATAATAAAGTATTGAAAAGTGCTACCAAGAATTAATCTTTGTAGTACAAAAATTGACTCACTACCTGCAACATAATGAGGTCAAATTGGTATCTTGTAATAACTCACTCAAATTTATCCTAAGTCATCCTATGCTAACAGGGCATGTAGTATAGTGGGTAGTTATTTTACAATAGTTTGACATCAAGTTTGTGCCTCAAAAGGCTATAAAAGTTCATGTTCTGGATGAAATCCATACTGAGCATTCAGCTGCAGAAGATACATCATTAAATATTAATGAAGAATTAATTTATATTCGGGATAATTTCCAGACAATGGAAATGTACATTAATGGTGATTCTAGAAGTCAAATAAGGAAGATAATGGAAAACACTAAACTCAACAATGTTGGGTTAGGAATTTTCCTTATTTCCCTAGAAAATGTAGTGTTTCCTTATTCTTTCCAATTATTGGAATGTGGAACTAACAATGAGGCGGAGTATCAAGCTCTCATTGCATGTTTGGAATGGGAACTTCAGGTAAAAATGAATCACTTGAAAGTAAAAGGTGATTCAGAATTAAAAATCCAACCAATCAATGGAGAATATTCTATCAGAAATGGGAAGTTAATCCATTTTATGATTATTTCAGAGGGTTAGTGGCCAAATTTCATTTAGATATGACATTTTCTTATGTCCCAGGATCACAAAAATCCAAAGAATATGAACTGGCTAATGCAGCTATTGCATTTGTAGATCCAAATTGGGATGAGACAGTCATTAGCACAACCCATCATCATGTGGTGTCACCTTTTTTTAAAAGTAGAATTGAGGATATTAATGAAATTAGCCATATTTCTGAGCCATATGGTCATACCATTGTATGGAGAATATTTATCATTGAATATCCTTAAAATGGAGCACTTCTACCGAATAGAGATGAAAAAGAACAGATCTAGTGACGGGAATACAATTTTACTCTTTGTGATAGACCAAACCACCAAAAGATCTTCTACAAGAGAGTATTTGATGGAATTCACTTTAAATATATTGATGGAGAAGAGAAAGAAGCTATCATGAAAGAATTACATTCAAGAGCTTCTTGTGCCCACCAATCTTGGTACAATCTCTCTGATCAGATCTGAAGGCATGAATACTTTTGGACTTCAATGACACATGATTGCACAGATTTCACTTAGAAATTTCATCCTTGCCATATGCATGCCATATTCATTGATCAACCCCCAGATTTTATACATATATCTAAAAAGTCTTGGGCATTTACAACATGTGGATTAGTTGAAGTAAGACCTTATCCACCATCTACAACTACGAAATTCAAGTATATCCTTTCTGTTAAGTGGGATGAGGCAATACTTATCAAAGAAGTCGAAACCGAATGAATTGAAAGTTTTGTCAAAACTAAAATCATCACCAGATTTTGTGTCCCTCATAATATATTTATGGAAAATTGAACAATTTTTTTTATTGAGGTAATGAAGTTATATTAGTAGCATAATATCAAATCCAACCATTCATCTCACAATAATGCATCGACCAATAGGAAGATGGAGGCCTTCAATAAGACCCTATCAAATATACTATATAAGAGAGTTTATAAAGATAAGAAATCATGGCTTGATATAATTTTGAATGCTTTATGGGATTATCATACCACTACCCATAATTCCACCCAAGAAACTCCTTTTTCATTGGTATATTAATATGAAGCAGTTTTTCCAATTGAAATGCAATTTCCTTAAACTCAGAGTTGCAATATGTGATTAGTTTTCTACAGAGGAGAGGTCTTTGAAATGGTTCAATGAGCTGTAAATTTTATATTAGAAGTGATTACATACTTTGCATCATTTTGAGGTCTATCAGAGAAGAATTGTGTGATATTTTAACCAAAAAGTTCGCCTTTGTTCATTTCTTCATGAAGAATTGGTGTTGGTCCTTAGGACTCCAATGATACTTGGGAAGAAACCTCAAAAGATTGATCCAAAGTGGGAAAAACCTTATTCTATACATAAGATCTATTTAAATTGATATTATGTGTTAATCTCAATGGTTGGAGTGCTTATTACAACTCCAACCAATGCAATATTCTTAAAGAAATACTTTGTGTAGTTTTACATATCATACTAATTGCAATACATAAAACTGTGTAGTACCATGTCCTTGCAGCAAGACTAAAAACTACACAACCCTTTGGTCCTATGTGCAAGACTAAAAACTACATAGTACAATATCTTAGTGGCAAGAAACTAAACTATATAAAAACCATTGGATTCCATTCTACCTGAAGTTAAAATACATAGTATCTTTATCCATGTCACTTGATGTTAAAATTCATGACATCATTGGTCCTCGTTGTAGGACATTAAATTTTACAACCAACGTTTTCATTATTTTATGTTAAAAGATTCCATAAGAAAATATCATTGACATCCTAGCTACTCCTTAGTGGCATAAGAGTCCCTCTCTTATTCCTAAGTTAGATCTGCACAAGGACCTTGATTCAAGAACTATGTATGGATTGATTCTCTTTTTCAGTGAGAAACATAAAGAAACCTAAATCTACAATTTTTGGCCCAGCCACAATCACAAAATCTTCTTATTTTCTTTTCTCCTTCGGTATATGAATCAGATATAAATAGAGTGTTTCCTAAAGATATATGATTTGGTCCTTATACCATTATATGTCGTAAGAATTACCTTTCTCGTAGAATGTGTCAAAAGCACCCATTTTTCATGTCAAACTCAATTTGCATGTGGAATGATTGTTTACATAATTATGTATGACTTGATTCTCATCTATTGGAAATATGTAAGAAGCCCAGATCTCCATTATTGGGCCCATACATGATAAATAAAACCTTTATTATTTGTATAAGAATCAAACCTCCCTTTGTAATGTTATAAGAACTACATATGGCATGATTTTTTCCCTCAGCAAGACACATAGCAACACTTGGGGTTCATCCCTTAGTCTAGTTTCATAAAGGCTTTCTTTTCACATTGGTTCAACTTTGTCCTTACGGACTGACGTTAAACTGTACAAAAATATAACACCCTTATTCTTCACTTGTGTCACCTTTTTGTAATAGAATTAACCCTTACTTCTCATTGTTTCTCACATTGATCATAACTCACGTGGGCTTAAGAATTGTGTAAAAGTATTTTTTGTATAAATAAAATATATCAATTTCTTGTGGGATTAACAATGTCCTCACTACATGACTTAAAATAGAATAGTAAAATGTCCTCATTGCTTGACCTAAATCTGCAAATCATAATATTAATTCAGAGGAAACATAGAAATTATTCATTTTATATATGAGTCGGATCTTTGTATGGGACGTAAAACTCAACGAAAATATTGGTTATAATATTTCTCATATGCATTGGGCATAAGCCCATCCATATTTCACACTCTTAATCTTGAATGTATCCAAATCATTAAATTCATTCCTATGGTTTCTGGTAACATTGTTTCTAATACCTAAGAAATATCTTTCCTGACTACGAAACATGTTCCCTTATCTGGCCTTGCATAAGGTGCCTACATAACTGGCATGTTAGTCAAAAGATTCAACTATTTAACTATGAATCATATTAATTAGTTGGATCTACATAACATAGCCCCCATTATAGGTTTGTCAAATAATGGTAATTTTGTCCTTGGTTATAGTATCCTTGTTCCCTACAAATTTGTATGACAATATACATGAATTTGTATTTTAAAACATCCATTCTAGTATATTTTTTCCATTATCTTTATTTCGATCTAAAACAATTCAAGACCATGGTTTACACATTTCCCTCTCCACATGTTCTATGTAATATGAAATAACCTTGTAATCACTCGTCCACGTGTCATATATTATTTCAATTTCTGGTCCCAGTTATATGACCTAAACCTACAGACTTCATACGTCCTATTCATGGGTCAGACCTTCATAGGAATCATATTCCTCTGATTCATTGGAATTTTTGGTTGGAAATACCCTTTCCATATTCAGGTACCATTCTCTATAATCCAAGATATGTGCTTCATAAAATCTGAATATGTATAAACTATCTTCAGATTTTAGTAGTAGAATGTCATATTCTTGAGATCTCTTTTTCCTCACTATGCAGCACATTTCCTTCGGTGTCCTTGCATGAGTTTCCTACATAACAATCTTTTTAGCCAAAAGATTCCACTATATGGCTATGAAGCATATTCCCTAGTCGGCCGTACATAACATATCCCCCATAATGTTTTTTTTCAAATAACGGTAACTTCATTCATGGAAAAGACTTCCTCTAATACTTTTATCCATTTTCCCATATCACCCTTTGGATCCATAAATTCATAAATTACAGTTTAGGATTTTCCATTCCATACTTTTTTATGGTAGTATATTTCTAAAAAATTATCATGAAATTCGGAGAGAATCATAACTATGGTTATAAATAAATACCTTATATTAAAGCCACATAATGTCCTCACTGCATGTCTTAAAACTGCACAGTGCAAATGTCCACAATACATGACATAAAACTGCACAGTACCAATGTCCTCCCTACATGACTTAAAATATAACATTACCAATTTCTTCACTGCATGAAAAAATACACATTATGTTATAAAAAAATCACCTTTCTGATAAATTTTAACCATTCTTCCTATAACAATTTTTTTGAAGTGGTTTTCATATTCGTGACATATGTCGGCATAAAATAGCTCTTTATTCTTAAAATTACTTTCCTTGGCAAAATCAACCACAGTTGACTTGAGTCACCGAAATCTTATTTTCCCTTTTCTATCAGCAATAAAATTTTAATCATCAAAGATCTATTTTTATTGATTATGCAGTACGTTCCGTTAGGTATCCTTGCAAACGTTTCTTACATAATAGGCTGGTCATCCAAAAGATTACACTATTTGTTTGTGCAGCATATGCCCCATTTGGTCCTGCATAACACTGCCCCCATAAGAGGTTGGTCAAATAATAGTTTCATCGTTCTTGGAAAAGAATCCCCTTAAATTAATAGATGTCTTAAATTTGGTTACCATAAAAATCATTGCTCAAGATTCCCCTAGAATATATTTAAATAATATTAAATAAATTTCTAGCCACCATGTCTTTTTTAAGAAGTAATTTTAAACATTATGGTCAAAGCTATTCATTACTAAATATTAGCCCTCTATTGTCCTACATGAATGACTCTAAACTACCAACAATAAAAGACTTGGTCCTCATTAGATTGAGAACCTGCAGAGGAAACTCTAAACAAAAGTCGAGTACCAGCTAACTAAACATTAATTTTTTTATGATTTAAGTAATATTGAGAAATAAAAAAAATCCGAAGATACTAAATATGTGGGGTTTTCCATATAACCCAAAAAAATTCAAACTGTGCTTGTTAGGCCCATTGGCATAATAATGAAAATTTTGAGCATCCCCATTTTTTAAATTTAATCACGGTTGTCTAACATGAAGGATTAATGATTAAAAAAGGGAGGTCATCATCACCATTACCTTTAATATTGCAATAATGGAAAACATGCATGAAGACACATATGATTGGAGACATGATATCTATTTAATTTATATGGAATTATAGAGACATAAAAAGAATGGATCCTCTCTATGATGAATAAAAATAAACTCTCAACATGTCTCTTCATTTATTGAATAGATTCATAAGCCCTATCAACTGCCTATTGATGTTGATATAGCTTAGCAACTCTAGGATCATTGGCCTGAAGAAGTGCATCTTTTGTAGTTGAAAGGGTAGTTATCCACTCCAATTGGGTTTCTCCCAATGACTGATTTAGTTTCTCAAGTTTTTATGAACATCATCTAGTTTTTGTTGAAGTTATTATAACCCCTCATGGATTCCTTGATTTGTTGGCTAACTTCAATCGATTTCATGTTATGAATCGCCTCTGCCTCAGCTTCTATAGCTTGAAATCCAGCAATATTGATAAGCCATTTAGCCTCTTCAAAATCATGTCACGACTTATGCTTTTTCTCCCATTGGTGAATGATTTCTTTCATAGAATCATAGACTGGTCGATAATTAAATCCACTAAATCCCAATATACAGAATAATGTTGGGTGTTCGGAAAAATTTGAAAGCAATTCATCTAAAGTAATCTTGACAATTATGTTCCAAATATGCCACCATGTCTTCTTATGTGCCATGACAAGAGAATATTACATCTCTATTTCTGAATCTGAGTCACTACCATGTGGTAAAATGTACTCTGGAAACAAATCACTTAAAGAGTTGTCATGTTCTACACCTCTCGGAATAGCAGAAGCTTCACCTTATGATCTGGGAGCTGATAACCATAAATGATAAATCAAGGTCTTTGTCAGTTTGAAATGGAATAAATAGATTTGATTTATATAGCTGATTATATTTACCCAATAATAAGTCATCTACTTGATTGGATTCATCACCTATATTCTAATCATTAGTGATTTGAAAAGATGATTCTTGAGAAGGGGAATTCCCCTGAGTTTTCATAGTTATCATATTTGAAGGTTTTGGAGCATCTCTTAATGGAGGATAATCAATAGGTATTTCTCCAACTCCAACAGAAGGATATAGTAAAATACTCCATTATTGATGAGCCTATGCAACATTTTCTGTAGATAAAGCTGCATAAGGTGAACTTTGATCTAAAGAATCAAGTAACGATGAAACATTTTTATGGAAAATGAATGAATAAGGACTTATATCCTTGAAATTCCTCATGAAAATTCCTAAAATTCTTGATGGAAAATTGAATATCAATATTTGGATTAAGGGATTCAATAATTTCAGTGTATGCAGCTTGGAATGTTATAGCATCCATGCCATTTAAGTTACCCAACAAACATTGGTTGATTCCCAAATTGGCTCTGCTGACATTCTATTTTGTTGGATCTTCAATCGATACAGCATCATCAGGTCTTTCTAGGTTTGGGCCAACATTAGTATTTATCTTAGATTTCCTTGGGTTCTCAATCCTTTCATCTTGTGCAATAGGAATATCAGTATTGATTATTTCAAGATCCGCTGACTAAAGCAATGGAGGAATGTATTTAATTTTACCATGGATTTTCTCTCTCTCAGTAGAGCCATGAGTTGGTATAGATGAATCTTTTGATGATTTATATACTATGATAGCAGAGTCATCAACATGAACATGTGTTTCTCCTGGGGTTACCTTCTCTTGTCCAGAAGAATCAACTTTTATTCCCATGAGAGAAGAGAGATAGATAGATCCAACCAAAGGAAACATGATTAATGGAATGTGTTGATGAAATTAAATACCCTATGACCAGTATAAATACATTCTCCTTTAGTGAACACTTTGGATCAATCTCATTTCTCTATGGAATTTCTTTTCAAAATCATGGGGAAAATTTAAAACACTCCTCTTGGCTTGAGAAACTTGAGGTAATGGTGGAAGATTATCCATTACCATTAACCCAGTCATAATTCTTGCTACTTGAGAATGATTTAGAGACCTGGGAGGATCATTTATTACATCAATGGGAGATCTTAAATTCCCATAAATTGGTCATTCAATAATTAGTCTGGATTTTCCTTCATTACATTCAAGCTACACAATTACATTTTCATTAAGAATAATGATGATGAATTGTTGGGAAAAAATACCTCAATGTAACATTGCAGAATTTTTGGGTTGATTATGTTTGTTGAAAAAGCAGGTTTCCATGGAAAATTGTCACGTTCCAGAGAAGTTGTTGACAATCCATGTTGACAACAAATGATGCCAAACGAACGGATAATCTGGTGGTGGGTCAAAAGAGCAGTACAATGTTGCGCCGTTTTCCAGTGTTTGCCAAATTTTTGGGGTCCAAAATTTGGAGTTTGATGAGAATCGCAATAAGTGTACATCATTTAAGATCTCATAAAAATATGGCAAAGGCATGAATTTCATGAAGATAGGATTCAAAGATTAGATTTAATGAAGACCAGAAATATTATGGCGTTGATTCTTCACGATTACGTCAAGCTTCACGAACGGCAGAGTTGTAGCGCATCGCAACGATGAAGGGATTTGCGATGGAGATTCACGAAGAAGGCATGAAGGGATTGGCGGTGATGCTCCGGGATTATGTCAAGCTTCGTGATCTGAAAATATCCAAGGTGCTTCACGATTTTGAGATAATTTCGGCAGGAACATCAGAGCTTCACAATTTGAGATGACGTGGCGTTGACTACACACAGAAAGTTTATGGGTTAGTGGAATCACCTATTAATAGGCCTAGACCCCTTCTAGAGAATTATAAGGGAGAAGAGATAGCTTTCAAAGAAAATCATTTTCTCTCGGTTTGCGAAGGTGGTTCGTGAAGGCAGTGTGCTTCGCGAAAGAAGAGCTTCACGGTGGATATTCTAGCTCCACGAAAGTTGCGAGCTCCACGTTGGCTAATTGAGCATCACGAGGGAAGTCACTCTATGATGGCTTGAGCTTTGTGAGAGTGCTTCGCAAAAATATAGAATCTTCGTGAAGGCTTGTTTGAGCTTCGTGAAATTGGGTTCCTCGCGAAGTAAGGTGCTCTGTGAAGGTGTTTCCAAAGGTAGTTTCCTAGTGTTAAGAGGCAAAGTGGTATTCATCTGTGGATGAAAGTTGGAATTAGAAGTAGTATCTACATACTATGGAGGATGAATTCAGTAGTGGTAATGAAGATACCTACTGGTATATAAACTGTGATTGGATCCCTTCCAAGTGTAGTGAGCAAAAGAATAGGAAGAAGGTTTTCCTTTCTACCAGAAGTGAGCCTGAGAGAGGAGAATAGAGAGTGACCCTTGGGAAAGTAGTGAGCTGGCCCTAAACTTTGTAAAGGAAGTGAGCCTAAGCATAGAAGTGATCCAGCCTGAACATTATTGGCAGTGAGATTAATGGATTTGGTTCAACAACACATCGTCGTTGTATGATCCTTGGACATATCCCAATGGTGGTGAACCAAGTAAAAATCTCTGTGTCTGCTTAGTTTCTTCCCTATGTTTCATCTAAATCATCACCATCAGATAAAGATAAAAATATGTGATCAACATAATCACACAAGATCAAACAAAGTGACACTGATAATAAATATGTCAAGATCCAATGGGGCAGGAAGAATTTTGAAAACGAATATCCATACCCTGATTCACCCCCCCACTTAGGTTATCTAGGCCCCTATTGGTCCTAATATGAATGGTAAAGTAGATTAGAAACTAATGAAAAATGAAAATACATTATTAGTATTAACATAAATATCCCAATCCTCCTTAGAGTCAATAATTACCCCTTCATGTACTCCTATGTTAATCATATGAGATACTCATTTAGAGGATGGTATTTGTTCATCATTTGTATTTATAAAAGCCTCCAGCTCCGTAATATACTTCTGTACTTCACCCAGGTTATTATATGGATTGCAATAAGAAGGTGCCTTATTGACATCAATATCTGGTATTCGAATTCCATGTAGGAGGAATGCCTATGCATCACTAATATCATAGGTCACACACTCCCAATGATGAATGGATGAAAGTTGCGCATAATTCGATCTTGGTATGGTTTATTGTGGAGTAGATTCATCACCTTCTATCTGGTGAGCCTCTTTAGGCCTCCTTTCTTCTTTATAGAGTTCAACCGATGGAATAGGATCCTTTGTTTGATTACAGTGATTAGATCTCCTTGGTGTTGGAGGTATTTCTTCTATTAACCCAGTCTTCATGGTATACCTCCTTTGAAGATGTTTTGAGGGCTCTGAAACCTCTAAAACTTCTTTATCATCTTCGTTATTGGAATTATTACCACAATTTCCATGTGCAATTGAAGTTTTAGCTGCCACTCGATATATTCATTGTGTCAAGTCCCCATGAGGATATGAAGAATCCCATGCATTGGCATATCCAGCTTCCAATCTGATTGATGCATCTAATGGAGGCAATGTAATCGGCAATTTGGACACCTCTAAAGCCGTTAGAATCCGTAATTTTCTCGCTACCATTTGGTGCTTATCATGTCTATCATACATATGTGGAAAAGTGTGTGTTTGTTGAAGGAATATAAATTGGAGAGAAATCCTATAAGGAATGTAAGCCTCAACGATAATTTCACCATCAATCATGGTCGATAATACATCATCCCTGAATTCCATCGTATAAGATCTCGGCTCATAATTATTTTCATTACTATCATCTTTATATCTGTTAATTGGTGGGTTACCAAAAGAAAAGAATCTGAATTATCTTGAGACATTCAATGCCTTTAGCACCATATCAGGTCTCAATTTTAGATACAGAATACCAAAAAAATCTATAAAAATGGGGTGAATCGACCATTGGGACCTCTAGTTGAATTAAACACCGAGTATGAAGAAAAATATACTGTAATCTAGTCCCAAAACACTTCGAATGGCCCTGAAATTATAAATGGATCCTTCCCATTGTATGAATGAAGTAGGAGATGGTAAATTCATTCCAATATAGGGGTTTCTAACCAAATATACATCCCTTCCATCAATTTAGCTGAAATGTCACAAGTCCCTGATCTTACACCTCCTGCTGATTCACAGAATGGAAGCAAGTAAATGATTAGACACATAAAAAGGAAGGCAGCTAAGCGTACCTTTTCATCTATATCAGTTTTTACTATATAGACCTAGCGTATATAGTTACCTATTTCTAGTGTAGTCTAATTTGGGCCTGAACTTCCCCAGTTATCTGTAGAATGACAAATAGTAGTACATCCACAGGTTGGACCTTTCTCCATTTTTGGTTCTGAGAAGGATTCCATCCACACTCTAGCATGAATATATTTCTTATCTCTGGGTAAATTATTTTCAATTTTAAATAATTCAAGGTCTAGTGGTTGTGTTCTGGTAGCATCACAACATGTTGTAATGGGTGTAATGAATTCATCATAAATTTCCCCAAAAATGGGAATTCCAGCTATTCGGTAAATATCCCAGAGACTAATACCAACTTCACCATGCGTCAAATGGAAGGAATTTGTTTGCAGACTCCATCAGCTCAATATTTCATTAATGAAATCATTTTTATAATCATAAGTTTTTCCCATCCAGATATATTCCAAGACATGAATGCTTCATAACTCTTTCTTAAATTTTTCACAAGTCTGATGCACCCATAATGACCACATCCACTCGGGTTTAACACCTCCTCCAGAACGAAGATCCAAGTCTTCCTTCCAACCATTAGATTGATCTATTTGTGAAGCCCGAAAAGTGGAATCATAACAATGTGGTCTTGGATCAACAATGAGATCCTTTATATTAGGACTGCAACCACTATGTAGTAAGATGAAGCCAATAGGGATATTTCCTTCTATTACTAGAATCCCCTTGCACTAATATTCATGCAGTTGCAGTTGGAGTACGAAAGAAACCAATTCTTTAAAAATAACTTCTTTACAAATGTAACATGGTAAGATTGAAAAATTCCATGCATGTATAAGGGTATGTTAAGACATTGTGGATAGTCACATTTGTATAGAATTAAACCATTCTATAGCATAGGAAGTGTAATTTCAACAACGTCATAATAGTATGGTCCGATGATCTTCATCATTTCATTTTGACAAGCCTAGGATTATTCTATATGGGTCATCAAATGATCCATTATTTTAGAAAATTAATTATCAAACATCCCATATTAGGTTTTAATTTTAACATAAAATTCAACATCAAGAAAAAATTGAAATAAAATATTTTTCAATGGACACTGTTCGCATAGGTCCTTCAAAAAGGCTCGCCGCATAGGTCCTTCGACGTGGTCCCTCATGTAGGCCCCTTGGAAATGGTGCTAGCACTACTCCTTTGATGATGTCCTTCTGCGTAGCTCCATCAGTCAAATAGTTCTACCTTGGGAAATTTTCAAGGAAACTACATGAGATCACAATGTGTTGAGGCTTGGAAAAGGATCTATGTAATGAGAGATGGGAAAATTTGAAGGCATGGTTGATGAATATTGATATGGATCAAACCAATTTATATCCCACCAAGGACCTAAGCAACATGCATGCACGACAACACTATGTGCCATACCTCCGCGAAGTAGCCCTATGACAAACCTGTGTTGTCCAGCAATGTACTCATAGTCCTTTCCTCAAAATATTACCATAGGACTCAATCCTATTTCTAATCAGATCCAATCCTATGTGGGGATTTTTTATACCCTACTTAATAAAAAAAGATCATGAGGATAATTGTGGATATTTAAAAATATTATGGTTGAGCTTGAATAAATTCAGAGGGAAGCTAAATCCACTAAAGTTATACGTGGCCAAGCTTCATGATAGAGATGTGCGGCCAAGCTACACAATAGACCCGTGTAGCCAAGATACGTGATAAACCAGCACGGTCGAGCTACAAAGCAACAAAATTTTGGTTTCTCTGCACAGAGGACCTGTATGAAGGACCATCACGGACAAAACATCCTTTGACCAGGCCCATCTATGCCTATAAATAGGGCCATTGGGCTCTCCATTTGAGATACTAAATAATTTGAAAGACTCTCTAAAGCAATAATTACATAGATCATTCACCTAGATCCCTCAAATTTCTATAGGTATCTCTCTAAAACATGAGATAAGTGATAATTAAGCCAGATAAGCATGTTATGAATATATTTTACAATTTTTACATAGGTTTGGTTCTCCTATGTGAAACACATTATTCATTCATCATTCACACATTCATGGCATACCTGCACGCCACATATGCACGACATACCAATGCGTCACATCTTTGTGGCATACCTGTGCACCACACATGTGTGGTATACCTACGTGGTATATCAATGCGGGGTACCTACGCGGAATACTTGTGTGAGGTACCTACACATATGAACTTGGTATAAAGCCAACATACCCACTCAATTACACTATTTAAAATACATTCGTGGGATGGAATCTCTTTTCTTGGTTCCCTTATCTGAAAGGGACTCAGTTGAAACCACCACCAAAACCACATGACTTATCAATCCTTTTGGAAAGGTACATCAGCATGTCTCCTATTTTGGTTTGTTTTTCCACAGTAAGAGGCTTCCCACATTTGTTTTATATGGGAGTTAGGATACATGGAATATCTATGGGATTGTATATCCATAGTCACATTGACCTTTCTCCTAGGAATATTGTTATGAAGGTCCTGTTTTAGAGGATTATGGTTTGGGTTATGTCCTCCCCTTTTTGTCTCTAAGACCTGAAACCCAAGGTTACTGGTATGGAACGTATGGTTCACACATGATTTTCTATGAAAATAAATGAAAAGTCTCTTTCCCCTACTGGGATGAATTTTAGGGAAACCCTCCATGCGTAAGCCCCAATATTTTCTTGTATGAGGTAGCATCACCGCTCCTCTTTTCTTCGGTGCCAAAGACCAAAGGGGAGATGGCCATATGGACTCTTGTTACCCTTTACCTATTCCGTTGGGATTTTTCACCATGCGAAGCCATCCTGGTGTAATCCCATGATGTTCATCCATTCTTCCTTGCATTTGACCCTTTTCTAATGTGAAGAGTATAAATCGAAGGCTTGTTGCCTTGCCCACTTCCTGGGTTACCTCGACCTCATCCACCCTCTCCTCCATAGGTGCTCTATATTCCACCAATGGAGGAGAAAAAATTTGAAAGTGATTTTATTTAGTCTCTAACATCCCCTTGTTTCCCACACCATGCATGACTCACTTGGGCTTAGAGAACTACCATGGTCAAAACATTTGAATAATGGACTGAACTACAAGAACATCGATTCCCACCATAATCTAGATACGTAGGAAGCCCGCTTAGGGCCCAAGCTCAAAGGATATCCTATTCTGGAATCCATCCTTAATTTCTCTAATATAGGAATCTGCCTTATGAATAGGCCCAAAATTCAACCCCCAAGTCATCAAGGTATCCTTTTCAAGAAGTAAGCCCAAAATCACTTCTCTCAAAGGACTATACATTCCTATGAGACTTATCAAACAATATGGGATTTGATTCCCATATGTATAGGATATGTTATAAGCCTCCTTGAGATTCAATCCTAATACCTTAAAATAGTCTTGTTCTCCTTAAGCCATATTCCCAATAGGGTGTGAGCCAACATGGAAACCCATATGCTTTCCATGTTCCTTGGGAAACTTTAGCATAAGTCCAAAAAAAAAATTGACTAAGAACCATCCTCTTAGATTTCCATACCATGTGAAATTAAACTCTATGGATATGTCCTTATCACATGAACATAAATGGTATGATGTGTCCCATTCCGTGGAACTTAACTACAAGGGTTCTCATTATTTTTACAAGGATACGTAGGTAGCCCATTTTTTTGGCATGATCCTAAGATCAAATCAATCCATAAACTCCCTATATGAAAATAAATTCCACAGTGCCCCACTGAGTGTCTTAAAAACTATTATCTTTATAATGATGATTAAAAGAATATCTAATTACTATATGAGAGGATACGATTGGTGGAGAAACTCGAATACATATGGATATCTCCATTAATGAAGAACCTCTAATACATACAGATGATTTTAAGATTTTCACAAGATAAATATTCTATTGAAGTTTATTAGGGATACTTATGATATACTTGGTGAATTAATAAGGATTCATGAAAATATCACAAATTACAAATAGTGTCTCGAAGTAGACAATAATTCCCCCCAAAAGGGTGTGATGAGTCCTACCTCTCATCTTCTCGACCGATTTATGTTCTCAAGTTTCATGATGTTCAATCATAATGAACACCTGCCTTTGAAAAGCATGTCCCCTTTGGATAAAAGACTGTTTTGAAGTTTTTGGTTCTGTAAATAAATCCAATGGAAACCACCTGGAAGGATTGATTTTTAAAACTAGAATACACATTTCAAGGAACTAGGAAAAAATAAACTTATATTAATTTTATACATTCGTGATAACCTTTTTCATGTTCATAATTACTTTTTTCTCACTTTTTACTATATTTTTTGCATCTACACAAAAAAATATTTTTACGTCGGGTGTTTTGACCAAATTCGGTATGTGTGTCAAAAATAAATTTGGTTCGTCAAATATGGTAAAATGGTTTATTACATGACATATAAAAAATAATAATGAATAAATAATTATCATATTTATATATACATTATACATTTAATATCAATCATTAAATATGGGTACGAAAAATGAACCAATGTTACAATCATAGAGATGGTATGTCGTACGTATGCATGATTTACATTCTTATTTTTCAGGGATCGTTATGGAAAGAAGGTATGTGACAACATATATTTATATAATTTTAATTATATCATATTTATAATATTAATTAATCATATGTAGTTATATATATAATTTTATTGATGAAAAATGAATAACATCATTTCAAGTAGGTGGTAGTTCAAAAATCCATGAATAAAGTTATCACATTTTAAGTTTGTGAAAGGTTAATAAAGAAAATGATATTTATGAATTTCCATAAAGGTAATTATTGAATGAATATCATATGTATATTTTTTATGTCACATATTGAAACCACAATTTATAGTTTCCATGTATCAGGTGAATGAATCACATTGCTTTGAGGGTGTGGTAGTCCACACTTCCTCAAACGATGTAATCGTATAAATGAAAAATGGAATGTATTAATTGTATGTGATATAAAATAATTAAATAATAATAAATGGATAATAAATATAATTTATATCATATATAAACACATTTTCCATCAAAATTTCTACCATAAGTGGTTGTAATGGAAAAATGAACAATCATCATTTAATGAGGCAATAGATCACTGTACAGGGAAACAAAATGATTGTTACCCATTAGATGTAATTGTGGTTAAGTGTATGTATAACCCATATATTAAAAATATACATGTATATGTATGATAATATATTTATTATAAAAGTGTATAAATAAAACAATTTTAATGGTTTGAGAATGGTAATAAAACGAGATTTCTTCAGAGAAATTGTTACATCTTAATCGGGTAGCTTCTTTTGGTTTTTACCATAAGGCTTCCATTGAATGATTCCTACATAAAGGTAGGCCTAATGGTCACAATAAAGGATTTGGTGAAGAAATTTGACTATATCATTGCTGAAACTAAGCGATTTTTTAGGTTCAAGGAATGTGATAGATGTGGTAACCTTTTAATGGGATGGAAAAGGACTCGCATGGAAATTTTGGAAACAAGGTAGTTGTACAAATATTCATACCAATAAAAAGTCATAAAAACCCAAAATAACCCATATATTTAGGCTCAATTGATGGGATATATCCAGAAAAATTTTTTATCAAAAGATTTTAGGTTATTTGGTGCCTTAATATAACAGTTTAATTCATTATTAAGCATAATTATACCTTGATAATTTTAATTAATTTTAATTTTTTTCACTATTATTTTAGTTATCTTAAATGATGATAATATTATATATTAATAATTATTATTATTCCAAAAATAGAATCAATTTTTCAAAATTCCAATTATTGACTTTTTATAAATTAGTTTAAAAATCATTTCATAGAAAGGACGATAATGCAGGGTTTTAAAAAAAATGTCCAAAATATTTCAATTTTTTATAATCAATTTAAAATTGAAATTGATTCCAATGAAATAAATTGTATTAATTAATAAAAAATTATCTAGTTAAACATAAAAACACATTAAATATAAAATTTAACATTATAAAAAATTTAGATGAAATGGTGGTTCTGAGCTAAAATTCAGTATTTTTAACTATTCATTAAAAAATGAAATGATTCAAAAAAGCATAAAAGGTAGTGAAATTGTCTTAATAAAAATAAAAGTGTAAATTATAATGTTTCTATTTAAAATATAATGATTACCTATAAATAGTGACAAAATTAAATGTAGATATTTTTTAAATGGGTTCTCCATTAAAAGGTGGTGAAATTGTCTTAATAAAAATATAAGTGTTTCTGTGTAATGTAGGGTTTGTACTTATCTTATGACTATCAAACATAATTGATGAATACAGAAATCAAATAAATAAATATATAGTTTATATATTTCATTAAAATTATTAAATACTTTTAATTAATTATATTTAAGAATACAAATTTTCTTTTGAATAATATATATAATAATATTTCATTTCTTATCCAATTGGTTCATATTTTTGTTTCTCATTAATCTGTTTACAATGAATTAATTCTTATTTACATAAATAAATAATTTTCATAAGTTAGTTATTACTATTGATAAAGACTAATATAACATCTATTTTATATCATATTATTTTAAACAAATAAAAAAATAATATATTATTACTAGATGAATCTCGGTCTTGCGTGCAATAAAAGCTCTCGAGGAAGGTCACACTTATGTGTAATGCACACAAACATGCTTTTCCTGAATGTTAATATATAGAATCTATTTTAAATTATAAATATTTTATAATGTATCTGAATATTATATTACCTTACATTCATGGTGTTTCGTTTCATACACACTATCATATACAAGGTTATTACTTTATATTTTCAAGGATTCATAGTATCCTCATAATATATAAATTGTGTCCCCCAATTTAAGATCAATCATGGTTATATATTGTTTGATACATTATATTTTTTAAATCCCACACCACGATATTGTTTCATATATCATCCTCTATAAAATAAAGAATGGTAATTACAATGTTCACATGGCCTACCATGTAACTAGGATTACAGTTTTGAGAACATCAATTCCTAGTAGAGATAAATATTTATAGGAAAAGCATATATATTTATTGGGAGTGAATGAGTTTATAAATAATAAACAAGTGAATGGTCAATAAAATGTTTAGGGCCTAAAATCCAAGAATCATTGATGATTTAGAAGACCACCAGTTCAACAAAAATCTAAGGTATTAGGATAACAATTTATTTTAATGTAGTTTTCCAAATGTAGGGTAATTATTTTACTGGTCAAGAAAATAAAAAAATATTTCTACATGATAGGATTCAATCTCATATAAAAAATAGTAAATTCTATTTATGATTCCATAAAATTTTAATTTATCCCTTTACTCCCTATAATATATTACCAATAATTATTTAATCCTCGATCACTAAAATAAAATTATAAAGGATCATAAGTCCTATAGAGAAGTGAAAATTCTAACTATTTTACTTTAACTATCTTAAAACCCAATATATTTAATAGATTAATATATAATCCTTAAAAGTTTAATTATTGGTTTATTATTAACATTTATTCACCATGTTTTTTTATCAAAAACAAATAAAAAAACCAAAAAAATTTCTTTAGTCAATGGTATGTGTGAAACCCTTATTGTACGTAGATCATGGGTTCATTACCATGGCCTTGAAGGATTAGATTGTTTTTCACCTAGATTGCATGTTTTTTTCTAAAACCAGATTAATAAAATATAAAAAAAATCCAATGGAAAAAAAATGAAATAACATTAATCCCTAAATAGAATTTTTAACTATGACTTTTAGTACAACCCTAATATTTAAACATTTCATCCATTTAATTCTTCATAGGGCCTTCCATGGACTGGTGTTTATCCACAATATCATTTCTGGGATTTCTAAATCTTGAAACTTTATGTTAAATCATAAACTCCATTGGTTTAACCTTTTTTACTTATTATATATCCAAATCCTTCATACTGGGTTCTATAGAAAATGTGAATTATCATAATAATATATTAGGGAGTGTCAAACCAGGTGCACAGTAACATCCATTGTTAGGTACCAGGTTACCCTGAGTCATGCCCTGAACAACTTTCTATACTTGTTACACTTATTTACATATATTGTGGAACCACATCCAGTTTTAGTATCCTGACCAGGATGTATTTCTAGGAATACACAAATAATATCAACCTTACCAAAATTATAGTGTGTTGTTATACACTTATCCTAAAATTCTACATTGGTGTTATGTTATCTAAACATTCTATTACTAAATAATGTTCTCACGGTTTCCACTAAAATTCCTCTAATACCAACTCTAGCGACCCGACCCTGGAAGTCTTAGTGCTAGTGATTATTACTATTAAATTAGTTAGAATATAAGAAATCAAATCCAAATGGAATGAGATTTTAGTATTCTTTGTAATCTAGATACATACATGTGTAGTTTATTACCAAATAATACACTAATTAATAGATAATTTTTTTCTTACTTTTAAATAAATGACCTTGAGGATAACATTATTCCATCTAGTAAATCCATGAATATCATTCATAATATAGTTCATGTAATCAGGGGGAATGAAACATAATTAGGGTGTTATAAAATGATCAGTAATGGAAAAAACAGTGGGAGAAATAATGAATCAATAATAACTATTATTATAACATGGTAAATATATAAACTGATTTTCCATATAATTAATAAAAGATGAGGGAAGTGTATAAAATATATGGTAAGGTAATATTTAGGAAAAAAAGAAATTCAAATAAATAGATAAGGGAAAACAACTATAGAAACTTAAGAAAATAAAACATTTACCATTTAATTAGAAAATAGAAAATTAAATGTATCCCTAGCTATATCGATGTAAAATGTACTGGATGAATAATACCCAAAATCAAATAACGTAAATTAATAACAAATGGATTTCAAGTATGAGGAACCTGAAATCATATACCATCAAAACCATTAATATGAAGTTTTAAACTATTCTGATTTGTGGAACTAATATTTTGCATGAGAACTTGTCTATGGATGTAAGAGCTATATAATTTCTAGGATCCACTTGTCAATACCTGTCTAACGAATTCCTCATATATAATAACCAAAATAAATTATATGGCTTATTAAATATTCATACTTAATATAGAATACAAAATTAATAGTATTTCCCCAAATAATTAATTGAAATTCAATGTAGACACCATATGTAAAACTGTATATGGTTTAGAAAATATTAATATCCATAATAAATGAAATTGATAATTTAGTGGAAATTCAACGACAAAAGATTATAGAAAATTGAATATTTTAAGGGGAATAAAATGAATAAATGTAGTGAATGTGAATATTATCCTTTGATAAATCAATCATAATCCATCCATTGGATGATTATGTACAGTATCAATACAACCTAACCAAAGTGGGGTAAAATAATGTTTTCATGTTCATTATGAAAGTAAAATTTATATAAAAATATTTTAAAAATAAACATGAGGAAAATATCATTTAAAAAAATCTTTTCTACACCCTTTTGGAAATATTTTATTAAAAGTATATCCTTTTAAACATGAAAATAAATCTTCAAGGAAATGATATTAGGTAAATCATTACATGACATATGAGGTAAAAATACATTAATTTTGGACATTTATGGGTTTAAAAATTTCCATATTCAGAAATCCATAAGAATTTTTTTTTGAAAAAAAAGAAAAAAATATAAAAACTTCATTACAAAATCAATTTAAAAACATTTAATAAATCACAATTTTTAGTAGAAAATAGGTTCTCGGAATAAAGATAAAAATAATATCAGGTATTCTTAAGAATATTTTCTAAAACATTTTGAGTGTACAAGATTTAGAAAATAATACAAATACTTCATAATAGTCATTAATAACCATAAGAGATAAAATTTATGGTTTTATTGAACAATTTCTATATTATTTCTTTGAATGGAAATACAATTGAAAGATTATTAAACTTATTATTGAGGAAGATATTTATTAAACATTACGAAGGGTCTCGTACCACTTTGAAACATTTTAAATCATAGAAATCTTGAAGAAATAATGTTTGGGATTCCATGAAGATAAATTTTTTAATGATATAAAATAAAAAAGGGTTAGAAGATACAACACAAAAAATATGTAATTTATTAACATGAAATTTATCTCACAGATGTAAAACTGAGATATGAATCTCATACCTTGTGTTTCCTTTTAAGTGAATTTCCTTTAACATCTAATATAAGAAAAATTATATTACTTTCATAATTTATTAAGAAAAGTTTTCATGATAATCATTAATTTTATTTCACTTTAAACTATATTCTATATAACTACTTGAATAATTATTTTTACATCTGGTGTTCTAACTAAATTCATTTTATTTGTGAAAACTAATTTTTTTAGGTAAACTATGTTAAAAGGGTTCATTAGCTGAAATTTACAGAATAATAATCATGACATAATTATAAAATTTATACATAAATTATAATTTTAATATTATTCTTCAAATATGGTCCTGAAAAGTGAACAAATGTTACAATCATTGGGATGGAAGGTCATTCATACAAATGAGTAACGTTATTATTTTTCTATGACCATTTTGAAGAGAATGTGATTGACACCATTTCTTTAAATAATGACAAATATATCATAAATATCATATAACTGAATCTTATATACTTATATATATAATTCTGGTGATGAAAAAGGAATCACATCAGGTTGAGGAGGCAGTAGTCCATACGTCCACAAATTATTTTATAACTTTTTATGTGTCTGAAAGGGTAATAATGTATATTATATTTATATACTGAATGTTAATTACTTCATGAATAAAATATAAATGTTTTATATTTCACATATATTTAAATGAAACCATCCATAATACATTCCATGTATCATTTTAATGAATCACATCGCTTTAAGGGGGCGGTAGTGTATGCTTCCTTAAATGAATTTTTCATATTAATGAAAAAAATGTAATAATGGTATGTTTTATTAAATGATTAAATAATATTAATGGAATAATAGAGATAATATATAATATATGAACATATTTTCCACCATAATGGCCTCTATGATAAGTGGTACAGTAAAAATTAACAATTGTCGTTTAATGATGTAGTAGTTCGACATACACAGAAAATAGTACATTCTTTACCCATTGGATCGAATTGTGTGTAAGTGTATGTAGAAACCATAACATAAAACATAATATAATATTTATGATACTTTATTTTTAAAAAACTATTTAATAAGAATTTTTGAGGGGTTGAATAATGGTAAAAAATACTAGAGTCCCTGAGAGAAGATGTTAACTCTTAATTAGGTAACTTCTTTTGGATTATACAAATAGGTTCCTATAAATGGTTGATTCCAAATAATGGGCTAAAATGTAGATCAGAGGGATTTTGGGAATATAATTTGGTATATCTTGGATGAAACTAATTTGTTTTAGAGGTGTGAGTAATGGGGAGAGTTGATGTCCTTTTATTGGGAATAAAAAGGATTCACTTGGAATTTTTGGAATCTTGTTTGGTGTACACATGATATTACCTAAATAAGGACAAAAACCATGATCAATTAATGTGGGTTTATAGAAAATATATTTCCATAAAATGGGTTTTGAAAAAGTTTATAAGTCATGTGGACCTTTTTGTTAATGATTTAGTCCTTTGATAAGCTCAATTTTACATTAATAATTATAAATATTTTTAAAAAATTTCACTAATATTTTTCATCCAAATATTGTTGGTATTATAATACATTATAAATTAAGATGATTAAAAATAATGAATAATTTTATATAAATATAAATCATAAAATTATATTATATTAATTTAAAATTCTTCCCAGAGACTGGAGGACAATTGCGGGTATTTAATGTAAGAACATCCAAAAGATTTCTATGTTCATATAATCAATTTCAAATTGAAATTGATTCAATTGATATAAATTATATTAATTGATAAATATGATATCTCTATAAACATTAAAAAATAAATTTATAATTTAACATTATAAATATAATAGATGAAAATGCGGTTTTGAACTAAATTTCACAATATTAAATTATTCATTAAAAAATGAAATGTTTTAGAAAAACAACAAAAATTCACCATAAACAAAATTTTAAGTTGGTAATTCAATGATAATGTATATTTTGACAAATTAATAAAATTATATTATCAAAATACTGATATAAAATGGTTTCTCTATTAAAAGTCTATAAAATTTCCTTTATAAAACATTTGGATTTTATGAGTATTGTAGGGTATGTTGGTATATTATGACTGTAAAACCTAATGTATAAATATAAAAAATATTTGAATGAATATATAGAATATATAAGAAGATATATTTCATTAAAATATGTAAATAATTTTAATTCATTTTTTTATTAAGACTAAATACTTTGGGAAGAAAAAATATAGTAATATTAGTTTTCATATCCAGTTGGTTATTTTTGATTCTATTTAATTGGTAACCAATAAACTAATTTTAAATTTTTATGAACAATAAATTTTCATATGTTTCTTATTAATATTCATAAAATCTAATATAACATATGGGTCATATCATATTAAAATATATAATTATATTTTAATAATACACTGTTACTTAATTAATGTCGGTCCTATGCGTAGCACAAGATATTGAGAATGGTCACTCATTCATGTAATGGACCCTAGATCAGTGTTTCATGCATGGGAATATATTCAATCTATTATAAATATTAAACATAATTTAATTTCTTTTGATATTATATTACCGTATACCCTTGGTGTCACGTGTCGTAGACCTTATCGAATATAAGGGTCTTACATTAGATTTATGGGGTGTCACAAAAACCAAATAGAGAATAATAATATTTGAAAGAATCACATTACCATATACATTAATTATAGTGTAATTACAAACATGATATGTTATCATTTCACCATCATTGATTTTATCTAATAATTAAAAATATAAATATTTAGTTGAAAATGTGATAGCTTTATAAAATTATTCGTAGATGGAAGTAAAGGTATACTAAAAATTGAAAAATACATTATAACGTGAGGTTTTGTTGGCAATTAAACATTTAATTATATCAATATTAATCCCATCATTAGAAATAGTTATCATGTGAGATTTCCTTTTATCTATGGGATTAAGATAATACTAATGTCGATCATCATTTTTAGCCTTCATATATTTGTACTAGTTTGTATAATTCCCAAACACATTTCATTTGAAAAAAATGAGTGTGGGTAAATCATTTTTTTACGAATATTCATTATTCAAATCACTTACCTGTATCTTAATATAAACTTGCCATTTGATTTCTTGTTGACCTTTATTTTGAGACCTAAAACATTTACTAGTCCTCTTAAGAAAATATCCTTCATTTTTTCTTCCACACTTCGATTCTAATGGAATGACCATCTTCATTTATCCATTGTTTTAAAATTTCCTTTTAATTCTCTTTTTGATTTTGTATTAAAATAATCAATTTAATGTATAAATAAAATATAATTTTCCATGTTGATATCACATCAAATAATTTTTTCATAGGTAATATTTTCAATAATGAATAGCATCGTTCAAGGGCTCAGTTTTACATAACTAATGAATTAATATACATTACTTTTAGGATAGATTATAATATTAATATAATATATCCAATGTTTTAATGAACTTTTGTCATAGTGATTGACAGATTCATCATCCTTTTGTTTTACATCATATAATTCCATATACATTTTTATAAAAATATTATATGTAATGTACTTAAGGAAAACTAACCCCTAAAATAATCACACACATTTGTTTTAAATTTTTTATTTTTTTACATTGTTCATGATAAGAGCCCAGTGTTGGTATGCTTCACCATATAAATGAAAAATGAATAAAATATCTATTTCATGATCTAAACTTTAGAGAATGAAAGTTATCTTTATAGGCGTATTGATTCATTTCCTAGCAACTAGTGGATTTATAGACCCATTAATAAGGGTGGATGATGACTTATAGTGGAATAAATATTTCATGTCTCCATATTTTTCCACTTTGGAGGCTCAAGATTGTTCATAACAAGGGAATTTAGTGTAATTATATAAATAATATTTTTCATTCTTTCTCCACAAAACATTTGATTTCTTGGGAGGAAAATTATTTATTTTTTAGTCAAAATTACAATTAACACTAGACGATAGGGTAATACCAATTGACTAAAAAAGCATAGTATAAAAAACAATAAACATACTGGGAAACCACATAATCAAACAAATCATTAATAAGATGTATAAATATGACATAAACTCTTAAATCCTCCAACCCTTATATTTCCTATGGTTTATTCATGGAAATCATCTATTCATAACCTTTATAATGCTTCAAAATAAAAATGTGAGTTCTCCAATCATATAACATTAGGAGATTAAAATCATGGGAGCCAAAGGAGAACACTCACAATACACAATAATTATGGGAATGATATACTCAACCAATTTTTATTAAATCAATATTTATTAATTCATTGTCTCTATATGAATATATGAAAAAATAACATCCACTTATAGTGTCTATACAACGATGTTTTTCTTTGAATAACACAGTCAATTATTAACTATATCATAAGATTTTATCTTATACATATTATTATCCTATGGGTTATTAAAAATATTTTATCACTATATTTTAAAAAGTTAATTAATCTTTACATTAATACCAGCTAAAATTTCCATAAATTCAATAAGTTATTATTGTATTTTAGTTGATGATTTTTCATTACGTAATGATCCATGATAGAATTGTATAGGCCATGGTTATTTTTATAAATAGATACATGAAAAATAATTTATCTAAGGTCAAAATACTTTTTCACTATATTCTTCATAATTATCACACATATTATACATATTATAAATAAAATATATCTTTATAACCCATGGAAATGGAAACATATTAATCAGTGATCTAAAATTCACATTAAGGGTAAACAATAGAAATATAAATAACCACTTCTGTATTAAATACAAATAAGGGTCTGTGAACATGAGATTAACATTTTAAATCCATAACTTATATATAATAATATAATAATATAATAATATCAAGCCATGACACAAATAATTTTATATCATAATACTGAAATCATAAAAAAATCAATTAACATAATCCCATAGAGGATAACATTTTCTAAAGACTTATATTTCTAGAACATTATTAAGCATATAAAATAATTTCCAAAGTAGTAAATGATCACTTAAAATACATTAAAAGTCAATTGGTTTCACTTCCTATTCCATCGTAGTATTCATGGTACTCTTTCAATACTATCATAGTGTGTAAAGTCCCTTATCGAACTGAGTTCACTCCCCATTTTAGTCCTCTTTATCCCATCAGATAAATTTCATTACCATATGAACAGTAGGTATATATAATTATAATCCCACACATAACATAATGAAATTAATATTACTATTTTATAGAGGATCATAATACATTCATCACATTAAATCATGTAAAAATAAAATTGGTTTTGTAGACATTTATCATTGCAAAGCTCCAGGAAAAGATATGGGTTTTATAAACATGTCATCAATTCATCATATAAAAATTAATAGAAAAAATTATTTTCATAGATACGTTTTCATCACAATCAAATACCATCCCAATAAATAATAAATTTGGTATCATTGGACAATATTTCATGTATAATGTAATGTAACAACAACTGATGTCACAATAAAAGATTTTTTAATATAACCCTTGAATAATGTCATGATGAAAATACCATTTTCACTTTGAAATAAATTATGTTAAATCTAAAAGTTTCCAAACATTTATGAAAAATATTTTTTGAAATTAAAAAGAAACATTCCAATGTTTTTTCAAATCATTTAGTATTAATGATGTTAGGAAAATCTATTCACATTGTAAAAGTTATGAGAAAACCTTAATTAAACACATGTATAAAATGAAAGAAATACCTCATTAAATAAAAGATAAGTAGATTGATTTTCAAATATTTTTTCAAAAAAAAATATAATGGTTAAAAATTAATTAAAATATATATATATTATGATAAAAACATTTTTAATTATTGGGAAACATGAATATTGAAGAAAAAGATTTTTTGGACAATATGAAAGTAATAATGAAGGTTTTCCAAAAAAAATACTTCCATATCTTGTGTACATAAATTAAGGAACCTGAAATAAAAGAAAATCATTATTATGAAATAAATACAATATATAAAAATTAATGAGTAACTTGAGAGGTAGATAATTAGATTTCATCATTTTAAAAATAGTCATAAATAGTCGTGATAAACAATGAGAATGTAACATAATACCGTTATTCTTGAATAACACATCTTTAGAAAGAAATATAACATTATGTAAATTTATTTATATTTAGTATTAATATCTAAATAAATAAATTTATATTCATATAAATTCATATATGATCTATTTCTATTATTTCAACACCCATTTATTAATAACATGCCAGTAAAATCATCCTTTCTATATGTTCATTCGTTCATTATTTTTGATAATTTCATATTGGTAAATATAGTCATTGAACATTAATCTTGTTACAATCATCTCAAGAATATAAATCAAAATATAAATATCATATTTATTTTTCATATAAAAATTTATAGCCAGTTAAAAAAAGATATATATAAAAAATTATACAACACCATTCATAGAGACGGTAGGCCATAATTATCCATCATTATTGTATTCACTTTTTGATTGATAGAATAGAAGAATATTAAATAATAATTCACCTTTTTATAAAATTAATTATATAATTTATGTCATTTTTTTAAATTTATCATCTTCAATATTCAACAAAATGAAAAATGAATTACATTGCTTTATGGAGGAGATTGTTGTCATATACTCATGAGTGATGTAATCATTTTCCAATGAACTATAATTTAAGAAGGTAGATATGATATTATAATTATAGAAAAATATTTATATTACTAATATAATATATAAATATCTAATCCATCCTAATAACCCTCTAATAAATATGGTTATAGGAAATCAGTTATATCACTATATGGGGGCGGTAGTCCACACGTATGTATGATTGATTCATTCACTTCCCATTCTATGAAGTATAGAATAATATTGGTCATTCCTTGAAAATAATAATAATTTTTTAGTATATTTATTAATATAAATTTTAATTTTATGATGTCTACTATATATTTATAGTTTGTATAAGTGGAAATAAATTGACTGATATCAGGTAAGACAATTACCTTTCTTTAGGTTTTCCTCCATTTAATAAATTATTATGGATATTTGGACTGTTATATTAAGAAGAAAAAGTCTCCACTTCAGTTTTTGTAAAGATAAAAAATATTGGGGTATGTTTTTTAAGATATAAGGATAAATGTGGTGTAAATAAGATAAATAAGGGGGTTTTTCTTATATGGGGGAGTGGAGACATGTAGAATTTCTTAAATGAATGAAATATGATAGATTAATTATGAATAATAGTTAAGCTTAATGGATAGAGACTATATGATGGAATAATATGTGGTTAAAATATTTTTCTAAAATTGGAATCACAACTTTTTAACTAGAATTTTTTATCTTATATTTTGGTTTGACACCCCCTAGTGGTAGACCCATTTTAACCTTAACCAATGTGAATTTTTGTTACTCATTTTATTATTCACAATGAACAAAAAATGTAACTTTTCTAATTAATAAATTTGGAAATTATAATTCCAAATGTGGAATCTAATAAATAAAATTCATTATCTAAATGTGGAAGAAATTAACATTAAAATAAACCCACAAAACATGATGAAAAGAGTTTTCTAGAAGATAACACTTTCTAATTTATACTATGTTTTTATAAAAGACATAAAATAAAAATAATTTGAATGACTATAATTATATTATTAATCTTATAAATTAACAAATAGTATTCTTAATAACACTTTATTAAAACCTTTAAATATTTATATTATTTAAATTAAACGAACAATTTGAAAAAATAAATTTATTTTTCATTTTACATTTTAAAATTAACGACTTCATTAAATTCTAAAAAATTATCTATAATATAATTTTTAAAATTAAATTCAAAAAAATGAATTTAAATTTTAGAAATATATTTTCTAGAATCATCAGAAATTAACTAAATTATTTTCCAAGGAAAATGACTTTAAGCTAAAATTTATTTCTAAAAAATGAAAAAAGATTACTGAAATTCGAGTTATTATGTATTTTATTTTTATAAAACCTGTATAAATATTTTAAAAATATATATTTCAATTCATATAACAAATTTAATTTAAATGTTATAACGGTATACTATATTACTATTCATTTAGACTTGGGGTTGCGTGTATCACAAGTTATTGAATAAATTTAATTTTTAAAAAATTAAATATGGCATAAAATCTTTGTGTGTTACACTATAAGAATTAGTTATATATAGTATCATGTTTATACTAATTTAAACCATAAGTTTCCCCACAATAATATCAATTGTGATTATACCCACTAGACTCTAAACCCTAATTTCCCCCAATATTCTTTAAATAATGTGTGTCCCTACTAGACTATGAATCATGAGTTTCCGCACTAGAATTAAATCCATGTGAATATCTATCAAATTTTAAAACATATGAATCAAAAATGAATTACTATAAATTCTATGAACCTCCTTGTATAGATTTTTATTACAATTTTTAGTTGTGGCATTTTAAAAATCACTAATCTAATCCCTCATGTGGTAAATATAATATTCCCTTATACAACGTTGTGAAGAATACATAGTTGTAGCTAACACGTGTGTATAATATTTATCAATTTCACTAGATACCTTTTCCCTATATGGGAATCAAGGGATATATATAACTAATTTACTTTACTATAGAATTAAATATATACTTAGGATATTATTAAAGCTTTGAGAAAGTTATAGACTAAGAAATAATCTCCATATATTAATGATCCAACCTCTAATACTCTTATCTAATGAACAGATCCATCATTATCACCCCAATGGTGAGGGTATCCATCAATTATATAGAGGTAATAATACTAGATCACAATGAAGTACTACAATGGTGTGTTTATGTAATTTGAGTTGCAAACCCAACTTGATTTTATTATATTTCAAAGATGTGTAGATGATTGATGTTCTACACCTACACTGCTGCAAGCACTATTAATAGTTTTGTTCTCTTTGTTACCCGTTTAAATAAATACAACTAAAAAAGATAGAAATAGTTTCATTACTTATCTGATTGGGTTTACTGGAATGAGGAACATCATTAAGGTTTCTATTACCCCAATATTCTACAACACAACAATCCCATACCCCAACATAGAAGATTTGACTGTCATTCCTCAAATTATTTTAAGGCACTTATACCCCGACTTCCCATTGGAGGTGATAAAGTGGTGGGTATTCAATTACCATATTCCTTGGTACCAGTAAGAAGGAATAATCCTTACATGATAGATGGAATGTATAATATTTAATTCCATGGAAATGTGTATCTGAACACAAAAATAAGACATCAGAACTGGAAAATGACTCCCATCACTACAAAAACCCATATTTTATTTTTATATGTTAAATAAAAGCATAAAAACATACCTTATTTTGATGTGGATGTGGATTCCTAGGGAGGGACAGTCCCAACTATTTCCATAGAATAAAATTGGAGTACACTTTCTATCTTATTCTACCATAATAACTGAGAACCCAATATTGTATCCAAATAGTATAAAGTAAATATTTTTCAAGATAAGTGGATTATGAACTCAAGATTATCACAATGGGGAAAATCCCCCTTCACCTATCCATGGGAGTTCAATCTATCACAATTATAGTGAACCCCCTTCCCTCAAAACCATTGTATAGGAAAATATTATCATTACTTTGTAGTCAAATCCTCATATTCCCTCTATGTATGTTTGATTGTATCTCCTAGATAATGACTCTACCAAAATCCACCAAAGATATTCCCCATAATGTAATGTTTTGATTAGTCATCAAGTATTTCCTCCATTAAACACCTACAACAATGGTCCCTGGTCTACCCCCATAATATAGAGAATCATTTACCCAGTGAACCTATCAATACCATAAAAATTCTAGTACAATGCATTGCTGGTAGTTTCCCCTCAATATATTAGAATCATAGTACATGGATAATCAATATGATATTGTTATTTACTCACAATAATAGTAAACTAAAACAATCACATGGGGTAAAATGATTTTTATTCCAGAAGAAATGATACACAATATCCAAAACATCCTTGTAAATTTTCATAGTGTTAAAAATGATATTTCATTCATTATTGGGATTTCCAAAATGTAGTCTATAATTTCATCAATAAATATATTTCATATAACAATTCATCTAAAGTATTAAATCTCTTAGGGATGGTACCACTAGCATAAAATGATAAAAATAGGATGAATGTCACATGTACCAACCATGACACCCCAAGAAACATATAAAATGTATTCCACCTACAAAAAGTATTGATAAACCATTAACTAGGTGACTGGAATCTCTCCTTGGAATTATATGGGATGTCCCATTAGTCAACACTTATACTCAAGGATTCTCCATGATATATATCCCTATCAATGCATTTTATTTTTTTCCAACATTTTGGAATATAATTATATGGTAATGTATTCTCATTGTGAGGAGAATTTGGAATCATCCTTTTGAACATTATTTTGAACATATCAAAGAGATGGTGAGAAATGTTTATAGGAAATAAAAACATATCAAATCATAATCATGTTATAGCCTCGTATATCTTTACAATAGAATAATATAAATTTCATGATGAGTAGTTAACAATATATATTTTCCCGAACCTATGTGTGACATTAAACTATCATAGTTATAAATAGTTTTTGTATATCGGGTGTTATAACAGACTAAATATGGTTGAAAAATAATTTTTAAAGGAGTAACATGTTATACTCTCATTTTTGGTAAAACCTAATCTCATGTAAATATCATATATAATTCCAAAAAGGATGGAATGGATTCTTAGGGAACAAAAATGGATCATCAAGGAAACCAAAAAACATGTGTGCAAATAGCATTATGTGATTTATTCATCTTTAGAATAATATCCTCTTGGGATTCAACAAAATGGGTTTTTACTAAATAAATAAATATTTTCCATAAAAGTAACACCTGTAGAATGTTATGATGTATTCACTAGAGTGTCTGGTGCACCCAGGCATAGTTTTAATCCCCAATGAATAATGTGAGCTGCCTACCACATCTCTACTACTCAAAGTAGACATTTTTTATTGGAATAACACTATCAATATACTCAAATATGGCATATAATTGGTGAGTTGTGTTCATTATTCATGAAAATCGATTATTTATTTACCCATCTACATTTGGAGGACATTCTACCCACTACACATGACCTAGTTTACAAAGCATTTATAAATATCATATAATGTTTTCCCTCATCCAACTACATTATTGTAATAAATATCTATTATACCTAATATCCAATGATTAAATATTTTTTTTGATTTTGTAGTATTTAAACGCATATTTATTGATTAATAATCAATTTCTAGGAATCTATGTATTTATAATGTGGGTTACACATTCATTTTTATTCATTTTGTAGGATCAAACTTATTTCAATATGAAGTCTATTGGGAAATGAGGTTGGATCCTATAACTATTATCACGATTAATATATAGAAGATATGTAGTGAACATGAAAATGTGGAGATCATGTCACGTTTCTAAATAAGTAACACTTTTATTCCACAAATGTTCTTGAAAATTTTGAACCATTGGACACCAAAATAGTTAATGTTTCTAAAACTATTCCCTTTTATTATAAAAAACATGATGTATGTGATTGAAAAACAAATGAAACTCCATCCTATAACTACCCAAGAGTAAAATCCAAAAAATTAGTGCTTAATTGTTATATCAGATCCAATCCATGGTATTTTGGGATTCTCTAGTCATATTATAGCACTCTATTTAATGGAACATTGATAAAGAAAATATTTTTTCATATTCATCATATGTTCTTGTAATAACTAGAAAACACTATGGAGAAATGGAAGGTAACTTCATAGTAATATATATAGAATAATACATAGTATATAATCTTGTTATTCATCATTTATCAACAAGACTGGGAGGATTCCCAAGAGGAATTAGCTGCACCAGACATGTAATCTGATTGTATGATGATAAATTTTTATTTTATTTTAATAAATATATAATTATATTCTATCAAAAGGTAGGATATAGTTATTGCTATAGAATCTCCTCCAACTGATCAGTGTAATTTCATACCACTTGAATATTATCAACACTCTTCATTTTTTAGTCTTCCGTAATCGTTATAGTTTGGTGGGGAAATATACTATAACGTAAAAATTGATACCTCATATCTCAGATTGAATCCCCCAATACATATCTTGAATGGATAAAATTCAAGAGAAATCTTTACTCAAAATGGGTAAACTATGTATCCACAATTTCAAATATTAATAATATGTTTTTTCATCCTTAAATGGTACATATGAAACCATGTTAATAGATGGAAGATATAAAACAATGAATTTTGTATACGATATAGGTAGCCTCATTTATTTTTAATAAAATTTTTATTAATAGGATCAATTAATATTTAGGAGGATATACATAAAACGTTCATTTATCAATTTCGAAATAATTTAAAGTGATAATCCTTTATGACCTATCATATTTAAAACAACTACACAATGAATTTTCCACTAATTTTATCTCTTACAGGAATGTCTAGAAATACTCACATGATGTTCAACTCATGTGGGAAAACTATTTTAGACGAGTATGGAACATTTTCAATATGAGTTTCACAAATCACTGATCTCTAAGAACTATTGAAGTAGGCTTTAATAGTTTAATGATATAGCATATTTTCTATAGGATTCCATGTAGTAGTCCAAAAATACATTATACCATATATCCCCCACAAATGAAAATTTATTAGAGAGTAAACATTTTTTTGGTTTCGGCTCCATCACCATACATACCCAAATCAATAAAACTATTTAAAAAACCATGTATTTTGTATTTATATTTCAATAATAAGACTGGAAGATTTATCCATTGTTAGAAGGTAATATCATCTAAATATAGAGAAAATGTGGTTAACAAATTCATTAAATTATAGGTTTATAGAAACATCATATGTACTCTGGGAAAAATCACCTTAGGCTTCTAGAATTCAAGAAGCCATAAGAAGATAAAATGAAGAACTAAAAAAATTTCCCCTAAAATATGATCCTTTAAAACATAATGTATCATTGAATTATAGTTTTTTATTAGATCTAAATGGTGGTATTTGAGGATACTATAGTTACATGTATCTTCTGATTCAGGTACACTAGTTGAAATTGAAGATACAAGGGAAATCTAATGTGTTTCCTGTAATGGTATAAAATATTTTTATTATCTAATTTCATAATATTCAGAAACTAATATCCATGGGATTATGACGTACATGAATAAATTAGTTAGTTATCAACCTATGAAATTTTTCACTTTTGGTGACTACGTTTAGTATACAGTCTATTAGAGCATGAAGAATACAAATTTAGCATTATAGGGGTATTAAGGACCCCATTTGAGTTCCAATATGAGTATTAATTAATATGGATACTCATACCACACATTATAAGAGAACATAATATAATATATATTTTTATATTATTAATTTTATGCGGATTGGATGTTTTCCTCCATTTATGTCCTCATGCTGGTATGCCTCTTTGTTGAGCTCTAGCATGAGTTGTTTCCATTGATTCCATTGTATGTCTCTCACATTGACTCCCGATCCTAGGGAAATAACCCTTCATAAAAACATAATTTCCAAGGGTTCCATCCATAACAAAATTATAAATACAATATAAATTAGCAATATAGAATTAATTTAGGCTCAGTTGGAACAAAATATGGTCTAGGAGAATCTGGTTCTATTCTACCTCTAATTTAACTAATAAACTTTTGGATGAACCAACAACAACAAACAATAATAAACCCTCAATAGATTTCATTCCGGAACCTACACAACATCCACTTTCTCCATTTCACATAAATTCATGCAATGATCACATTTTGAATTGAATCTCCATATTATCATGGAAGTATGATATGATCAATATCCATTAATTTATCATGGATCAAATTTTAATTCTTGAATCACATTATTTAGCATAAAATCTAAAAAAATAACTTATTCAAACCCTAAAGAACCCCCTTGATTTTGAGTTAGAATTTGTAACCATTGAAAAATATTAGATACAAGTGGTTATGTGTGGAGAATGTTAATCAATCATCTCTTTTTTGGGGGGATGATATAGGAAAGGTTATATATGGTTGTATATTCCCCCTTTATGTATCAATAAATCTAAATGTTATCAATTTTTGTTAATTCATGATTTAAAAACACTATGGGATCAATTTTATCCCATCTTATGTGCTCCATCCTCATGGATACATAGAGACTCACATATAGTCATTCAAGAAAAATATATTGTGGTATGGATAAATTGGAAAAATCTTTTCAACAAGATCCAATTGAAGACCCAATTTCACAATCATGTATCTAAAATTGGATTATGGTAGTCCCCCAATAGAACACAATTTATTCATTACTAATTACTTCCTATTTACAAAAATACATATACATTCCATCATCAAATCACATATGCTATAAATACTCATTGGTTAATTAATATTTCCCTTATATGGTGTTTCTCTATTTGATAAATGTAATATATTCGTATTTTTTTAGGTATTCTAAACGTATTATAATGTTTGAGCAAACTATGAAGTCAAGAAAAATAAATTCTTTTAATGAGATTTTATATTTTCATGAACTTTCATCCATCAATACACCTCCTAGGATGGTATTGAGTATGTTATTGACCACCAAATCCCACCACCAATATGCCATGAGTTGGCCACTAGAATAGGGGGTATATAATTAATTAAAATAGAAGGAGTTAAACTATTTATATAATTTATGGAAATGATATAACATGAGAAACACCAATCAACTATAACGTATAACAAATATGAAATCCCAATACATAAATTCATTTTTATACAAAATGATAAAAACTAAAAATTCCAAGTCAAATCCTAAGCGGTGACCACAAAAACAATGTAATCTTCTAAAAAATCCAAGACATATTAAGTAAACCAATAAATCACCCACACACTCATATGGACTTATTAAATTGTTAATACATAAATTAGTTAATAATACTTATATACTTAGTCTCATCATCCCTGGATCCTCTCATTAATATTTAAATGATTCATACTAATTAATTATGAATAAACAAGTGAAATGAATTAATTAACTCGATTATTAAAACTATATCTAATACATTCATGGAATTTCTCACTATATAATGAATATAATCAATCTTATGTAATAGATATGTACATTTATTTCACTTCCCCACTATTTTGATGCTCTAATTTCAAAATTCCAGTCATCTTGATCTACAATATCATCCATATATAATCATACTCCCCATATATACAAACCATATATCATTTTACACCATATGAAACTCATCATAACTTCATCATCATCAACTGATCCAAAAAATAGTAATGTATGAAATACACTTCAACACATTTAAATGGATTATACTTGAAAACATCACATACCATTCATGTTCTAATGTTAGATACTATAGTCACTATTTTCATAATAAAATTATATTCTAAAACTTTAATCAACTACAGTGCCTTCATACATGTATATTAAAATTCATATCCTTCCAAACCTATGTGGAAACATATGCTCCACCTTAATACATTACAACCTAAATATGCATAAAACATTCTAGGATTATATGAGAGCCTGAAAGAGGGAGAAGTTATCCATTTTCACCAAAACCAACCTAGATGTTGAGGAAGACAACCATACAAAAAAATATTTAGGTGTTGAATTCTCACAAGAAATGTGAGGTAGAAATAGTGAAATAAAAAAATATAGGAATATATCACACACAGTCATAATGAAAGAAACTACCATGCCTCATACCCAACTAAAACAATCGTTCCACATGATACCCGACTTCCACATCTATGGTCTTATAAATTAGATTTTAGAAATGACAATAAGAATAAAAAATACACAACTTTAACCTTCCAAATTAATAAATTAGAAATTAATATTTAATAATTAAAATAAATATATTCCTAGTTTATTATATTCATTTCATTACAATGCAACATTATTTATAATTCATATATCCATTTCTAGATATCCAACCCATGCTCCTCAATTCATTCCTTCTAAACATTCAATGGATTTAATTACTAAATAATCGCAAAATCATAACCTATATGATGAGTTCTATATTAATTCATTTAAAATTTATTAAATTAATTACTATATGAATCATCTTATGATCCACAAGGAGATATTATCAACATGTAATAAGGAAAAATTTATTGGTAATTTGATATCATAGAAAAAAAGGCCAAAACCATAAAATTACACCTCATCTAGATTGGAATGTTCAGTTCTAAAACATTACATAAAAACTTAATCAACAAACCAACCAAAAATCAATAAAATAGGTATCCCTAACTGTCAAATTGTGTTATTTATGCTAGTATCATCATCTCCTCCATTAAAAAGGAAATAGGGAGGCCCCACACTCACCATGATCAATCCACCCCTAGCCATATATCCCATCAATACTAGTTTCACAGAAATCAGAACAAGTTCATTACCATCCTATTTTAAAAAATACATTGAAAAAATGAAATTTATAAAAAAAACTCATGGGGAATCCAAATCAATAAAAATAGGGAATACAATCTTATGAAAAATATGGATGTCCTCTCTCATCTTTAAATATTTATCATTAGAAAACAACAATTTTTTTACCAATTTTAATTAAAAATTTCGTTATAAAAGAACATCTGTAATAAGAAAAATATAATTACCAACTATTAGATTAATAAGAATCATATGTAAACATTCTTCAGACAACTCTTTTAAATCCAACTATTTTAAGGAAGAACCATAGTTGAAATCATATTCCTTTATCATTATTACTTTTATATTTACAAAGTTTTTGTTATTTTTGGAAAATTAAAATCATATGAACCACGGTAACAGTTGTAAAAATCATTCAAAATAGATAGAACACTTTCTAGAAAATAAGAGGGGGAATTATTAACATAGCATCACAACATGGGATCACAAATTGATGATCTTGAAAATACATGGGAAAATGCATAGAAAGGGGTTCTTGGTGTCTTTGAAATACAAATTTGGGTCACATGGTATTGAAATAATAAAATATAAAAAAATATTTCTATGAGGGTTTCAAAACTCTTAAAGGTTGAAATTTTAATAGGACCACAACAGAACCCATTTTACCACATTGTAATAGGTATGGTTTTAACTAAAATTATGGAAAGGTAAGGATGGTAGTGGTATTAATGTTTGAAACACATGAATTTGGGTTTAAATCTGTGATTGTGCCCCACAGATCCTATTAACATAGGTTATGTTAGTGTTGAAATATTAACACTACACTGGTGTTGTCCCCTATATATATGAGACAAGGTAACACCATTAATGCTCTATGATCAAACGTATTTCTATACTATATCTACATATAAATAGAGGGAGACGTTAAAATCATCCCCTGTAAACACTAAATCATAATGAAAACCTCATAACACATATCTCATATCAAAAAGTAATATATTACATAACACAAATACCACACCAAAACAACCCTACTCCAATATATATTTCAGTTAAACATCACTTCAACTTTTCCATTAAATTATCATAAATCACTAACATCACAAACCGGAAAAGTTACATCCTATTAATATTAAATCACCTACAACAGATTCATATCAATAAATTCTCATTATCAAATATTAAATTCAGAACCCACAATGGGAAATAATAATAACAAAATTTCAACCGCATGAGATACCTATTACGGATCTCACTACATTAAAAACACGACATGAACATAAAAGAGAAATGGCATAAGAACAAATAACAACCCAACCCATAATATCATAGAAATAATGGTAAAATATATAATTTTTAAATAAATATAAAATAGAACAACATGTAATCTTGAGAAATAATATATGATTCAAAAAACTGGGTTCTGTACCCCTAGAAAATTTTCCACCATAGGACATGATCCTAGTGAATTCCACACCCACACAACACATTTTAATGATAGAACTGATTCATTAAAATGTATTCCATGACTTTTGTATAATATTAAACTCCCATATCTACCTGGTAAGAGATATTTTAATCATCATAAAGTTACAAAGAAATTTTTCACACATGAAACACATCTAGAATTAAACTTCTTTATTAGTGAAGTGATATATGATACACAATGAATAAAATTTGTTTCAAAACCACAAAGGATTCAAAAAACCTAGAAACAATAATACCCCCACATATAACCAACTTGTCCCCTTATGAGGTGATATTTTAAAGAACACCTGATCTCCAACATCAAACTCTAGAGATCTCCTTCTATGATCATCGTTGGACATAAAATGAACTTATGATGTCTCCATTCAATCGTGGATCACCAGTAACATATCTATTGCACTATCCACCAATTTTAATACATTAATTTACTAACCCTAACCTCATCCCATCAATAAAAATATTATAATTTTTAACTATAGTGTGATATGAAATTATCCTTAAGATTAAACAACTAATAATTCTTTTTTGGAAAAATCCACCTAGGGTAGGTGTGTCACCCATAGAACTCCAAAATCTAGAATATATGATCACAAAAAGACCTCTAATGCATGAGTAGTATATTCTATCTGAATAGTTGTTTATATATGAAATGTGATTCTAAGGAATATTTTTGAGACAAAAAAACCTTAGAAACCCCATAAATTTATGGGGGAGAAATATTGATCATGATCAAAGATGATCTACATTCAAAAACATTAATTATCCACAGACATCTCCAGTCATTTAGTTGAAAAACACACTATATTAATAAATCCCTTAGTCACTAATAATTGTTATTGATCCATAAATTAATCCATGATCAACAATATATCATCACAAATGCTCTAGTATTGTGGATAATTAGTGAAGAAGCCCAATGAGTTGTTCTTTCAATTCCACTAGGGAACATCATTCAGATGAAGAAATGCACCAAGAATACGGTTCTCAATATTCACCATCTAGAAAAAATAACACAAAAACACTATAATGAATCTATACATATGACTCCACCAAAACAAACAATTCATGTCATTATATATCTTACCCTTTCCATGTTTTACCTTCTAAGGTGAACATTGGCACTCACAGACGACCACGCCATCCATAACCAATGGAATGATGAAAATTACATAGAAAAATTATAGATATGGGTCATTAATAGACCATCCATTTTGAGAATAAGAAAACGCATACTCACCCTACAGCCAACTTGGAATTCCACATATGGGACTCATCCACTTTCTTCTAAATGCTTGAATGCATCATCAAATTTTAAAGACATCCTCATCCATAAACTCCTCTAATATTAAGGTTCTTCATTCAAATATATAATATCACCCAATAAACATCATCATATTCACACATGTTATCATAACTCAAATTCATACTCAAATATGTACCCAAAACATTAACTTTATTCTATGTATAAAAAATATCAAATGTAAAATAATACAGGAATTTAATCAATCATTACTACTTCCAATTATATTCATTAAGGGAGACTATATATAATTCATGTATGATCTACAAATATTAAATGTCGATCACCAATGAGTTAATCCCACAAAAAACACATATAAAACATTACCATAGTATGATCAGTATCATGTGTAGTGTAGTTACTTTTAGGAGGACATGACTGATGTGGAATTATAATTGATAAACTCTATATAATTCTTCATAATACTACCTAAGAAAGGTTGTGAAAAATCACAAAAAATCCTCACATTTAATAACATACTCTAGAACTATGAGAATATGATCATTGATTATATTGTTCATTAAATACTCAAATGATGTGAGGATCTTGTCATAAAATATAAAAACATAATCCTTTATATTTAATTATATCATAGTTGTAACTGTATGGGAGAAGATGGGTATAAAACCCCCTTAATAACCAACACATCTATGGAATCTCTACAATCCTGATAGATTACTGGGGTAGCCAGTGAATCACCACCATAAAAAATAACCAATCCAAGGATACTCCAAAGTGAGACACAAAATTTCTTTTGAAACAAACCTTACATGACTATAGATCACATTTAGGAATATTCCAAAAGATTTGATTGCATTGTAAAACTCCTAGAACATCTCATATAGTATCTACATTCTCACCCTCATACTCAAAAATAAAATGTATTTCATTAATAAGAACCACAGTTAATTCATATAAGAATCCATAGAACACTATATTAATTAGTCTTAATAACAAAAATGGATTGTTCTTAACATTTAATAACATGAAAATAAACTCATAGTTCCCACAATGATAGATCAATGTATTCTTTATAATATCATAATCCATTACATGCATCGAATGATATCCTAACCAAAATTTATCCTTGAGAATTAATTATCTCTTTATTTATAATTGAATTAATTTTCAGTAAATGGGTGGGGAATGTCTTTCATCACCATCATCTAATTTGAGTGATAGTAATGATACACATGCATATAACATCGCCCTACAAAAATGAAAACACAAATGGAGCACTGCAAAGTCACACAATATTCTAAATGAATCCAATCCACAAATGCTCATATATCTATATATGCATGTTCCATAACATGGAATTCTCCACACATTATAGAGCCATTGGTATTAGAGTAACAAACAACTATTAATCTATCCAGAACATTATCCCATGACTTTTGGCCAACATTCAAGTTTATAGGATTCCAAGGACATTTGTCCTACATTCAACACTTCATAGCCATCCTTGTAGGTAAATCCATAACAATCACTCAGTTGATGATAAATGGTGTTGAATATCCAGGGACTAATGATTTATAGGAAAAATTCAACATCTTAATAAATATCCATAAGTTCATCTCATTCTAAAGTCACCATTCGAAGGAAGTGCACTTGTTTTGTTTGTGACATCCTTGGAGGGATCCCTAGGTGCCTTCCATTCAAAGAGGAATAATAATGGTAGGTAAAATTGCCTTTATTATATAATTTAAACCATGACAGATGTTGATATTTAGTATAAAAATATCATGAAGAGGTGCTTGGAACTAATCTTTACAATCCAGAAACTACAACAGTACCTACAGCATCATGAGGTCCATTAAGTCTCGCATATCAACCAATCTTTTATATTATCAATTTTCAAATGCGTAGTAGACATTTTTCAAAATGGGAAGTCATTCTAAAATAGTTTCACATCTAGTTAAGGCCTAAAAATATGTTAAAGGACAAGAACTTTCAGATTTCCAGGTCACACACCCCTCAGTGGAAACAAGTTCATTAGAAGCTGAATTCCCTACTGAAGAGTTTTTCACTATGAAATAAGACTCAAAAACATTAGAGATTCATTTTTATGGTGTATCCAAAAGATCAACGGGGAAAAGGATGGAGGAATCAAATATTAACAATGTAGGGGTGGGAATCATACTCATATATCTAGTAGAGGGGGTCCTGCCTTACTCTTTTCTACTTTTAGAGAGGTATACAAGCAATGAAGGAGAATACCTAATTATCATAGTAGGGATATAGTTTTCAATTCATGTACATGTAAAATAATACAACATAAAATTTGATTCCCAACTGGACATCAAGAAAGATAATAGTGATTATGACCTAATGAAGAAGGCCTAATACCTTTGTTTGATCAAATTTGAGGACATATAGTAGAATTAGCTTCATAAACATCAATAATCTATATCCCTCGTTCACAAAATTCTCTATTCGATGTGTAGGAAAATATAGCCATAACTCAGGTTGACCCCATTCGGGATAAAAAAGTCATAAGTATTGAACACCATTGGATGGTCTCGTCATTCATTTAGGTCGACACATATGAAATCAATATAATAATCCATGTCCCAAAGCTATATGTTCCTTCCACTAGTTAGATGACTACAATTATCAAATATCTCCAAAAGGAGAAATCCACCATGTAGAGCGATGAGGGACTAAATTCGATGATGATTCATTATTTCTTATATGAGGGCCCAAATCAACCAATGGTCATCTATAAATGAGGCCTTGAGGGGGTCCTTCTCTAGTGAATTGAGGAAAAGATACCACTACCATCATGAAATTTGTACAAAATAGATATTGTGGTTCACATAAATTATGATCCTACCATTCCCATAAAATTTGATGTCTTTGATACTATAGGACTGTAGTAACTTAGCACAACACTATCATTACTAATAAGTTCCATCCCTTCAAGGTTCCTGCAGATATCATCCACCAACCCTAGAAGTTTCTTCACCCATCCAAGTAATATTGTCTTTTTTTATATGGAAAATGGATGTTGTGGGACCATACCCACTCACCACGGCCCTAAAATTCAATTAAATATGCATAGAATCTGATTAACTTTCCAAATGGGAAGAATCTGAACCCCTAAAAATGGGGGGTATGAAAAACATTCATCATTATGACAACCAGTATTATCACCAAATTTGGGATCCCTCAAACAATACTAATAGAAAATCAAACTAACTTATATTCTACTAAATTATTGAAATTATGTCAAGAATATGGTATCAAGAATAACTGCTCATCCCGCTATCATGTAGCAACTAACAAAAAGATAGAGGCCTTCAACATGACCATATCCAATATAATCTAGATTATGGTATATAATGATATGAGGCCATGGAAAAACAAGATCCTACATTCTCTATAGTCTTACTAGACCACCACCTTTACCTCCATTCAATAAACCCTATATTCATTGGTATATGGGATGGAGGAGGTCCTACCTATCAAATTTCAACTAACCTGGCTCAATGTATCCATTTACGACCAATTGTCCATAGATGAGAACAAATAGTACTCAATTGATGAATTATAATAGCTCGATGAAAATAGATTGAATAAAATTCCCCATATAGATATTTATCAAAATAGGATTGCATGATGCATCAAAAAAATGATCCCCTCAAGTATTTTCTCGATGTATAAATGGTCTTGGTCATCAAAACTCAGATGATACTCGAAAATAAACCTCTAAATATGGAACAAAATTATGAGGAACCATATATAATAAAAAAGATATACTCTAATGGAGAATATTCTTTAACATCATCAATGTGTGTAAAACTCATCAGAGGACCTACAAACAAAAGGTTCCTGAAGAAATATTTAATGTAGAAAAATTAACACATCCTATAAACATGATGTAAAACTATACCAATTCGTCCTAGTTACATGATGATAAACAATATGAACCTATCCTAGTAGTAAGACATTAAATTGCATTGAATCCATCGTGTATATCACATGAAGTTAATATGAAAGATATATATAATGATCTCATGATGCAAAACTACTAGGTAAAATTTCCTTGTTATATATATTAAATTTCATATCATATATTTACATAACACAAGGAATATAACTCATTTTGAAAAAATGAAATGAAACTATTCTTTCAATTTAATTTCCATATATTGTTGATCTACACTCCCAACATGACCTTGTTGCTTGATGGTAAAATGGATAACAGAACAATGTCCTCAACTTAGTGGATATTGTTTCCGACATTGGTCACCAACTATTACATGTTATAGAAATATGTTATGATTTATTATTTACCTTATGGTATATGTAGTGACACATAGACCCTATTTCCCGGTCCCAACTGTCATCTAAAAATAACCCCTCCTTATATATAAACTAAAAAAATTCATTGATGTTCCATGAAAAACTACATGTGGTTCGATTCTCATTCTTAGGGGAAAAATAGTGATGAATGAGTTGTCATGTTATGGATCAACCTTGAAATTTATAATTATTGTTGTCTATCTTCCTATATCATTACCACATGACAATAAAATACATGGAACTCCAAGAACTATGTGTATATTTATTTCTATTCATATGGGAAATGTAGTGATGCCTAGATTCTTATGTCCTGGTTCTGCCACCCTAAAACAAAGAAATTTCCCCTTACTATGCGTGGGTCATACATGTAGTTATCGCTTTACATGAACTACATGTGTCTGGATTCCTATTCATGTGAGATATGTAGTGATGCCTAGACTCTTTGTCTTAGGTCCATCCAGGAATGAAACAAAATTCCCTCCCCCACATATGGTATAAACCAGCATGGATAATTGTAATCAAATAACTATGTATGTATTGATTATCATCGCTAGGAGATATGTAGTGGCACCCAAGTCTCCACCATTGGTTCCAGCCACAACATTCCCCCTCTTTCATGTCATTTTACCTATGTTCTTGATGTGTGATACTAAACTATATAGTATTTTATGAACTACACATAGCTTGATTCCTACCCTTGGAGGATACATATTGATGCATGCATATCACATCATGGCCCAACCACCCTTAAAAGCATAAAATGCATCCTCTCTTGCATACAAGCTATATTGATGTGGGGTGATGTATAAATAGGTCCTATTTATAGGACCACAACAAAAAAGAGAGACCCCCCTGAATTACTCATATTTTCACATGAATTTATTTCAAGAACTACTTGTGGTGTGATCCTTATTTCAATTAGGTACGTAGTGACTCACAGATCCTACCCCATGAGCCCAGCCACCACCAAAAAAAATATTTCACATTCTACGCATGAATATAGATCCTTGTAGAAGTTTTAAAATACAAATTCCACATCAGGGATTAGTTTGGAAATCTATATACACCATATATATGAGATAGATCTATTTAGGTATAACCATAAATTAGAGTCAATTATATCGTGGTTGTTTATTATATTTTCGGAAACATCCTTCCAATTCACTAGAGAATGGACCATGGGAATCTTGGATCTTCATAAACCTTTGTGCCCAACAGAAATGGATGGTTTGTGTCATGACGAAACCTATACATGAATATGAAAAATATTCCTTGGTGGCTATATATAAGTCATCCCCATAATAGGAATGTTAATAAGAGATAAATTTTTCCTTAGGAGTGGATTTGCTACCTCTTTAAGCCCAAATTTCTCCCATGTCCCATATCATTACTCCCAAACTAAGAGTATCTAAGATCGTAGATTACATCATCCTCCCGATTCATGTCTAGAGTATGACAGAATATCCTGGCACAATTTTCCCTCATGTTACTCAAGATTTGCATGACATTCAGTCCCCACAAACTGACACTAAATTGTGATACCACATTCAAAACTTTAATACATTTAAGTGCATGAAAAAATGTCAATCTACATGACATTAAACTGCATGATATCAAAAAACAAGGGTTCTCAGATCCCCCCTAATGCCAATATCTTACATCATGGTCCATCCCCCCCCCCCCCAAGATAAAAATTTCCTCTCCATGTGTGTTGGTTACACTCTTGTGGGGAGTTTTAAAATCAATATCGATGTATGACTTTACTCCAGTCCTCACAAGACATAAGGTGACACCACAACATCATACTTATAGTCAAAACATAAGATATAAATATCCCCACTATCACTTTGTATGATCCTAATCTACATAGAGATAGTGGGACCGAACACATAGTTTATTCCACCATACTCTCATTCATTAAATAAATCCTCATGGTGGAGTCCAATGTGAGTTTCTCCCCACTGGCATGATCTTATTAAAGAAACACCACACTCAAATTCTTGAGCTATTTCTGCATATGAGGATACCATATGGGTATGTCCCTACGAAAATACATTAATATGTACACATAATTTCCATTCATATGCTTGCATCAGTCTCACAAAAGGGAACCTCTCCACCCCCAACACATGAAAATGTCTCTATCATTTTCATTGTGAAATTGGGACTGGTAATGCCCGGTCACCTTCTGGTACCATTTTTTTCAAAAATAAAAATACATTATCAGAAATTTATTAGTCCCTAGATCCTTCCATGGACCTTAGAAATGGACAGTTAGTGTTATGAGGACACCTGTGCATGACTATGCACAATATTCCTTAGTGGCTCTACATGTGTTGTGTAAAAAAAGTCCTATCAACCATAGAAAACTTCTTCCTCTAGAGAGGCATTTCATAAATATGTAAACCCTAATTGTTCCCATTCCCCATACCAATCCTTGGATTTTGAAACCCCTCAGGTAACGGTTTCAATCCTTTACCTCTTTTTCATGCCTAGACTTGGTAAATCAATTTTTATCAGACTTCCAAAAAAATGGTGAGTCGTTTCCCATCGTTTGATAAAAAGACTAGTAATCCTGAAAAATTCCATATAGAATGATGTTAAAATACACCACAAATCAACTCATCCTTACACAAACCAAATTTTCACTAGACTTGTCTCCATTACATGATTTAAATTGAAATTAATACCTTTTTACTTTTCATACACCACTTCTTTGAAATGAAACTCCTTGTGATCTTGAGAAATAAAAAGTCCCATGAAAATACCATGACCATCAAAAATGTAGTTTGAGTTTCATAAGGACACATCTTCTTGAATATGCACAATAAGCCCTTTTGTCTCTACATAATTAGCCCAGAGAAAATTCATTCCAACCAAAACCAAATTCATCATCGGGAGTGTCCTTTCCAACTTTTTTACACTTAAATGTCTCGCATGACTCTTTTTAAGTCTCGAATTTATAAATAACAAATTACAGTGAATAAAAATCCCTCAGTAACATATAAAAAATATTAGGGTTTTTTAGTCATTGTATCAAATTTGGGCCACCGCCCCCAAAACTCATGGTCAAAGCTGTTTGACATAAAACATTAGAAATGATTGTTCTGTTTGTGATACTTTAAACAACACATGAAAAGTGACATGGAACACACCTTGTTGAATACTCACAAATGGAACCCTACGTAAATGTTGATTATCAGCTCTCTAGATCTATATATTGTATGGTTTAGGATAGATATTGAGCAATCAAAAAAAGGGAGACACAAATATTTATAGGTTGATATCCCGAAATGGGTGGACTAATAATAAATCATGTTATACTCAGTAATCCACCATAATAACTGTCTTACGAAAAAATTTGGGTTATAATGGAAAATGACAGAAAAATATCAAGGGTCTTTCATGTTACCATAGAAATAGTCATGATGCACTTTTTGAGTCCCCTGTCCTAAGAAAAATTAGGGCATGCTTCAATTTTTTCAATTTTGTTACACTGGATCATGGTTAAAATGAATATACGGTGATGATTATAATATGAGGATAAAATGATGGAAAGGTTGGGATAGAAAAATAAGTTTATTTTATTCCATAAAGACATAGGTACATCCACAACTTTTTCTCTCTCTATTCTAGTATAGAAAAATAGTTACAAGAGTAGCATGGAAGATCTAAAAAGATTTATTATTGTCTGGTTCATGTTTGTCTATGGTGTAGTTGATTTCTGGCAGGGCTGTAGTCTCATCAGCTACACTATCCCACAACTCTTTTTCCTTCTCAGTCTAGTCATGTGTGGTCTTTTCAAACTCCTATAATAGTTTCTACCCCTCATTAACCACCACCTAATTTCATATCACTTCTTTCTTTATACATGTCATCTCTTGAATCATCTACTCCTGCTCTTAATGAAGTCGCTCCAATGAGGCCATTTCCTTTATCCTTTCACCCTATCACATTGCGGCCATCCAATCAGGGTCAATGGCCTCATCAAGAAGAATATTCTTGGGTGTTACAAGATGACCTTTGGACACATCAGAAAAAAGGAGATAATGGAATAGGTCAATTAATTCCATAGAAGAGACAGCCTACTTCAATATGTCATAAATACCATGATAATTGAACTCTCCAAACCCCATGACTGAAAACATGTAGTGTAATATGGGATGCGTTCTCATAATATATCTAAGTGGTTTTTGAGAAATCGAGCTCCATAATATTTCACCACAATTTCTCGTGACTAGAAGGAATGATGGATAGACCCTCCTGGTAGGTTTCTTAGTCATTCATAAATGAAATAACATATTTAGTAATGGGTACTACCATATAAGGCCTTGATCCAATGACCTCAATTCAACTCAACCCCTCAGCAGCCGCAACATTGGTATTATTGATAGGAGTTTGGGTTGAGGTATCAATAGTAATAAAAAATTATTGTGAATTTTACAAAAAAAATTACGAGTAAGACATGTGGGTATGAAAACTCCCCAAAAAGGGGTAGGAAAATGGTTAGAAATATATAAAACTATCCTCCACCTATAAGAGCTTGAATACCTCTGATCTCCATCATGGAATCATAGTCAGTTAAGTTAGTAATGTATCTTTGATATGTGATTGAGTTCCAGGGTCATCTAAAGGAACCCATGGCTTAGGATCATGCTCAACTAGGATGACATATTACAAAAGATCACTTACATAAGGTGTACCCATAAGTATAAAAATCCTAAAAAAGGAACAATTGGTAGTAATAAATTGCCATAACCCAGTATCATTTCATCCCCAGTGGGTTTATCCCTAATAAGAGTGCGATATGAATGCTCAATCAAGGTGTCGACTACCAATGATATCCCCTCTAAAAATGATGGATTTTTTTAGTTCGGGATATTTGATCTTTTTAGATTGGGAATACCTCATTTTTTCTCTAGTGATTGTGTCTCCCCATCAATCTATTTTATTACCATGAGAGTTTTTCCATGTATCTCAATAAGGGTGGAATCAGCACGCCTAGTCAAATTTTTGAATTATGAAGACTCCCCCGCTATTTTGGAAGACTCTACCTGATTTGAAACTGATTCTCTTTGAGGACTAGAAACCCTCCAACCTCATTAGATAGCCCATATTCTATAAACTACTTAGCTACATCCACCCTCAATATCTACCTCACTTTTGAGGGGTGGGATCTCAATATGTCTATTTAATTTTCTATTGGTTACTTATATATTCTTCATAAAGAGATGTGCATGAAAATTGGTCATCAAATAGAATAATTTTTTATGAAATCTAGTTAGATAGATATGGAAGTTACTTATAATCCCTTATTTAATGTGTATCAATAGATGAGATGCCAATCAACATTTCATGGTACACCATGGGGATGTCACTCAAATTGGTGGATCAAGTAGAACTAGTGGAAGAAAAATCCCCATAGTTAAATTCAAGGAATTATTCCATGTGATCAGTATATCAAGTATAACCTTCCACAGATACCCCGACACTTGAGGGAGAATGTTCCCCCACTGCCATACCCATATGTGTATACACCATATTGGGTATCATCTCCTATTCCACCTAATACTCCTATAAGAGTAAGGAATAAAGTATTGGATCCTCACCACAATGGTAATTAAGGTTGAGGTTAGAAAATATCATTACCTCTACTTCAATATCACACAAATCTGGTACCACTTCCATGTATTCTACTTGAACAAACTAGTATGATGTGTCCTTGGAAGAATAATGACAGGTGTACATCATGTTCAAATGCACCACTAATTCATGAGGATACTCATGAGCAGAAATAATGTTGGGGAAAATAACTCATCAATGTACTAAAATGTCAAAAGATTATTCTTGTATCATTTCCAAAATATCTTCATTAGAAATGTTTTCTCATTACTCATAAAAAACCCTCCAAGACTCCAGTAATGTTTTCATGAGAGTAATAGATAATGATAAAGGATCAGGTGGGGATGTATACATGGTTCTATTAACCATAAATGTTTCATATGGGCTTCTTTGGCCTTAGAAATCTCAAGGGATATACTCCTTCGAGTCTCCAAATGTAATAACAGAATTTTCCCTACTTAATCACAGATGGAAAATTTATAGTATCATCACCCCGGAAGAGTGACCACCATCAACATTATCTTCATCAACCACTATTCTCATTACGGTGAGTACTCGATAAGAGTATTTACAACAATTTTTCTGAGCACGAATCATGGTTTCAACATCTATAAGGCAATGATTAACACTTTTAGGATCATCATCATAAGAAATGTTAGCAAGTGCGGACTCATCGCCAAGATTGGTAATATAACTCACTTTATCCTGAATAAAATGCCACAAAGTTTGAGGGTATCAAGAATGAAATTATTAAAAAGTATTTATAGAATTACACTTCCTCTAAGACACATGAAATATAGTATCAAAGGTTATGGGTGTTTGGCATTGAGCAGCAGCACTGGTACCATGAGGAGTGAAACTCAAAACTCTCAAATCATTTATCAGAGGTTCAGAAACAAGGTAATTCCATGGATTTTTTCATGTCCTTGAATAACCAATGGTTTTATTTGGTTCCCCCTTAGCTCAAGACGCATTATAGATAGGGAAAATGGGAATTGGATCAGCCAGGTAACAATTTGGGTATGATCGAATCCATATAATGACATTTATTTTAGTGAGGGTGGGCGAAAATCCCAGAGAATCTCATAGCTTAATCATAAAATGTGTATCTTCCTAGGTATCCATTACCCTAGATACCAGGATATCATGAATTTTTTTCATGGAATCAACCGTTGAGAGAAGGGGGGCACATCATCTAGAAACAATTAAATTGAAAAACAAATTTTCAAGGCACATATCCCTCTTAAATATGTTCAACATTAATTTGAGTGTACAATACACCCTCTCTATGTGATAGGAGTTATTCATGCTTAAAATGGTCCTCTGATTCAACATTCACTAAAACACTAATGGGGATGAGTAAGGATTATATGTAAAGCAATCATGACATTAGAATCGGGCCATCAATTCTCATCCATTCTATTCATTCTTCTCATCTTGATTTTCCCCTTTATCTGATTCCATCATCATGAACTCTGTAAAACCTTAATGATAGATAAAAAACTACCACCTAGGAAACGTTTAGGATAATTGAATGTGTATCCTCCCACACGGGCTCCCAAACAACCCTTAATGATTTGGAAAGAGACACCCACCCTGGGAGGGGTTTTTGCCTCATGTATTCGGCATAAGATGAGATATATTAGCAATAATACTGGTATGGCGATGTTCATACATCTTCTAGTGGAATGAAGATCTGATATGATTAAGGTTTTAGCTTTAATGTCATGACTAGAATCACATAATGATTAAATATAGGTTCTCAAAAACATGGCTACGAAGGATTATAGTCAAAACAATTTCTTGACATCAATAACATGTTCCCAACCCTATTCTTGGACCTAACACTCATCCCTGAAAGACCTGTATGAACCTGTTCTCCTATGTTTGTCAATGGTTTGACATGACCTTGATAAAGATGAATGGGTTCCTTGACCACTTTGAGTAGCAATGGAATTAATCCAATCCAAAAAGGGAATTCATTTCTTCATGGGAGGTTCATTACCATTTGAACGGTCTTTTTTATTTTTCAAGTTTCTTAGAAAGGGGAGGAGTCTTCTCCTCATCATCCAAAGAAGAAGGGGGTGGTAGAAAGTAGTTATACATTTTTCTGAAAATGGGATCCCAAGAAATCAGTTGGATATCCCATAAAATAATAGCGACCCCCATGGACTAAATTAATGGTATTGGTATATGGGCTACATCTGCTTAGGAGCTACAGAATGGGAGTGTGGGTTTGATGAGAATAGTTTTGGGATACCCATACTGATTAATATACACCCACAAACTATAATTCAGTTAAGAATTCCTCACTTATTTTAAAAACCCTAAAAGGATACCCCTTATCCAAAGTAAATGAACCTCTAGAGAGAAGGTCCCATTTCAGCAACCAACTGTGTTGTTCATTCCTCATGGCCTTCTGTACAATGGTATGCTAGCAATGGGCCTTGTCAGCAGGCCCTCATCACGCATCCTTTAGCGATCATGTCTATAGTTCAACATGGATCTAGTAGTTTTATATTTTTGTATGAAGCATCCCATTTATGAAATAATAAGATGATGAATAACATTATTATCATGTATCCAATTTGAGGGTTTGTTGGACCGATGTGGTGCTAGAATTTCTGCATTAGATGTTCAGCCAAATCTCTAAATAGACTACCTATTTTATGTTTGATATTCTTTCTATCCCACACTAATATATTTACGTAATGATTTATGAAAAGGGAAAACACATATAAGATTATAAATTGAATCAATTTTGTATTTTCACTTCTCATTTTAGCTGAAAGGGGAGAAGGAGTGGAAGATGCAGCCAGGGAAGGGTTCATCTCATTTTTGCAGCTAAATTTTATATACAAAGAGAGTTAGCCTATAGAAATTTGAAAAGTACATATGGTATTCCACATACAGTAAAGCCACATGAATGAATGGGATGAGGAAGATGTCATCTATGAAATTTCATCTTGTGGAAGCTTGGAAGGTATTTTCATGTGATGTTTTGGCCATCAAACAATGAGTTTGAGGAAAAAGAATGTCGTACGCCGAGTCCCACTATTCCGAAATCCAAACTCACCAATATTGGGATCAATGAATTGGTTCTCGGAACTAAATAATGATTCACATCTGATGGTTTCCTTGAAGAGTTTTAGTATGTGGGATCAGGTGATCGTGAGAGGGCTACATGATTGATTTTTTTCGCTAAGTAATATGGTTGAGGAAAAATGACATGGGCCCCCTTTATATATATGTTGTCTCACTCTTATCTGTAAAACAACATACCACATACCAACTCAAATCCGGACTTCCTTCAACATCAGAAGAGCTTTCTCTTCATCACAATCAAACACCTTTGTGATGAGGGCATTTGATGGGTCTAAAAACATTGAAAAAGGAATTGAAATATCCAATAAAATTGGAAATGGAAGAAAAATAAAACCAAGGAATAATTGGTTGATACATGTATTGAGGACTGAATTATAAAAAGTGAAAAAAGTCTAACTGCAAAGATAGAAACCCTTCACAAATCACCACTCCACATGTAAATCTTATTCATGGAGATGACTATGAGGATAACCATTCGTAAGAGGAAAACATTGGTGACATATCCATAAATGCAGTCATTTGTGGGACATGGGAAGAAAAATTATCCCCACCCACTCCGTACCACATTAACTCAAATAGTTTGTGGGTCGGGCAAGGCCAATGACTTCTCGGGAAGGAAATGAAGTCGTTCCTGGGTCTGAGGTGGTGATTTTCCCCACCACCGACCATAACCCCATGACCTCTGCTAGAAATGATATTAGTAGGCATGGTAATGGGCATTGGGTTCTACAAAAGGAGAACCATAGCCTTGTTACAATGAACAGGCAATGCCGGTATCTAGTTCCCCATGACCCAATACATTGAGTTTGAGGGGATCTTTGTAAAGGATCTACATTTTGGTGGATCAATGAATTATGGAAGAAATAGAGACCTCCATATAATTAGGACTAATTCAAAAATTCACTATAGGTAAAGACACCACCGCATAGAATTATGAAGTAAAATAAAATTACATTTTTAATCCAAGGACAGAAGACCATTCATGGGAATACTCCCCGAGAGGTGCAGAACCTTTAAACCCTTCACAACGAGGTGTATTTAATTTAAAAACATTATGTAGATAGAACTACACCCCATGTAGTAATTCACTACAAGGATAGAACCTAGCCATTCCTAGTAGAATGCTACACTAAATCCACCCTTGTATGCGAACCAAAATAGTACATAGACAGCCTCCTCCCCATCTAGAAACATGCTACATGGAAGAATCCAAATCCTACATGAGAACCTACCATGTGGAAGTGGTTTCCATATGGTGTTCCACTCCGTAGATTCAATCATTCCCATCCATCGCATTTGTAGTCCCTATGTCGGCTCCATCACAAACTAGTACAATGATTATAATCTTAGAGATTTTCCAAAGCTTTGAGACCCATATGATAAAACCATTTAGTTCCCCAATATTTCCATTTGTGTTTACATGCCCATGGTAAGCAGAGACATGTTGGTTATCCCAACAGTAAGTCAGATAACAAGAATTTCCACAAGTTAACATTCCCATAGTAACATGGGATCTGAGCTTGGGTTAATCACAGGTACCTTCCCATTTTGGGTGGATATAGAGGGGATCACACATGTGTTTCCAATGAACAAGGAAGGAGATCCTTCCTCCCTCCCCCTAGGAACACAATTTAATGTACTCTAATTAAGGTAATAAATATACATTCTTACATAAGGATTCTCTCATGCTCTTCTCTACCCTCAATAAGGGTGTAACCGGATAGGTCACCTGATTTGACTATATAGGATAGGAAAAAAAAGCAGACTGGAACATCAAAATCAATTTCATTCTCCCCTTGGGCTCTAGTACCATCTATCAGCAGATGATGTTGGATGCATGATCATCATATCCACTTCCTCCTCAAGTTTCTCACACCTAGAATGACTCACATGGGATTAGAGTTTTGTATATTTCATGACATCTTCATAGTACCAAAGCATGTGCCTTCTCTATAGAAGTAAGCCCCAAAATCAACACAAATCATGGTCCATAACCATATATGTAATCCCCAATATCAACCGAATGCAAGGGACATATTTATATATTTTAGCACCAACATCAATACATCGAATGGGAATTACCCATACATGAAAGTCAAAACCTAAATCCAAATAGTCCTCCCAGAAAGTGTAAACCCTAATCAAATATCCATGAATGGGCCTCCTCCAAAGTATAATTCATATCTCAATCCGAACTATGAGGGGATGGATTCCCAAAGAATTGGGATACAAAGGAAGTCTCCCTGAGGTCAATACCCAAAATCCAACTCACCCTAATGTCTTATCATCCAAATGCACAGTATGGTAATAACTATACGAGTGATCATAACCCCTCTAGTTACCTTATGACATTATGGTATATGTCCCACATCACCCACGATTAGGAAACCATTTTCATGAGTGTCTTTTTTGTTTGACATTAAACTGCATGGTTTGGTCCTTTTCACTCAATCTTAAAAGGTCATGTGTCTAGTTAAGTGACACTGAACTAAATGGGTTCTGATTCTACTCATGTGGAAAAGCAGGAATACCATCTTCTAGGATTGATCCCATCATTAAAACAGTATCCATACCCCTAGATGATGATAAGATCCAGAGAGACATCCCTAATGGATTGAAAGAAGCATTGTCTTAGAGAACAACCAAATCAACCCTGATTTATATATAAAAGGGTAAAATTGATGGAAAAACTCGAATTCATGCAGATATATCCATCAATAGAGACCCATATACATCCATATAATCCCATTCCTATTCAAAATCATGATTAACTGTAACACTAAGGATATACCACATACACATTATTGGAAATCAACCATGAATCCTCAAACATATGAACATATATTAAATCTATTATAGAGTCCCAAAATAGGAAATAGTTCCACCCCCAATAGGACAAGATGATCTTGAGTTCACATCCTATAGAACAATGTGATTTCTTAAGTTTCATTGAGAAAATCACCCAATGAATGACTTCTTTCGGTATCAGGTCCATTAATTATAGATATGAGATTCGTTGGGTGTTACTGGCTCCTCAAAAAAACCTATGAGACTCCATAAAATATTTCATAACCAACACCAGTGATTTCACACCAATTAAAAACTTCAATTGAACTAATGGTACACATTCTCTATTAGTGAAAAACAATATCCTCTCTACGTCAAAAAACAACCAAACATAATAATCAAGAAAATATGAAATCCTTGATACCATATTTTTTAATCTACCCAGTATCATCTTTATCTCAATGAAAGGTGAAATTATGAAGTCTTATTATCAATTGGTGTCATACTCCCCTTTCATAAAAATCCCATCAACACTAATTTAAAAACTAACTAGATGGGTTGTTCTATACAAGAGAACATATTCATGGTAAAAAAGTAATTTATCATGCAAATTCAAGGGAAAAATCCATAATAGTTAGTAATACACAACTACGATATAGACTAATGGACTTACATAAACCCAAATATTTATATGCAATATAAAAAATTACAATGATCATGAATTAATATATTCATTATAAATTTTATTCAGAAAACAAACATCCTATAATCAACCACTATCAAATAGAAATGAATCACTTGTTATCATTTTTCAAGAAATAATTTAGTACTACATAGTTTCTAAGGATGAATAATAATAAAATTTACATTACACTTTCATTATTCCTTTCAACATTCCGTGTTGGAAATTTTTTAGCCAATTTTCATCATATCTGTTAATATAAAAGAAACATAAATCGAAGAAAATATATTGAACACTATGTTTTGAGTAAAAAGATGAACCATAAATAGATAATTACAACATCAATTCCAAAAATTCCACTTCCAAATAATTCACGATTTGTGTTATTATCATACTATTGACAATATACAACATTTCCCAATAAAAGTAAATCATGATAATCTAATATTGTTAAATAAAAATGATTATAAATCCCCTACCCAAATAATTTTAACATTATAAAAATATGAAATGCATGATATTGGTTGTTCTATGATCACTTATACCCAATGGAACTCATGATACATTTGGAAAGACCCCCTTGTAATTTCATTCAAAGGGCAACTAAAAATTTTTATTTCAATGAAACTAACTCTATTTTCATTTAAATCAATAACATAGGGAGAAAAACCAATCGCATAACAATTTAACTGGCATTAACAAATGTAAAATATCATAAAATAAGTGTATAAGGCCATGAAAACAGAACTTATTTTTTGTGAAATAGTTCCTCGGGTGTCATGGGGATGCAAGTGAGAAGAGATAAATCAAGTTATATATTAGTGGGTTATAATATTAATATAGGTATAAATATTAATATTACCCCAATGAAACCCCTATGATGACTCCATATCATGTTGCGTTTTGAATAATATTATGATGTATTATGAATGACCATGTAGTAAATGATAAAACCTAATAAATCCTTATCAAAATACTCACATTTCCCCCCTATAAATCAAGAAAACATACAACAAGGCCATAGTGAAACCTTTACACTATCACTGAATTGTCCCCCATTTAGAATATATAATTAAACCTGAAAATAAGGGCTCCATAAAAGTCTTATCCTACACTAATCATACCTCTTAAGAAACTAAAACTCATAAATCATCAACCTAAAACTTCACATCCCAACTCCAAATCCATTTATCAATGAACATATTTAAAACCACACTACATAGTAATTCATAGGACAACACTGTAACCACCCAATTCCATGTGAATCATTATCTCAACAAAACATCAACTCATCAATCATTTTTTGGACATGTCTAACACCACAGAAAGGGAAGTCTTATTAAAAACGTGAAAACAACACCCCATTATTTAAAGATAAAGTTTACTATAAATATTTTTAATTTCTTTCAAATCATTCTATACAATCTATACTATACTTATATAAAACATGATATATTATTGAAATATAATTATTTACTGTGACTATTATCACCTAGTCATTAAATATGAGGGTATAAATGGGATTAAACACATTATGAGATAAATATATAACGTCCCAAATCAATAGAAATGTATTAATTAATTATTAATAAATAATAATCCAATTTTTCAAAAATACATTTTAACTGTCAAGAATGATTTTTCATGATAGTGTTTTTTAATTTTTGAGTGAATTATATAAATAATTTCATAAAATTTAAGAAATTATATAGAAGAAAATTATATCATTTTAAAAATTATTATATAGGAAATAACATTGAATAAACTTTTGGATTGTTTTTTAAAAGAATTATATTATTTTGTGAATAGTGAAAATTGTTTACATTTTTTAGAGAACTGTAGTTTTTTTCTAATATTTTTCCTCGTATTAAAATGCTGTCATTTTTTAAGTTAAAAAAATGTATATTATTATAAATAAAACAATCATTTTTGTTATAGTTAATTTTATTAATGAATTATGTAGAAATATATTTTTATACATAGAATGGGTTTTTCTAAAAAAACTATATTCATTGTGTTTTATGTATTTGTAGTAAATATAATTCTTCCACTTCTCTAATAATAGTCATGAAAATGGATTGTATATTATTTATAACACCCCGAGCTTCCATGATACTCTTCTCATTTAATAATGCAATAGCTTGCATGGTACGCAAGTTCGAGTTCTAACACACCGCGACTAATCAAAGTAGCCGTTATGAATAGTAATAACCACTTTTTAAAATTATATAAATTTTATATTTCAAAATGGACTTCATTTTTGTATTCGTAATATCGAAATTATCCTAATTTTAATTTTTTGTAACTTTCTGAGAACTTCCAATTTTTTATGAAAAGTGATAAATACTTAAAACAACTTTTTTAATCAAAATAATTTATTGTGATAAATTATACTATTTAGTGGTTTTAAAGTATAATTAGAATATATTTTTACCATTTTATCCAATGGTGGTCATTATAATTAATTTAACATTGAAATTGGACATATAACAATTGCCAATCTTTTGATATAAATTGTTTCTTAAAAACACGCTATTTGTTGTGACAGTGGGAATTGATTATAAAATTAATTAATGCGACTTATATGTTTGGAATTTTGTAAAATAGACATCATTTTTGAATTCGGAATATCAATTATAGCTTAGGGTGAAATTTTGGCATTGTTCTGAAAAACTTCAATTTTTTATGAATAGTGAAACCACTAAGTGGAAGTTAAATAACTGATTTTTAGTTTAAATGAAATATTACCACTTCTGTGATTTGATTTTCAAAAATCAGACATACATGGTTGTCATTAAGAAGAAAAATTTGGTTCAATGAGATTAAAATAATTTTTTGGTGAATAGTAACTTTTAAGTTCTTAATCACGATTAGAGGTAATTAGTGTAGTTTAAGGTAAAAATAATGTTTTAATAATATGAGATGAGCTTGACACTTGTCCTAATCCTATTGGATGAGTCATGGCCGACCAAGACAACCCATGGGTCAACTTGGGGACCCCATGGAGCCACTTTGGTTGGAAAATGACATTAATATATATTTATTTAATGTTAAAATTAAATTGACACAAACATGAGTTGTTTTACTAAAACAGTTTTTAAGTGGTGTTACACAAGTCCACATTTTTACTATAAATATTAATTAGAAAGCTAAAAATATTTCCTACATCATAGTATTTTTTTTATAATTTTTAGACATTAAATAAGTTAAATTATTTATGACATCATGATGATGCAGCGATGACCTCATTAATTAACGATTTAAATAAAATGAGAAGAGAATGCAAAATCCAAGGCTCACACTTGTCCAAAGCCTATTGGATGAGGATATTTCGAACCCTTATCACCTTATCCTCGAATTATATAAGTGTGGGACCTCTAAAATCCGAAAATAATTGTATAATAAAGTGACTTTTCTTTACTTTCCAAGAGTGCCCCTCCTCTCCACTTATAAAAGGCCCCCACCTCTACCACCTCATTCACACTTTCAAGCCATTTGGCTCGGCCAAACTCTGCCCAAATACTCTCCCAACTTCCCCCTCTTACTCCTAGAAGCCTCACTTTGGGAAGAACTCTTCCCAAGGAAGCCTTTGGCTCAAATCAAAAAGAGTTACCCGATTATGAGGTAATGTCTTCTCTAATGTTGTTTGGTTTTATTTTTCTTCTCCAACCCCCTAAACTATTTTTATTAATTTCTTTTGTAACAACACCAGTATCCTAAATATACTAGGATGTTTTTATAAGAAGTATTCGAGCTACACTTACACACACCTACATCTAATGGTTAAATAACATACGGTTTCTGTGGATGGAGAATTTCTGCCTCACGAAACGATGATTGTTCAACACTCATATAACACCTTCAAAGGTGGCCATTAAGATGTCACTATATTTATATATGATATATAATATGTTTATGTTTTACTTATGCTTCTGTATTTCTCATTTATGGCACACTTTATGATTTCCATTATGGGTAAACGCGATAATTTCATTTTAGGAAGTGCGGACTACCGCCCCCTCAAAGTGATTTGAATCGTTAATACCATATGTGGGATGTATAAAGGATGGAGTAAATGGTATTATATGCTATATTATACTGGAATTATATTGTACATTTATATAATTATGATTTCATTCCATTAAATACGAAATAGAAATGAAAGTAGCGTTCATGCGTACGTACGGCTTACCGTCTCCATGAACGGTGCATTTCATTTATTACCTCCAAATGTTACGTAATATTATGAATGAATGTATATACTGGATATATACGATATATATGACATCTAAATCATGAATATAATTCTGGAGATAATGGATATTCTACCACATAAACAACTTGTAATTATAAGAAGTTTATTGTTGACTCAAGTACCAAAAATCGACAAAACGACCGTTATTAACTTAAATAATTACATAATGTTCATAACATTGTAATAAGTGATATAAAAAGAATAATGAAATTGAAAATGGTTCTTAATAAGGTAGATATTAACTCTAGTTTATTATTCAGGAGGTTAAAGAACAGTTGAGTCAAGTCGAACACGAGGTAAGGGAATTTCTTAACCCAACTTCCATTCTTTGGGTTAATCTCCTACTTTCAAATTATGTCATGATATTATTATGTCCTATTTTGTATTTTTTACGTTCTTTATGTGTACCTATAGTGAATACACATAATAGATCTATTTTATTTTAAAAATGATCCTTTTAAGGACTTCGTCTCAATCTCCTTTCATTGAGGCATATTTGGTTTTATACACAACTTTATTTTATACGGTGTATAAACCCCTTTGACTTTTACGTTTATTCAAAAAGAATCTTTTTTATACGAAGCGTTTTGCTAAACGACAAAAGGGAATGTTTATCTTTCCGTACTTATGCGGAGACAACGACTTCTCCACCACCGTGACCATTATTTGAGTTTCGGCTTCCTCTACAAGCCACCATTTTTTTTAATGAAAAATAAATAAAAAGTTTTAACTCTCTTTTATTTTGGTATTGAAAATGGTTTTGAAAGCATTTTTATTATATCAATGTGTTGTATTGATATCTTGTGATTGAAATGTTGAAATTTTATGTTTCCTTTATGCATGTTTTATGTGATACGATTATGTTATGTTTTATGATATGTTTAAACCTATTCATATGAGGAATGTATTGGACTTAATAAGTGACGGGTGGATCCCGCTATAGCTCCTCGATGCATCGGTAGGTATCATGAGACAACTAGACGTGGAATTGGCCGAAGCCCTTTCCCAATTTGATTTATGGTTTTGGCCGAGGCCTTAATCATTTTAGACGTCTTGGTCGAGGCCTTGACAAAATGTTTCAGAATGTCTGGCATTATACATTCCCTCAGTATGAAAGTGGTTATTGATATTGCATGTGATTATTCGACTAGTAGAATATCCATGCGAGTAAGTAAATGGCATTATCTAATTTTATTTTTTCCATATTATGTTGAAGTTCATGTTTAAAAGGCTTTTGTTTTAGTTATACATTGCCTTAAATGTTAATGTTTATTTATGAAAGCTTCCGCATTATTGTTATCCTTACTGAGCATCTGAGCTCACCCCTTTCAATGTTTTAATATTTTCCAGGATGTGAAGAAGTATTTTATGAATGACCTGCAGGGATAGTCAAAAGAGGATATGAGTGTGGACTATGAAGACTTTGTTATTAGTTTTTCACTTTATGATGTAATGTAACATTTATGAATGTATCTAGTGTTTCCAAGGCTACTAAACTAATCGGTCTTTCGAGACTTGATCTTTTGTGATCATGCCAATGTTACGAAGTAATGCACCGACTCCGGGTAGCTAGGGTCGGGGCGTTACAGTTGGTATCAGAGCCAGTTTAGTACTAACCTTGGAAGCTAGATTTAGATAAACTCTGATTAGATCAAATAGCCCGAAGATAGACTTTGAGGATTAGTATAGAAGAACTTCCTGGAATTTTGGTATTGTAGAGATGTTGTGAGTTTTCCGAGCAATACATCCCTGTCTGGATACGAGCAGGTAGAGGTGTCTCTGGCACAGATGTACCTAGGGGTAAAACCCGAAAACACCGCTTTGAGCTAGACTCAAATGGGAACTGGTGCACGACAACGAGCCTTGCTGCACTCTTGGTTACGACACTCCCGGGGGATTTGCTTAGGATAATTCTCATTTTCTTTACAAACCATTTAGTAGGGTTTATGAGTATATACTTCTTCAAAGAAAACATTCTTATGATTATGGATTATATCCATAAACCGTTCAATTTACATTAATTATTTTAAAAGTTTTGAATTATTCATTATAATTCATAAACTAACCTAGTTTATGTCATTGTATAGAAATGGTGCCCAGTAGAAGGAATGTGAACTCCAACAATACGTATGATCCAAAGAGTAAGAAGGATCGTATCTTTCACGGTATTAAGCCAACATTTCGAAGGGAAATAGTCTCCCATGTGTTCTCAACATATGAAGAAATAGTATCATGTGTTAATAAGATAAGTAAAGAATTCTCTGAGTCCTATGGCTTTGAAGCGAAGCAAGAGACGAAAGGGATGGAAGAGAGAATGATGGATAAAGGGATGAGGGGAAAGAAGAATTTTCCAATATGTGGTAATTGTGGGAAGAAACATCATGGAACTTGCCTAAAGGGAATGGGAGTTTGTTATAAGTGTAGAGAAAAAGGACACAAAGTGCATGACTGCAAGGGTAAGAAAATGGTTTCAAATGTACAATGCTTCTTCTGCAAGGATTGGGGACACTACGCAAACCAATGTCCAAATCATCAGAGTATGCCCCAAATGATGTTATTGGATAATAATCATGTTATGATACTACCACAGATGAGGAGTAATGATTAGAGTTCTTATGTTGTTATTAAAGAATTTTGTAATTTGAGTGTTGTATCAATGATGTACTGGTTATAATAATTATGGAGTATATAAGGATTGTACTGCAGTACTATTTCATCAAGGACTTGAGATTGTGTGGAACCAAGAAAAGTGACTCCACAATAGGTTAAATTTTTGGAAAATATATGGTTGAGAGAAAGATAAACCATAATATGGTTCTGATACCGAGATAGTGATTTTGGAATAAGACGTGATTGATTTGGATAAATTATATTGGATATTCTTAACTTCCTTGAAACTGATTGATTATTTGTATACATTTTTGGATAGAAGGAGTATATATAGTATTCTATAAGGAATAAGGGATCATGGTAATTCAGTATGTTTGAAAAGAATACATGATGAAGGTGTTCACATGTTGTTACATGGAAAAAAAGATCTTCATTATGTTTACCTTCCTTATAAAATTTGGATTGTGAGTTGGACAGAAGTATTTTGGATAACTATAAAGGTTGGAATGGATTAAGTTGATCTTTGGATAGTATTATTTAAGGTTAAAAAATTTATGAAGATTATTTTTGGAATATTAAAATACTATAGTTTTAGGAAAAGGACAACCTGCAGGGTGGGGCATAACCTGATGCGTCGGACAAAGCTGCAGGAATCGAACCCACAACTATAGTGCGACAGGCCTTTATTTCCTACCACTAGCCTACAGGAAGTCCCTGGTTATTACAAAATAATTTTACTAATCTAAATGGTATGTGTTAACATTTGGAACCTTATATAATTAGGATAAGTATAATATTTTTGGGTTCTATTATCTTTTTTAGTGAAAGGTGAGTTGAAGTTTGAAACTCTAATTGTCAAGCATAAATATATATATACCTATCTGTTATTCAATGAATAAATTAATTCTTAAACTTTAGTAAAGGGATATTAAAACAAAAAAATGTGTCACCCTAATACCTTATGTCTTGTTGAACTGATGATATTTTAAATCAACATAGATTGAAGGCTTTGAGGCCCTCAATTTGACAGTTGATTGTGATTGATGACCTCAATTACTCCCTATAAATATTTACGTTTTTCCTCTAATTATATGTCTCTAATTTCCACCAATGGTCTCCTTATCGAGATCATAATTTGGTGGTGACTTTCTTATTTCCATTTCCCTCTTATTAAGGCTAAATTTTATTAACCTTATTTCCGATGTGGGTTTTCCACAAAGGTATTTTCTATTTTCAACCTTTTATTTTCAAAGAAAAATTTCAAATTGCGAGGACGCAATTTATTGAAGGATGGGAGAATGTAACACCCCGAGCTTCCATGATACTCTTCTCATTTAATAATGCAATAGCTTGCATGGTACGTAAGTTCGAGTTCTAACACACCGCGACTAATCAAAGTAGCCGTTATGAATAGTAATAACCACTTTTTAAAATTATATAAATTTTATATTTTAAAATGGACTTCATTTTTGTATTCGTAATATCGAAATTATCCTAAGTTTAATTTTTTGTAACTTTCTGAGAACTTCCAATTTTTTATGAATAGTGATAAATACTTAAAACAACTTTTTTAATCAAAATAATTTATTGTGATAAATTATACTATTTAGTGGTTTTAAAGTATAATTAGAATATATTTTTACCATTTTATCCAATGGTGGTCATTAGAATTAATTTAACATTGAAATTGGACATATAACAATTGCCAATTTTTTGATATAAATTGTTTCTTAAAAACACGCTATTTGTTGTGACAGCGGGAATTGATTATAAAATTAATTAATGCAACTTATATGTTTGTAATTTTGTAAAATAGACATCATTTTTGAATTCGGAATATCAATTATAGCTTAGGGTGAAATTTTGGCATTTTTCTGAAAAACTTCAATTTTTGATGAATAGTGAAACCACTAAGTGGAAGTTAAATAACTGATTTTTCGTTTAAATGAAATATTACCACTTCTGTGATTTGATTTTCAAAAATCCGACATACATGGTTGTCATTAAGAAGTAAAATGTGGTTCAATGAGATTAAAATAATTTTTTGGTGAATAGTAACTTTTAAGTTCTTAATCACGATTAGAGGTAATTAGTGTAGTTTAAGGTAAAAATAATGTTTTAATAATATGAGATGAGCATGACACTTGTCCTAATCCTATTGGATGAGTCATGGCCGACCAAGACAACCCATGGGTCAACTTGGGGACCCCATGGAGCCACTTGGGTTGGAAAATGACATTAATATATATTTATTTAATGTTAAAATTAAATTGACACAAACATGAGTTGTTTTACTAAAACATTTTTTAAGTGGTGTTACACAAGTCCAAATTTTGACTATAAATATTAATTAGAAATCTAAAAAGATTTCCTACATCATAGTATTTGTTTTATAATTTTTAGACATTAAATAAATTAAATTATTTATGACATCATGATGATGCAGTGATGACCTCATTAATTAACGATTTAAATAAAATGAGAAGATAATGCAAAATCCAAGGCTTACACTTGTCCAAAGCCTATTGGATGAGGCTATTTCTAACCCTTATCACCTTAGCCTAGAATTATATAATTTTGGGACCTCTAAAATCCGAAAATAATTTTATAATAAAGTGACTTTTCATTACTTTCCAAGAGTGCCCCTCCTCTCCACTTATAAAAGGCCCCCATCTCTACCACCTCATTCACACTTTCAAGCCATTTGTCTCGGCCAACCTCTGCCCAAATACTCTCCCAACTTCCCCCTCTTACTCCTGGAAGCCTCACTTTGGGCAGAACTCTTCCCAAGGAATCCTTTGGCTCAAATCAAAAAGAGTTACGCGATTTTGAGGTAATGTCTTCTCTAATGTTGTTTTGTTTTATTTTTCTTCTCCAACCCCCTAAACTCTTTTTATTAATTTCTTTTATAACAACACCAGTATCCTCAATATACTAGGATGTTGTTATAATAAGGATTCGAGCTACACTTACACACACCTACATCTAATGGATAAAGAACATACGGTTTCTGTGGATGGCGAATTTCTGCCTCACGAAACGATGATTGTTCAACACTCATATAACACCTTCAAAGGTGGCCATTAAGATGTCACTATATTTATATATGATATATAATATGTTTATGTTTTACTTATGCTTCTGTATTTCTCATTTATGGCACACTTTATGATTTCCATTATGGGTAAACGCGATAATTTCATTTTAGGAAGTGCGGACTACCGCCCCCTCAAAGTGATTTGAATCGTTAATACCATATGTGGGATGTATAAAGGATGGAGTAAATGGTATTATATGATATATTATACTGGAATTATATTGTAAATTTATATAATTATGATTTCATTCCATTAAATATGAAATAGAAATGAAAGTACAGTTCATGCGTACGTACGACTTACCGTCTCCATGAACGGTGCATTTCATTTCTTACCTCCAAATGTTACGTAATATTATGAATGAATGTATATACTGGATATATATGATATATATTACATCTAAATCATGAATATAATTCTGGAGATAATGGATATTCTACCACATAAACAACTTGTAATTATAAGAAGTTTATTGTTGACTCAAGTACCAAAAATCGACAAAACGACTGACATTAACTTAAATAATTACATAATGTTCATAACATTGTAATAAGTGATATAAAAAGAATAATGAAATTGAAAATGGTTCTTAATAAGGTAGATATTAACTCTAGTATATTATTCAGGAGGTTAAAGAACAGTTGAGTCAAGTCGGACATGAGGTAAGGGAATTTCTTAACCCAACTTCCATTCTTTGGGTTAATCTCCTACTTTCAAATTATGTCATGATATTATTATGTCCTATTTTGTATTTTTTACGTTCTTTATGTGTACCTATAGTGAATACACATAATAGATCTATTTTATTTTAAAAATGATCTTTTTAAGGACTTCGTCTCAATCTCCTTTCATTGAGGCATATTTGGTTTTATACACAACTTTATTTTATACGCTGTATAAACCCGTTTGACTTTTACGTTTATTCAAAAGGAATCTTTTTTATACGAAACGTTTTGCTAAACGACAAAAGGGAATGTTTTTTTTCCGTACTTATGCGGCGACAACGTCTTCTCCGCCGCCGTGACCATTATTTGAGTTTCGGCTTCCTCTACAAGCCATCATTTTTTTTAATGAAAAATAAATAAAAAGTTTTAACTCTCTTTTATTTTGGTATTGAAAATGGTTTTGAAAGCGTTTTTATTATATCAATGTGTTGTATTGATATCTTGTGATTGAAATGTGGAAATTTTATTTTTCCTTTATGCATGTTTTATGTGATACGATTATGTTATGGTTTATGATATGTTTAAACCTATTCATATGAGGAATGTATTGGACTTAATAAGTGACGGGTGGAGCCCGCTATAGCTCCTCGATGCATCGGTAGGTCTCATGAGACAACTAGACGTGGAATTGGCCGAGGCCCTTTCCCAATTTGATTTATGGTTTTGGCCGAGGCCTTAATCATTTTAGACGTCTTGGTCGAGGCCTTGACAAAATGTTTTAGAATGTCTGGCATTATACATTCCCTCAGTATGAAAGTGGTTATTGATATTGCATGTGATTACTCGACTAGTAGAATATCCATGCGAGTAAGTAAATGGCATTATCTAATTTTATTTTTGCCATATTATGTTGAAGTTCATGTTTAAAAGGCTTTTGTTTTATTTATACATTGCCTTAAATGTTAATGTTTATTTATGAAAGCTTACGCATTATTGTTATCCTTACTGAGCATCTGAGCTCACCCCTTTCAATGTTTTAATATTTTCCAGGATGTGAAGAAGTATTTTATGAATGACCTGCAGGGATAGTCAAAAGAGGATATGAGTGTGGACTATGAAGACTTTGTTATTAGTTTTTCACTTTATGATGTAATGTAACATTTATGAATGTATCTAGTGTTTCCAAGGCTACTAAACTAATCAGTCTTTCGAGACTTGATCTTTTGTGATCATGCCAATGTTACGAAGTAATGCACCGACTCCGGGTAGCTAGGGTCGGGGCGTTACAGTTGGTATCAGAGCCAGTTTAGTACTACCCTTGGAATCTAGATTTAGATAAACTTTGATTAGAGCACATAGCTCGAAGATAGACTTTGAGGATTAGTATAAAAGAACTTCCTGGAATTTTGGTATTATAGAGATGTTGTGAGTTTTCCGAGCAATACATCCCTGTCTGGATACGAGCAGGTAGAGGTGGCTCTGGCACAGATGTACCTAGGGGTAAAACCCGAAAACACCGCTTTGAGCTAGACTCAAACGGGAACTGGTGCACGACAACGGGCCTTGCTGCACTCTTGGTTACGACACTCCCGGGGGATTTGCTTAGGATAATTCTCATTTTCTTTACAAACCATTATGTAGGGTTTATGAGTATATACTTCTTCAAAGAAAACATTCTTATGATTATGGATTATATCCATAAACCGTTCAATTTACATTAATTATTTTAAAAGTTTTGAATTATTCATTATAATTCATAAACTAACCTAGTTTATGTCATTGTATAGAAATGGCGCCCAGTAGAAGGAATGTGAACTCCAACAATACGTATGATCCAAAGAGTAAGAAGGATCGTATCTTTCACGGTATTAAGCCAACATTTCGAAGGGAAATAGTCTCCCATGTGTTCTCAACATATGAAGAAATAGTATCATGTGTTAATAAGATAAGTAAAGAATTCTCTGAGTCCTATGGCTTTGAAGCGAAGCAAGAGACGAAAGGGATGGAAGAGAGAATGATGGATAAAGGGATGAGGGGAAAGAAGAATTTTCCAATATGTGGTAATTCTGGGAAGAAACATCATGGAACTTGCCTAAAGGGAATGGGAGTGTGTTATAAGTGTAGAGAAAAAGGACACAAAGTGCATGACTGCAAGGGTAAGAAAATGGTTTCAAATGTACAATGCTTCTTCTGCAAGGATTGGGGACGCTACGCAAACCAATGTCCAAATCATCAGAGTATGCCCCAAATGATGTTATTGGATAATAATCAAGTTATGATACTACCACAGATGAGGAGTAATGATTAGAGTTCTTATGTTGTTATTAAAGAATTTTGTAATTTGAGTGCTGTATCAATGATGTACTGGTTATAATAATTATGGAGTATATAAGGATTGTACTGCAGTACTATTTCATCAAGGACTTGAGATTGTGTGGAACCAAGAAAAGTGACTCCACAATAGGTCAAATTTTTGGAAAATATATGGTTGAGAGAAAGATAAACCATAATATGGTTCTAATACCGAGATAGTGATTTTGGAATAAGATGTGATTGATTTGGATAAATTATATTGGATATTCTTAACTTCCTTGAAACTGATTGATGATTTGTATACATTTTTGGATAGAAGGAGTATATATAGTATTCTATAAGGAATAAGGGATCATGGTAATTCTGTATGTTTCAAAAGAATACATGATGAAGGTGTTCACATGTTGTTACATGGAAAAAAGGATCTTCATTATGTTTACCTTCCTTATAAAATTTGGACTGTGAGTTGGACAGAAGTATTTTGGATAACTATAAAGGTTGGAATGGATTAAGTTGATCTTTGGATAGTATTTTTTAAGGTTAAAAAATTTATGAAGATTATTTTTGGAATATTAAAATACTATAGTTTTAGGAAAAGGACAACATGCAGGGTGGGGCATAACCTGACGCGTCGGACAAAGCTGAAGGAATCGAACCCACAACAATAGTGCGACAGGCCTTTATTTCCTACCACTAGCCTACAGGAAGTCCCTGGTTATTACAAAATAATTTTACTAATCTAAATGGTATGTGTTAACATTTGGAACCTTATATAATTAGGATAAGTATAATATTTTTGGGTTCTATTATCTTTTTGAGTGAAAGGTGAGTTGAAGGTTGAAACTCTAATTGTCAAGCATAAATATATATATATACCTATCTGTTATTCAATGAATAAATTAATTCTTAAACTTTAGTAAAGGGATATTAAAACAAAAAAATGTGTTACCCTAATACCTTATGTCTTGTTGAACTGATGATATTTTAAATCAACATAGATTGAAGGCTTTGAGGCCCTTAATTTGACAGTTGATTGTGATTGATGACCTCAATAACTCCCTACAAATATTTACGTTTTTCCTCCAATTATATGTCTCTAATTGCCACCAATGTTCTCCTTATCGAGATCATAATTTGGTGGTGACTTTCTTATTTCCATTTCCCTCTTATTAAGGCTAAATTTTATTAACCTTATTTCCGATGTGGGTTTTCCACAAAGGTATTTTCTATTTTAAACATTTTATTTTCAAAGAAAAATTTCAAATTGCGAGGACGCAATTTATTGAAGGATGGGAGAATGTAACACCCCGAGCTTCCATGATACTCTTCTCATTTAATAATGCAATAGCTTGCATGGTACGCAAGTTCGAGTTCTAACACATTGCGACTAATCAAAGTAGCCGTTATGAATAGTAATAACCACTTTTTAAAATTATATAAATTTTATATTTCAAAATGGACTTCATTTTTGTATTCGTAATATCGAAATTATCCTAAGTTTAATTTTTTATAACTTTCTGAGAACTTCCAATTTTTTATGAATAGTGATAAATACTTAAAACAACTTTTTTAAGCAAAATAATTTATTGTGATAAATTATACTATTTAGTGGTTTTAAAGTATAATTAGAATATATTTTTACCATTTTATCCAATGGTGGTCATTAGAATTAATTTAACATTGAAATTGGACATATAACAATTGCCAATCTTTTGATATAAATTGTTTCTTAAAAACATGCTATTTGTTGTGACAGCAGGAATTGATTATAAAATTAATTAATGAAACTTATATTTTTGGAATTTTGTAAAATAGACATCATTTTTGAATTCGGAATATCAATTATAGCTTAGGGTGAAATTTTGGCATTGTTCTGAAAAACTTCAATTTTTGATGAATAGTGAAACCACTAAGTGGAAGTTAAATAACTGATTTTTCGTTTAAATGAAATATTACCACTTCTGTGATTTGATTTTCAAAAATCCGACATACATGGTTGTCATTAATAAGTAAAATGTGGTTCAATGAGATTAAAATAATTTTTTGGTGAATAGTAACTTTTAAGTTCTTAATCACGATTAGAGGTAATTAGTGTAGTTTAAGGTAAAAATAATGTTTTAATAATATGAGATGAGCTTGACACTTGTCCTAATCCTATTGGATGAGTCATGGCCGACCAAGACAACCCATGGGTCAACTTGGGGACCCCATGGAGCCACTTTGTTTGGAAAATGAAATTAATATATATTTATTTAATGTTAAAATTAAATTGACACAAACATGAGTTGTTTTACTAAAACAGTTTTTAAGTGGTGTTACACAAGTCCAAATTTTTACTATAAATATTCATTAGAAAGATTAAAAGATTTCCTACATCATAGTATTTTTTTATAATTTTTAGACATTAAATAAATTAAATTATATATGACATCATGATGATGCAGCGATGACCTCATTAGTTAACGATTTAAATAAAATGAGAAGATAATGCAAAATCCAAGACTTACACTTGTCAAAAGCCTATTGGATGAGGATATTTCGAACCCTTATCACCTTAGCCTCGAATTATATAAGTGTGGGACCTCTAAAATCCGAAAATAATTTTATAATAAAGTGACTTATCTTTACTTTCCAAGAGTGCCCCTCCTCTCCACTTATAAAAGGCCCCCACCTCTACCACCTCATTCACAATATCAAGCCATTTGGCTCGGCCAACCTCTGCCCAAATACTCTCCCAACTTCACCCTCTTACTCCTAGAAGCCTCACTTTGGGCAGAACTCTTCCCAAGGAAGCCTTTGGCTCAAATCAAAAAGAGTTACCCGATTTTGAGGTAATGTCTTCTCTAATGTTGTTTTGTTTTATTTTTCTTCTCCAACCCCCTAAACTCTTTTTATTAATTTCTTTTAAAACAACACCAGTATCCTAAATATACTAGGATGTTTTTATAAGAAGTATTAGAGCTACACTTACACACACATACATCTAATGGTTAAAGAACATACGGTTTCTGTGGATGGCGAATTTCTGCCTCACGAAACGATGATTGTTCAACACTCATATAACACCTTCAAAGGTGGCCATTAAGATGTCACTATATTTATATATGATATATAATATGTTTATGTTTTACTTATGCTTCTGTATTTCTCATTTATGGCACACTTTATGATTTCCATTATGGGTAAACGTGATAATTTCATTTTAGGAAGTGCGGACTACCGCCCCCTCAAAGTGATTTGAATCGTTAATACCATATGTGGGATGTATAAAGGATGGAGTAAATGGTATTATATGCTATATTATAATGGAATCATATTGTACATTTATATAATTATGATTTCATTCCATTAAATACGAAATAGAAATGAAAGTAGCATTCATGCGTACGTACGGCTTACCGTCTCCATGAATGGTGCATTTCATTTCTTACCTCCAAATGTTACGTAATATTATGAATGAATGTATATACTGGATATATATGATATATATGAAATCTAAATCATGAATATAATTCTGGAGATAATGGATATTCTACCACATAAACAACTTGTAATTATAAGAAGTTTATTGTTGACTCAAGTACCAAAAATCGACAAAACGACCGTTATTAACTTAAATAATTACATAATGTTCATAACATTGTAATAAGTGATATAAAAAGAATAATGAAATTGAAAATGGTTCTTAATAAGGTAGATATTAACTCTAGTTTATTATTCAGGAGGTTAAAGAACGGTTGAGTCATGTCGGACACGAGGTAAGGGAATTTCTTAACCCAACTTCCATTCTTTGGGTTAATCTCCTACTTTCAAATTATGTCATGATATTATTATGTCCTATTTTGTATTTTTTACGTTCTTTATGTGTACCTATAGTGAATACACATAATAGATCTATTTTATTTTAAAAATGATCTTTTTAAGGACTTCGTCTCAATCTCCTTTCATTGAGGCATATTTGGTTTTATACACAACTTTATTTTATACGGTGTATAAACCCCTTTGACTTTTACGTTTATTCAAAAGGAATATTTTTTATACGAAGCGTTTTGCTAAACGACAAAAGGGAATGTTTTTCTTTCCATACTTATGCGGCGACAACGACTTCTCCGCCGCCGTGACCATTATTTGAGTTTCGGCTTCCTCTACAAGCCATCATTTTTTTTAATGAAAAATAAATAAAAAGTTTTAACTCTCTTTTATTTTGGTATTGAAAATGGTTTTGAAAGAGTTTTTATTATATCAATGTGTTGTATTGATATCTTGTGATTGAAATGTGGAAATTTTATGTTTCCTTTATGCATGTTTTATGTGATACGATTATGTTATGGTTTATGATATGTTTAAACCTATTCATATGAGGAATGTATTGGACTTAATAAGTGACGGGTGGAGCCCACTATAGCTCCTCGATGCATCGGTAGGTCTCATGAGACAACTAGACGTGGAATTGGCCGAGGACCTTTCCCAATTTGATTTATGGTTTTGGCCGAGGCATTAATCATTTTAGACGTCTTGGTCGAGGCCTTGAAAAAATGTTTCAGAATGTCTGGCATTATACATTCCCTCATTATGAAAGTGGTTATTGATATTGCATGTGATTATTCGACTAGTAGAATATCCATGCGAGTAAGTAAATGGCATTATCTAATTTTATTTTTGCCATATTATGCTGAAGTTCATGTTTAAAAGGCTTTTGTTTTAGTTATACATTGCCTTAAATGTTAATGTTTATTTATGAAAGCTTCCGCATTATTGTTATCCTTATGAGCATCTGAGCTCACCCCTTTCAATGTTTTAATATTTTCCAGGATGTGAAGAAGTATTTTATGAATGACTTGCAGGGATAGTCAAAAGAGGATATGAGTGTGGACTATGAAGACTTTGTTATTAGTTTTTCACTTTATGATGTAATGTAACATTTATGAATGTATATAGTGTTTCCAAGGCTACTAAACTAATCGGTCTTTCGAGACTTGATCTTTTGTGATCATGCCAATGTTACGAAGTAATGCACCGACTCCGGGTAGCTAGGGTCGGGGCGTTACATTATTAGTTAAAAGGAAAATTCTTTTAATATGCCACTTCTATTTTTGGTCAACATGAATAGTAATCATTGTAAAAAAAATATCCACAGAATGTGTAAAATCTGTTAACTTTGGTTGAAATTAATATCATACAACTTCAAATTAATTCAAAAACATATGTATATTACATTTAATGATTCTATTTCATCCATAATCCTCATACAATTGAATATATGAAATTTTTCAGTATATATTTTATTTTTATCTTTACAAAATTTAAGTAAAAGATAAAGTAAAAAATGTGACTTTTTTAAATATATATAAAATTTTATGTTAGAGGTAAAAACACATATGTTCAGTTATAATAACCTAAATCAAATATTAATTATTTTTATTATCATGTTAATTTATTTTAAATTTTTAATAATTAAATAACTCTATTAAATGCATATGCAGTTCCCACACTGTGCTTGTACAAGAAGAAAAAAAGCATGTAAATGATTTTTAAAACCCAAAAGTCATTTTTATGAGTTAGTTAAAGTTTACTATGATTTTTATTGAAAAAAATATAATATTAGGTATTTTTAAAAATTTAAATTCAAATTCATTTATTGTCTTTTGGTTTTCAATGTCAAATTAAATGAATAGTTCAAAATATAACATTAATCATATTTTATACTAAATCATTTATTATTAAATGATTCTAAATACATAAAAATTTTAAAATTTTCATGTGAATGATTCATGGCTTAAAATTTCAACCAATTTCCATTAATGAGTCACTTTTCCTTTTATGGTATCATTCATAGAATGATATAAATTTAGAGTGATTTTTTCTGAAAACATTAATCTCTATAAATTTAATACATTATGTAATTCCTAGACGTCCCCTTCCCTCACTTATTAAAGGGTACATTATCTTGACTATTTTCCATATTTTTTTAATTTTATTGATCAAAAAATCTATTATATAATGTAATAATATCTTCTTTATACACACTTTATATAATTTGGTTTGTCCAAAAGACCTTCCTTTTCATGGCTAATGTTGTAACCCAATGAAGGTTCCTTAATGAATTAATATAACTCTTAACTGAGTGTTTTACATTTTCATTCTGGTCATAACTCTTATATATCTTTGGAATCCATTAAAAAATAATGTATTATATTTCCACAATATACATAATTGTTATTGTTATAATTGAAAACCCATTATCCCCCTTCTTCCCACTAATTTGAATATGATAATGACACTCATGAATACTATTTGACTACCACCTCTATGAAGTTATGTGATTCATTTTCCAATTATTATTTACATGGATTATAATAAGGATAAAAATAATGAATATATATTAAAGATATTATATAATAATTATTTTTTGAGTTTATTTATTATTCACCTTTCTTATATACCATTTATCAAAAAGTGAAAATTTCATTCCTGAGTATGTATGTCCTACCATATCCAAGAATAGTAAAAATCACTTTTCTATCTCTTCATTTTATGGATGAATCTAAACATATATGAATATATATATATATATATATATATGATGAATATATATATTATTTATATCATTCCTAGCATTTTGGACATTTTAAAACCATGATCAATGTTTATTTATATAGATTATCAAAATGAAATATTCTTCAAAAAAAATTTATTATCATCCAAAATAGTGATTTTAATAAAAAATATATAATAATTGTTGATAAGATATTATATATAAAAATTATATTGCCTAAAAAATATTTTTATGTTTGTATAATATAGTCATTATAAATCAATATTTATTATACACATTTCTGGAACATATATGATAAAATATGTGACTCAAGGTAATGGATTTATATTCAATCACATTTTAATCAGGATTGATTATATTGTAATTTAAATTTGAGAAATTATATGATCAATATCTTAAAAATTATTTTCTTTTGTCATCTATTATTTTTATTTCAATATAATATATGTTTTCCATTAATTATTCAAACATTAATTACTCTAGAGATTTAAATAATGTTTTTAATTAAAATAGGTGATGATTTACTATCCATTTTAGAATCATATTCTCTAATTTCCATATTATCATAAAAATGTTTCCGATAATGCTAGAATATAATACTATTATTAAATAATTTTTTAACCATGTTTTATTTCAAATAAAAAAAATTCAATTGAATATTATTATCATTTTTTGAATGATTTATTTTTTACTTTTTGATGATAAGGTGTATTGAATATTAATTTTAATAATCTGAATGTGAATTAAATTTCATAACATTATTATCACTCAATAAATAAAATATTCCATTAAATTTTCCATTATTCTATTGAAATGAATTTTTTTAATAATATTTTGGATATATTTAGATTTTAAATAAGTTCAAATTTAAATGAAATGGCCTTTTTCCTCAACAGATTGTATATTGATCGTTTACATGAGTAATTTATATATGAAAATATCCTTTGATGTTACTTATGATTTAATAAGAATATAATCCAATTATACCAACCCTATTTATTCAATGTATTATTTATGAGTATAAAAAAGATATATTTATGATCCCCATTTCTCTTCCATGAGTTTTACTATGATGAAATATTTATGAAACTGATTTTCATCATTGGGTAATTATATGATCATATAATGAATGTTTTATGATATTGTGGGACTCATATATATATATATATATATATATATATCATTATGTTATGTTTTGGAACATAATTATATCTCTCTCCAATTCATAAGATAAGTCATTAAATATCATGACATATCGTTTTCAAAGAAGGGTTTAATGATCCACTATGGAAAATAGGTATTGATTGATGATTCACTATAGGAAGCAAGTGGAGATGAATAATCCTTTATCATATGGGAAACAAGTTTTACCAACTGATGCACTATTATTTGATAGTCATAGTAGTTAAACGGGACAAATGTAATAGGTTTTATACATATGATGATGCCATAATTTTTATTGCAAATTCGTATGATTATGATCTGAACTTATGGTTCATGAATGATTCAAAATGATTACCACTTTTAGGATTTCTATGTTTCGAAATGATCATGTTGTATACCATGATTCATGATTATTTTCTATGATGGATTGTTTATGAAATTTTTGAGTCATAGTCATTAGCCCATACAATTTTCTAATGTTTTGTTTTTAAAATATCATTCTTTGATATATCTCATATTTACTAATACTGAGCATCTGATCTCACAAATTATTATTTTTTCTTCCCCCACATTATTAAGAATTTATTTAAGTAGGGTAAGTCAATAATGGTATAAATGAGAATATTATCAAAATATATGATGAATAATGATCCCAAATAATATTTTTATGTATCTAGTTTCCAAATACACTATACTATTATAGTTATAGAATGAATATTAATTTTTTTAATTCAAAAATAATTTATAACGGTGAAATATTTAGTTATGAAAAGCTTGGGTCACTTTAATTTGTATAAATGTGGGTTTAGTACTTTTTTATTATCAAAGAATTTTTTTAGAAACACTGGATATACAAATATGTCTATAATAAAATTATAATGATTGGGTAATGCCAATGGATAACCATGGTTAATCCTATAGTTTCATAGATAGTAAAAAATGGTTAGACATTAAGATATCTTATGAAATAATTTTCTAGCTTATAAGATATTTCCATTTATTTATTATAACATTATGCTTAAAAATTAGTTTTTCGTTTTATTCAATATCTATTACTAATGGAAATCATATTGATAATGACTGTGATATAAAATTCAATGATTTTCTGTTAGAGTAAAGAAATGTTATGGGTGATATAATGAAAAATATTATTGTTATGATCATGACACATTCTCATGACATGAATCATGATGAGGTTAAAAAAATTTATTATATGGAACATCATACTATTGATTATTATATGAAGAAACATCTACTTTCTTTTAATGGGCCTTTTGATTCACTATTAGATTAATAGTGGATTAACACCACTGAGAAAACATTGTATATTCTCATCTTCTTAGAACATGTAAATTCATTCCTATAAATTATTTATTTTTATGTTACACAAGATCATTTATGGAATGTTATTATTAATAATATTCTTGAGTATTTGTTGAATATATGGAATGGGAAGAGTTTAGGAGTATAATTTTATTTCACTACACAAAAACATGGTTTTAACGTTAGTATTTTTTTTATTTTCAGAATCAGTTAAAATGAGACTTTATTGTATGAGAGGCTTTAAAAAAATTTCACATAGGTTAAAATAAAATACATACTAAATAAATTTTTACAGAGTTTTTTTAAAATCAATTATGACTAACCGAAGTTATAATGTATTTTCAATGATGTTTCTACTAATAATACAAAATTAAAAATACATTCTCATATTAGTTTCTCATAATTGACATGAAAGATGTATTGTAAAAAACATTTCATGACATTTATATAATATTTTTTTGAAAAAGTATGCCATTGGTAGTTTTTTCACATCAATTATTCTGAAATAAAATTGTAAACCCATTTTTCGCATCACTTTGTTAGAAAAACTAACATAATATATCCATTTATAAAATGATTCTCTTTGGTTAGGAAATAACATATTTATGAAAATATTTTTTTATTTATAATTATATTAATTCATACTTCACAATAATATATTATCATTAATGTAAAATAGAAACAACATAAAAGAAAAACAAATAATAGATATAGAAAAAACATTGACATTATGAACATAAAACATGACAATGTATATTAAAAGTATACTAAAACCAAATCAGACCTATGAAATAATAGGACCTAAAATATTTTATGAGTTTTAATTATTTTCTATTATAAATACAATTGTTTTAAAAAAGATACAACTTTATAAATGAAATAATTCAACCTGTATTCTAAATGAAATGAATCAAAAAATAAATGCATTCTTTAGAACAAAATCTACCTTCTATAAATTTGTAACAGGACCATCTAAAATTATTTCAAATATAAATCTTTGAACATAGTATCAAAATTTTATTAGAACATATTTTTTATGAAAAATCTATTTAATTTTTTTATTAATTCTTAATTAAAATTTATATACATACAACCAAAATATAGTAATTGTAAATGAAAATTCACCTCTATTTATGTATTTTTTCATTTCACTCATCTTTTTTGTTGTGTCCCTAATTTAATCAAATTATCTATTTGGAAATAATATATATGAAATAAATTTTAATTTCATTTTTATTTGTAAAAGTATGAAATTATTCATATTTATGTGAACAATACATTGTTAATATGTTCTCACACTTCATAATGGATAGAGAATATCTAGTGAAGTGTCATCTATCTTGGAAATAACACCCAACATCTAATAGATAATTATATATAAAAATATATATTTTTGTTGTAGTTATATTATAATATATATTACACATTAGGATATATATATTTTTAACTCATTATTATAAGTAATTAGACAACAATAAATAATTTCATCCTTTTATAGTCATTCAACAATTTCTATTGTTATTACTGCATCAGTCATTATCATCTACATAGGTAAAAGAAATATTGGGTCCATAAATCCATATTCTATCATTATACCATACTACACATAAATTTTATAAGTATACCTAATAAAAAATTAACATTAATATAATGTTGAATTAAATTAACTAAATTGTATGATATAAGTTAATGGGTGTACATGGAAAAGACATGCATCATTTTGATTCCCATCTCATCTCCGGTTACATGCTCCCGGATATCACTTTTTAAATGGGTCACATTCATTTCATACCCATAAATTTCAGTTTCCATTTGAATTTTATATCATCAAATAATAGATTTAAATAAGGTGATAAGATATCAATACTATATCAAGTTGTCTCTGAAGTTATAACATCATATATTTGTGGTTATCTATACAATATGTCATTACCATTAAAGTATTCGAATATGAAAATGAAAAATATATAATCATTAAAATTTTAAAACATATTTAATTGTTAAATGATGTATATAATATAATATAAAAATACATTGATGGTAATTATTTTAACATGTCAATATAGAAAAACAAAAATTGGATCATATGATTTACAACTGCATTGACCGCATCTATAAGAAATTATATTTTTTTATGATCTATCTATAATATATATTACAATGAACCAGGGATTCTCTGTATATATTTTTTGGTGATGAATTATATCACCAATATAATATATCATTACAGATGAAACAATATGATACTAGGGATCATCAATCTGTAACTCCAAATAAATGGTAAGTTATAGAGGTGGAAGTATATGAGTTGGATAATTAAGAAGGGGTGGAGGAGTGGGTTGAGGATCCTGAAATTGTCATTCCATGTCTACAAACATTGACTGTAACAAATATCTGATCATTTTCTCCAATGTCACGTGAAAATTATAAAGTATAGCATCCAAATATTCTGTTTTGCTTTTATAAACAACATCAATTAAAGATGCATAATAACGGTGTATCAATTTTTTTATATACATATCAAGTACCCTCATATAGGATCTATATAAGGACCTGGAATTTCCATGTAATTTTTTTAAAATATATTAGAATTTTATGAGTCTACAAAAATTGACAGTGTATGATTCCAAGGCCCGGAGTGCCCGGAATGAATTTATGAAATTTATTTTAGGTACGTTCAGTAAACATGCGAGTGGGTTTTTCTATCTTTTGAATCAGTTCTTGGAATTGGAATCTCCGGGTACCATTGAACTCGTAGTGTTGGTATACTCTTAAAAATACTTTCACCTCGACCATAGTTGGTCGAGGATGAAAGTTATTTTCTGGGTTTTTCATGTAAGAATAAAATAAATATAAAAGTGTATGCCATTTTTATATTATTTGCAACACCCATAAGGGTGTTGTGAGGTGGGGTTTACTAGATATAAACCTCCATGTGGTAGTTGAGGTGTGGGGACCACCAAACCATAACCTCTCATGAGAGGATATGGTGGTGGGGACCACCCAAACCATAACCTCCCATGAGAGGATATGGTGGTGGGGACCACCTGAGATTAAACTCCCCTTTAATTGTAAGAAACTCTCAACCCCCCCCCCCCCCCCCCCATTAATGTGAAGGAGACTCTTGACTACCTCCACATTAAATTGTGCCAACTCACCACATTATTAGTCCAACATAAAATAATTGGCCTGACCCTTTTTAAAAATTAAGTAAAAGCATCATTGAAATTTCGGAAGATTCCTAATAAATGAACCATCATTAATTCCATGATGGTTACATACCTCTCCCCCTCTCCTATTTATATAAATATTGAGAAGAGGATTTGGGATGGCTTGACCAAGTGACGAAGCACAGGTAACATTCTGTGATTCCCAACACATGGAGGATTACGCTCTCAAATGAAGAACGCTCTACTGACGAAGAACGCTGACCTCCTTCGACCTTCTTCCTTGAGACTTCTTCTGATGTGGGACATCCATATATTTGACTACGAAGAACTGACCCATGATCCCAGAACTGGAGGTGTGTAGCGGAGGAGATGAATGTCAACAACTTCACCTTCTTCCTTCTTTCACCAATAAAGTCAAACGAACAAAGGTAGGGGTTTAATGGTATTTGTTTATCACGTTCCATGTACTCGCTTCTTCTCTTATACAGGATTGGGAATTATTGAATTAATGAAGATCATGGTTGAAGTTATTTTTTTTGTTCTTGTGAACTGTATGCTACCACTCTAAACACAGAGGGTACGGTCCAAACTAACGTGGCATGACCCCCCTCCGTAGTTCTTCTTTGTGGTGTGCTTCAGAACGAATGAAGGCGATGAAGGCGATGAAGGCGACGAAGGAAATGGTGCCACCGCCCGTGGCCACCACGACTAATGCCGCCCACATGACACTATGTCCTCTCGGCCGAATCGTCCCTACGCCTACCAGCCGAGCCACCCTAGCTGCACCGCCCGTAGGCAAAGCCACCCCGGCCGTGCAGCCCGCCAACCGTGCCCCCCGGTGGCCACGCCTCCCGCCGGCCATGCCACCGCGGCCGCACTGCCCACCTGCTACATCTCCCCAACTGCGCCATCTGCCAACCAAGCCTCCCTAGCTTACGCCACCCACCGGCCTCCCAAAATGGCCCACTCCCATTGCGGTGCCCCAGTCGAACCAGCCCTTGCCCCTCGAGGCGCCCCGTCCGAACCAGCCACGCCCCTCACGACGTCCCGGTTGAACCGGCCTGCACCAATTTTAGTTCCCTGGCCAAACCAGCCCGCACCCCTCATAGAGCCCTGGCCAAGCTGGCCCGCACCCCTCACGGCGCCCAATAAGAACCGGCCCGGTGCCCTGGCCGCTCCCCCGAGGTCGAGCCGCCCCACGACACCCACGGGCTCCGCGGCCCTCTCGTCCTACTGGACCTCACAGCAGATCAGGCCACATCATGGGTCGGTCTTGACCCTTCGGGTCTAGCTGGGAACCCTAGATCGGGTTGACCCATTCCAGTTCGGGCCGGGACGGTCTGATCGGGGCGGACCAGACCAAGGCCCACAATGACCCGTATACTTGTTTTCGCCAAATCTTTGGCACCAGACAACCTTTTGACGAACTGTCAATGGTGCTAGAAATCTTGGAGTGAAAAGGTCCCTTTGAGTATACTCCAATAGAGTTTTGGTTTGAGATTGGAAAAAATCTGGTTGGATTGAGCACAAATCCAACCGGTCCCCTGAAACTAAATGACTAATGATTCACACACCGGGTGTCCGATTGTCGCTTCGTCTTTAGAGTTGAGACCCCTTTGACATGGCAGACCTTTGTGATACTTCTTTGTGGGACTTCATGAAAGTTGGTGTATCGACCAGTAGCTTATGAAGAAGATCCTGCCAAAGACAAGCGAGCATAGTGCGAAGACCTAGTAGCTGGCTGAAACCTGAAGAATACGGATCGTTTTGACTCGGAGTGACTCTACAAGCCCAGTGGGGAGAGCCTTGGTGTCACGGAATACCCACAGTGGGGAGTGCCTTGCTATCGTGGAAGACCCACAGTACTCGACAGGATTATTACCTCATCATACAACGAGGTGGGGCTTGCTTGGTTATGCAGTAGAACCATGGTGTGGAGCACGCTTGATGATGTGGTAGATTAACGATACTCGACAGAAGGGGTACCTCAGCAATCCAAGGTTAGTGGGAAGCGTGCTTGGTGTCACGGCAGGTGCACTGTACTTGATAGAGGAGGAGTTCTACAGTAGCAGAGGTTTTGACAATGTGACTGGGGATGTTACTTGATACTACCCCTAGAATAAAATACTGGTTTAGATGAGTCAGTTTTTTTGTGTTTTCCTAATGATTGAAAAAGATCACATGATAACTTTGGTAAATGTATAGGCATATGCCTAAGTATGTTTATCTATTGATTTCAAACTTTTTGGTTTATCTTTGTTGGATTTTGTGAGACCTTGAGGGTATTGGGGTCCCTACTGGGTATCATTATACTCACCTCTGCACAGGAAATGCCTGCACCATATTGTGTTGGTTGTAGACAAAGGACAACGCTGACTAAGGCTAAGAGTACCAGGACTAGACGGTACATGGAGGTGGACCATATGGTGATTCAGTACACAGAGGATAGAGACAGACGTGGAGTACTGAGGAGGTGATTTGTACCTAACCTTCAGGTAGGAACCTCGGAGGACAATCCAGTAGCTGTCTTTTCTCTTTTATCAGTTTTATTGCATTTCAGTTGTACTAGTACTTTCTTCTTGGGCTTTTATTCTGGCCCCTTTATATTCGGCACTCTTTTGTTATATAGTTTACTTAGTGTTTCGTATCCATCTGTGTGCTTTCTCGTGCGTGTGTTAATAGGTTATAAAAGCAATTCCTTCCCAGTTTTATGGAATTACACCTTTGGTTCTAGTTACCAGCGATTGGCCTATGGAAGGTGGGATTTGGGTAGTCAGAGCACGGGCCTCGGGGGATAGGTCATGACAATCTAGGTGTTCATGAATTACTAATTTGGTAGCTAAAATACCCATCTTTGATTTCATCAATATTTTCTTACCTACAGTGATGTTTTATCATGAGATACGTTAATTTTGTCTGGTGACGTGAAATGTTCTTCATTTTGACCAACATGTTTTTTGGAGGCTTCAGTCATACTGGTCTTATCGACTAGGAATCTGGTGGTCTTACTTGGTTTGTCTCTAACATGTTCTTTGGCAGTGATAGTTGTTAAGCCTATGGTGGCCCATAGTGGTGACTCAAGTGGTAGAAATATGTCATCAATGGTTATAGTAGAATAAATGATGGAGCTCCCATAGTGTGGGAGTTAGCTTTCCAGTCTTGGTAGAATGTCATCATTTTGTGGTGAGTGTGACAACCTTCTGATGTAAAAGGATTTTTTTGACCTCAATACGCTTTGATAATCCTGATGGGTCATTAGAAAAATAGAACCCACCTATTTGGGGCTACCTGATTGAATGAATGAGGGGGTATGGATTCTTCCATCAGTACCAATCCTCACTCATTTTTATGGGTCCCATCAAGTTCTTCATCAAATAAAGGATCAGTTATTTCTTTATTGTATCCATATATATGTTTTGAAGGTTTTTTATAGTGGTTCTGGTTTTTGGGAATTTATGTCAGGTTTTATCTACAAACCTCTCGGTGGATCAGTCATGCATTATGCCTATGTGAATTTGGGATTATGATCCATAAACGTTCACCAATCAATATGCCTTAAAAAGAGGATATATAAATTAAAATTTAATTTCATTTGGTAAAGGTAACTACTACATATGAATATAAACAAAAAATTAAAAATGATAAAAAAAGTAGACTAAACTAAAAAAAATTATTCATATATGTTATATTTTAATAAAATTCTAACAAAATTAATTAGATATTTAATGACATATATGGATGAAAAAAATGTAAATATGGTGTTTGGATAACAAACAATTAGTTGAAAAATTTATAAATCAAAATATTACCTATAAATGTATATAGTAAACGAAAAGTCAAATTATAACTCAACAAAACTAAACCCATTTTTATTTTTATATTATAAATTATATAAAAATAATTATAACAACATTAATGAGATATTAGAAGACATAAAAGTATAATATCACATCTATATATGGTGTGTTTACATGGAAAATTATTTAAAATATTAAAACATTTTTACACACAAAAAAAGGTATAATGCTTGAATTTACTCTATATTGAAAAATATCTAATTTTATTTAACATATTAGATTAAAATTAAACATTTCCAAGAAAATCAAAAAAATAGATATGTAATGTAGTATTATACATTGTAAACAAAACAAAACAAATTTAATATACCAATAAGGATTGGGACCTAGCATGATTTCCCCCCCCCCAAATTATTAAAAAAGAAAAAGCAATACATCCCAAGAAAAAGATAGATCGAAACAACCCAAACCATAATAAAACTACATGTCAAAATGATATAAAAAATCAACATATCCACAATAATATGCTTCTCTAGCATCCACCATCTCCAATTTAGATTATAAATATACATGTTGCATCAAGAATGAAAAATGCATGTCCCTGACCCATTACTGCTCCAATGTATGTTGATATTTGGAAGAAAACGTGTCAAACCAACCTGGATTATGTGTTTGTGCTTGTGTATATTTCCTTTAATTTGATTTCATGTGATTTTTTTGATTACTTTTCCTCTGTGTTTTGAAAATATCCAACATTATATTATTTGAATTTTTGTGATTCTTATCACATTGGAATGATAATATATTTATCTATATTTTATTATTTAATGAGGAAGATTGAAAATGCTTATCTATTTCTCTAAAAATTCAATGAAGTTACTACTTAGGTTTTAAAAACACTTCATTTTATTGTTTTTAAAACATTTCTGTATTTATCTTATTTCCACTTCTACATTTATCCTATTTTCATGAAACTTGATTCTATGGCAAGATAAAGTGTTTATCTTCATTTCATTAGTTTACATAAAAGTATAAAAATATCATTTGAATGGAATTTTAATTACATGAAGTTATGCTATGTTGTTTTGTAGTAGCAGTTTTTCCTGAATTGTTTTTCTTCTGTTTTTTAATGATTTTAGGATTAGTAGATATCAGTTTTAATTGGTTATTTTTTTTGAAATATAATATGTTTTTCTACAAATAATCAGTTTTTTCCAAAGTCTGAAATGGCTGTTTAGAGCCTTTAAAAATACATTGGGTTTGTCAAGTCATTCGGTCCAGATTTTTATCTTGAAAGTATGGTTCATTTTTTCTTATAAAATTATGGTTCATTTTTATCTCAAAAGTATGGTTCATTTTTATCTCAAAATTATGGTTCATTTTTATCATAAAAGTATGGTTCATTTTTTATCTCAAAAGTATGGTTCATTTTTATCTCAAAAGTATGGATCATTTTTTTCTCAAAAGTATGGTTCATTTTTTCTTACAAAAGTATTGTTCATTTTTCTTACAAAAGTATGGTTCATTTTTCCTTACAAAAGAATGGTTCATTTTTTATTACAAAAGTATGGTTCATTTTTTCTTACAAAATTATTGTTCATTTTTTTATCACAAAATTATGGTTCATTTTTTATCACAAAAGTATGGTACATTGTTTATCTCACAAAAGTAAGGTACATTGTTTATCTCACAAAAGTATGGTTTGTTGTTCATAACCTATGTTACTGTTCATACCCTACGTTACTGTTCATACCCTACGTTACTGTTCATACACTATGTTATTATTCATACCTTACATTACGTTACTATTCACTCTAAAGTTACTATTCACTCCAAAGTTACTGTTCACTCCGAAGTTACTATTCACTCTGAAGTTACTATTCACTTCGAAGTTACTATTCATTCTGAAGTTACTGTTCATTCCGTGCAATTTTTTTAAAAATTTATTTTCTGAAAATATATGAATTATTTTTAATGATTTTTTTGGGAAAATACTCTTTAAATATAAGGATTATAATAAAAGAGTTTTTGATATTTTTGGTGCTATATTTAGAGAGAGAAATTAATACTGTTTTTCAACGTCGTTTGCAAGTAAATCTGGTCGTTTCAAAATTGTTTAAATTCAAATGTTTAAATTTAATTTCAGAATCTACTGCTAGTTTTTAGGAACTGATTTGAATTCATTTAAATAATTTTCAATGCATTTATTATTCTAGAGATTTTATTGGAAGACTTATTCAAAATATTTTGAATTCCACTATTAGATATTTATTTTATGGGAATAAAGAAGCAACAGTTCTGTTATTTTCATGGAGATATTTATGGGAGCTCTTGAATCAATTAATTTTGAATATCCTAAGGATTCAGAGCTGCTGTATCTGCTAGATATTTTTATTCTATATATATATCATTCTCTCTTGCAGGAAAAAGATGACACAATAAAAAAAGTGATGTGAACTTTGAATCCACTGTGCATTTGCAACGTCCTGTGACACTCTGCTTCATCACCAACTTGGTCTCTCAAGTACTGAATTAATTCTACTTCGACTGCAATTTAATTGATGAGATATTCTGATCTAAACCTCAAAAACCAGTTCCACCACATTATCTTCTCTTTTATCTAGTTCTGAGTCTGTAACACTATTTCTCATCTCTCACAGGCACTCTATTTTTTCGTTTATGCTTTTGCACACAAAAGCATTATTTGTTATTCCTTTTCCTTGGGTTATGACTCCCATATTATAAAGCCAGGATCATAGGGCTATGACTCCCTATATGTATAGTCAATACAGTTTGGGTTGTGACTCCCGGTATCTAATGTCAGGTTGTAAGGGTTGTGACTCCCCACACAAAAGTCAGTTTCATGGTTATCCCTCCACGAGAAAAGAATTTTGTAATTGGGTTACGATTCCCCTTTAAAAATAATTTTTAGTGCGCACGTATCTCTCACTGAGTAGAGAGGTATAAGAGTAGACTAGGCCCACTTTATACCGAACTACTGTAAAAAACATTCTTGCGTTATTTAATTTTTCCGTTGTTAATAAAATTTAATAAATAACTTTGATAATTAATTTTTTTGTTTAATATTTTTCATCTTGTCTATTCACCCCCCCCCCCTCTAGACCATCTGCCATTACGCTATCTGACCTAACAATTGGTATCAGAGGGAAACCTTCTTAAGAATAGTTTTTCTCTAACATTATATTTCTTTACACCAAATATCGGCACCATTAGTTATTCCTTAAAGAATTTGTCCAACTAATTTTTTTTAGTCTGCTTTTATATTTTACTATAATAACATATTCCTAGACATCACAGTCTAAAGATAAAGATCTTATAAGACAGAAGTATTGAACCCGAATGATGCTTGGATTCCTCAAAAGCCACCACATTTTGATGGAAATGATTATGGTTGTTGGAGATCTTGAATGGAGGCATACCTCAAATAGTTGAGCATTGAGCACTGGTCTAACATGTCAAAACAATACACACTGCCTGAAGATGATCCAGATACTCTTACAGGAATTGATGCAACTAGATATGTCTTAAATTACAAAGTTGTTAATATTTTATATTGTTCTATTAACAGAATTGTTTTTAGTCATGTGTCTGCATGCAAGACAGCTCATGAGATTTGGATGATTTTTCAAGTTACTCACCTTGCCTCTGACAAATTGATCTGAACCAAAAATGGAATGATTCGTGTTGAGTATCAAGACTTCAAGATGGGTGAAGATGAAACTTTAAACAAAATGTTCCATTGATTCACAAGCATTTTGAATGGAATGAATTCACTTGGAGAATCTCTGGAAAATACTATACTTGTTGGAAGAGTCATATGAGCATTACCAAAGAAATGGAATGCAAAGAAAGTTTCCATTGATAAAATAAAGAACTTTAAAGAGTACACACTTGATAAATTGATTGGATCACTATTCCAATATGAACTGGAACTGAAGAACATAGCTAATGAGGAGACAACAAAAAGAAAAGGTGTAGCTTTTATGTCTATAAATGTTATGTCTAATAATTATTCTGATCCTGATCTACAGGATATTGAAAAGGAATACATGGCTTAGATTGTAACTGGAGTCTTCAAAACCATTAAAAAGAAAGGTTACAAAAACTAGTTTAGTAGAAACCCTCAAAAAGAAAAATATAAGAGAGATAATAAAGGTGTTACAAATTACAATGCTTCAGATGTAACTGGTTATGAGTGCATGATGAAAGGTCATATCAAACTTGATTTCCCTAAACTAAAGAATAAGGAAAAATAAAAAAGAATGATAGAAAGGCATTGAAAACCAGCTGGATTTGTACTGAAGAATCTGATTCTTGTGAACAATCTGGAAATAATAAATAATCTGCTAACTTTTTTTTCAGGGCATCACTGGATAAGGTTTGTAATTATAGTTATTATTCTGAATGTTCTACTTCTGAATATGAATCTGATATCCCCAATGCTTTTGAATTAAATAAATAAATTTAAAGATTAAGAAAAGGTATTTTCAAAGCTGTTGATTTATATAATAAACATAAGGAAGATAATGAAAAACTTATTTCTGAAAATAAATTTATTTTACAAGAAAATAAAAATTTAACAAACACGGATTCTACTTCTCATTCAACAGTTTATGATAATTTGAAAATTTTTCTAGATTTGAATGATAAATTGAAAAAGGATGTTGAATGTCTTAAACAAAATTTATTTTCTTTTATTCAGGGTCATAAAAATATCATGAGAAGATTTCTCTGACTAAAACTGATAAAAATAAATATGTTTTTGGTTATGATAAAAGATTACCTCAAATGTATAAAACCTATTTTGTTAAAAGTAAAAATGTTTGTACTTCGACTGTTACTTTTTTTAAATGTGGTAGGAATGGTCACTATGCCAATGACTTCTCACTTAGATTTAAACAATCTTTGGGATTTACAAAAACTAATATTTCAGAAACCTTGTTATCAAGAGTACCTTAAAATACATTTTTAAATTATGTATGGGTACCTAAACATTTTATTACTAATCATATTGGACCCAAAGTAGCTTGGGTACCAAAGTTTTCAATTAATTGATTTTTGTAGGAAAAATTCCTTGGATGTATCAAGAACGACATATGGTACATGGAAAGTGGATGCTCTAGGCATATGACCGGAGACCCATCAATTTTTACCTCATACAACACATGTGAGAGACTCACTATTACATTTGGAGACAATTCCAGAGGCAAAGTAATTTTTTTTGGTAAAGTTGGTTTTTCAAATTCTACATTTATTTCCAAAGTTTTATATATTGAAAGTTTAAAACATAAGTTAATTAGTATATCGAAAATTATGTGATGATGGAATGGATGTTAAATTTCAAAATGATAAATGTTTAGTTTTTAAAGATGATACTTTATAATTTTATGCTAATTGAAAAGATAATATTTATACTATTGATTTTTCTGAACTAACTATCCAACATGTAATGTCTTTGAATGCTGTAAAGAATGATTGCATACTTTGGCACTAATGTTTAGGTCATGTTAATATCTAAATGTCGTATAAGCTCTCAAATCATGATAATGTTTTACATCTTCCTTCTTTGAAGAAAGAACAACTTCATATTTGTGACGCATTCATGAAAGGGAAGTAATACAAAAAAAATTTGACCTATCAGTAAGATATGTACTAATAAGCCTTTACAGTTAGTACATCTTGATTTATTTGGTCCAACTCAAATTTATAGCCTTGGTGGAAATTAATATACTTTAGTTATTGTTGATGATTATAGTATATTTAATTGGGTATATTTTCTAGCTCATAAAAATGATACATTATCTAAATTCAATGCTTTCTCTAAATTAGTTCAAAATGAAAAAGGTTGTTTGATTATATCTATTCATAGTGATAAAGGATTTGAATTTCATAATTTATATTTTAGAAAATTCTGTGAAAAGAATGGAAATTTTCATAATTTATCTGCTCCTAGAACACCATAACAAAATGGTGTTTTAGAATGGAAAAATAGAACACTTATTGAAATGGCTCAAACTATGTTAAGAGAATATAATCTGCCTAGATATTTTTGGGCTGAGTCTATTTTTGTTGAATTTTATATTTCAAATAGAATTCTTATTAGACCATTGATAAAGAAAACTCCGTATGAATTATTAGACCATTGAATGTTATATTTCAAAGGATAATTTAGATAAATTTGAAGCTAAACATGATAAAGGTATTTTTATTGGTTATTATAACAATAGTAAATCTTATAGAGTTTATAATAAAAGAGCAATGGTTATTGAAGAATCTTTTCATGTTATGTTTGATGAAAATAATGTTAAAATAAATTCTAATTCTAATGTTATTGATGATGAGTTTAGAGATTTTAATTTTGGTGAAAATTTTCCTCAAGATAAGAATGATTTGATTAAGGGGGAGAATACTCCTTCTCAACCTGATCAAATATCATGGAAGATTCACAAAGATCATACTTTTGAAAATTTAATTGGCAATGTTGATTCTGGTGTCAAAACCAGAAATTCTATTTTAAATTATTGTGCCAATTCTGCTTTTATTTATGATTTTGTTTTTGTTAATATTAATGATGCTTTAAAAGAAATAACTAGATTGTTTCTATGCAAGATGAATTAAATTAGTTTGTTAGAAATAATGTTTGGAATTTAGTAGAATTGCCTAAAGATAAGCAGGTAATTCGAACTAAGTGGATCTTTACAAACAAGCTGGATGAATCTGGACAGATTATCAAAAAAACCAGACTTGTTGCTCAAGGATACTCTCAGGAAGAAGGTATAGACTTTGAAGATTCATTTTCACCAGTTGCGAGGTTAGAGGAAATTAGAATTTTGTTATTTTTTGAGTGTTTTAAAGGTTTTAAATTATACCAAATGGATGTAAAAAGTGATTTCTTTAATGGTTTTATTACTGAAGAAGTTTATGTTTCTCGACCCCCTGGTTTCAAAAATGAAGAACTTCCCAACCATGTTTTTAAATTATCTAAAGCTTTATATGTTCTCAAGCAAGAACCTCATGTTTGGTATGAAATAATTTCATTATTTTAATTAAAAAATTGTTTCCAGAAAGGCAATTTTGATCCTAGTATTTTTATTAAAAGATCTTATGATGATATTTTAATTTTTCATATCTATGTTGATGATATAGTTTTTATGTCATCTAGTGAAATTCTTTGTATTGATTTTTCTTTATTGTGGTCTTTTGAATTTGACATGAGTTTAATGGGAAAATTAATTTTCTTTCTTGGACTTCAAATTTCTCAAAGGAAATATGGAATTTTTCTTAATCAATCTAAGTATGCTAAATATTTAGTTAAATGATTTGTTCTTGATTCCTCTAAACCCATGAAAACCCCTATTGGTACTAATTGTAAATTAGATAGTTATACATCTAGTAAATCAGTTGATTTTATAGATTATAGAGGTATCATTGGTATCTTGTTATATTTAACTACATCTAGACCTGATATCATTTTTAGTGTTTGATTATGAGCTTGATTTCAAGATGATCCTAAAGAAAGTCATATTGAAGCTGTAAAAAGAATAATTAGATATGTTAAAGAAACTATTGATTCTGGTTTATTTTATAAAAAATATTACTGTTTCAATTTAACATCCTATTCTGATTCTGATTTTGGAAGCTATATAATTGACCAAAAAAGAACATCAGTTATGTGTCATTTTCTGGGGAAATGTTGAATTTATTTATCATCTAAGAAACTATTATCTGTTGCTTTATCTACTGTCGAAGCTGAGTATATCTCTAATACTAGTAGTTGTGCTAATAGTTTATGGATTAAGCAAAATTTATTGGATTTTGGTGTTTATATTGATAAACTACCTATTTATTGTGATAATACATCTATATTTTCTATTTCTAAAAACCCCTTACAACATTCTAGAACAAAACATATTGATCTTAGATTTTATTTCATTCGAGATCATGTGAATAAAGGAAGTATTGTTTTAGAATTTATCCCTTCATAAAATCTACTTGCAGATATTTTTACAAATCCTTTAGACTCTACTCAGTTTGAGAAAATTAAATTTTCTCTTGGTATGTTGGAATTTAAAACTTTATTTTGAATTTGTTTAGGGGGAGCATGATTTCACTTTTTTTTTATTTACAAAAACGAGGAGAGGTTTTTGGAGATAAGTTTTGGTGAGAAATAATTTGGTTTTAATCATTTTAAAAATTCATTTATGGTTTCAATATTTTGGTTTTGTAATCAATCAAAAAGGGGGAGATTTTTTGTGCATGTGTGTATTTCCTTTAATTTGATTTCATGTGATTTTGTTTGATTAATTTTCTATGTGTTTTGATAATATATAACTTTATATTATTTGAATTTTTGTTATTATAATCACATTGTAAAGTTAAGATATCTATCTATATATTATTATTTAATGATTAATTTTGAAAATTATTATCTATTTCTCTAAAAATTTAAAGATGTTTCTACTATGGTTTTAAAAACTCTTCATTTCACTATTTTAAAAAAATAGTATTTATTTTACCGAAACTTCTACATCTATCTGATTTGCATGAAACTTGATTATATGGAAAGATAAAATTTTAATCTTGATTTCATTAGTTTACATCAAAGTCTAAAAATATCGTTTGCATGGACTTTTAATTACATGAAGTTATTCTATGCTATTTTGTAGTAGCAGTTTTTCTAGAATTTATTTTCTTTTGATTTTTAATGATTTTTGGATCTGTGGATGTCAGTATTAATTTTTTATTTTTTTGATGGAAATATAATACATTTTTTTACAAATCATTAGTTTTGAAAAAAGTCTGAATCGGCTGTTAAGAGCCTTTAAGAATTCATTTAAGTTTGTCAAAACTTTCTATCAAGATTTTTATCTCAAAAGTATTGTTCATTTTTTCGTACAAAAGTATGGTTCATTTTTATCTCAAAAGTATGGTTCATTTTTATCTCAAAAGTATGGGTCATTTATATCTCAAATATATGGTTTATTATTTATCTCAAAAGTATTTTTCATTTGTATCTCAAAAGTATGGTTCATTTTTATCTCAAAATTATGGTTCATTTTTATCTCGAAAGTATGGTTCATTTTTTCTTACAAAAGTGTTGTTCATTTTTTCATAAAAAAGTATGGTTTATTTTTTCTTTAAAAAGTATGGTTCATTTTTTCTTACAAAAGTATGGTTCATTTTTTCTAACAAAATAATGGTTCGTTTTTTATCAGAAATGTATGGTTCAATTTTTATCACAAAATTATGGTTCATTGTTTATCTCACAAAAGTATGGTTTACTATTCATACCCTATGTTAATGTCTATACCCTAAGTTACTCTTCATACACTACAATACTGTTCATACCCTACGTTACTTTTCTTACCATACGTTACGTTACTATTCACTCTAAAGTTACTATTCACTCAGAAGCTAATATTCACTCTGAAGTTACTATTCACTCTGAAGTTACTATTCACTTCAAAGTTACTGTTCTTTCCAAAGTTACTGTTCATTCCATGAATTTTTTAAAAATAATTTATTTTCTGCAAACATATGGTTTATTTTTTAACGTTTTTTTTGTGAAAAATCCTCTTTAAATATAAGGATGATAATCTATGTTTTTTTAATATTTTTGTTTCTATATTTAGAGATAAAATTTAATAACGTTTTTCAACGTCGTTTGCAAGTTAATATGGTCGTTTAAAAATTTGTTTAAATTCAAATTTTTAAATTTATTTTTAGAATCTGTTGCTAGTTTTCAGGAACTGATTTGACTTCGTTTAAATAATTTTCAATGAATTTATTATTCATGAGATTTTATTGGAATACTTATTCATAATATTTTGAATTCCTCTATTAGATATTAATTCTACGGGAATAAAGAAGAAACGGTTCTGCTATTTTCATGGAGATATTTATGGGAGCTCTTGACTTAGTTAATTTTGAATATCCTAAGGATGAGGAGCTGTTTCACCTACTAGATATTTTTATTCTATATATATATATCATTCTCTCTTGCAGGAATAAGATGACACAATAAAAAATAAAAATTGCAATGAACTTTGAATTTCCTGTGCATTTGCAACATCCCGTGACACTCTACTTTACCACATGCACGGTCTCTCAAGTGCTGAATTAATTCTGCTTCAACTACAATTTCATTAAAGAGACGTTCTAATCATAACCTATAAAACCAGTACATGTGCTTTATCTTCTATTTCATCTGGTTCTGAGTCTGTAACACTACTTCCCATCTCTCACACTCACTCTATTTTTCTGTTTATTATTTTGCACACAAAAGCATTATTTGTTATTCTTTTTTCCTCGTGTTGTGACTCTTGGATTCTAAATTCAGGATCTTAGGGTTGTGACTCCCTATATCTAAAGTCAAGACTGTTAGGGTTGTGACTCCCGATATCTAAAGTCATGTTGTAAGGGTTGTGACTCCCCACACAAAAGTCAGTGTCGTGGTTATCCCTCCACTAGAAAAGGATTTTGTAATTGGGTTATGATTAACTTTTAAAAATCATTTTTAGTGCACACGTATCTCTCGCTGAGTAGAGAGGTATAAGATTATATTAGGCCCACTTTGGACCGAACTATTATAAAAAACATCATTTCGTTATTTATTTTTTCCGCTGCTAATTAAAATTAATAATTAACTTTGATAATTATTTTTTTTATTTTTAATTTGGTCTATTCACCCCCCCTCTAGACCATCTTCCATTACGCTATCCGGCATAACATTAGGATCACTTGCCTTCCATTTATATTCCTTAAAATATTCCATAATAGTAATGTACTTTGAAAAATTATAATAGTCTTTCCTCGTCCTCATCTTCGGGCGAGCTTAAATAGATCCCTCAAACACCTTCTCACTCCCATGTGTAAGGAAATCACTAGCTGAGGCTTTATCACCACTTCAGGCCTAATATCTAATACTTTCATTCATGTTGTCAACATTAGTTTATTTTTCTAATCTATCAGAGATTTGAAAACAACTATGGAGTTTCTGAATTTTCCTCCTGGATATAATCCTTTTTTTTCGCTTCCAAGATCCACATCTTGTGGAACCTGTACTAACAGGTCAAATACACTATGTTGTACAAGACTATCACCCATGAATTATGGATCCACATTGGTGTCTTCCAAAACCATATCCTCCAAATAAGATATTTATTAGGATAACCCTTTTATACACCACCTAAACTAACTGCATGACCTAATCTTGATCAACACATATAATCTTGTGTGCCTACCTCTAGACTAGAAGCATGTCCTCATACCCAACACCTGACTATCTTTCCCCATTCCCAAAACATACAGTCAAGGATAACTCACTTTCATCAATACCATCCACATTCCAGAGACAACAAACAAGGTGAATTGCCTTTCATCATTCCCTACATTGACATTATGAACTGGCTTCTTTCCCACATACATATCACTAGAAATCTAATGCATTTATAGGGCTTGCACCTCACCCCCAAATTCCTAGTACAAATACGTTAACGAAATCCAATAATATCCCCCACCACATCAAGCACCAAATCAGAAGAATCCTAAACTAGGGACATCACTTGAACCATACTCTTCTCATTCCCAACACAATCACACTTCTCACACCTAGCACAATCATTCAAAGGAAATAGCTGCACATATTCAGCATCCAAATGCCTCTCTTCATTTCATGAACTTGGAACCGAAAAACTTTCCTCATGTCCAGCATCAATGTGATTCTCGTCACTCATATCAACCGGCAGTGGAGCCACCACATCAAGGGTAGTCTCAATGTGCCCCTCTACTGTAACCATCTCCTGTTGCATACCCTACTACACAAGACTAAGCTCCCAAAAGACAAAAACTTCATTCTTGTCACTCCATACGAAACAAACCATATGTATGATTTTCTCATTCATAGTATATGTTATTATTTCCATTTATGTAGGGATCTCAAATGTATCATAATCATCATCATGTTGTTTCATAACAACAGAATTCTAATTTTTCCTCATAAATAGATAAAAAACTAAAAATCATATTGAACTTTATTTGGAGATTGCGTATTTTAATTTAAAACTCAAAAATTAATTACCTCTATGATGTCCAATAGAGCAGAATTATTATTTAAACCTTTGTTTTTTCAATATTTTCTATGAAATGAATATTCATTTATTTCATACCCTAACCATATTATAAGATTTCAATATAGGTTTCACACTAACCAAGTCAATTTTTCTAATGCATCTTATCTACCCAACACATTCACTTTAGAGAATGGGAATTTGTTTTTTTATGCACAATCAAAATCAACATATCATTCTTCTTTGGATAAATGTTCTTTAACAAATTAATATTATTTTTTACATGTTTCTTACCGTAATCTTTTTTAATCAACATGTATAAATGTTCCTCATTTAATAGTTTACATATTAGTAATTTTATTTTCAATCCATAGATACATTTTACACCATAATTGATTTGTTTATGGTAATATGTAGGCAAAACAGTGTGTTCAACAATAGTTTTGTTTCTGGTAAAATTCTTTATAGCCTTCTGATAAATATAATAATAAAAAATATAGTATTGAAGTCGATATAGATTCTCAACACACCCCTTCATGATGTTCATATAAATATTAAAAATATAAATCCAACGTTGACAAAAATTCCATCTATTAATTATTTCTCTCCCTAATAGACCATTATATGAACCTTGATATAAAATAATGTTTTTGGAAAATATATTTCTACCCGAAAAAGTATAGAATCCAATTAATTCCCAAACATTTTAATAGAATTTAGATCAACACTCTTATTAATAATTTAATTGAAAAAAATAAAATACATTAATGATAGATAATATAATATGGATGGGATATATTCCATACAATGAAATTGTATGGAGTTGGATTGTTGTGATATTAGAATCATGATATTTCATACCTATAAACCTCATAGATTTTAGGAACATGACTATTTTAAAATTTAATGAATAACTCTGCTCCACTTTGATATAATGAAGATAATGAAAAAATAAATATTTATCCCTCTTGGAAAATGTGTGAAAATATGGAAGAATGTATGTTCAACATCCATCAGAAGTGGGAGATGACTCTAAATTCATTCCCTTTGAGAGTAAGTCCCGTAATTTATTCAATTCATATTTAGTATTTTTTAAAATTCAGAAAATTTTCTAGAAAAACTATCACATATGTTTTTCTCCAAATGTATAAAATCATTTTTATGTTTAACCTAAGTATATATTCAATGTGTTAAATCAAAATATAATTACCATTTTTTCAAATATGTCAATAATTATATTATTTTTGTGTCTTTCTAAATGTCTAATCAATTTTTTTTCACCATCTCAAACTATTGAATGGTTGATAGAGGCATTGAAAAAAATATGAAATTCTATTGAGCCATCAAATTATTTTTTAATCATCAATAATAGATATCCTTAGACAAAAAACCACTGAAGACCAATGTTAAATATTTTTCATTGATGCTGTTTTTTATAATATGAAATATTTCATTCAAAAATTGTATTATATTTAAACCCTATATCACTGTATATAGGAAAATTACAATATTTTGTGAATTAATTTATAGTGAACATAATCATTACGTGCAATTGAAAATGTTCCACTTTATAAGAATCATATACCCAAATATGTTCCTACCATAAATTAATGAAATCATCAATTAATGGTGGAAATAAAAAATGAATATCATTTTTGGGATGTTTTGGTAAATAGATGATTAAACCCAACATGAAATATTTTCAATTCATACAAAATTCCATATAATGTTGGAAATTTTCAATAAAATAGACCATAAACTTTGTTCCCTATTAATGATTCAATATTGATTCATTATATATATCCATAACCTTGGTATAATATTTCTTATTTCATTTCCAAATGTTGGAAATAGTTTATCAAATTTTATCCACAATAGAAAATCATATGGATGATGAAAATTTTCATCATAAATAATCTCATCTGTATTCTATCATAACCTTATCTCAAAATATAATTTTACAAATATAAATTTAAAATTATGAATTAAATCATATTAAGCAATGTTTATTATATTGAGTCTTTGTAATATCAAAATCATCTTATGATTTTTCTATCAACTTATACCATGATATCCCACATTTAGGAAAAAATGATCAAAGTTAAAATATCTTACTATATAAAACACATTCATTCTGGAATCCATGAATTTTCTTGACCCCAAACCAATCATCCATAAAATGTTCATCGTTTTATAATGTTAATTTTAAAGATCCGTGTATTTAAGAAGTTTTTATTTTAACATGTATTGAAACGCTATAAAATTGTGTCACTCCATCTATTATTTTTAAGTTAATCTATGTTAAGAATCTTAATAAAAAATTACATACAACCCAAATATAATGGGTTTTCAGCATCACAAAAAAGATGCTCAATTTTCCATTCTTTTCAATTTCCTCTACATTTGTATCATGAATCATTTCATCAATTTTAATGATACATACCAAATTGAAATTCATTTTCTTTAGTAGATCTAGAATTATGAATAATTTAACTATACTAAAAAGAAGGGATGTAACATGGATTAGTCACATGAAAAAATAAACTTTCTTTAATCTCTATGCCTTTAATAATCTTCATGTCTAAATATTTTATTAATGGATATAAACAAATATCACATTTTTGAATATTTTTTAAAATAATTACAAGAATCCATTGACACCTTCTTCATATTCAACACTTGTTAGAAGTTCCATAATCAATCATAGTCTCACTATTATCTATAGAAATTAAAAAAATTAAAGGTATTTTTTAATATTTTCTATTTTAATTTCAAATTTACTTTTATAAATATTAATACACATTACAAAAAATATTTCCTAAAAAAATAAAATAAAAATATTTGAAAAAAAACCTAACATTGAAGATATATAATTATCATTATTTAATATAAATATAAAAACCCATTATTAAAAAAACTTAAAACATAATTACATTATCATTCTTCAAATAAATAAAGGAAATTAATTGAAATATCATTGTTTATTAAGAAAATACAAACTATAATATTAAAATTATTGTTCATTTTTAAAAAAATATCTATGATTTATGAATAATATTAACAAAAAATATAAATAGAGAATAAAAATCGACATCATTCAGAAATGGAAACAAAAAAATAAAATTTCAAAAACCTTCGATGAAAAAAAATTGAAATAGTAAAAAACTATAAATTCATATTGGAATCTAGATGGTTGAGAAAGAGACACCACTAATAAGATAGTGTAGGTGGTTTATGATGAAGGGTGATGGCGGGTGATGATGAAGGATACCAACTGAAAGATAAAGAGATATCAATGTAAAATTGGAACAAAAATGAAATGTAAAATAACATGATTTCTAGGTAAATTGAAATAATAAACTCTACCAATAAATTAATTTTAGAACCGTGATGATTGAAAAGATGACAAAAATGTGATGAAGCCACCAGAGGATGCTAATAATGGGGTGATAGTGGTGGATTCCATCTTAATGATAATTTTATATAAATGGAAATGGGATCTAAGAAATAGATACATTTAATGAATGTAAAAAAAAAAGAAAACATAAACGAGATCACTAATTTGAAATCTGAATTAGGAGGAGAAACCCAAATTGTATAAAGCATGACTAATAGGCAACAATGTGTGACCAGTACTGTCAGATGTTCTACTTATTAATTTTCCATTCTTTTGGTTTGTGAAGTCATAATCAATTTCTTAAAACATTTTTTCTAAATTGTTATCTCTCAGGTGTTTTGTAATGTTTTCTAAGAAAATATTATCTTTTATCATACCTAGAAAATAGACAAATGTATTACTAAAATATAGATATTATTCTTCAATATGATTATCATAAAGATTATGTGTCCCATTAAAGGGACCTACCATTATCAGACCCAAATATATACATTTGTATTATAAATCATACTAAAAAAAATTTCACTATCAAACAGATACTAGTCCTGATAAAATCGTATTAAAACCCACAAGGATTATCATATGAAGCTTATTAAGGATGTCCATCAGACTGACTAATGTTTATAACAATAATAATACATATAATAGATTCTATTGTAAGGAAACTATTTATCTTTTTAGTTGTGCAAATATATATGACATTGGACATTCAGTAACTATGATCTATCAAGCACTACCAGTTCGAGGTCATTTGAAAAAACATAAAACTGTGACCTTTTAGGGAATACCTATAAATTCCATGTTATTTGAAGAGTTTAGACATGGTTGATTACATTCTTTCTCATTTTTTGGAAGAATACATATCATTAACTTCTCATTCAAAAAATTTATTTCTTTAGAGAGTTGTCTTATTAAATAATCGGTCTCAGGTTACATACTTAAGAGATTTTTTAATTGTAACTTCATCTGATAATTGTTATGATCAAGGGATTCCATGTATTGGAATATGAGGAATGTTGTATATTGGATTGAGGGGCTCCAAGTATTGGAAGATAGATCTAATCATTGAATCTAAGGATTTGGGGATAGTAATACATATGTGAATCTGATCATTGGATCAATTTCTTTCTCAGTAAGGAAATAAAGGCATTACTATAAGTATAAAATAGTGGGTAGATTTAGTTAGCTGTATTGACGATATTAATCTTAATGTTAAAGGTAGTAAATATTTTTAACAATATCTTGTAATTAATTATAAATTTAATATATTTAATATATTATAATGGCCCTGCAAATTAATATATGATTTTATAAAAAATTATCCTTCACATAAAAACCAAGGATCATGAATTTTAGTGTATTTAGAAGAGTATATAGATAAATAGAATTAATGAAACCAAAGTAAAAAAGATATATTTAACATTTATAATGAGCTCCAAAAAACCCTTTGAGACATTACATATGCTTATCATAACCTGGGGAATAAATGAAAAAATGGTTAACATTAAATCCTAATAACTAATTAAAATAATAATAAATAATATCATGTGGTTTAGAAGGTTGAACATGATGACATAAAAAATCATGGAACATGAATAATTGTCTGAAATAATATCATATAGAAAATGGGATCATGTAATCATGAAATGATAGTAATATTGAAGAAACATAAAACATGACCTATGAATGAGTCAAGGCTTATTGCACATGGAGGATCATGATTCCATGCTAACAACCAAGACAATATCATATAGAGCATGAGTTAAGGCTAACCACTTTGACTGTTGCACATTACATCTCAGCAGATTAAACATTATGAAATGCATTGGAGAACTATATGGTTTCACCTATAACAACATGTTCATGCATATTTGAGACTAATGAAGTATCATACATAAGAAATGAGATGTAAATATATGGGTTACCCATGGGATGAATTAATTATAATAATCATGTCAAAAGGAATATTAAATAATGTAGGGAATTTCATTATAAAAATTGGCATAGATCATATTAAATGATGTCAAATTATTGTTAAATCTTGTAAAAATATTGTTTAAGCATCCTTATAAATAAATTTTTTTTTGCGGTTTAAGGAAACTATTAAGGCGTCTTTTAAAATGGAAAAAAGAGTTTTTTTTATAAAATTAGTAATAAAACAATATAGTTATCCATAATAAAATGGGTGATTTTTGAAACATAAATGTGGATTAAAAAATATTATGCAGTGCACTTTAAAATGGTTAGGAAATCGGTATGTTCCCATAAATCAGGCTTGCTTATCCGGAAGATTTGAGAAATGACCCTTTATAAAGCAAGTATATACCCAAAAAATATGGATGAAATGGTGTGGATACATGATTTTATAACATATATACTGAATTTATAATATTTATATAAAATTAAATAAGAGTTGCATTGCAGTACATATATATAATGTGTAACCTGAAGGGAAGAATATAGGTTTGGAAATAATCATTTACCATATGTACGAAATCATTCTTCACTTGAACATAATATCATGGATAATAAATTTAAATACAATAATTAATTAATTAATAGTGTCTTATACATGTGTGTCATTTAGTATAATTTTATTTAGTTCATTTATGTTATTTATTATTGCTTATAAGATACAATTTTATCATTCAGTAGTGTTTATTTCCTTGGTTTTTATGATCAGTTTACTTGTATACTTGTATAAAAGATCATGTAGAATGGAGATAGTTCTCTAAAATTGAAATTATATGTCTTTAAAAAACATAATAAATATTAGTTTTTCCTATATATTATTTTTTAATATGTTATAAGGATGAATCATTAGATAAAACTTTAATGATAGTTGTTTAGATTAATTTGGTGGTTTCTCAATCATCAGGAACAAGTTTTCTGCTATTATTTAAAATATATTATATAAAATGGTTCAAGAACCTTAAATAGGATGCATAAAATAAAATATAATATGGTTGGACTGTAAAAAATGGTTTTATAATAATTCATTAAGGGAGTAAGGTAAATTTAAAACCAGTCGTCCCTGAATGCGATAAATTGACACTTCACCGATGATGTTTTCATATTTAGAAAAAAGTGGTGATGAGAAAGGGTTTCATTTTTAAATACTCCATTAACATGATAAAATTAATGTATATATATATGATACTAGAGTCCTTTTGTATTTCTTAAAAATGGATGTTGGGAGGGAATAATAAATGAAATGAATTTTGAAAATAAATTAATGAAAAAGAATGATGATTTTAAATCTTAAATTTATCCACCTTGTGAACCTTGTTGGGGAAAAGGTTTGGTTATTTTTTAGAGACCAATGGCTCTTGTATGTGGGGGATATGATTATGATGTGTTTTGGAATGAATTTTTACAAGTACCAAATCATGAATGGTGTTAAAAAATGTGGTAGTGAGGGGTGATATTTATAGTGGAAGAGAGGGGTGTTTTGAATTATTTTAATTATTTGTTTATTGTTTTTGCTCAATGAAACAATATTGTGCATTACTATGAATAAATAAATTAATGATTTCATTTGAGTTCAAATAATTGGTTTCATACATCATGAATGATGTTAGAATTAATTAATTTGTCCTAAAATGTTAGTTACTGTAAATTATAATATTTCACTATTCATCTAAAATTCATCTATTTTGGGAAAACCCCAAAAATTTACCCAATAAATTTTTCAACATGTATAATTCACAAATGGACACCATTTATTGAAAAATATTTATAAAGATTAGAAATTAAATTTTTTATTAAAATAATCATTTACATAAAAAATAAAATAAATAAATTTATAACTAATTTTATAACACTCTCAAAAATTAATTATGGCCGCATAAAATTAGGTTATAATCATAAAAAACAATGTCTAAATTTATGAATCTATTTTATAAAAAAAAAATTTCTTTTCAATGATTATATTAATTATAAAATTATAAATAAAATTTCAAGATTTATTAAAATACCTACAATTAATTTGTTATATTCAATACATTTATTTATGTATACTATGATATAATTATATCATATATTAATATATAATATGGATAAATTTTATTTATACTTTCATAGGGGAGTTACTATTCAATTGGATGAGTTAATATACTTAAGGGTCACATTACTTTTTGATCGGTCATGTTACTATTCCATTATTTTAGGTTCCTTTATTCCTATAACAACTATTTATTTAATTCATTATTCATTAAAAAAGATTTTATTGTGTTAAATATGTTATTTTCTGTTATTCATACTATATAACATAATTAACAGAAGAGAAAAATTCATTTAAAGAATTCATGTTCGCTAAATTCTTCCCCCTTTTGACAATTGTAACTAAAAAATTCCAAAACTAAGGTGAAAATGGCTGAGGGTAGTTCTCCATCATTTCTTCCTATGGTTCCCATGTTTCCACTTAGTACATATTCTTCATCTATATTACATTGACCATAGGAGTAATCTTTTTTCAAAAAACAATATCTCTATATTCTAAGCTTCTCCTTGGTTGATAATCATAAGGTAGATTATTTTACTACTTTACCACATCTGAATTTAGTACATGTGTTGGATTTTGTATATACTAACTCAATAGGGAAAAATGAAATACATTATGTACTTGAGACAAGGATTGTGGATGTTCTAGTCGATAGTCCACAACTCCAACATGGTCACGAATCTCGAAGGAACTAATGTACCTAATACTATTCTTTCATTTCTTCCCAAATCTAAAGATCCTATTTCATAGAGATATACATATAAATACAATGTCTCAAAACATAAATTCATTGTATCATCAGTTATTGTATGCATACCTCTTCTGTTGTCTTTGGGTCTCCTTGATGTGTTGTTGAATTGTTTTCACCTTTTTCACTATATCGTTAACCATTTCTGGTTCTAGAAGCTTATCTTCATCGACTTATACAAAAAATTCTACCCTTATATATCTTTTAAAATAATGGGCATCATATGGAGAAATTTAGATGCTTGTGTGGAAATAATTGTTGTTGGAGAAATCATCCAGAGAAAGATGTTGGTCCCATCCTCCATTTAAGTCCATGAAACATGCTCTCAAAATTTATTCCAATGTATGAATAGTCCATTCATATTTTCTATTATATTTAAAAATATAGGCCGTAATCATTTGATATCATTTTATATATCATGTGTCTGATATTTCCATAACAAGGAGGTTAATCTAGGATGTCAATCAGATTCAAGTGATATTGGTACTCCATGAAGCCTTACCACTTCTCTGATATATATCCATCAATGTTAATTTATGGAAAACATCTCCTGAATTTTAATAAAGTGTGATATGTTTGTAAAATTATCCCTAAAACCCCATATATGGTTGTTTTCTATTGATGTATTTGTAATTCTACTTACAATTTTCAGGGTGATGTTTTCCCATTTCCACCGTAGTATGGGTAATAGTAGCTTCATACCCATATTCTTTTTCATTTCATCCATCACTTTATAACATACTAATAAAATTGATGTAAAATTAGTGATATCATTCTTCATATTATCCAACCAATATTTATATCAGAGATCTCAATACATAATTGTGATCCCTGGGTTGATAGAGAATATTAAACTATGTGTGACATTAAAAATTACATTCTTTATATCGGGATCATATGGTACACATGCCAATGTCCCAAATCATAGGAATATGTCGTCATCAATTGTGAACTCATTGGATTTCCCTTTTCTAATAGCTTTAAGAATTTTTAGAATTTCCACGTCATTTCATTTAGAATCCATTATTTTCTTTATAATTTATGTTTGAGTAATAATTTTGGAAAGGTTTTATGATGTTACTTCCTTTAAGATTCCCACGTCCATCCTTTACATGTCTAACAAGATTGGAACCTTCTCAATTCTCATTATTGTTAAAGATGCATGATCCTTTCCAATTAGATCTTCTGTAAATTTATTTTCATCACCATGATGGTAGTGTATTATGTATCCATAATCCTTATTAAGCTATAACCATATTTTTGGGTCATATTTAGATCATTCAATGTGAATAAATTTTTGAATCTCTTATAATCTATTTATATATAAACATCTCCCAATAGAGATAACTCTTCTAGATTTTCATTTCAAAGATCACAGATGCCTACTCTATATCATGTGTGGGATATAAATGTTCATGTATTTTCTAATTCCGTGAGGAATAAGCTATCACTTTATCATTTTTTATTACTAGTCAACCTAATTAATTTATGAAGAATCATTTTAAACTACAATAAATTCCACACATGTTGGTAGTGTGAGCACTAGTTCAATGATAAGGCACTTTTTCAACTCTTAAAAGTAGTCCTCAAATTAATAGGTCTAGAAATTTTTTCTCAAATCTAAATTTGCTTGGTTGGGTTATAATGGTGTGATAATTTCATCACAAATCACCAATAATACCCATCTAAAACATGGAAACTAAGGATCACCATTACATATGTTGGACTGGTCCACTCTTTGATTTCATTTGTCTTAGAAGGGTCTACATACATTCCTATGATGGTGATTACATTATAAAATAATTATTCTTCTATTATTCATACCTCACATTGATTATACATTTCGTAATGTTCCTTCCTTGGAAATGTTATTAACACATATTCAAATGATCCTCATGTTCCTCTTTTCTATTATAGTATATTAGAATATCATGAATAAACAATACAACAATTCTATTGAGGTAATCTCAAAATAATATATTCATAAATATCATGAAAACTTATGTATCATTAGTTATTATAAAGGAAATCACTATTAGGTCATGGTTTCCATACCTCATTCGAAATACAATCCTATAAATATATTTCTTCCTCTCCATTAATTGTCTTATCCTAACAGGAGGACCACTATATATATATATTTAGCCCACATAGTTGATCGAATATGTCATATATCTATGTAATAGATTACTATTCTTTATCATTATTTTATTGATCTTGTGATAATCAATGTAGTTGAACATTGATCTATCCTTCTTCATGTCAAAGAGGACTTGTCAGCCACATGGTGAAGTCCTCAGGAATATAAAAACCATGTCGAAATTATATTTAAAGGATTCATTAGTTCTTCTAATTAAATGGTGGATAATATATAAGGTGCCTTTGATATTGGAAATGATCTAGGAATAAGTTTTACTGAGAACACAGCCTCCCTATCAGGATAAAGGGAAAGTGCCTCTTCAAGGAACACATTAGTGTAGTCCCCTACAATCGAAATTTATCCTAGAATGATTCTCTCATTTGTAATAATTATTTGAGAAAGATATTCTCTATAATCAGGCAATAATATCCGCACTTTAAATGATGAATGCGTAGTTGACTCATCCTCCTCCTTATGCATGTAATAAATTTGATTATTCTTTTGGATGTGAAGAGTTATCTTGCATTCAATGTAGCTGATTTTGGATTTGTATAATGTTTTCCAATCCATTCCCAATATTTCATCAATGTCTACCAATGGATATAAGATGATATTTTTTTATAGATCAGTCTAAAAACATGAACTAAGGATGAGTTATAAACATTGGATGCAATAATATACCCACATACTATTTTAACATATAACCCAACATCCGTATTTTGATGTTGTGTTTGAATAGTTGTACTAAACATGAATGATACTAAACAATGAATAGAAACAGAAACAAGTATTACATTCTTTATTCTTAAATGAATAACCAATGTACCTCTTACCATATAATAATCAGAATCCACCTTAGGAGTTGTGAAAAAATATAACCTTCCTTGCTGGTTTGGAGGTTGTTGCCTTTTCCCTCAAATAACACATTGCTTTGGGAAATGGCTTGTTTAATGACTATGTTCTTTATAATTGAAACACTACAGTAAAGGTCGAGTATTAATTTGAACCTTCTGTTATTCCTCCACATTGACGGGATTATTCATATCTATCATGTATTTATTATTTAGATTCTCTATTATTTTACATTTGATGTTTTTTAGGTTCCAATTATACAGTTCCCTTAATGCCTCTTCCCACAATTTTTGAAATGTTTAATGTTGGGTTTTCCTTCCATCATATGATTTATCTATTGATCATCACATATAAAACTTGATTTTCTGAATTTTTTCCCAGGCCTAATAGCCCACTAAGAGTCTCTAATATCCATTTCAACATTGATAGAACAACCAAAAATCTCCCCATTTCTATCAAAATCAATAATTACAAACAGTTTTCATAGTCAATGCTTTAGACCACTAAATAAGTGATTCACTATTCTTTCGATGTTCATGAAAAATCCAGAGTCATATCTTGAATGGCTTGTAATGTTTTCTTCATATGACCCAATAGTCTTACCTTCCTTATTATTTAGTGTCAAGAACTCCCTTCCCATTATAAAATGGTGGGGTTGTGTAAAATATTTATTGAGAAATATATTCATGAAATCTTCCCCTTCCCTGGAATCAATTTCCCCTAATGACATTTGGTTCCTTATTAATGTACCCTATTATTGGCTTCCCAATCAAAATGATAATCTTCCTACATAACGTTCACATATTATAAACACTATAGAAAATATAATAACATTTCAATGGAGTTGATCCATTATTCTATTATAAGGGGATAAGAATGTCCATTGAACATGGGAGGCATTTTTCACATAAGGTAATAATTTTAACATTATATTTTTTAGGAGTAGGAGTAAGTTCCAAATTATTCATGTTAGTATTTAGAACTCTATCAGTTGAGCAAGTAATTTCATGATGTTTTGAACATTTGTTCCCATTATATTTGGAATATCATTTTTGAAATCATCACATTGGATATCATATAGATCATTGGAAAATGTTCTCATATTCTCATCCATTACAAAATAAACATAAAGTATAATTTGGGGGATTAAATACATGTCCAAAAATCTTATAAAAATAAATCATTGAACAAATATGGATATGATTAAAAATTAAATTTGAATCTTAATTTTTGATACCCTAATTTTCAATCTATGTTATCAATGGTTATAGAAATATCCCAAGGGTTTCTAATATTTTTTTCTAGTCCTAATAACCAAAAAAACTAGGATATTCCATGATACCAACAATAAAATCTGTATATATTATAACATGATTTTAAGAATAATTAGCATTCAAAATCAAACCAAGGATCTTAATGTATAATGTATTTGGAATTTTAGATACATAAGTAGAATGAATGAAAAAAAATACATTTATTATTTAATATTCATAATGATCTCCTAACACACTTTAAGACCTTATATCTGTGAAGGATAACCTATGAAATACATGATTAAAGAAATGTGATTAAAACCCCAGTAATGGAATATATATAATAATAAATCATAACACATGTGTTCTAACTCTTAACATGATGACATAAAAAGGCATCGAAAATTAATAAAAATATATATGAATAACATATAAAACATGTGATCATGTAATCATTGAAAAATATAAATGTTGAAGAAACATAAAACATGACATAAGAATGAGTCCAAGCTCATTGTACATGGAGGGTCATGAGTCAATTCTAACCACCATAGCTATTGTACTTGGAGTACGAGGCAAGACTGAAAACCAAAACCATTGCACATGATTTTTCTTAATACTAAACATTACCCAATGCATTAGAGAATTATCGGGTTGCATCCATATTATCATGTTCATTACTATGTGTGAAACATGAAGAATCAATCATTATAAATCAAATATAAACAAATGGATGATGTGATTTTCAAAAAAATACAGTCATAGGTTCTCATTTTTTTGAATAGATCTCTCACTGTGGGTCGCCTTCATGCCATAGATAATGACGAGTGTGCAGGAATCTCCCTCATGAGAGGGGGAGGGACCACCATCGCCCTTTATGGATCCCCAAACACTCTCCTTAGTACCCTTTTCGAATCAAGATTTTCTTCCTTCCATCCACCAAAAAATCATTATTCCATAAGTTTTTCAACCACATAAATGGAATTCAGTTCCACCCACTTTTAAATTTTGAGTTTTTCAAGGCCTCATCACTCCTTAACATGAAACCAGTTTCATGATTTATGCACAGACACCCATTGGTAAAATTTTCAAGAGATTTATCTTCAATACATGGGAATTATCTAAGCAAGAAATATTCCAGTATTTTAGTTCACTAGCATATTATGATTCACTTTTCATTGGAGGAGGATCTGATTAGGGTATGGTCTAGTATGCCTCATTTTTTGCAACGGTCTTCCATTATTCTTATTCAGATGGTCTTATGAATATAATTTTTATCACGGTCCATCCAAAACTATGATGTGGGTATGAATTCCTAAAATCCACCTTCCATTTTAAAACCACCCCATTACATGAAATGTTAGGGAACATAGTGTGTTAGTACATGTGTTTGGATAGTAGAAATCATATAGGTTTTCACCCTATTTATCAAATAATCTAGGTTTATGTGGATGTTAAACAAAATTAAGTTGATTTTTTGGGGTTATTTATGGGTGAACAACACTGATATAAACAATCATACTATATTTATAAGTGGTTCGATTAAAAATCCTCGTGATTTTTCTTTACTCATCGGGTGGCAATATGTATGCATGGGTTTTTTGAACTGAGCTCAAAAGTAAATAATGGGGGTTCCAGGTTCTAGTGAAAACAGTCGATCTTATATTTCAGATGAAGTCCATAGAAATTTTATAGTCAATGTCCATTTAGAACCATGACCTTATACTTATTTGGAAGAAGCAAGTTAGTTGGACTCAGGTGAGGAAGTCCCTATCCTAAAAGAGGTGTATCCATGAGAGATAGAACCCAATGTTTCGTATGTTTTCTATAGTTTTAAAAATACCTTGGTTATTCTAGGTCTTCATGGAGGTTTTGTATTAATGGGGTTAGAGGGTTTGGGTGGCTATAAACTCCATTTAACGAAAAAGGTAAAAAAAATTGATGAGGAAGTTGGAGCTGGTAATGGAGTCATTCTTACCATGACAAATGTTCTGAATCATAGGTGGTTAAGGGATCCAATGTGGTAGCTCTTAGTTCTAATGAATATGTTGTGTGGTATTGCAATGGTGACTACCCTGAAGGTGTAAGGCATGTAGTTAACATGGATGTTTAATTGGTATGTAAGGGTTGGTTGAACCACATAAAGTGTTATGATGGTTGTAAAAAGGATACAAATGGCTTCACCATAAGGAATATACTGACTATTTTAAAAGTGATTGATCATTTTGACTGTTTGGATACTATTGAAAAGGTCCTGGATCAATGTGAGACTACTAAATTCTTAGAATATGGAAACCAATAGGATGTTTTTGTAGGGATTCAATTTCATAGAGGGTATCATAGTCTGACGGGGATGAAATGGATGATGGGAGATATGGACTTATAGAACTGCATCCTTGATAAAGTGAAGAAATTTAATCGAAGAAAATATTATTCATTCCTTCCCAAAAAAATTGGATACAAGATCTACATCTATGTTGATTGAAAAAGAAATATATAGTGTCTATATTTCAAATGTGAAGGAACCTAAAGGTGGAGTTTTAAGGAAAATGTTCTTCCTTGTGGTGTGACAGGATAGCCCATTAGGTTATATTGTGACTCAAAGGTGGAGGATCTTGCTATTTGTGAGGCTCTTAATAAGTTGGATGATATTCATGGAGAACTAGTGGACCCATTGGAGACTTATATTTAAAAAATAGAAGTATTGGATAGTTCTATGTAAATATATATGATTTTTCATTAAAATGATGAAATGGTGGAAGAGTTCCATATGATTAATTCCATGAAAAAATATGTTGACAGGATGTTGGAGGGATGCCTTTTGAGGATACTAATAATGAGTAGATTGAATGGATTGATAAGAATAACCTAATATTGATAATAGAATTTAAATAATGGAATATGAGAAGATAATAATACATGCAAACTTGGAAAAAGTTGTAATATAACTAGGAAGTTATTATGAAGGATGATCTAGAACATTAGGTAACCAATCATGTGTGGAATGTATATTGGGAGAATAGTTTTGATATACTCAAGTTTTCTTTTAGAAATTATTCAGATTCCATTAATTGTTTCTCTGCTTGAGCCTTGTGGTTTCTCGCATATTCCATATATGTTTTTTTAATCAAAAAGTTATTTTTAGTCAAATGTAAACAAAAGGGTTAACCATGGAATGAATTGGGTATCATAATCATGTCCAAAGGCATAAAATAGGATTATCAGAATAGTGTCCCTGTAAGAGTGGAAATAAATCATACGTGGATTTTAATAAGTAACAATAGTAATAGATCATGATAAGTGACGTAAAAAATATGTTAAAACATATAAAAGTAGTTTTCAAGAAACATTAGAAATAAAACAATTTTGTACCGATTAATGAAAAATGATAGAGATTCATTTAAAATGGGAAAATAAATAATTGTTTGTTTAAAACTAGTAATGAACCAATATTTTTTTCTTGATAAAATGGGTGATTTTATAAAAAAATTTGGCTTAAAAATTGTGAAGTGGACATAAAAATGAGTATGAAATTGAGAACTTCACCTTAATCAGGCTTGTTTATTGGTAGGATTTGTTAAGGGAACTTTTTAAAATCATTTATATCCTCAAAAAATTAGGGTTAAATTATGTGGATCTATGATTTTGGAATGTATAAATATTATTTATATTAATTATATATAAAGATAGAAGTTTTAAATTGGGGTAAAGATATCGTATACGTAACACAATGGAAAAATCGAGGTTCCAAAAGAATCCCTTACCTTTTGTTCGAAAGTGTTCTTCACATGAACTTAATGTTCTAGATAAGAATATTAAATCACTTAATTAATTATTTAGTAAAATATTCAACATGTATAATATTTATTATTGTTTTATTATGTTCATTTAATTGATTTTTATTGGATATAATATTGAATTGTATCATTTTGGGGCATTTGTTTCCTTGGTTTTTATGATCTTTATACTTATATACATGTATAAATGATAATGTAAAATAATTATATTTGTATAGAATTGAAATTATATTATATTTATGATCTTATAGAAGTATATTTTTTATGTATATCATTATTTTACATGTTATGATAATTATTCAATAGGTAAAATGTTAATGATTTCTTTTTAGATTAATTTGGTGGTTTCCCAATCATCCTGAAATAGTTATGTTCCATTATTTAATATCATGTAAATGTAATGGTTATAGAACATAAAATAGGATTTAATAAAAATATTATAATATTTTTAACCATTAAATATTGTTTTATGATCATTATTGAAGGTATTAATGGAGATTGAGAAATCATTATCCTTAAATGCTATAAAATAACAAATCTCGATCAATGTTTTCATTCTAGCAACGGGTCAAGGAACCCAAGAGAAAGAATTTGACGATGCATTGACATGTCACTTCATTCAAATTATTACAGTTTAATTTAATCCATTTTTCTCAATATCTCATCAAGTAGGTTTCATGGAAGTTTCTTAAACCTATATGCTTGATCTGTCATTCTTTAGCTTCCAAAAATAAAATCATCGTGACACCATGGATATGGAATTTTGGAGATAGTTCTATTTCAATCAAAGGACGCAAGATATCTACATCTATAAATATAGAAGGGACAAATCCTTCCTCGACTTATACATTAACAACATGTCATTCATGACGCAACCGACGTACCCTACTTCCCACCAACTATCTTAGAGACGGTTTTCATCCGAAAATCTAAGTGCACGAGTCAGGACATGAGTTAATGACAATCTTCCAGTCTAAGGATCATTACACACTCTCATAGATAGCAATGTTCGATGACACCAAGACATGCAGAATTACTACTGGTGGGTCTGTTCTCATAATCTCCCATATTAGAGATTACCAAGTGTGAACTCAATGAGAGAGAGTCACATTTTCTTTCAAATACTCACACATGACGGTCTGTATACTGTGTGTCTTACCATAGTATGTCATCCAACTGTATAACATTATTTAAGAATATTGATATAGTATTTCAGGGTTCTCATCATAGTGGGGATCTTCCATGACCTTATTAATGCAACAAATATTCCAGGAAATTATTATATTATTTTCATACAGAACAATTAACAATATATAATAAGTGTAAATTCTTGTAATAAAAGTATTAATAGTTGGTTCTCAGGACACCAACTCTATAACAATAGATAATTCCTTATTCATAGTAATTATTGATCTTTTTGAAAATACAACAGTTCATAAGATTGAATATTCCGCTTATACTGATAAACAAAAAGAAAAATATTTATCCTTCATTCATGGAGGAAAACCATATCGAGGTCATGAATACAAATATTATATTTCATTGAATAATCAAATGGAAATTTTTTTTGAAAATTTTAATATTACGTGTGATGAAAATTCATGTATTAATTGAAAAATGCATTCTATGAGAAAATAGTTTGAATATTTGAGAAGAAGAAAAAATCTGAATTAATTTACATCATTTTAGAACTAGCTGCAGTATCGTAGAGAAAGATTATTTTCAAGAAGCAATTTTGATTATTTTTAATCAATAAATTGATGATCAATTTTTAAAGCTCTAAACATATTTTGTTTCAACAAAATATTTTAGAGAATTGAAACAATATTTATGGATATTATTAGAATGATAATTATTTGAAACCAATAAATCTGTATTATCTACATCTTCACCTCAAACCTCTTTAGATATCTTCAGATGGATTAATGTAATCATTTTCATCATGTACTCATTCAATGATCAGCTTCATTCAATTCAATGTGATTGTTCTCTTTTAAAAGTTTTGTTAGACAACCATTGTGATCTCATTGAGATTATAACATCAATAGATCCTAGCATAATAAATCATCTCAGTATTTTTTGTATAATGATATCATAATTTTATTAGTTATAAAATACAATTCAAGAGTTTCTAAAATTGAGTTTTGTTGAGTGTTTTTATACTGGTCAAGATTCCATGATTTTGATGTGATAGTCAGGTGAATATATTAAAAAATATTTGAGAGTATACATGGTAGAGTTGAGGTATGTTCATCATGCTCTTAATGATTCCACAGAGACTAGAAACTCTTCGAAACCATCCCTTTCATATTTATCTAGTCATACATTTTTAATACATTTCTCTACAAAAAATAATTATTTTAATCATAAATATATTTTTATGAAATAATTTTCTTTACAATGATTCTTTTTTTAATTTCTACATCCATAATACATACCATTTTAATCTTACTTACATTATAATGTTGATTTAAATTTATGTGGTATATTGAATTTGTTTTTATCCATTTCAATTAAAAATAATTCCAATCTTATAAAATGGGGGATAAAATTGGTTAAACACAACATTCGTTAATGTATTACCAGTTTTGATTTTGTTTTAATTAAATTTATTTTTTGTGTATATAAATTTTAAATAACTATAATTTTAGTTTATTTTTAATGATATTATTTCATCCGTTATTTCAATTCAAATATTTTTGGAAAGTTATGTTGAAGGTATTGTGATAATAAAAAATGGGTAATATTATTATTCATGAATTATTTCAATAATAATCTAGAAATATTACAGATTTTGAGGCATAAAATTAACTTTTTTTGATTTACTAGTGAAATAAACTCAATTATTTTTTATAAATATTTTTTTGAGAAGTTAATATTATTTATGGGTTTATATAATTTTTAAATAATTATTATCATATTTGATGGTATTCTGAAAACATTATTCATACCCTAATTTCATAGTTGCAACTTCTAGTTTATCTACCCAACATTTTATATAACATGTACGGATCATTTAACCAATATTTTTGGAGAATTATGAAATATCAGCCCCACATTTGGATGGAACACTACATTTGAGAAAAGAAACACATTGTGTATCAACTCTATGTTTGGGAAAAATCATATGTAATTAACCCTATGCCTATATAAAACCATGTGATTTAAACATTATGTTTTGATTCTATCATTACATGAGGGATTGCTACATTTGAAAATTGATTTATGGGTTTTAAAATTTATTTTTTCCATTCTTACTACAATGGTCTCAACAAGAAGTAATAAATTTGTTAATACTATTTTACATTTTATTCAATGACTCAATTAAAATAGAGTAAATCATTCCTCTATTTTAAGTTATGTGGAAACTCTCTTAGATGAATAAAATATTAATGATTGTTATTTTTCAAGTGGAATTAGTGGATCTACTCAACCAAAATAAAGTGAAGTTCTATTTATGTGTAGAATGAGTATTTTCAGTTTATGTATTACCAAATATGTGGAATATCTTTTAAATAAAAATATGAAATCGAAAAATAAAATATTTAATGACTCTTTTATTTAAAAGAATCTAAAGTTTATAGACATACATTATTTAAAACTCTTATTATGTAACATTTTTTATTTGTATCTTGTTATTTTTATTAAAGTTCACTTGCATTTAGGATATAATTTAAGCTATTCTTTCTTGATAGAATTTATCATTGAAAAATAAGATCTATTTTTTCAGTTTTTTTTAAATATGATCAGGAACCTTCTTAATAAATAAAATAAAACTCTTTTCATTTATTGGATTTTCGTCTACTTTGACACAAACATGGTATAATATAAGTAGCATAGAATATGCTGTGGAGAATTTGGTTCCCTATAAATGAATATGAATTCCCTATTAAATTCTTGTAATGTGTGAACTGTATGAATATAGTTATGATGTTCTTGTGATAAGATGATTATTCTAGTGAAAATCACCAAGCGTAGAGAGAGAAAATTGGTGAGTTGGGATATGGAATCATTATGCCTCAAACTAAAAGAAAATATATTGTGTTATTCATTAATATTTATCTTATTGTCAAATAACTTATAGAAGATAATGTTGCATAACTTTATAAAATCCCAAGGAAGTATAAATGTCAAAATCTAACATAATTATTAAAAATATATAATCCACTATCCATATGTAAATATTTGTATTATTCTGGCCAAATAAGGGGAAGGGTATGAATACTCATGGATAATGTAGACACTAACATAATCTGGAAGATGATATAAATTGTAATGTATATAATAAAAGTTTGGATATATTATGGAATATTCATCATTATATAAGAAATAATCCTTCCCAGATAGAGTAGCCTATTCTATATAATTATTATTATATCATAGATAAATTTAATAAAAAGAAACATGAATAATATAGTGGGACTAATAATCAAATGGTAGATTAGTAATGGATTAACACTCTTGAGATGATATTTGTGGATTTATTATGGGATTAATAAAAAATGTTAAAATTTTATTTTATTGTCACAAATGTGATGTTGATCAGTGATGATCATTCATCCCAAACTCTATGGAAGGAATGGAAATAAAACTCATTGAATGTAAATGTTTTATGGAGTTATTCTTAAAAAAATAATTACCTTAGGACTAGAAAAATGAAATGAAGTGATAGTTACTCATGTTAAAGAAAAATATTAATGTGTTTATGAGTACAGGGATACCATCATAATCTTATCTATGTATAATTCATGTTACATATGAATCATGGTGTATAATATTGACCATTCCATTAAAGGGATTCATCCAAGTGTTTGAAGGGCATTGGTCTCTTAGTTAGCCTCTTCATATGAGAAAATATTATTATGATCCATAAAAATAGAGAGGTAATCCTATAGATCATACATATTCCATGGAAATAAAGAGAATAACAGTTCCACATAACACCATGTAAAAGGTAATGAGTCAATGTAGAAGAAGATAATGTAGTTCTTTTCACCTTTTGGAAAATTGGATAGAGTCACCCTGGGAAATTATTGAAGGGATTTGGAGTTAGTTATAAGTATGGTGATAAGGCTCACCATGGTATAAAATAAATATGAAAGATATATAACACTATTATTTACTGGTTCAACTATTGGGAGATAGGGAACTATACATACAAAATCCCCAAGCATCTAAGGAATCAACCATAGAAGTGTCCAATTGTTGAATACCATGCTTATATTATCAAAAAAAAACTCCTATAAAAGTACCCAATGATGCGGTGAAATGTACTTTATTCATATCATCAAATTTAGATAATACTTTATTTGATTTTCTACCCTCACAGTATTTAATTTCAATCTATTTTCCTTGAAAAATATAAATTTCTACTTAACATTATGAAGGGATTTTTATATAAAAACTCCTAGTGGATTTCTCACTACAAAATGTTCTAGTAATCCCCCATTATAACACATAAACATGATTTATTTCAAGACTTTATTTTTATAAAAATGGTTTCCTTTGATATAATCGGTGGCATGTACTGGATATATAAATATTATATAAAAATTATTATTAGAACAATGAAATTAATATTCATGGTGAATATATAGAATTCCTTATATTTAGATCAAATATTTCATCATCTAATTCATGTATAGATCCACCCCTAATAGATCAAATGAGTGATATTTGTAGGGAAAAAGATAAAAAATAATTCTTGATTGATAATTTATCATTAAATTGAGGTCGTAAGTATTATACATGACTACATTGATGTATTATTGAAATAATTAACTAGAAAACCATGAGAGGGTGATGTAGATAATTCCATTGTTTTATTCCTTAATACAATACCAATATCACAAACCCCCTATATAATGGCCCATGTGGAGTGATTTAAGTTGATGAAACCAATATTTTAGTTGTGTGATCAAAGATTTATGTTACCAAGTATTTCACCATGGTGATCCTCAATTATCATCTTCAATAAGAAAGATATATCCAAGATGTTTTCCGTTATTATATAGAAATAAATTATATTATGATAATGAACAGGTGTATTCTTCATCTCATTGATGTCTTATTCAATAAATATAATGAAGATAAATTTATATAAAATAATGATCTCTCATCGGGGAATTATCAATTATTGATAATGAATGAAGAAATTCAAAAAATATTATTATGAACAAGGTATGAACATTATGATTTTGTATTAATTCCATTTGTATTGACTAATTCAAACTCAATCAATACATATATAATTATCATTTTATTGAAATACTACCTTAATGATTTTGTTGTGGTATTTATTGACGATATCTTGGTGTCTTCTAAATTGTTTAAGGAACATGATAATTACTTGATGATCATTTGTGCGATTCTCAGAGGAAATTATTTATATCTGAATATCAATAAGGATTATTTCAGGATTTAATAATTTCATTTCATTTTCATATTTCCTCAAGGATAAAATCGTAGTTGATCATAAAAATAATATTTCATTTATAGAATGAATGAAACCAATGATAACTATTGAAGTACATTGATTCAGTATTTTTGTTTGTTTCAATAAATTATTCCTTTAGAATGTGTCAATATTGGTTTACTCATCAACCAAGCATACATGATAAGGGATTAATGTCAATTGTTTAAAGGGTTGTTGAGAATATTTTTATTAACTTAATAGTACATTGATCAATGATCTGATTTCTACCCTTGCATTAGGAAATGATGGGTTTTTATATATAGTGATGAATCAAAGAATGGATTGGGTTTTTTCGTAATAAATATTTATGAATTTGTTTTATGTGAATCAATACAGTTGATGATAAATGAATAGAACTATCCAATCCATGATATTTAATTGGAATCTGTAATATTGTTTTTGAGGTTGGGATGAATTATGTCTATAGTGAAATATAAAAGATATTAATAGACAAAAAATCATTAATCACATTTTTTCAAAATAAAAACAATTCAATATAAGAGAAAGGGGACAGCTTGAGCTACTCATAGATTATGATTTATCGATACACTACCACCAATGATTGAAAATATTGTAGCATATTTTTTGATAATGAAATTTCATTGAGTTCTAAACTAAATGATTATTTATAGGGATATTATGATCAATTATCTAATAATGTTCTATATAGGAATTTTTAAGAAATGTTAGACATCACTCACTCTTTATATTATTGAAAAAAGACCCTTATTAGAAAAGATAAAATGTGTTGAATATGATGATGATAATTTTTGAATGAAAATAAAGTATGTCAAAGACGGGATATGGAATAATATTTTTGTGATAATTGAATCACAAAAGATTGGAAATTGAATATGTGTTCCAGATTTACCTATGATAAAATGTTAATATTGATTAATGTCCATAGATTTAATTTCTATATACACCTTGATTACACAATTCTGTTTTGAGATTTGATGGAATATGTTTTGTGGGATAACATGAAGTGGGAAATTATAGACTATGTATCAAGATTCTTGATTTTTCAGAAGGTCATAATTTAGAGATATGATATAAAAGGATTAATGAAACCTCTTTAAATTCTTTTATGGAAATGGCATGTAATTACAATGGACTTTGTTACAAGACTACCATGGATCCCTAGAAATAATGATTCAATATGGGTTATTATTTAAACCACGATGAGATATTTCTAGTTCCTCGCTATAAGTGAATATTAATCTTTTTATAACATTGAACGACAATATATTAATTACTTTTATAAGACATCATGGTGCACCTTTTAAGATTTTATCTAGTCATGATCCTAGTTTTAAATAAAAAAATGTGAATGTGTCTTCATTGGGCTCTTAATAATGAGCTTCAACATACCACTAACTACCATCCTAAAATTGATTTATAGTTTAAAAATAATATTAACAAAATAGAAGAAATGTTTATTTTGTGCTCACATGATTTTCTAGGTATGTGGTATCAATATTTAACATTAGTATAATTTTCTATAAAAATAGATTCTATTAATGTTTTAAAATGAAACCAAATGAAGCATTATATTGATATGTAGTTAATAAAACCAAAATTTTATGATGAAGTGAGTGAATATAAAATTATAGTATTATAACATATTGAAGACACAATGAAAACACTAAACACTCTTCATGGTCAAATTAAAGGGATTAGAAGTATGCAAAAGTGTTAGGATGGGTAATGGAGAAAGGAATTGGGCTTCTAAGTGAGTGGTCATGTTTTATTAAAAATATATCCATAGTAGGGTGATATATAGTTTGGAATGAAAGAGAAACTAAGACCCATATACATAATCCACTTGGATATTCTTGATCTAATTAGAGTTTCATTTTTTATTAAATTCCAACAAGTCTCTCAAAAGCATGTGATATGATTTCTATATCACTATTAAGAGTTTTAAAGAAAGATCTAACTCATGTTCTCATCCCTAAAAAATAATTTAAACAAAATAATTATTAATTTAAAAGAACCATCAAGACTATTGATACCTAATAGAAATTATTTAGGTGTCAGAAGACTCAATTGGGAAAGGTATGTTGGAGAAATCAAAAATTATATGAAGTAGTTTGGGAATTAGAGGATGTTATGAATAAGAACTACCATAATCTATTTTGATGGTCATGTTAATGATATTTTGAATAAGGAATTTTTGTAGGAGAGAAATATTACACACACCAAAACAAAATTATTTCTTTCCTTTAAATTACATTCAATCTTCTTAATAGATTTTGATTCATGAACCACCAGGTTTAAAAAAACCATACTCAATTAAAATATTATAATTTAGAAATAATTGTTATAACCATATAATTAAATTGGAGGTTATGAAAAGAAATAAATAAATTAAAATTTATTAATATATATTTGAAAAATTAATTGTTTTTCTATTGATTATATATAAAAGTAAGAATCATCTTAGAGTAAAAGAATTGTTTTCTAAAAATATGTATTCATTAATTGATAACAGTTACAGATTTTCTACTGCACATATGGTAAAATTAAATTTTAAAATACTAAGAAACTATATTTGATAAAATAAACAAAATTTTTAAAATTATAATATAAAAATTATATTAGGGTATTTTTTTTGATTTTTCTGAAATTTTTCATTTTTTTTTAAATTATGATAGAAATATATTTATTTTACAACATCCTGTTTCAATTTAGTTATTTCAAAATTGAAATTATTTATTAAATTCAGTTAATTTAAAATTAGATATTTTATATTTCAATTATATAATTTTAGAAATTGGAATAAATTTTATGTTCAATTTCAATCTAAATAATTTCCATAAATATGAGAATTTTGCCTTTTGAACCCTAATTTTTCATTGCGTCTACATGTATTATTTTTAATTGGACTCTACCACATTATTGAATTGAATTTTTTATTATCTATTATGTTTATTAAATATACATTATAATGTCCTGGTTTTGGGTGCTTCTTAGAGGTCCCCCATAATTGGTTGGTCTCATGGCCTCAATCGAATTACCCCAAATGCCAAAGGCTACTGATTAGCAGCATGGTCCATGAGTGTGATAGTAGGGAAACTATGCCCTCCTTGGGATTGTAACGCAGCATAATAAAAGAAATGACAATAGCAGAATCATTAATAACATGTAATAGGTAAGCAATAGAAGACTGAAAGTAATAAACAATTGGAGCACATATATAAATGATTCATTATACATATTTCTTAAAAAAACCAAACAAGTGACAATTCTGGAATATATTACTAAACCAAAGTACAAAGAAAACAAATAAAATCTAGCAGCATTACAAGCCTCATCTTGTTCCTATGCTCTCCAGCTTCACAGCAGTCGTGTACTTGATGTAGAAGGGAACTTTACCTTATCTATACTTTCAGCAATATAATCTATTTGGGCCAAAAAGTGTGACTAAAATAGGGTGTGAGAAAAATCCTAGTAATCAATCACCCATAGATCTTTTCTTAATAGTCAGTGAATATATATAGTAGGCAATTAGAAAAATGAAGCAATAAATAAGGAAGTACTCAAATTTAAACAATCATACAGTTTCAATTGCATTCGATTTCATATATCAATTAAGAAGCTAGTAAATAATGAAAAACTATTTTATGTACCCACATCCAAACCCCTCTGTTTCAACCAAAAAATCCACAAACAACCCTCTGTGATGTACTCACATTCTAACCCCCTAGTTTAGCTTTAACAAAGACTCTATAAAGAAGCACTCACCATCAATTACCACTATGGTATTTTATAGGAAAACTATATATACATTGTGGAAGAACTCAATGTCCAATTCCCCCCATGTGATCTCGCATCGTGGATCTACAGACACTCTTAGGGAGCACTCACATCCATCCCCCTATAGTCTCTCATCATAAAATGTAAATAGACACTCTAGGGAAGCCCCTATCGTCCATCCCCCCTATGGTCTACTACACCAGGTTCCCATTGCCATGTGTATGTAAAATGTACAAAACAATGTTCAACAGCCAATGTAGACCTTATGAACTACATGGATAACTATATTCAAGAATTAGTTGGCTAAAGAGATACAAGCATAAAACAACATCAGATAATATCACTCCAGTGTAACAAAACAAGGCATAGAAAACAAGAAGCCTAACTGTAAAAGCTAGACCAAATGATCAATATAAAAAAACATGGGAAAAACATCCATAATAGTGTAAATAATCCTATTCAAAATTAATCAACCCCTAATCGTGTACACAAGTCATAACAGGCATGAAGAGGTTTAAAATATCAAAACACTCAATACCCCATTCTAGGGTATTGGGAACTTTTGCACATAATATTCAAGGACTAACAATAAGAAGCTAGAAACCACCTACCACAGTGTTCTATGATAGATATACTCTGGATCAATCCCTTGAATCGACCAAGAATGCAGTAGATCTACAAAAAGGTCAAAAACCCTCAACCAAGGATATCTCATGAAATGTGAGAAATCATGAAACAAGGCTATAAAATAAAGAAGATCCCACCGTGGGGATTCCAATGCAATCGATAGTGGTCGAATCAGAGAATGTGTGTTTAATCCGGGGATTGAAGATGATTTTTCATATTTGGTCACTCCTGGACAAGACGGGCCAAGAAGAAGAGGTTTTTTCTGATTAGATGTGACCCTGACCCATTTAATCAATTAATGAGAAACTTATATGGCATGTTCATTAAAACTACATAGAGTGTACTTACCTTATTTTTCCCCTATTTAGTTGGGATATGGGTCACCCCAAATAGCCATGTACTAGGCCGTTACACAGCCAGTACATGGTCACCCGTGGTAATCGGGTATATGGCATGTACTCCTTATATTTCCAAATTCTCTAATTTTCTTCAAAAACACTAGAAAAGAAAAACATATACCTGAAAACAACATACATGTTCTTAAAAACATCCCCCCTTTAAGAAAAGTTTCCCTGAATTTCCTAAGCAGGTGGTGATGAAGCGTAATCCTCGAATAGCTCTGGACATTATGATCTTGCATCGGTCTCCCTCTACCAAGTCTCATTTTGTATTCACTCGTGTTTCCATAGAACCCATACAATAGGAACAGACAGTCCATGGATAACCTTCATACTTCGATCAATAATCTAGATAGGATGCTCCTCAAATGAGGGGTCCACATCCAACTCATCCTCTAGGGGTTTGAAAACATGAGACGAGTCTGAGAAGTAACGCCATAGCTAGGAAATGTGGAAGACATTGTCCATTTCCTGGTTCCTCTGAGGTAAATTCATCCAATAGGAAACCGGCTAGAATATCATGAAACAATCAAATGGTCTAACATATCTTAGTGAACTATTTCCCTATCTCTGCATCATCCTGTATCTAATCCTTGGTGCGACACAGGAGAAAACCAGATCTCAGACCTTGAACTCTTGAGGTCATCTCTATCAATCTACATACGTCTTTTGTTGTAAATGTGCAGTAGCAATTCAAATCCTAATAAACCCTATTTGCATCGTGGTCTCCTAGACAAGACGAAGCCCCCTAACATAGCTACCTCCCCTATCTCCAGCCAACATAAATGTGATCAGCATATCCTACCATACAAAGCCTCATAAGGTTCTATATGAATAGTTTCCTAAAAACTATTATTATAAGAAATAACTAGGAGAGGTATGTTATTCTCCGAAGAACAACGAAAATATAGGATGCATGCTCAAATCATGTTCACAAGCATTGGAATCATAAGTTTGGAATGACCATCAGTTTGGGGATGGTAAGATACACTCAGAAGTACATATGTTCAAAAAGACCCTTGTAATCTCTACTAAACTCGTAAAGTTAAGCGAGCATCCATATCTGAAAAAATGGAGTGTGAAACCCCATGTAGACGTACAATTCTCAGATGTACAACCTTCCCAGCTCATAAACACTAATGGTCGCCTTGATTGGTATGAAGTGTACAACCTTTGTGATTCTATCAATGACAACCCAAAATACATCATTCCCTCGAGCTAACCTTGGTAATCTTGTCACGAAGTCCATCGCGACATTATTCCACCTCCACTCGTAAATTAGTAACTACTGAAAAATCCATGTTGGTCACCGATGCTCCACCTTCACCTGCTAATAAGTGGAAAACATCATGACAAACACAGCAACATCTCTCTTCATACCTGGCCTCTAATACTGACAGTGCAGGTCTTGATACATCTTGGTGACACTAGGATTAACTTCCCAAACTGAGGAATAAAAGTCTTGCATCAAATCCTCACATATGTCTGCTGAAACCCATCTGGGACCATGAAAACAAAAGATATCATCCTCGCCTATGGTCCATCCAGGAATAGGGTCCTCTCTTGAGACACTCTCTCATAGAACTAGGCCTTCAGAGTATGATAACTTCCTTATTTCTACTTTATCAAGTAGTGTATAGGTAATAGTTATAGAAGAAATAAATGTCTTCCCCAATCTGTCGTTCACCTCTAATTGTATCTCAGATAATAGATACATAAGCTTCCACTTGCTACTGGCCTCCTGAATTGCCCATATATGAGTCCTCCTGTTGAACGCATCATCCACTGTGTTTCCTTTCGAATGTGTGTAGGAAATCTCAATGTCAAAATACTAAAGGTATTTAACCCACCTTCACTGTCTCAGACTCATATTACACTGAGTAAGGATAAACGTGAGACGTTTTTGGTTAGTGAAAACCACAAAACTCTCTCCCTTGAGATAATGCCTCTAATAGCACAGAGCATTAACAATTGCATCCAACTCTAGATCCTGTGTTGGGTAATTCTTCTCATGTGGCATCAACTGCCGAGAACTGTAAGCAATGACTTCTTCTCATGCATAAGCACTGCTCCCAGTCTGATACCTGATGCATCATAGTATAAAATATATCTTTTTCCTGGATTTGGAAAAACTAGTTTTGGTGCTAAAGTCAACCTCACTTTTAGCTCTTGAAATTTTGACTCACAGGAATCTAACCACAGGTACTTCATAGACTTCTTAGTCAGAACCATCAGTGGCACTAATAAGCGTGATAAGTCCTATATAAAATGTCTATAGTATCCATCTGGCCCATGTAAACTTCATACGTCAATGAATTTCTTCATCTAATCCCAGGAAACTACTGCTCTCACTTTCTCTGGGTCTACTGATACTCATATCTTTGAGATGACATGAACCAAGAAGTGATGTAGATCTATCCAAAAGTGGAATTTTGAGAGCATAACACATAATTGATGCTCTCTTAGTGTACTAAAAATGATCTCAATATGTATGTAATGGTCGTGTTGAGTGTGAGAGTGCACCATGATATCATCCATGAAGACTACCATGAAAGAATCCAAGTATGGATGGAACACAAAATTCATCAGTTCCATGAGGACGGAAGGTGCGTTCGTGGGGCTGAATGACGTAACCACATACTTGTACAGACCATACCTACTCTAAAATGTTGTAAGAGGTATTTCTGATGGTATAATGTGCATTTGATGATAACCAGATCTCTATTAAATCTTAGAGAACATGTGTGTTCTTCGATGTTGATCAAAGAGATCATCATCCCTTGGAAAGGGATATCGATTCTTGACAATAAACTAGTTTAGCTTATAATAATCTAGAAAAGAATATGTGATTATCATGTGCCTTTTTCTCAAACAGGATAAGCGAAACCCAAGGAGAAGTACTGGGTCAGATGAAACCCTTAGCATTTAACTCCTCTATTTTCTTCGTGGGATCCTATAACTATTGTGTAGCCATACTGTAAAGAGGAATGGACACCAGTGCTACTCCTAGAACAAGTTCAATAGAAAATTCCACCACTTGCTCTGGAGGCAATCCTAAAGAAGAACTCTAGAATGAAATCCTTGAAACTATAAAACACTAGAAAAATATCTATCTGTGATGTTCCCTAGTCATCAAGATACAGACCAGAAATCTGGGATGTAATTCCTCTCAACCCCTGATGCTCGGGTGCTAGTATACTTTCATGGACATCCCATTCACCCTTATGTAGAAATGACTCACCCTCTAGTGATGTGAAACTCGCCCTACGAAAATAACAGTCAACAACAGCCTAGAAGGTAACCAGCCAGTCTATTCTGAGAATGAAATAATAGCTTTTCATCCCATGGATGTTGAGGTCTCATAATATGTGACACCCACCAACCTCAAGAGGTCACTCCTTACAAGGATTCACACTAGTCGTTCTTGTCTCCAATGAAGTATCTAGTGTCAAGGCTTTAGTATATGTAAATATTCAGAGCCCAAGGATCTCCATAACAGTAATAGATATGAAACTATGGGAATCCCATATATCAAAAAGTGCCGGATCTAGAACTAAGGAAACTAGATTCGTGCCTCGAACTGTATTGGGTCTAGGATCCTTCTCCTGTTGGGTCTGCTCCACTGCAAAAGTATTGCATGTATAGTGGCATTGTGACCCTTCTTGAACACCATGAGTTGATCTAGCTTGTAGTCACTGAAAGCCTTCTGAATGTCTATCACATCCATGACCTGTACCTTAGCTCGAACAGCTGAACGAACTCCAGTTCCCACACTGAAGAGAAATAGTTGGTCCTACTCTTGAATGAAGTGTCATAGAATAACACCTATCACCAGCTGCTAGTAATAATAACTGACAGAAACACTAAAGATGAACCATCTTCCATCAAGATCAACACTCAATTGGGTCTCTCAGGAAATTTATCCTCATATGCTCTCTCTTCTTGAACTATTATAACACCACCTATACACCAGAGAAAGAATTCTACCTACTTGGATCTCCACTTGGAGACTCCGTATGGAACTTCCTACTATCATTCTGAGATGCACCAACTCTTGATACTAAACTGCCCTGGCCAACAGCTCCAGAGTCCCTCAGGTTTCGCTCTATGATTAGTTCATGGGTGATAATAGAAGTGATGGAATTCAACCTAAAGATGTTCACATTATATTAGATGTCATTCCTAAGAAAATCCTCAAAATTCCTTGCCAAAAATAACTAATCACCTCCAGGGTAGGGTGTGAGGTGATATAACTATGTGATCTGAGAATAATACCGCATAAATGAAAGATTACCTTGCTCTAGACTCAAGAAATCTCGGGCTCGATCATCCCTCTAAGTATGTATGTATAAATAATCATAGAAGGAATGTTGGAACTCATCCCAATCCATAACCAAATGGTTCCCTGCCTGTGAGATCACATCCCACCATCTCATGGTGGATTCTTGAAGAATATACATAGGAAGCCTCACCCTCCTCTCTGGAGGGATCCCAAAATAATCAGAGATCGAAAGCATGACCTCTAAAAATGATTTTGCAACCTATGGTCTTATAATCCCTATGATGGTGGAAATATGTTTCTACTGAAAACCCTGTGTAAAATGTGACATAGATGGGGTAGAAGGAGGTACTCCTCGGAAGGTATGCATGAACCTCATAAATCCTAATTAGAACTATCAACCGACACCTGAATCTGAGATGATAGCTGGTTCCAAGACATGAATGACATAAGCGTCTAGTGGTAGTCCCTGATCAACCATGTCTGGTGTTTAGTCATTGTACTATAATTGGCATACAACCAGAGGACGTATCGATGTCATGACTCTTCATGGTCAAACACAAACCAAAGATCAAGATAAACAGTGATTGAAACTTAGAAGTACATGAAGGGAACAGGTGAAATAAAGCATTCAATACATTTAAAAGGTCGATAAACGATGTGTACATCTCATATACGGCGTGTTCCCGTAAGATTTCATATGGATGTGTAATTTTTCCAACATTGGTCATGTAACACCCCTTACAAACAACCTGTTTTCCTAACACAGGATGTGTACTTGAATCATTTTATCCTACCCGAGATCTTCTACACGACATACCCACAACGTTCTCCTAGTGCAAGAGTACACGACATGTTTGTGCCTGACACAGCCTGTACTAGAAATAATTTCACCAACCCATGTTGTTAGTCACACGGCTAATTACACATCTGACTCTACATGGCATGTTTGTTTCAGACATATCATGTACTGACAACCCATAATCCACCTATTTTGTTGGTCACACAAATGACCACATGGCTCCTATGACACGGTGTGCACATAGTGTACATGGAATGTCCCACCAAAACATTCGCATCCCTGTGTCTCCACCCACATAGTTGTTGATATAGTTAGAGACTACATGACATGCACATAGAGCACATAGTGTGTACTCAAGAAAAACAGTTCCTTCTGAACATAAGGATACATGGTGTGTAATAATCATGACACGCCATGTATTCTAGGTTTTTCTAGATATAAGCCTCAGAAACTACTGTAAAACCTATAAAAACACTGAAATGAAAATTATGGTTCCAAATTCTGATCTGTGAGGGACCATACTCCATGCGAATCAAGTTTTGGCATCTTATACATGTCATATACAAGCATAACAGTGCAATTAGTCGCATGATTCACCAAATTTCTATCAATGAGCTCCCATAACAACTCAAGAACCAAAGTGCGGAATTATTTCAAATAAAAACATACAAAATCCAATAACTAATCAAATAGTAGGAATTCTTTCAATGTATCTATCACAACTACATGCATATATAGCACAAAATCTATCACAACAACATGCAATCAATAGTTCACCCTTAATGGATTGGCACAAATGAATTACATGTGATCTCTAGTATGTGCCGATATGATGCATGAGATGGAATAACCTCATCTCATTGAGTTGAAAATGAAATAGAACCTCAATAATATAGACAATAACTACATAATATATGTGAATCACCCAATGGTGAAATGAATTCAACTATAAAAATTACAAAAAAAGAAAAATTTAAATCATCGAGGAAAATAAGTGTTTCCCTCTACACAGGTAAGAAACTCCCAGGAATAGCTTATTACCAACTACCCATTCCTTCTTATACCTGTCTATAGGATCTATACAGTAATTCAATAAGAAAATAGTTCATTTGATTCCACTTTGTAATGTACCGATTTCGGGTGTCGCCCAGAGGTTCCCCATACACGGTTGGTCACATGGCCTCAAGCACATTTCCACAAAAGCCAGAGGCTTCCAACTAGTAGTCAGGTCCATGGGTGTGATAGTGGGGAAACTATTCCATCATTAGCTGAGTAATGCATTAGAGAGAAATAGATAACAATAGCAGAATAAAAAATAACATGCAATGGGTAAAGAGCAGAATACTGAATGTAATAAACAGCTCGAGCACATATATAAATGATACATGATACATATATATTTGAAAACATAAAAACAAGTCACAATGCTATAACACAGTACGAAACCAATGTACAAATAAATCAAAGAATCTATGGTAGCATCGCAAGCCTATGTTTGGTCCCATGATCCCAAGCTCCACAACAGTCAAGTACCTGACATAAAAGAGAGATTTCCCATATCTATACTTATAAAAATTTAATCTATTTGGGCCCAAAAGCATGACCCAAATAGGGTGTGAGATGAAAACCTATAGGAAACCAGCCAATGATCTATGCCCAATAGTCAGTGAATATATATGGAAGTCAATATGAAAAATGATTCATTAAACAAAGAAATACTCAAAAGTAAAAGATCATACAGTTTTAATTGCATTTATTTTCATATATCAAATAAGTAGCTAATAAAAATGATTAACCCTATAGAAATTACACACATTCTAAACCCTCTGGTTCAAACAAACAAACATAAGAAACCCTCTGGGATGTACCCAAAGTCTATCCTCTATGGATCGACTTTTATTAAAGACTCTCTGCAGAATCACTCACCACTAATTCCACATGTGGTCTTTTATCATTAAATTATAGAAACTCTGGGGAAGCAGTAATCATCCAATTCACCCTGTGATCATTCAATGTGGACATACAGACACTCTGAGGGACCACTCACATCTTTCACCCTTTGTTCTCGCAATGTGAAAAGTAAATAGGCACTCTGGGGAAGCCCTCAACATCCATTCACATATGGTCTACTAAACCAAGTTCCCACTGCCCTGTGTAAGTCCAACATTCACAAAAATGTTCAACAGCCAATGTAATCCTTATTAAATACTTGGATAACATCTTTCAAGAACTACTTGGCTAAACAGCTATAAGCACATAACAAAATCTAATAATATCACTCCATCCTAACAAAACTGGGCATGGAAAACAAGATTCCTAACCGACAAAGCAAGACCAAACGGTAAATACAAAAAAAAAATTGGAAACACATACATAGAAAGGTAAATAAACCTATTCACAATCAAACAACCTCTACTCAAAGACACAAGGCATAACAGACATTAATAGGGCTAAAATCCCTAAACACACAATACCCTATTCTAGGGTATTTTGAACATTTCCACATAATATTCAAATACAAAATATAAAAAGGAACAAAACACCTACCTCTGTATTCTATGATTGATATACATAGGTATTGGCCCTTGAATTGACCTAGAATGCGGCATATCTATAAAAAGTTCAAAAACACTCAACCGAGGACATTTCAGGAAAGGAGATAAATTAGAAAAATGGGATCTAAAAGAAATAAGAGCTCACCCCAATGATTCCAATTCAATTTGAAATGGTCGAATCGGAGAAAAGATGTTCGATAAGGGGATCGAAGAAGATTTGTTAACTTCGGTCGCTCCTAGATGAGACAGGCTGAGAAGAAGAGGTTTCTATTGATTTGATGTGACCCTGGTCTATTTAATCCATTAAAAAGAAAAGTACACAACATGTTATTTTAAATTACATGGTGTGTAATAGCCTTAACTGAACCCTACATTAGGTGGCCTCTAAGTCACCTCACACATCCACGTACATGGCCCTTAAACGACCAGTACATGGTCACTTGCAACATCCATGTACACATCGTGTACTCCTAAGTACATGGTGTATACTTCTTAAACTTCATGATTCTCATATTTTCCACAAATACACAGGAAAAAACCCATACCTCAAAAGAAGGTATGGGTTCATATATTCATAATATATTTTATCCAGTAATTTCAACTTATTTTTATACCATTATAAATAGTTAGAGTAGTATAAATTAATTATCAGGGTTATGGAAAAAATTGATTTACCAATAGGGGAATACATGTAGATATAGCTTAAAATGTCCTCAAATATTTTACTAAACCCAATGTTGTTTTATATATATACTTTATTACTTATAAGGGTCCACAATGTCTTATGATTAGTCTTTTATAAAGATAAAAAATGTGATTTTAATTGATAATGTTAAAAAAATATTGTTTGTCCTCACCCCCAGTTATAAAAGTCTCCCCCCCCCCACATCCTCCCCTAATCACATCTGCTAATTCATTTTTTTAAACACCAACTCAAAAAACATCCATACATCCCTACCATCAAACTAGAATCCATTTTCGTATAATAAATTCATTTTCGGATGGATTGTGTTGTAAGCCTAAAGAGGTCTTCCGTAGAAGACGTAATGTTTCTAAACGAGTGTTTCCTTTTTTATTCTTCCTACACATCCTTAATGTATTATTAAATAATTATATATAAATAAAAAAGTATCTCATGTATATTTTCATTTTTATATTAATTTAATAATGTTTATAAATATCCTCTTCCATCATATAGTATAAGAAGATAAAAAAAATTTTTGTTACGGCCACCACATCATAAACTAATTTTAATTTGTTTCCATAACGACATTTGAAGGATGGATATAATGATGTATTTAACAAAATTATATAATATTTTTTATATAATATTTCTTATTTAACCTTTATATCATATATAACCTCTTATAATTTATTCTGATTTACATATGATAACATAGCTCATTTCTACGTAGAACTACCGTCTCGTGAGGTGATGTGATTCATTTTTAACTTATTATTTATAAGGAATGTTATAAGGATAAAATTAATCAATTAATTTTATATTTATGAGATGTTATTTCATATTAAAAATAAATATATCTCTATATTTATTAAAAAATCACTCATGAGGGGAATGATATCAGCATTCATATATACATAGGACATATAGTCTCCACAGAGTGTTACAATTCATTTTCCTGGTCAATGTTTCATAAATGGTTATAAAAATATATATAATAACTAAATATGATATTTGATAGATTTATATAATTATGGATATGATTGATATATATCCTATTCATAATAATCAAATCATTCATGGAGAAACAAGTTAGAAAGAACATTGCAATTAACAACCATAATAGTGAATAAAATGGAATATTATTAATGATTGGGTGGTAAAAATTAATAAGAGGATCATATATAAAATTATAAGTCCGAATATGGTTATGGAGTAAATTAATAATCTGTTTAAAACCATTATAAAAGTTAATAATGAACATTAAATAAAACTGAGTCATGAGGTTTGGAACATTGCCTAAATTTCCCTTCATTCAGGAATATTTTATTATTATGCTCCTAATTTCAATTATATGGTGTAAATACTAATACTTTTACAAGTAATATCATGAATATTTTATAATTATTGGTATTATAAGTTTCAGTTTTAATAATTTCATCAAAAGTGGTTTAATTGAGAATAAATAAGTTGTACATAATTTCATAACATAATTTATTTTCATTGGTATATATTATCTATTCAATGTATTTGATATTATAATATTACGCATAAAATTTAATTTTAATAAATTATTTTTTATTTACACTTTTCTTATGTAGATTTAAAATTTATACACATAATTTATTCATTGGCTAACACAAAAACATTATGTTCATTGAAACTGATTCTGTCTCAGTTTCCATTTCATTGACACGTATTTTTTAGTATGCATTTTATCCCATTAATGTGAGGTCTATACTACATCATAGATATATTTAACGTGAATACAGGATTATTCATGTTTTTATTATTTCAATTATTATTTATATGTATTATTTGGATATCTGATATGATTATTTCCTAAATCGAATACTATTCTTACATATGGTGTTTAAATGAATATTATTTGATTTACTGGTGAAATATTAATAAATTCATGTTCTTTAATCAATAAAGATATCTTTTTGATAAGACATTTTATTTTTTAATTAAATATATTATTTGATACATAATAAATTCTTTGGACCTAATGTGATGTCTGGGAACCAGAATTATATAGCCCATCATATATCAATTGGTTTCATGAGACAAATAAATCTAGAAAATTAAATGGGTTTCTAGTTATAGTTTCTAGCTGTCTTTTGAAATGTCTTATCAGTAGAGGAATAATAGTGCCTAAGATAAATAACTCCAATAATTATTCATTTAATTCTCTTAAAATTCAATTGTTTTTATTATCAATGAGACATTCACCATATTATTATATTTGTATGCAATTGATTAACAGATTATTTACTAAACGGAATGTGTTTTCTGTTATTTACATTTCCTTATTGATTATCCAATATATTTTTATCATAGAAATGTTACTGGTTAAATTTCATGTGTGTTTCGTTATTTACCATTCAATATTGATTTTTATTTATTTATTCAAGATATATTTCATTGTACGTAACCCATGATAAATATTTGACTAAACCATTATTTTTTCCCTTTTCCCAAGATATGAATAAGAAATTATTGAATGATTTTAAAGGATTAGATTTATTTTCTATTGTTATGTATATAGTTTTTCCATTACCATTGTAAAATTGTTATAATGTGTGCATCTTGTTTTCCAAAAAAATAATCGTATAATTCCATTGTTATTTTACGCATTGTATCTATGTAATTGTAATGAAGTTGGCAATAGGTCCAAGTTAATGGAGTCTGGGTCATTACAAAATCATTCCTTTTCATATTATATATTTCATAAGTATGGTAGAATATAATTTAGAACTTATATCTAATCTCTCACAAATTCATAATGAGTTCCACGTATCTCTACTAAGGAGGTAAAAACATGATCACTCACATATACTATACGAATATGTCATACTAGTGAAGAAATATCTCTCTTATGAGTAAAATTAGTGGAGATTCAGGATCATAGATAGAAAGTTCATTGAAACACGACCACTCAACAAGTTGAATTTTGGTGGAAAAAATATATTTTTTAGGAAGCTACTTGGGGACACAAGAATGTGATTAAATCAACATACCATTATTTTTTATAATATTATGATGGAATTTATAGGATGAAATGTTATTTAATGTGGTAAAATGTAACACCATAATATTTTATGATATATTTCATTATAAATAAAATTTATTTCATAGATATCTAACTTCACACACAACACATGGTTTAAAATACTATTTCCACGTATTGAAATACTATTATTTGGTGTGAAAATTATCTAATATTCATTGAATTAGTTGGTATTAATCATATTAAACACATTATGAAATATATATATATATATATATATATATGTTTGTCCCAATAATAATATATTATTTAATTCTTATGAAAAATTATCTCAATATTTTGTAATGTATTATTCTTCATCAAAAAGACTTTCTTATAAAAATATTATTTTATAGAATGACGAAATTATATTCTAGATCATTTAGAAATTACATTTTATAAAAAATTTATAATTTTTTAAATCATAAATTGAAAACTAGTATGGATTGAAATTTTTAATTTTTTTTAATAATATTAACATTCTTTTGAATAGTAAAATTTACATCTTTTATTGAAAATTAAATATTTCATTTAAGATTTTACATTATTATATTTTAAAAAATAATTCAAATTAAAATTAGTTCTATTATTAATATATATCCAATTTGGTTCATCTTTGTCAATTATATGGATCAATTTTCTTTTAAAAAATATTAATCAAAATATGGAAGTTTCTAAAAAACTATTTTCTGTTGCGTTTTAAATTTTTATCTTAAATTATTTTATAACAACAATTTAAATTAAAATATTACAATTTTATTCCATATTTTTAATAAAGAGTTCTATTTTTTAAAAATAGTTCCTATTTATTTTTTTCATTATGATTAGTGACCATAGTAAACATTTCTTATCAATGTAAACAAAAAAAGGATTAATTAGCATTTAATCTAATGTGATATGTCCTCAAATGTATTCAAACACTTGAATATTTTTTATTTTACTACTCTATTTCATAAATATAAGAACAAACATATAAAATATGACATATTTATTCCACAGATATCTAATTTTTACATTTAAATATTTAAGTGAAAATAATTTCAATAATGTCAATTTATTATGTTAAAATTTATATAATACTTTTTTTATAGGGATAAAAATAACTTATTTTTCGTGATTAATATATATTTTAAAGATGGATGAAATTTTTTTATTGTTTTATTTTATTCTAAATTCTTAGTGATAAAATAATTACATGAAATGATTATGTAAAGCCAAAACTCTACTTATTAAAACATGAGAAAAAACATTTAAATGTTTATTAAAACTCTAAAAGAAGTTTTATTTAAGTGAATTATAGTATCAAAATAATTTTTTATAAAAATATAACATATTAGGTATGTTTAGAAGTTTTATATTTGAATTATCTTTTTGTCGTGTACTTTTCAACGAAAAATTAATGGAATAGTATTAATGGTTACAATAATGATAATAAATATTAAATCAGATTTTATTAAATGAATATAAATTCAAAAAATATTATATTTTTCTCTATTATTGTACATTGGATTAAAATATCATCATTTTTAAAATTATGAGTCACTTTTCTTTTCTAGTATCATGTTTTACCCTTAAATAATTGACAACCATAATTTTATTTGTAATTGTAAAAAACATTAATTGGGGGATAAAAATAAGTTGTATGGGTAGAAAAATAAAAAAATTATAATTTTATTGGATGTGTTTATTTATAATCATCGTTATATTATCATAAAATTTTATTTATTTCATCCTATTACTTGAGGAAAATTTGTTTATATTAGTTTAGTATTTTTGTTAATTGAAATAGTTCCCCTCCCATAACATATAAAATGGGACCTCATACAATTAATTATTTATAATTTGTTATACTTCCATATCATCCAATACCTACTATGATATAATCTCATCTTCCTAGAGAACAACCGATAGATTCTTTTCTTACCAATATATAATCACTTCCATGCAAAATTTGTAATCTAACAAAGGTTTTTCAAGGAAGAAACATAATTCTTGACTGAGTGTTTTTAATATTATTTACCTTTATACAAAAAAATAATATATTTTATTCATTATATGAATATAATTATTTATCTCCAAATTAATATAAATTTAATATGATCTTATAATTTTTGGTCACATAATATGAAGTTACATAAGTGGGGGTGAATTGTGTCCTTTTACAAATATTAAAAAATTTAAAACAAGTCCTTATTCATATATTATGATGATATGTAGAGTTATATTCATTTGACATGTTATTTAGTTGAAACATATATAATAAAAACACATGATTTGTTATATTGTTTTAGGCCTTAAGGATCCCCTAGTCCAGTCCAACAATCCACTTTTAAAGATCATGGAATTTTTAAATAAGAAGGTCCTCTTATCATAATACCTCCAAAACTAACTGTAGGCAGTTAAAAACTCGCAATAAGATAGGTTATATTATAGATAACCTAGTTATCCAAAGCTTTGTGTGTGAATATAACACTCCACCATGACAATGTATGAGCATTCGATACACAAAGAAATCAAGATTAATTGATTTGATGAGAAATATATTTATCTCATAGTTGAAGATACAAGTGACATATAATAGACATTCTTATTGATAAATAATAGTCTTAAATAATAAAAAACATCAAATATATCATTGTTTCAAATGATATTGACTGAAACTTCTTTTTTTTATTTTTCAAATAATTCACTTTTTGGGTTAGTGAGAACTGAACAATCAATGAGAACCATAAGTGAGTTGGATTTGGAACCACTTCCAAATCCAGACCCACCCAATAGAGAATCCAGAAAACAACCAAAACCTCCCAAAACACATCAACACGTAGAACCAACAAAAGAGCACTCGAAAAGTTCAATCATATCCATGACCACCTGCACAATCCAACGAATCACGGAATCCATCAAACCCAACCAAATTAGGTTTGTGCACAAATGGAGCATGATACAATGGCAGAGGGAACCAAAGAAATGTTTAACCATCTAGGTGCATAACTCCACAAGATCCGCATCAGCAACAAATAGGTCTCAGTTTGAAGGTCTGGTGTTTGTGCAAGCACCTGCAAGCATCCCGCACCACGGATTCCCACGTAAACCCTAGGCAACAATCCTTCACTAAGAAACACCATCATCACACCTGGAGAGTCCAAAAATAGCCTCAACACCAGATCGAGCAGCAACCCCATCACACCCCCATCCTCATCGTCCGGATCTCTGACATATAATGACCCATACTTTACATACATTGTTATTAATTCAGAATTAAAGCATACTTATTACAACATATAACAAAACCATGAAAGGATCATATAGGTATAGTGTCTTTAGAAACTGGGAAACATAAACAACTAGTTCATAAAATCAACTACATTGTCTCCCATTTATTTCATCATATCTAGAGTCCCTTTTTTGGAATATCCTACTTAATATCCTTCTTCCTGACTTGGGGAAAAGAAAACATACAAAAGGGTGAGCTCAAATGCTTAGTAAGGTTACACAAATGAAATATCAATCATAACATATTCATAAAAACATAACATTTTGAAAATCATAACCTCCAAAGGAGATCATAATATCCTGTCATGGGGTAAATCATTGTAATGACAAGTAATCCCAAATAATCATGACATACAACATGAAAATTTGTGTCATAAAGACATAATCATAGAAAATCATTTCATATTAGTCAAGGATCATTTCCAAGACCATCATAGAGGACAAAGTCCATTACAGAACCGAGTTCCCTCCTCGTTCCAGTCCCGTATCACTAAACCAGTTTAACTTGCCGTTACAGCCATGTCTATATCATAAGATATTAATCTTTACCCAATGCATTTGAGGGAGATATAGGTCCCACCCATCTCATAATGAAACCATTTTTATGTGTGCCACAAAATCATAAATCATACATCATAGCATAACCCATACAATAAAAATGGAATTTTTAAACATCATTCCATCCTAACATAATCCATATAAGATAAAAGGACATCATAAAATAACTTCCATCATAAAATAGTCAAACCAAAAAATAGGTATAGAAATATAACCCTATTTTATCTTAGATGGAAAATAATTTTGATAATACACATGAACTCCATTCTTGAGGAAAATATCCTTTTTAATTCAAATTTTTTTTCATTTCATAACACGTCTTACAATTTTCAAAATAAAATAAGTTGATTAAAAATAATCTTGAAAACCTGTAAAGGAATCTTCTTTGAAATAATTTTCTAAAAATCCATTCATGTCGTATAAGTTAAAAAACATTCTTCTCGTACTTTGGCCAGAAAAGTCAAAAAGTACCTCGTACTAAAAACGACAAAAGATTCCTTTAATATCATTTACTAAAAACTGACCAATGGGTAAAATTGGATTTAAACAATTGTAGAAGGATATAAATAATATTACATATTGAGGAAACATGGATGTGGATGATAAAATACACCCTAATAAATACCAAAGTATAAACAATCTCAAATAAAAAAGAGAATGTGAGATTTTCCCTTACCTTAGGTCTGATATGATTTATATGTGTCCAAAACTATTGTATAATGATTTAAATAATGTCATTGACTTATTACAGAATCATACTCATTGTTATGATATCATATATGGTCATATTATTAGCTTCTTATTAATAATATTTCATTACTACTAGTTATTCGGGTGTTTATTGCTTTATGTTCTTATGTTTTTTTTGTTGAATAAATTCTTATTCATCATTTTAGGTTATATATACATCATTACCAGAATTTTATTAGTTTAATATATATCATATTTATTCATTAAATTCATTTATATAATCATTATGCAATAAAGATCATGTAGAACGAGTCGCATCACATCGTGGAGACAGTAGGTCGTACGTACGCATGAGTGATGATATCGTTCTCATGATCGTGGAATTGTATTGATGTGTAAGTATCCTATTTTAGAATCAATATAAATTTATAATAATCATATATAGGTATTCTTTAACCCATTATACCCATCCAAGTAAGGTGGTGGTGGAAAACAGATTACTCGACGGTGTGGAGACGGTATTCCGTACGTACGCAAGCACAGTGATTTTGTTTTCCGTAGGATGGATAGAAGGTGAAATAGGGTTGTTTCATATTTATAATAAAATATCAGTATATGAGTGATACTGATGTTATTACTTCAAAATGAAACAACTAAATAAGAAGAAGTATAAGAATAAATAAATTTGAAAGAATGGGTAACAGATATTACCTCTTCTTCGACACGCCTCTTTGAAACCTCCTCTTAGGGAACTAAGATTGGTCTTTGAAGTAGACCAGGACCTCTAGAATGTTTCTAGGGAAGTGGAGAAGATATATTGGCAGGTTTTGGCCGAGCATGAAGGCTCAAAGTGGTGTGAGGAGGAGAGGGAGGAGGTTCCCTTTTATAAGAGAAGAGAGTGTAAAAATATTATTTTATTATAAACATATCTTCTGTTTAAAAAGGTCAAAAAATCATTAAAGATAAATATAAATGACTCATGTTCGAAATAAAATCATCCAATCTGAATTGGACATGTTTTGGAAAATATTTTAATCATTATAATATTATTTATTTAAATCATTTATTAATGAGGTAAAAACTTGCATCATTATTGTGTCATAAATAATTTAATTTATATGATGTCTAAAAATTATAATAAAAATATAAAAATATAGGAAATATTTTTATCTTTCCAATTAATATTTATAGTCTAAAATATAATTTAAATAACCCCTTATAAAAATTAATTACTAAAAGATTTTTGTTAATGTCAACTTTGTCTATACCATAAATTAATTAATCCAAATTATCATTATCACTACTAAGTGGCTCAATGGGGTACCAAAATCGACCCAACAATGCTCATGGTCAGCCACTACTCATTGAATAAGGTAAGGAAAAGTGTAAAGGTAATTTTGAATTATTATAATATTCTTTTAACGTTGAATTACCCTATTAACCTTTAACCATAGAAAATAATGATTATTGTAGTTACTATTCATAATATCAAAAAATAAATAAATGTTACCTATTAACATAATTTGGACCCAATGATTCAAAATATGGAATCTATTTTTCAAAATTCAAAATACAGAAGTTGCAGTAATTAATTCTAAATTAATCCCATTGTCAAGCAAAAGGGTTTTAAAAGCTAAAACATTGTCAAAGATTCAAATGTTTTTACCTATGAATTCAATGTAAAATTAATGCTAATGTCATAAATTATATTAAATGGTAAAAATATATTCTATTTATACTTTAAAACCATTCAATATTATAATTTAACCATATAAATTATTTCGATGAAAAATGTTGTTTTTAATTAAAATATAGCGTGTTTTTACTATTAATCAAAATATGAATGTTACCAGAATAATATGAAAATTTCATCCAAAGTAAATTTTTATTTCCTAATTCAAAAGAAAAAATTTATTTTGTCAAATTGAACATATAATCATGTCAAAAACTAGATTTAAAATGGGTGCACCATCAAAAGGCGGTAAAACTGCATTTTTTGAAAAAAAATACTTCTTTTATCCGAAAAACTGATTTTGTTTTCATACCTCATTCTAGAAAATATGTACGATGAATTATAATGTTATAAAATTCAAAATTCATTTAACACTATTCATAACCTCTAGATTATAATATTATAATAATATATCATTGTTTAGTGAAACTTGGTATTGCGTACTACACACGCTATCTTAACACTATTCATAACCTCTAGTTTATAATATTATAATAATATATCATTGTTTAGTGAAACTCGGTATTGCGTACTACACACGCTATCGAGGAAGGTCGTGATTGCGTGTAACACAAGCTATGATAGTGTTGTGTGCAGTGAAAGATTACTTTTCATATAACATAAGAAATAAATAAAAAATATATTTCTCCTAAAATCTCCGGGTGTTACATTCTACCCCACATAAAAAGAATTTCTCCCTCGAAATTCATCACTTCGTATCAAACAAATGAGGATACCTCTCCCTCATCATGTCCTCAAGCTCCCATGTAGCTTCTTCTAATTGGTGGTTCCTCCATAACAATTTCACCAAGCGAGTTGTCTTATTCCATATGACTTTTTCACTATGATCCAGAATCCCTATCGGCTGTTTTTCATAAGAAAGATCTTGCTCCAGCGGTACAACTTCTGATCTGAGTACATGTGAATGATAGGGTATGTACTTTCTTAGGAGAGATACATGGAACACATCATGAACTTGAGAGAGATTTGGTGGAAGCGCCAATCGGTATGCTACCTTCCCAACACGATCTAGTATTTCGAAAGGACCGATATACCTAGGTCTCAACTTTCCCTTCTTTTGAAATATCATTACTCTCTTCCAAGGATATATTCATAACAACACTTTATCACCCACTTCAAACTCTAGGTCTTTTCTTCAGTTGTCGGCATAACTTTTTTCCCAACTCTGAGCTACTCTTATGTGTTGTTGAATAGGTCGGAATTTTTCTGCCATCTCATCAATAAGATCAGGTCCTAATAGATTTCTTTCTCCAAATTCATCCCAACAAGTTGGAGTTCTGCATTTCTTTCCATAGAGAGATTCATAATGAGCCATCTGAATACTGGAGTGAAAGATATTATTATAAAACAAAATCCACCAAAGGTAGGTGTTGATCCCAACCACCTTTTAAATCCATATATCAAGCTCCTAACGTATCTTCTAGAGTTTGAATTACTCTCTCAGACTGACCATCTGTCTGAGGATGATAAGCAGTGTTGATACTCAACTATGTATCTAGAGTATGTTGAAGACTTCGCCAGAACTTCGAGGTAAACCTCATATCCTGATCATATATTATGGAATGTTGTACTCCATTCAATCTTACCACTTCCTTTACATATATCCTAGCAAAATGATCTAGAGAGAAATCTTCCCTAATAGAAATGAAGTTTGTCGACTTCGTAAGACGATCAACTATAACCCAGATAACATTATTGCCTTTGGATGTTTTATGAAGTCCAGTGAAAAAGTGCATAGTGATGTTTTCCCATTCCCATTCTGGTATGGGTAATGGTTGTAACGTCCCTTTAGACTTCTATCTCTCAGATTTAACTTGCTGACAAACCAAGCATCGAGAGACATATTCAACAACATCTCTTTTCAAGCCATCCCACCAGAAGTACTCTCTCTGGTCCCTATACATCTTCGTGCTTCTAGGATGAATAGATAATGATGAACCATGAGCCTCATCCAATTGCTCCTTCTTTAATTCTGGTATGGAAGGAACACAAAACCGATTTCTGATCCTTATTACCCCATCACAATCAAGGTTGAATTCAGGAACATTTATCACCTTCTTTTGTAACTCTACATCTTCTTTTTGTGCCTCTTTAATATTCACATGTATATATGGCTGAACATTCATTTGAGAAATATAATATTTTTCCCCTTCCATTATAATTCCAAGATTCATACTTTGTAAATCCATAAATATTGGATCTTTTGTGATCCTTATCATGGATAAGTTAGCATGGTCTTGTCGACTTAATGCGTCTGCCACCTTGTTTTCTTTCCCAGGGTGATAATGAATTGAGAAGTCGTAATCCTTAATCATCTCCAACCATCTTCTTTGGTGCATATTCAGATCCTTTTGTGTGAAAATATACTTTAAACTTTTATGATCAGTATAAATATCACAACTTTCACAATAAATATAATGCCTCCAAATCATTAATGAAAAGATTACCGCAGCTAACTCTAAATCATGAGTTGGGTAATTTTTCTCATGGATTTTCAACTTTCATGAGGCATAAGCTATCACCATATCATTTTTCTTGAGAACACACTCCAATACATTCTTGGATACATCACTATAGATCAGAAAAATTTCTCCAATACAAGGCAGTGTGAGAACAGGTGCACTGGATAACCTTCTTTTCAAATCCTTGAAATTCTCTTCACACTCCTTCGTCCACACAACTTAACTCCTTTTCGAGTCAACCTGGTGTTTGGATTAGATAATTGTGAATAATATTTCACAAAATGTCGATAATATCCAGCCAAACCAAAAAAACTTCGGATCTTAGTTATTGTTGTTGGTCTCGACCATCTTTCGATAACCTCTGTGTCTGCTGGATCCACAAATATCCCCTCTTTTGAGATTATGTGACCCAAAAATACATCTTTTTGAAACCAAAATTCACACTTGGTAAATTTGGCATAAAGATTCTCCTTTCTCAGGGTCTTCAATACAGTTCACAAGTGATCTTCATGTTCTTCCTTGCTCTTTGAATAGACAAAAATATCATATATAATGACTACCACAAACTGATCAAGATAGTTTCTAAAGACTCTATTCATTAGATCCATGAATATAGCCGGGGCATTAGTAAGACCAAATGGTATCACTATAAATTCATAGTGTCCATTCCTTGTACAGAACATCGTCTTTGGTATATCCTCCCTTTTGACCCTTAATTGGTGATACCCTAAACGAAGATCAATATTGGAAAAGTATTGATCTCCACGTAGTTGATCAAATAAGTCATTAATGCGTGGGAGAGGATATTTTTTCTTGATAGTGATCTTGTTAAGTTCTCGATAATCAATGCAGAGTCACATTGATCCATCTTTCTTCTTAAAAAACAGAACAAGTGCTCCCCAAGGTTATTCACTAGGGAATATGAATCCCTTATCAATATTCTATTGGAGTTGTTCTTCAATTCCTGAAACTCAATTGGGGCCATTCTATAAGGTGTCTTTGAAATAGGCATTGCACCTGTATGAGTTCTATTAAAAATTCAACTTCTCGATTTGGTGGAAGACCTGAAAATCCATCTAGAAAGACATCATCAAACTCCCATACAATGGGAATATTCTTAATCGTGAGTTTCTCTCCAACCATTTGAGATAAATAACATTCATTTATTTGTATCAAGACCCATAAGATGGAAGAAATTTCCACTGGAAGGTTATATTCATCATTGCATCGATTAGTGATCATGTGTTGATCCAGAATATGAAATGTGACTTCCCTTATTTGGAAATTGATTTGAGCTCTGTATAAAGAAAGCCAATCCATACCAAGAATCACATCAAATTCTACTATAGGAAGGATCATATCATTTTCAGGAATCACTTTCCCACAAATGTCAATCGAAGATGAATTGTAAACTTTTGATGTGACCGTTGTTCCATTAGGAGTTGTCATAACTTACTAAACATCAAATTGTTGAGGTAATATGGTGATACCCTTAGAAAAGTCTTTAGAAATAAAAGAGTGTGTGGATCCAGAATCGAATAAAACATTTGCTACTTTAGAGTGGATGGGAAGTGTACCTTTCACCACTTTGTTATCGTACTCCACATCGCTGATAGTAATTTCTTATGACTATCTTTTTTCTTTTTCCTTAAGAGTTTGTTGACATTTATCATCATCAACAAAAATTGGATTAGGGCATTGATTAGCATAATGCCCCATTTCCTTGCACTTGAAACATTTAAGTGTTGGAGGTTCATTCTGTGTATCCCTTTCTTTGTTCGCATCATTAGAAATCTTCTTCCCATTATTTCAACATTCAATTGCCCGATGACCTTCTTTTCCACACTTAAAACATTTTATTGTCCCATTAAGACAATTCCCTCCATGTTTATTTCAACAATTTGAGCATAAAGAAAAACACATCTTCTTTTCAGTGTGGTCTTTAGATTTTCCTTTGATTTCCATTTTCTTCTTCTTATCAACCACATATGAGTAATGGGTTACTCCAATCTCCATATCATCCTTGAGAGCATATTGAACAATTTACTCATACCTATTGAAGTCCCTTATGGCTAACACCCTTCGAAGACTTGGTTTTAAGCCACTAAAGAATCAATTGATTTTATTCTCAGGTTGGATAATAATTCCAGAAGCGTACCTTACAAGTCTTGTAAAATTTGCTTCTTTGGTACCAATAGATTCAACATCCTTTTGCTTCACTTCAAGAAACTTCTTCTCTATATTTATTTGATGAATACGAGGGAAGTACTTATTGAAAAATAAGTTCTTGAACTCGTCCCATTCCATGGACTCAATTTCATCCCTTTTCCTCGTATTCTTAATAATATTCCACCATTGATCAGCATCACTTTCAAAACTAAACACTACTAAGATGACTTTGTCATGTTCAAAACATTGTAGAACTGTAAATATCTTTTCAGTGGTACTGATCCATTGTTTAGCCACTAATGGATCAGAAGAACCTCTGAATTAAGGTGGGCACTGCCTCATGAAGGATTCAACAGAAAGATGCTCCTTCCATTGCTTGTTTGGAAGTCCTGCATAGTTCATAGCTTGAGAAAGTTGTGTGATCATGGCTACAAGATTTTTCATTCCATCTCCCATAACTTTTTGTTGCTTAGGGGCAAAATCATTGCATTTCCCATCGCATTCAACATTAACACGGTTCCTTCAGGTTCCATCCATTGACTAAAACCAAGAAGCATAGTGTGAGAAGCACTAATCATAACAGGAAAACCACATAATCAAGAACAAAATTTCAAACTTAAGGTCATATCATAGGTTATTCATGTCCTTTTCTAATACACTAATATTGTGTTTTATGCTTAGGCATATACTTAGGGTTCTTACTAGGGATTTCACATCCTAGTTTCCAAAGGTTGACTATACCTTTCCTCTGATACAAACTATAGCAGTCGGGAATTACTTCCAGTGGACTATAATTGATACCTATCATGGCACTCCATGGGAGGAAACACCCCCTGGGTGGGACACACCACCATCCCTAGTGGCAGCCATTTCTTCATGAAGCCCTTGGGCGGAGAGCCATGCTTCGTCCAACGCTCACATGTGAGAGTTCCCAAGGATCAGATTTAATCCTACATCCTTTGCCTCTGATACCAACTATAACGACCCATACATTACATACATTGTTATTAATTCAGAATTGAAGCATACGTATTACAACATATATCAAAACCATGAAAGGACCATATAGGTATGGTGTCTTTAGAAACTGGGAAACAAGAACTACTGGTTTATAAAATCAACTACATTGTCTCCCGTTTATTTCATCATATCTAGAGTACCTTTTTGGCATATCATACTTAATATTATTCTTCCTGACCTAGGGAAAAGAAAACATACAAATGGGTGAGCTCAAATGCTCAGTAAGGGTAAACAAACGAAATATCAATCTTATCATATTCATAAGAACATAACATTTTGAAAATATTAACCTGCAAAGGAGATCATAATATCCTATCATGGGGTAAATCATAGTAATGAAAAGTAATCCCAAATAATCATAACTTAAAACATGAAACTTTGTGTTATACACACATAATCATAGAATATCATTTCATATTAGAAATGCTCATTTCCAAGACCATCATAGGGGACAAAGTCCAATACTGAACCGAGTTCACTCCTCGTTCCAGTCCTGTATCACTGAACTGGTTTAACTTGTCATTCCAGCCATGTCTATCTCATGAGATATAAATCATTACCCAATGCATTGGAGGGAGATATAGGTACCACCTATCTAATAATGAAACCATTCTTATGTGTGCCACAAATCATAAATCATACATCATAGCATAACCCATGCAATAAAAATGGGAATTTTAAACATCATGCCATCATAACATAATCCATTTAAGATAAAAGGACATCATAAAATTAATTCCATCATAAAACAGTCAAATAAAAATATAGGGATAGAAACAGAACCCTATTTTATCTTAGATGGAAAATAATTTTGATAAAACACTTGAACTCCATTCTTGAGGAAAATATCCTTTCTACTTCAAAATCATTTTTCCTTTATTAACATGCCTTAAAAATTTTAAACTAAAATAAGTTGATTAAAAATAAAATTGAAAACTTTTAAAGGAATATTCTTGTAAATAATGTTCTAAAAATCCATTCATATTGTATAAGTTAAAAAAACATTCTTCTTGTACTTTGGACGGTAAAGTCAAAAAGTACCTCATACTAAAAATGAAAAAAGATTCTTTTCATATCTTTTATGAAAAAGTCACCAAGGGTAAAATTGGATTTAAAAATTTGTATAAGGATAGAAATAATATTACATATTGAGGATGCATGGATGTGGATGATAAAATACACCCTAGAAAATACCAAAGTATAAACAATCTCGGATAAAAATGAGATTGTGAGATTTTCCCTTACCTTAGGTATGATATGCTATGTACATGTCCAAACCTCATGTATAATGATTTAAATAATGTCATTGACTTATTCCATAATAATACTCATTGTTATTATATCATATATGATCATATTCTTAGCGTGTTATTAGTAATATTTCATTGCTACATGTTATTCGGGTGTTTATTGATTTATGTTCTTATGTGTGTTTTGTCGAATAAATTCTTATTATTCTTTTTAGGATGTATATAAATAATTCACAGAATAGTATTAGTGTAATATATACCTTATTTATTCATTTAATTCATTTATATAATCATTATTCAATGAAAATCATGTAGAACGACTCGCATCACATTGTGGAGATGGTAGGTCGTACAAACGCATGAGTGATGATATCGTTCCCATGATCGTGGAATTGTATTGAAGTGTATGTATACTATTTCAGAATCAATATCAATTTATAATAATCATATATAGTTATTCTTTACACCATTATACACATCCAAGTAAGGTGGTGGTGGAAAACAGATTACACATCGGTGTGGAGACGGTATTCCGTACGTACGCACGCGTGATGATTTTGTTTTCCATAGGATGGATAGAAGGTGAAATAGGGTTGTTTCATATTTATAATAACATATATGTATATGAGTGATACTGATGTTATTACTTAATAATGAAACAACTAAAGAAGAATAAGTAGAAGAAGAAATAAATTTGAATGAATTGGTAACTGATATTACCTCTTCTTCGACATGCATCTTTGAAACCTCCTCTTAGGGAACTAAGATTGGTCTTTGAAGTATACCAGGACCTCTAGGATGTTTCTAGAGAAGTGGAGAAGATATATTGGCAGGGTTTGGCCGAGCATGAAGGCTCAAAGTGGTGTGAGGAGGAGTGGGAGGAGGTGCCATTTTATAAGGGTGGAGACGGGCACCTTCGGAAATTGTGAAAATATTATTTTATTATAAACTTATCTTCGGTTTCAGAAGGTCCAAAAATCATTAAAGATGAAGATACGATGAATCGTGGTCGAAATAAAATCATCCAATCAGAATTGGACATGTTTTGGAAAATATTTTAATCATTATAATCTTATTTATTTAAATCATTTATTAATGAGGTAAAAACATGCCTCATTATTGTGTCATTAATAATTTAATTTATCTGATGTCTAAAAATTATAATAAAAATATAATCATGTAGAAAATTTTTTTATCTTTCAAATTAATATTTATAGTTGAAAATATAATTTATATAACCCCTTATAAAAATTAATTACTAAAATATTTTTTTTAATGTCAATTTTGTCTTCACATTAAATTAATTAATCCAAATTATCATTATCACTACCATGTGGCTCAATGAGGTCCCAAAATCGACCCAACGATGACCATGGTCGGCCAATACTCATCCAATAAGGTTAAGATAAGTTTAATGGTAATTTTGAATTATTATAATATTCTTCTAACCTTGAATACCCTATTTACCTTTAACCACAGTAAATTAAAATTACCGTAGTTACTATTCATAATATCAAAAAAAAAAGTAACCTATTAACATAATTTAGACCCACTGATTCCAAATATGGAGTTAATTTTTCAAAATTCAAAACAAATAAGTTTTAGTAATTAATTTAAAATTAATCCCGTTGTTAAGAAAATAGGTTTTAAAAGTTAAAATATTGCCAAAGATTGAAATGTTTTTACCTATGAATTCAATGTAAAATTAATGCTAATGACATACATTATATTAAATGGTAAAAACATATTGTATTTATATTTTAATACCATTCAATATTATAATTTAACAAAATAAATTATTGCGATGAAAAAATTTGTTTTTAATTAAAATATAGCATGTCATTACTATTCATCAAAATATGAATGTTAACAGAATAATATGAAAAATTCATCCAAAGTAAATTTTTATTTCCTGATTCCAAAGAAGAATTTTATTTTGTCAAATTATAATAATACACATTTCACAAACTAGATTTAAAATGGGTGCTCCTTCAAAAGGCGGTAAAACTGCATTTTAAAAAAAAATACTTCTTTTATCTGAAAAACTGATTTTGTTTTCATACCTCATTCTAGAAAATGTGTAAGATGAATTATAATGTTATAAAATTCAAAATTTATTTAATACTATTCATAATGGCTAGTTTACAATATTATAATAATATATCGTTGTTTAGTGAAACTCGGTATTGCGTACTACACACGCTATCAAGGAAGGTCGCGATTGCGTGTTACGCAAGCTAAGATGACCCACCCAGGATCTGACCCACACAGCAATGGTAGAAATGATCCACGTAGGATCACTGAGTGTTGTAGTCGTCATCGTCGAATCCATGGAGGATTTCTGCATAGTCGTCATCGTCGTCGCAGTCGCAGCCAGCTCTAGGGTTCCCACACACAGCAAGCTCGTTCGGGAGGGTCCGCTCCACGAGCCGAGGGGCTGATACATCAACTGACACATAGTATGAAGTTGATGTATCCAAAAGTTTTGTATCATCAACAGGAACTCAACGTCACAGACGGTGCGTCAATCATACGCCCGGTCTGAGAGTTATTGACTTTTTCATCCTAGGGACCTGGTTGGTTTTTAAGTCAAAACCAAACCGACCGTACTCCACATACGTCCAAAACTCAAACAGTGTAAGCCAAAATTTCCGTCTCACTTAGAGGAATCCAACAAAGATGACGGCACGTCAATCGGACGTCCGGAACTCAAGTTATAAGTGTTTCCGCTCTGAGGGCTCGGTTGGTTTCGTGTATGAACCAACCCGGCCGAACCCAATGTACTCCAAAACCTTGGGTGTAATATATCAAAATGATCGTCTCGATCCAAGGATCGCTACGCAACTGACGGGGTATCGATAGGAGGTCTGCATCTCATGTTATGGGCAACGGACCGAAATAGGTTCAGTATTAAGGGGTTTGGGCACGGTCCGACCTGGCCCGATACCCCCAGGGTCGGCCCGAACTGGGTCAAACCGAACCGGGTCCAGGTCCGGCCCATTTGGGCACGGCCCGGCTCAGCGGCCCGACGTGCTGGCGGTTCGGCGCGCTGGCCAGGTGACTCGGCCGAATGACAGAGTCGTTCGGAGGCGGGGGGCGCTGCCCCCGCGTGTAGTAAACGCGACCCCTTAATGGGGCCACTCACGTCCGGCCATCCGGGAGTTTTGAACCCCCAGTTCTTCCATAGTCTGGCAGGCCCGCTCTGGCTGGCTGGCTTCTACCACCACGGGATCGGCAAGGCCGAACCCCTGCTCCGATGCTGGCGACCCGGAATCGGCCGTCAGTTCACCTGCTCCGTTGCGGCCCGAAACTGGCCGCGACCTTCGGCCGTCCGGTGCGGAGTGACGGCACCACGCTCCTCCACCGCGGCCCCAATTCGGACGCTGTGCTTTCATAGTTCTCCGGTGTGGCACGACGGAGCCACATTCTTTGGTTCGTTTTCAACGGCGCGGCGCGACGGTGCTGCCCTTCTTCCCCATCTTTAATATTTTCCGCGCGGTGCTTCAGCACCACGTTGCCTTGCTCGTGCCGCATTCAAAATCAAACCAACAAGGGGGATGAGGGATGGCCGTGTTTGTGTGGTGCGACCTCCTCCTGTTATTGCGATATCAGGCGGCTCAAAATAAAGGAAGATGACGACGGAAGTAATCACAAATTAAACACCAACCTCAACGTTGTCGTCGAATGAGAGTTTATCATGAAATTAACTATCGCGGAAGAAGAGGATCGTCGTGGAAGAAAGCATCATGGAAGGAACATATTTGGTACTAGGTGATCTCCAAGGAAGTCGTCTTTCACCGTCATCCACCATCGGAGGTCGGCGTTCTTCATTGGCGGCGGTACGTTCTTCGCGTTCTTCGTCGAAGAACGAAGAATCCTCAAGACTTCTCTTATTCTCCCAAAGGCTCCCACAACCAGGATTCCAACAAAATAAAATAAGTTAAACACTTATTTTATTAACATATCATAAGCATTTTAAATTCAAAAGAAACAAAACGAACAATTAATTCAATGAATAAATTGTAATGATTTAACCGCCCAAATTAATGAGGCGTTTCATAACCAGAATAAACGCACGGTTTGACTTTAATAAAAAGGGGGGGTGAGGGTGTGTTACTTAGAAGGAAAGAAATAGTGGGGCTTGTACAGACCCCACCACACAAATATATTACCAATTGGGTAGGATATTGTGGCCCCCACCTTATCCTCTTAACATAGGTTAAGCTGATTTAAGTAAAATAAAATAAATTGTCACACCACTTTTATGTTATTCCTTAACTTAAACCCAAGAAATTAAAAACCACACTCGAGCAAACACAACTCCGGAAAAGGTGTTTCTAAGCAATTACCGGCGCTGCGATTCCATTGGTTCCCTCAGAATTCGATTCCAAGCATCGGTTCAAAAGTTAGGAAAACCTGCTCGTTCTTTCACTAAACGTACCTGAGCTAAAATTCGGAAAAAGATTCCGGGCACATCGGGCCTCAGAATTAGGTGCCGTCAGAAACTGTGTTCTTGTAAAATACCAAGAAAATTAAGAAAAAAAATTTCCTTGAATTTTATGGGTCTTTAAATTACTCCCACTTCAAGGCTTTACATCCCCGTAAAAATACATCAAAAACTAGGGAAACAAATGTGGGTACTGAGCACGCATATGAGCCTCCCACTCCCAAGTGCTCTCTTGGAGGTTCCCGTGCTGCCATCTGATGCGCACTAGAGGAATTGACCATCCACATAGGACCCACTCCTGTCGATCCTTCATCTCTACTGGGACCTCCACAAAAGTCGCCCCATCATCAACACCCATCTCCCTGTGGTCAATGATATGTGTCGGGTCTTCCACGTATGTCATCAGCTGAGATACGTGGAAGACGTCGTGCACCCGGTGCAACTATGGTGGTAGATCCAGGAGATACGCCACCTCGCCAGTCCTGCTGAGGACCTGGAACGGTCCAATGAAGTGAGAAGATAACTTGCTGCCTCGGCAAAATCTCCGTAATGCACGTCGAGGTGAGACCCGCAAGAAGACGTGGTCACCATCCTCGAACTCAAGTGGCCTCCGCCTCCTGTCAACATAAGACTTCTGCCAGCTCTGAGCTATCCTCATCTGCTCCTAGATGACCTGGACCATCTCTGTCGTGGCCTAGACCATCTCCGTTCCCACAAGTGTTGACTCCCCATGGTCTATCCAGCACATAGGAGATCTGTAAGGCCGGTCGTACAACGCATTGTATGGTGCCATCCTGATGGTGGAGTGGTATATGTTGTTGTACGCGAACTCCACCAAGGTTAGGTGGTCCTCCCAGCTGTGACCAAAGTCGAGGACACATGCGCAGAGAATGTCCTTGAGAGTCTGAATAGTCCTCTCCGTCTGACTATCTGTCTGAGGGTGAAAGGCGGTGCTCAGACGTAGCTGCATCCCAAACGCCTCCTGCAACCCCTTCAAAAGCCGGGAAGTAAAGTGATCATCTTGATCAGAGACGATAGATTATGGCACACCATGAAGCCGTACAATCTCCTTAACATAGAGGTGTCCCAAGCTCTCCACTGATCCCTGCTCTCTTATGGGTAAGAAGTAAGCTGACTTGGTGAGTCGGTCAACAATCACCCATATAGAGTCGTGACCTCTGGAAGTGTGTGGAAGTCCAGTCACGATGTCCATAGATATGTCGTCCCACTTCCACTCCGGGACCTCCAAGGGCTTTACCAAGCCTGCTGGTACCTGGTGGTCTGCCTTCATCTGCTGGCAGGTGATGCATCGAGAAAAGACTCTTCCATAGCCTTCTTCATGCCCAGCCACCAGTGTTGTCGTCTGAGATCCTAGTACATCTTCGCCACTCTAGGATGTACTGCCAAAGGGGAAGTGTGAAAATCTCTCAGCACCTCCTCTCGTAAAGCAACTGGTACCAAGGTACGTCCTCTGAAAAGGACATCATGCTCTCCTCCTAAGGAGAAACTATCAGGTGCCTGTCCGGAGGATATCTGCGTATGCCGTGTCGCACAGTCAGCGTCCCCATGTTGTGCCTCTCTGACCCGCTGTAGTAGTGGAGGAGTGATTGTGAGTGATAGAAGGAAGGCTTCTCCATCTCTATCCACGAAGGTTATCTGCAAAGCGACTAGCTGTTCTGTTGCCTCCCCAAGTAGCAGAATTCCCGTCCTCCTGCTGAGAGCATAGGCTACTACGTTCTCCTTCCTAGGAGTATAGCCTATCTCAAAGTCATAGTCCTAGAGGAACTCAAGCCATCACCGCTGTCTCAGTTTCAGGCCCTTCTGAGGGAAGATGTACCTGAGACTCTAATGGGCAGAAAAGACTGTAAAGTGCTCACCCATCAGATAATGTCGCCACATCTTCAGAGCGAAGACCCCTGCTGCTAACTCTAGGTCATGGGTAACGTAGTTCTTCTCATGCTGCCTCAACTGACGTGATCTATAGGCGATCACGGCTCGCTCATGCATCAGGACACATCCGATTCCGGTCCCTGATGCATCATAGTACACTACGTACCTAACTCCCTCCTCCGGAAGTCTCAAAATAGGCACGTTGGTCAATCTCGGTCTCAGCTCTTGGAAGATCTGCTGACATCTGTCTTACCACACAAATGGTTTCCCCTTATTTATCAAAGGTGAGAGTGGTGCCGCAACTCTGGAGATGCCTGGCACAAATCTCCGGTAGTATCCAGCTGGACCCAAGAAACTACGCAGCTCTGTCACGCTCCTGGGTGGCCCCCAAGCTAGCACTGCCTCGATCTTCGTAGGATCCACTGCAACTCCTGCCTCAGAGATGACGTGTCCCATGAAGTGGACCTCACGTATCCATAACTGATACTTTGAGAGCTTTCCATAAATCTGGTGGTCTCGGAGTGTGTCTAGTATAACCCGCAAGTGGTAGGCGTGCTCCTCCTCAGTCGTCGAGTATATCAAAATGTCATCGACGAGGACCACGACAAATCGATTGAGGTATGGCTGAAAGATCCTATTAATGAGACCCATGAACACTGCTGGAGCATTGGATATGCCGAATGACATAGCCAAGAACTCATAGTGGCCATACCGACATCTGAAGACCATCTTATGCACGTCTTCGTCCCGAACTCTGAGCTGATGATAGCCTGACCTGAGGTATATCTTCGAGAACCACTGTGCTCCCTTGAGCTGATCGAAGAGGTCGTCAATCCTCGGTAACGGATACTTGTTCCCCATGGTCACCTGCTTCAGGCGACGATAGTCAACACAATGTCGCAAACTCCCGTCCGCCTTCTTGGCGAACAATATCGGGGAAGCCCAGGGTGAAACATTGGGATGGATTAATCACTTTCCCTGCATGTCCTCCTGCTATACCCGTAGCTCTCGAAACTCAGCGGGTGCCATCCGATATGCTAGGGTGGAGATCGGGGCTGTCCTAGGGTACAGGTCAATATAAAAGTCTATCTCTCTGCGAGGAGGTAGTCCTGGAACGTCGTCGGGGAAAATGTCCGCATACTGATCCACCACAGCAGGAAAACTAGGACTCCGCATGTCAACCTCTCCTAGGATGAGGCTAGCTAACTGATGAGTGATGGGCTATCCTCTCCTCTGCGGGAGTCCATCATGTGCTGCGAAGGCTCCCTTCTCACCAGTGATGGTGAAACTGCTCCCGTCGGTGTGTACACATCACACCTTGCGCCTAATACAGTCAATCTGAGCATGGATTGTAGATAACCAATCCATTCCCAAGATGATGTCGTAAGGCCTCGACGCCGCTACAAGAAGATCCCATACGAATCTCTCGCCTCCTAGAGTAAGCTCACACTTCCAGCACTAGTGTGTAATCATCAAGTCTGCTCCCGTAGGAGTATCTAGCCGTAAGTATCAAGCCAATGGATCTATCGAAATCTTTGAGATCCGAACAAGGGCAGCAGCTATGAAAGAATGACTCGCTCCTATGTCTATAAGAACTACAGCAAGGGTGTAATAGACACAGATAGTACCTCGAATCATCTCGGCCGCACCGTGGTCATAGGCCTACGCCGCCTGGAGCTGTGCCTGTCTCTGCCCGCTAGCTCCCTAGGGTCGGGGTGGACCTCCTGGTGGTGGTGGTGGTGGTGGTAGAGCCTCAAACCGTCGCCCACCACCTGCTGCTTGGCCAGCTCCTCTGCCTCATCCACCTGCTCGCTGCGGACCACCACGGTCGATGCTCTTCCTCTCCCTGGGTGGCCCCTCAACTGTTTGCCGCTCCTCGGCATGGCGGGTCGGGCAGTCACGAGCCATGTGGCCCTGCCCGCGGCATGCGTAGCACTGCCTGCCTCTCAAAATACTGGCTCCACGCTGTGTGCCCCGCATTGTTGAGCCAGTTTCCTGAGGTCGTCTTCCTGCGGGTCTATTATGCCTGGACCCATGAGTCATCCGCCGACTGCCTGCTGCAGAGGACTCTATTACGTGCAGCCCTGCGGTAGGTCTCTCTGCTGATGCAGGCTCAGCAAGGAAGCTCTCGATCAGAAGGGCTCGCTCCAGTACCCCTGCCTGGGTCGGAATGCTGAGGGAGATCAGCGATGCCCTGATCTCCTACCTCAATCCCTACTCGATGGTCCGGGCCCAGAAGAATGGGCCTCGTACCATGGCTGTTGAGTAGCGCGAGAGATCGGTAAATCTCGCCGAGTACTGGGAGACCGTCAAGCTGCCCTGCCGCAGCTGTAGAAGCTCTTAGATGCACACCGCACGGAGGGTGGCTGGGACGAACTTCGAGTAGAAGAGGCTCTCAAAGTCCATCCAGAGGAGAGATGCCTCATCATGCACCTGGAGCATCAAGCTCCACCATCTTCCTACTGCCGCGTGCAGTAGGCTCGCTGCGAGGATCACCATGAGGTCTGCTAGTGTCCTCACTAACCTAAAAACCCGTACAACTGCCTCCAGCCAATCCTCGGATGCCAGGGGGTCCGTCTCCCCGCGGAACCTGGGCGGTCGCTGGTGCTGAAACTCGTGCAGTGCACTAAGGAAATGTGCATCGTCTGCAGCTGGGGCTGGTAGCATCGGTGGCTCGGTAGGTAGAGGTATCGCTGGTGCCTCAGCTGTCAAAGGGCTCTGTACTGAGGCCTCGCCGCTAGGTGGGATGTCGTCACGCACAACCCTTGGAACCCTAGCTGGCTGCCGTCGTGGGGCCATCCTGAAAAGAAACAGGTGGGCCACGGTCAAACAGTATACCTGGTGAGCTTACACAATGAAATCCCAAAGAAAACTTGAAACACACATGCAATCAATGTTTTTGTTCATTAAGTCGGAAATCAGAAGTCAGGGTCCTGGTGTACGGATACGTCGGCCGTCGCACCAACACTGGACTCCCTGGACCGATAACAACACTCAATACTCATAACATTATAGCTTCATATAGAAAAAGATAAGAGTCATGAGTTCTGCGGTAGTACCGAACTCCTCTGATACCAATTTGTCACGACCCGTCCTTAGGGCCCGTGCCGTGACTACCCAGAGCCCGCCTTCCATAGGCCAGGGGCTGGCGACTAGCACCAAGGTGTATCCCGGTAAAAAGGGAAGGCATTGCCATTGTAAAGTAAAAAAACACCTCAGAGCAAGCAAGAAGAAGAAGTGAACACTATGTAAAACTGGGTACAACAGTAAGTGTGGAAAAATAAATGGGCCAGAATACAAACCCATACTGAAAGTAAAGTACAAATGGAAAGGGAAATAAAAACTAAATGTAAAGCTGCAACGTTGAGCTGTCAACTGGAAGTACCACCTGAAGGGTGAGTACAAATAGCATCCACAGCTCCTCGGTCCAGCCGTCCGCTCCGAGTACGTCCCGCCCAGTGGTCCACCTCCAGGTACCGTCCTGCTCCACCAGCCTCAAACACAATCAGTGATGTCCGTCATCTGCAAACAACACAACATAGTGCGGGCATAGCCCATGAAGGGGTGAGTATATGCTACTCATTAGGGACCCCGAGACCCCCGAAGGTCTCCCATAATCCACAAAGGATAATCCACAATGGAAAGATACAATCACGAAGTAACATCTGATACTACTTAGGTATATGCCCTTACATATACCTAAGTCACCAATTCTTGTTTGGCAAAAACATCTGAGCACAAGTACAACCCAGTCCACAGAGGAAAGAAAAACGTAATCCACACAACACAATCCACATAAGAAGGAAAAACAAGATTCAGCTCACACAGGTATACTTCTGCGTATAACGATAGAGATTATCAGATATGTCTATTGATTCATCTAAGCCGTCAGACCCACAAAGGATCGTTAGGTACTAACCCCCGCAATGACCTACAAAGGATATGACCCACAAAGGATCGATAGGTAACTAACCCCCGCAATGACCCACAAAGGATCGATAGGTAACTAACCCCCGCAATGACCCACACAGGATCTGTAGGCGCTGGCCCACACAGGACCACTGAGCGCTCACCCACATAGGATCTGACCCACACAGGATCAGTAGCACTGATCCACGTAGGATTGCTGAGTGTTGTAGTCGTCGTCGTCGAATCCACGGAGGATTTCTGCACAATCGTCATCATTGTCGTAGTCGCAGCCAGTTCTAGGGTTCCCGCACACAGCAAGCTCGTTCGGGAGGGTCCGCTCCCGGAGCTGAGGGGATGATACATCAACTGACACATAGTCCGAAGTTGATGTATCCAAAAGTTCCGTATCGTCAACAGGAACTCAACGTCACAGACGGCGCGTCAATCGGATGCCCGGTCTGAGAGTTATTGGACTTTTCGTCCCAGGGTCCCGGTTGGTTTTTTGGTCAAAACCAACCCGACCGTACTACACCTATGTCCAAACCTCGAGTGGAGTTATCCAAAAGGTCCGTCTCACTTAGAGGAATCCAATAAAGTCGACGGCACGTCAATCGGACGTCCGGAACTCATGTTATAAGTGTTTCCAGCTCCGAGGGCCTGGTTGGTTTCATGTACGAACCAACCCGGCCGAACCCACAGTACTCCGAAACCTTGATTGTAATATACCTAAACGACAAACTCAATCCAAGGATCACTACGCAACTGACGGTACATCGATTGGAGGTCCGCAGCTCATGTTATGGGCAACGGACCGAAAGAGGTTCGGTATTAAGGGGTTCGGGCCCGGTCCTACCCGGCCCGATACCCCCAGGGTCGGCCTGAACCGGGTCTACCCGAACCGGGTCTAGTTTTGGCTATTTTGGGTGCAGCCCGGCTTGGGCACGGCCTGGCCTGGCCTGGGCGTGGCCCGGCTCAGCGGCCTGGCGTGCTGGCGGTTCGGCGCGCTGGCCAGGTGACTCGGCTGAACGACTGAGTCGTTCGGATGCGGGGGGCGCTGCCCCCGCGTGTAGTAACCGCAGACCATTAATGGGGCCACTCACGTCTGGCCAGCCGGGGGTTTTGAACCCCCGGTTCTTCCATGGTCTGGTCGGCCCGCTCTGGCCAGCCGACTTCTGCCGCCACGGGACCGGAAAGGCCGGTCCCCCTGCTCCCATGCCGGCGGCCCGGAACAGGCCGCCGGTTCCCCTGCTTCACCGCGGCCCGAAACCGGCCGTGACCTTCGTCTGTCCGGCGCGGAGCGATGGCGCTGCGGCCCTCCACCGCGGACCCACTCCGGCCGCGGTACTTTCTTATTTCTCCAGTGTGGGGCGATGACGCCATATTCTTTGGTTCGTTTCCAACGGCGCTGCGCTTCTTCCACTTCTTTAATATTTTCTGCGTGGTGCTTCGGCACTGAATTGCCTTGCTCGTGCCGCAATCAAAATCAAACCAACAAGGGGGAGGAGGCACAACTGTGTTTGTGTTGTCCGACCTTTTCCCGTTATTGCGATATCAGGCGGCTCAAAGGAAAGGAAGATGGTGGCGGAAGTAATCACAAATTAAACCCCTACCTCAACATTGTTGTCGAACGAGAGTTCGTCGTGGAATTAACCATTGCAGAAGAAGAGGATCATCGCGGAAGAAATAATCACGGAAGAAACGTCGTTGGAACTAGGTGATCTCCGAGGAAGGCATCTCTCATCGTCGAAGGTCAGCGTTCTTCATTGGCGGCAGTGCGTTCTTCTCGTTCTTCGTCAAAGAACGAAGAATCCTCCAGACTTCTCTTGTTCTCACAAAGGCTCCCACAACCAGGATTCCAACAAAATAAAATAAGTTCAACACTTAGTTTATTAACATATCCTAAGCATTTGAAATTAAAAAGAAACGAAACCAACAATTAATTCAATTAATTAATTGTAACGATTTAACCGCCCAAATTAATGAGGCGTTTCATAACCAGAATAAATGCACGGTTTGACTTTAATAAAAAGGGGGGGTGAGGGTGCGTTACTTATAAGGAAAGAAATGGTGGGGCTTGTGCAGACCCCACCACAAAAATATACTACCAATTGGGTAGGATATTGTGGCCCCCACCTTATCCGCATAACTTAGGTTAAGCCGATTTAAGTAAAATAAAATAAATTTTCGCACCACTTTTATTTTATTCCTTAACATAAACCCAAGAAATTAAAAACCACACCCGAGCAAACACAACTCTGGAAAAGGTGTTTTGAAGTAATTACTGGCGCTGCGATTCTATTGGTTCCCTCAGAATTCGATTCCGAGCACCAGTTCGAAATTTAGAAAAACCCACTCATTCGTTCACTAAATGTACACGAGCTAAACTTCAGAAAAAGATTATGGGCACACCGGGCCTCGGAATTAGGTGCCGTCAGAAACTGCATTCTTGTAAAATTCCCATAAAAATTAATAAAAACAATTTACTTGAATTTTAATGGTCTTTATAGCAAGCCTTCCTGAGGCCACTTCCTACGGCAGCGTATTAACCTGGAAAGAGGACGATGCCCTTCTGAGTCTGACCCTGGAAAAAGAAGTTGTACTAATCAAGAACAAGAAATTGAACAAGAAACCGCTGCGTGCCCCAAGTGTTCCTGAGGTCACCCTCTGCAAACTCGTAGTGACTCGGGAGGAAGACGTAGAACCTGGAGGGCAACGTAAAAGAACGGGATGTGAATCTGTCATGGGAGTGGGAGTGGAGACCTGCAAACCTGTTCGTCGTCAGAGGTAAACACAGAGCTCCAGATCTGTGAAACCATGGGGCGATCTACACACTCATGCCATCACTGCGTAGCTAAACCCTCAATTGCGTGCTAGCAGAGGAAGGGAAGGGAGTGAAGAGGAAGACGACATAGGAAGCCCTAATCACAGGAGCTCTCAAGGCATCGCCCCTTATGGGCCCATCAAGTCTCAATTTTTAAAATGATATTTATGACATAAAACCACAAAATAATTGTACCAGCAACAATAGAATGACATTCAAATAGCATGATTTCAAAACAAGTAGGAATCTAATGTTTATCTTTTTAGAATAGAAGATATGTTCATTAATTTAAAAGAAAGTATTGTATGTGTGAAGGATATAACAAACGGTATTTAACAATAGACACCTAGTTTTATTATTGTTAAACATGTCCAAAATGATCTCCTCACAAATCATGCTTATTTATATCTATAAAATTCAGCGAAAGTTGTAAATTCCATTAAAAATATGAATAATTATTTCATTTTAATATGATCCTTTGAAACATTTTGTATATAGATTTAAAAGATTTTAAATAATCCTATCGATAACAATGAATAAATCTCATGAAATACCTTGACTATAAAATCTGTTTTTGATCAATTCAAAGGTAGGGTTAACATTAAAATTATTATTGACAATGTATGGTTCGCTTTAAAATTTTTCATTTTTGATACATTATTTTGTTAGTAAAATTTAAGAATTCTATAAGAAGATTAGATCCTAATCCAAAATTTTATAACAGTATAGAGTATTTGATAAATAAATTTTCTCCGAATGTAGGGATAGAAAACCATATGTTTTGTCTGTAAACATTAGTTATAAATTTTGTATACAAATTACATTAAAACTTATCATTAATAAATTTAAAAATATGTAACCCATAAATTAATTAGAATAAGATAAATTTATTTTGGAATATAATCTTATAAAACATTAGATGTAATTTTTTATTAAAATAATCAAGGGTGTGAAGGATCCAAAAAATGGTGTAGATGCTGAATTACAAGGGGGGCTGAATTGTAAGCTTAAAAACATTATTTTTTTACCAAAAGGAAAACTATGTTTATCAATGTTAAACAAGATAAATTCAGAAGACCTGTTTCAGTTATATTAAACGAACATTTTAGGATTTAGAAATACTGTTCCAAAGATGAAACTTAAGGAAAGTTTATCAAGAGAATATTCTACCTAAAATTATGTATAAACTTATTCATCAGAGTATATAAAAGTGATATGAATGTATAAGAAGATTATATGTTCTTCCTTTATCAAAATATTGTACAAATAAACTTGATACAGAATTAGTAAGAAGAATAAAATCTTTTAACCCAATGAGTATGGTATCCAACAACCCTAGATAAAGGTCCCTTGATTTTTTTACTTTCAAGAAATCATGTCTTACCTACACTACGGTAAACCCTTGATAGAAATATTATATTCTTACTTGTTATCCCTGAAATCCATTGATCAATAAAGTATTCGGAAACACTATCTTCCTATCCATGGAAGCCCTCGATTGTACTAAAAAACAATCGAATTCGCACGAAGAAATCTAAATAGGATTACATGTACACACAAATCATCATGGTATCTCTCTCTAGAAATCTCTTCTGTAGCATTTCAATCTCCGGATCAATCAACATGTTATGATCTCATTCAAATGAGATCCTATTTACAGGCCCTTCTCCAATGGTCGGCTCCCTACTCCAACTGTCATATTTTTCCATGGATTTTTGAGGGACCATTACTTGTGTCACTCAACAAATAGTTATTTAAAAAGATATTGTATGACATCACATCACAATAAGTATATGGAAAATGATATTGATTAACCAACTCTATTTTTTGGAGTCAATGGGAAAATGGAATTTGGAATCTAACCAAATAAAAATTCAGAGTTAATAAGTCATGGGTATTTTGATCCTATTTTCCAAAGAATTCGAAACCTGAATTCTAAATATTTTGGATACTGAATTCTAATGAATTCAGAATCCGAATTCTGAGAAATCTTCAGTCGAATTATGTAGAATTCAGAGTCCAAATTATTTGGAATTAAAATTCAGAATTCTACATAATTTGGAGTCTAAATTTCATAGAATTATCACTCTAAATTTCAAAGAATTCAGAGTCTGAATTTTAGAGAATTTAGAATCTAAGTTTCAAAGAATTCAGAATCATAATTTTAGAGAATTAAGAGTATAGATTTTTGGGAATGTAGTGTCAGAAAATAGAAAACTCAATATCCAATTATTTTTAGGATTCTAAGATTTAAAATGTGAAACCAAATTTTATACTGAGGAATATTATTAGTTAGATATAGGGTGATTATAAAATGAAAGAATAAATAAATGGTAAGGATAAAAATTTCCTTAGAGAAGCGAAATTTTCCTTATTAATATAATCCGTAGGGAAAAACTATTTTCATTATGATAAATTGTTTTTAATTTTCAAAACATAGTGGAATGGAAAAGTTATATTGAAACCTTATTGACTCAATAATAACCCCCATTTTGGAAAGAACAAACATCATTACAAAAAACAATATAAGGACATTGAATTTTTCTTAATGAACATAAAATAAAAAATATCTCTCTTTACTTATGGATCATGGTGTATGTGACTAACTCCCCCGTAGGTTTTGAAATCCCTAGGTATTATATTCGTTACTTCCTTAAAGAGTTTTTTCTTTTTCTTCTACAAGAAAATCTTCTTTGATAAAACTCCACCTTAGATAGACTCCCCCTTATATAGAGAATTCTCTTCTTTACTTTGTATTATTTTTAATATTCTATTTCCCCCTTTTTTGATTTTCAAATATGAATTGAGATAACGGAAGAAAAAGGTACCTAAAATATTGGTAATATACAAAACATGAAGAACAACAAAAATTTTCATTATGATTAGAAAAAGAATTTGTATATGAAAGGTAATACAAAAAATGATTAGAGTTAAGGGGAAAATCATTATTCTTTTTTCTGTTGGCATAATATTCTTGATAATGGCCTAAATTTTTTTATTCTCTTTATGATCCCCTTTAAAACATTTGAGCAGTTCATCTTTATCATCATTTTTCTTCTCCAAAATGTTGATCATTCCTTCCTAATCCTTATGAAATTCTTCCTGAGTCTTAAAAATTTCATCTTGCATACTAGGAATTTATTCGAACTCAATTATTTGATCTCTTTCCATCTTTATATTCAAAGATATTGAATTAATTTTCCCATTCAGATCCATGTCTTCCTACTTCCGAGCTGTTTGTTAAAGATTGAGCTTCTCTTCAAAACATGTATTATATTTATTGATCATAATATCTTCGATATCAAAATAATCCTTCAAAATATATTAAAAGTCATCAAGTATTATCATCTCTTCAATTATCTTCATAGAATACTTAGTAAATTCCTTTCACGACCTCTTAAATCAATCATACCAAATGTAGAATGATTTAAAATCATCCTCAAGACACAAAAACTTTCTATAAGTATGGAAACATAATCTGATTTCTGATTAAATGAATGTTGAAGCATCTGACATGTCGAGACAAATTTTAGTTACAAAGGAATTGTATCAAAAAATTTATTTAGGTATTAAACTACAAAATCAGGTCCAATAGAAGATGATTATGAATTAGATTATCTTATTTGTGTGGATTGTCTCTCTACCTAAACAGTCTTTCTATTATATTATCCACAACATCTTTCTTAGCCACCTCAAACTTCTTAGTTGTATCAGATGAAACATGTTTCCCTTCATTATCTCTCAGAATGATCTCAAAATCCATTGGTGATTCATGTTTACTGTCTAATAGATGGACTATCTTATCTTCCTCAGCCTTTTCCTTTTCAGCATCATCCATCAGGTTCTCTGGTTGACCAAAATCACATTTTCTACAATCTTCTTTTTATGATTTGTAATCCTCTTCCTAACATTAGTCTCCTTTTCTTGTGGTATAATGTTTAGATGATTCATCCTGGGAAGTTTAGATTGATAATTTCTCAGAAGGAATATCCTTATCCTGAAATTCTTTAACTTACCTTACCATATCATCCTTATCATCTCTAACTTCCTCTTCTTCTCATTCCACTTCTTCTTCGTGCACAATCACATCATATTCATCAGGTTTCAAAATGGCCATCTTCTTTCCCAGAGTCTCTACTGGTACTGGTTCATTTTGAAAAGTGTCTAGTACCTAAAATTTCTTAGAATCATTCTAAGAATCTTTGAGAAGAGCTTGCACTATTTCAACCTCGTTCATCTTCATTTTTTTCTTTTTTGTTTCTTTTCTTTTCTCTCATATTCTTCAGTATCCATAATCTTCTATAATTTTGCCATAGTAGGTTCCAAGACAAAAATAGGCTATCCTTATATCTTATTCTTCATATCTTCTCTTAACATAAAAAAAATCATTTGGAGAGGTCTTTTTCTTCTTGGATTTTGGAGGTTCTTATTGGGTTTCTTGAACTGTAGGAATTTTTTATTTCACTTCTGGTTTCTTCACCATTCTGTTCTTGGAACCCTTTTTGGAAGAATCATCTATATCGGGCTTTTTGCATAAGGATTTCATCTCACAATCAGACCAGTCATAAAATTAATTTTATTTTTCAATGGAACCGAACATTACCATCCTCGATGTATTATTACTGGGCAAAAGGACTTTGGATGATCTGGGTTTTGAACTACAAGAGATTTTGAACAATTCTAGGCATAATAAAATGATATTGGATAAGGTTCATGGATACATAATGATTTGTTATTTGATGGTTCCATTTTTGATATCTTCAATTGTTATCAAGATATACTCCACTATGTTTATTGTTCTCAGGTTTATCAGAAAATCTAAAACAAAAAATTCACTTTCTTTTAATGAGTCCTTTTACCTGTTTCTCGGAATGAGAAATCCCTGAACCCATAAAGCTAACATTCTGATGTTATTAGGGATATGGTTGATCTTTAGTGTTTCCACTCCTTTGATTCTAAGGTAATCTATAAAATTTTCATTATCAAAAATTCCTTTTTGGTCAGGTAGTTTGTGGGTGATGAAAATGGATTCTCCTTCATATGGTAATTAAATGATATTAACAACCTTTCTGTAGGAAAGAGAATAAGTTATTACATAACATTTGAATGATAAAATATCTCTCCCACCTTCATTAAAAAAAATTAATAGATTCATAGAACTCAATAAGAAACTCTAGATAAATCGGATCATATTTTCTTAGTTTTTTTTACACACAGGCTTTCCATGCCATTCAACATGATATGTATTGAAATGAGTGAATCATACTTTTCAACGAAATTATGATCAACTTACCCTCTCTGTAAATTTTTTATTCATAAATTTCCTTAGATGACGAAATTTTCTTCTTTGGGGATGCTTACAAAGACGTTCAGAGTTGAGAAGATCAGAAATAAAGAATGATGCTTAAAAAGAGAGGTTGATCTTCAGCACACTAGGATTGAAAACCAATGTGGGACAACCATTAAGGGGGTATTTATATAGACGTTGAGCGGATGGTTTATATTCCTTGATTAATCCAATAGTTGAAACTAGCTCGATATGATCTAACGGTTGAGATGAAAGCCGAAGATGGATTTTAAAAGATTCTGATCTTTTGATATTTATAAGATAAAACATCAGATTTAAGAATACTAAATCTTATTTTTTTAAGAACAATAGGATAATAACAACAAGTAAAAATTGATTACAAAAATTTAACTAAGGATACATAACTTCCAAATTGTTTGGAAAATTATCCGTAATGAGGAAAATTATTCTTCAAAAACACTAGATTATAGAAAATTTTATTAAAGGAATAAAATTTTTGAAATTGAGAAAATTAAATCTCTGAAAATTTTGTTTAAGAAAAAATTTTCGGTATGGAAAAATTTTGACAACAAAAAATTTTGACTAATAATAATTCAAACTAAAAAAAATATTTAACTACGAAAAATTTTACATACCAAGAAAATGTAGTTCTTTTTTGAAAGGGAGTTTCTTAATATAAGGATATAGTTTTAAAAAAAAGTTAATAGATAAGATTAACTTATGGTTATCAATCATAACATTTTGTTAGTGTATTCAAATATATCTAATGCTATTGATTTTGTGAAAATATCAGCAAGCTGTTATTGCGTTCTTATAAATTGAAGAATGATATCTCATTTTTTGTGTTATCCCTAAGAAAGTGATGCCTAATATCTATTTGTTTTTCCTAATAGTGATGTCTAGGGGTTTTTATTAGGTAAATGGTACTACTTTAATTACAAAATATCTATGTTTTGTTGAAACCCATGACACTGTCTATGAGTGTGTGTTGCATCCACAATACTTGAGCACAACAACTTCCAGCTGCTACATATTCTGCTTTAGAAGTGGAAAATGCTACAGAGTGTTGCTTTTTTCATAACCAAGAATATAATGAATCTCATTAGAAATGACACATTTTGGATGTACATTTCATTTCAACTCTACATCCACCAAAGCTAGCATTAGAAAAAAAATATTAAAACAAAATCATTTCAAAAAGAATAAAAGAGTCCTAAATCCATGGTTCCCTTTAAATAGAGAAAAATTATTTTTACTAATTTTATATGAGATTCCTTAGGATTGGATTGATATATTTCACATAATCATACTAAAAACATTAAATCTGGATGAATAGATATCATGTATAGAAAAATTCCTATCATACCATTAAATGATGTTTGATGAACTAGCTTTCCCATCTTCATCAAGATCAAGAGAATTTATGGTACATATTGGAGTACTTGTACTTTTAGTGTTTTCATACCCATACTTTTTAGAATATTTTTTATATACCTAGGTTGAGATATATATGTTCATTCTGTTTTTTGAAAAAAAAATTAAAACGTAGAAAAATGTTAACTCACCCATCATACTCATTTCAAACTCAAATTTCATTATTTTCACAAAGGAATTGGTTAATGATTGCTGAGTTGAACCAAATATAAATTTATCAACATAAATTTTAACAATCAAAACATTTTTCTTATCATTATTTATAAAAAGTGTGGGATCATAAGTTCCCTTAACATAATGATTTTGTAGAAAAAATCATGTATGTCTAGAATACCAAGATCTATGGGCTTTATTAAGCCCGTATAATGATTTAGTGAGTTTGAAAAAATGTTAATGATGTTTTTTGTCTTCAAAACTAGGAGTTTGTTCAACAAAAAAATCATGTTGAACATATCCATTAAGGAAATAACTTGTTACATCCATTTGAAAATTGTTGAAATTAAATAATTCTACAAAGGAAATTAAAATACAAATAGATTCAAGTCTAGATACTGGGTAATAAGTTTCTTCATAGTCTATCCCATCTTGTTGATTATATCCATTTGAAAATAATATAGATTTATTTCTTACAATGATTCCATTTTCATCAAACATATTTCTGAAGAATGATTTTACTATAATAACAGATGTTTACATTGGAAATTCAACCAAGGTCTAGACTTTGTTCCTTTTGAATTAATTTACCTCATATTTAATGAACTTTATCCAATCATCATCATGTAAAACATCATCAGGGATTTTTGGTTCTAATGGGGAAAGGAATGCTAGATGTTATACTTCATTTCATTATGAAATTTCAGTCCTTATAGGTTGATTTCCATCACCAATTATACTATCACAAGGATGATTCATAAGAAACAACTGATTTGGGTTTTGTAAACCCTATTCATCAACATACGGTAGGAAATATTTTGTGGTAAATTCATTAGAAATATTTTCTTGAAAATATTCCTTATCAAAAGAGTCTTATATCAATAGTTTATAATCAGTTTTTTAAAACACATATGAGGATGTAGGTTGCGGATGTTTAAAAATAAATTGATCAGTTTAATCAATTTTAACATGCACTATTTCATCAACATTATATTTATTTTTATTAAATACTCTATAATCCTTAGAAGTTGTGGACCAGCCTAGGTAAATTCCTTCATTATATTTGGGTGAAAATTTATTTAAATTATCTTTAGTTCTTAGAATGAACACATTAAAACCAAATACCATGATGTATGAAAGTAAGGGTTTTCTATCATTCCACAATTTGTTAGGGTTTTTTTTCAGAAAATGTCCAATCAAAACTCGATTTTTTGTATAACAAGCAGTACTTACAACATCAACCCAAAAGTGTTTAGTAATAGATTATTCAACCTACTTGGTTCAAGTTATCTCTTGAAGAATCCGATTTATTCATTCAACAACACAATTTTGTTGAATAATTCGTGGAGCCATGAAGTTATGAGTATTACCTTTTTTACTATAGAATGTTTCAAAATATGAATTTTGAGATTCTTCTCCATGATCACCCTGAATAGTTATCAATGGATGGTTTTTTGCATTTTTAACTTGGGCTCTAAAAAGTTTTAAATAAGAAAAAACATCATACTTTTTTGTTAGAAAATAGACCCATGTAAATCTAGTGTAATCATAAACTAAGAAAAATACATAATATTTTCCTCCAATTGTTCCAGTTTGTGTTAGACTGAAATGATCCATATGCACTAACTATAACGCAATAGATGTTTAAACTTCACCAATTGTTTTCAAACATGATTTATGTTGTTTTCCAAATTGACAATGATCATAGACTTTTAACGAATCAAATATATGCTCCGTTATATCCTTAACTAGTCATTCAATTGAGAGTTTTCATAGATTACAAAGGTTACAAATTCTTAACCTTCTATGACCTAACTAGGATTGATCTTCCATTACACTAAGGAAACATAGATATTCACTCCTATGGTATTCTATGTTTAGTGTGTATGCATTCTTTAGCCTATGGGTAGAAAGAATAAACTCTTCTATGGAGTTGTGTTCTAAGAATTTATCATTCCTAAAATTCATAAGGTAGACTTCATTGCATAATTGACTTATGCTAATGAGGTTTGTCTAAAGACCCTTAAAAAATAAAACATTTGAAATTAATTTTTTTCTTAAAATAATAATGTTACATGTACCAAAAATTTCTCCCAGAGAATTATCTTCAAAAGTTACTTTCCCCCTTATCTTCTTGATAATCTATTGAATGAAATTTTTGTTACCAGTCATATGACGGGATCATCCACTATTCATGTAACATTTATTGATATCATTACTTTATTTTTTTCCTGGAAATAAAAGTGTTAGACTTTTGGAATCCCAACATTATTTGATCTGGAAATTTCAGAAATGAATATTTTAGGTATCCACATTTTCTTAGAGGAAACATGTTATGAAAACCAAAGTATTGATTTTTGTTTAAGGAAAAAATTTTCTCCCGATGTCCACCACAAAGACATTTAGTGAAAAATAGAGCACTTCGAGGAACAAAATAGTTATTACTAGAAACTGGTTTGGAATGAGTATAACCAAATCCATAACTATTTCAAAAAGGCTGATTTTGGAAATACATCTTGTCAAAATTTCCCTTACCTTGGGAAAAATTTGACAGACATTTTCTTATGAAATATATTTTCCAATTTTATTTAATATCAATATTTTTATCCCCAAAAACATTAGTTTTATCAATCGAGTTATCGTCTAAAATATTTTTTAAAGAAATTACATTTTCAATATCCTTAAAAAGATTATTCTTTTGAGAATTAACTTCCTCAATATTTTTGGAAATACTATTAAAATAAAAACATTTCTTATCATGATTTTTAAAAATATCTAATACTTATTTGTTTAAAATAGATAATCTATAATTTACTTTATCAAGATTTTTCATGAGTTTAGAATTTTCATTCTCAATAAATTTTGTAATTCTAGACACTTAATCAAAAAAATATAATGTATTGGCATCTGATGAGGAGGAATCATCATCTAAAGAATCATAGTATTTATCATCCATATAATTTTCATTCAAGGAATCATTATTAACAGATTCAGCATTGTGTACCTTGGCCATTAGACAATGATTTTAAATGGGTAGTTTGGTTAGTAAATCAAGATTCTTCTATTCAGAAGATTCATACACTGAGGATTCATCAGATGAGTCACCACCACTATCACTCCAAGTGCCATTATCTTTCAAAACATTATTATCTTAATCCTTATTGTAAATCTCTCTATTCCTCTCAAAATTCATTTCATTTAGATCCTTTTAATTAAGAATAAGAAAATATCGCCTTATATGACCTACTCTTTTGCATTCATAGAAAGTGACTTTCGAGTCTTTGTTGTATTCTCTTTATTTCTTTTTATAAATATACTGAAAGTATTTATTTCCAACTATCTTGTTCATATTTTGAGCAAGATTAGATTTCTCATTATCAGAATGATCACTTTCACTAGATTTAGATAAAATTGTGACTTTCTTAGACTTGGATCTTCTAGCCCTTTTAGAGTCCTAGATATAGTAATACTCAAGGCTACACTTCCATTTCCATTACTATTCTTATTCATATCATCATCTATTTTCATTCTTGGATCATGTTGAAGAAGATTTAAAAAAATCCCGTCAAGAGTGATTTTAGTTACATTCATATTCTCATCCATAATTGTTCTCTTAGATTATTAATCATTAGGAATAATATCAATAATATTGTCTACAAGAGCTTCATTATCAAGACCTTTCTCTCCCATAGATTGTAAATAGTTGAAAATAGTCATAAATCTCTCTTCCACATTTCAAACTGGTTCTCCACAAGTAAAAAATAATCCATGATATTCTACTCTAAAAATATATATTATTGTCCCTGTAAATTTTGATGTACCAAAATTTGTAACTTCCTATTTCATCCAGGTTGAGTTAGCAGATACACAAGAATAAATTTTACTAAATATATTCTTAGTCATATAACACAAAAAGTATTGTGCACCTTGTAATTTAGTTGATATTTTGACTTCTCATGGGTGGTAATGGTTTTGACATCCTTTTCATAAATTTTGTAATCTCTAGTAATCCTTAAAAAATGGTCTACTCAAATGTTAATAAAAAAATTGTTCATTCTATCTCTCTATTATTTATAATAATTACTATCAAATATTTGTTGTATTGTAGGGTTTAGATTGTTAATCAAACTGATATTCATTCCAAACATTGTATAAGAATATATCATTCCTCAAAATCTTGTTAGTGGAAAACGTTTGTAAATAATGATAAAAATCTATAAATAAAAGTTATGCATGAAAAATTAAAAAAAATTGAACAAGAAAAATTTGAGCAAGAAAACATGTTTGTGAATATATTTAATTTAGAAACATCCATTGATACCAATTGTAGGATCGAAAAAATGATGTTGATTATCAATTGAAGAGGGGGTGAATTTTACGTTTAAAAATAATCATTTTTAACCTTATAAAAAATAATGTATATTAATGTTAAATAAGGAAAATCCACAAGACCTATTTTATTTATATTAAACAAACATGCATGGTTCTGGGAATATGGTTCCAAAAATGAAACATATGGAATGTTTACATGGAGAAGATTCTTCCTTAAGGTATACATAATCTTACATATCAGAGCATATAATAGTGATAATAAATTATAAGAAGATTATTATTTCTTACTTTATCAAAATACAGTTCTAATAAACATTAAAGAAAACAAGTAACAAGTAAAAAATATTTTAACCCAATGAGTAGGGTATCCAACAAACTAGGATAAAGGTCCCATGATTTATACTTTCCAAAAATTCTATCTTACCCACACCAGGTTAAGCCCTTGATAAGAATATTTTAATTTCTTATGATATCCCCACAAGACCTCGATCTTTAAGATAGTTGAAACCTCTATCTTACTATCCCTAGAAGCACGATATTGTACTCTGGAATAATTGTTTGGCACTAAACAATCTGAACAAGATGATCAGTATGCACAAATCATGAGAGTATCTCTCTCTAGAAAAAATATTTAGCATAGCTGCAATCATTAGATTGATTAATAGGTTTTCTGCTCATTCAAATGGGATCATATTTATAGGAACTTCTACAATAGTCACCTCCCTCTTCCAATTGTCATATTTTTTCTTTAATTTCATAGGGACATATACATGTGTCACTCTACCAACAGTTAGTTAGAAATAGATTGTACGACCTCATTTCAGAATAAGTATTAGGAAAATGAAATTTCTTAACCAAATATATTTTTAGAAGTCTAAGGAAAAAATGGAATTAATAATATAAAAAAATAAAAATTCTGGGTCTATAAGTCATGGATATTCAGATTCTATTTTCCAAAGGATTTGGAACCTAAATTATATAGATTCATGAGTCTGAATTCCTCAGAATTCGGAGTATTAATTGTGAAGAATTCAGTGTCTGATTTCTGAGGAATTCAGAGTCTGAATTCTGAAGAATTCAGAGTCTGAATTATACAGAATTTAGAGTCTGAATTATACAGAATTTAGAGTCTGAATTATAAGGAATTTGGAGATAGAATTATGAGGAATTTAGAGTTATAATTTTGAAGAATTGAGATTAAAATTCTGAGGAATTCAGAGTTTGAAATTCTAAGAATTCATATTCTCAATTTCAAAGAATTCAGAGTATGAATTTTAGAGAATTTAGAGTCTGAATTTTAGACAATTCAGAATCATAATTTCATAAAATTCGGAATCCAAATTTTAGAGATTTTAGAGTCTGAATATTAGGGAATTCAGAGTCTAATAATATAATACTCTATGTGAAAGTATTTATAGGATTCATAGATTTTAGTGGTGAACCCGGTTTTTAAACATAGGAATAAAATGATTTAGATTTAGAGTGATTGTAAAATGAAACAATGAAAACAATGTTAAGGAAAATAATTTCCTTAGAGAAGAAAAATTTTCTTTATGAGGCTAATCCTTAGGGAAGAACTATCGGCTATGGTAAAGATTTTGTGATTTTTAAAAGCTAAAGGAATGAAAAAGTCATAAGGAAACCTTATTGACTTAGCAAGGTATTTTTGAGCATCAATATCAGTAATAATCCTAGAGTTATGTTGAGAGAAAACATTCCAAAAAACCTCCCCCTTTCTAATGATCAAATAAAACCAAATATAAAAAATTATAGAAAATATAGTAAATATAAATAAAAATTAAAAACATGTGTTAAATAAACATATGTACAAAAATATTTCTTATTTAAATATCTATAAACTCTCGATGAACAATGAAAATTCTAAAAAATTTATGTTAACCAAAATGAATATATTTCTTATAAATAATTAAATTTATAAATTTAGTTTTCATAGATAATAAATAATAATAAAAAAGTTGTGTTTACCTAAATTCATCACATATTTATGTATTCAAAAGTAATGTTTCAAAAAATGGTATATTACCCAAATAATGTGGTAGAAAAATGAAATTAAATGTTTTGTTAAGATAGGAAGAAAATTACTTCATTGAAATCAATAGAGTCAGACATATTACAAAAATTAACAAGAATTGTTACATTGATGTAATGAAATAAGAATGTTTTTATTACAAGTAATATTTAACTTGATAAAATGATAAGTTGGATTGGATGACGGAGAAGGTTCTAGCTCATAATAGGTCTTGTATGTGAATAAATATCAAATAGTATAGTGAAAAACCTTGAGCTCTTCCATCATTATAACAAAAGTTTTGTTGAAAAATCAAAAAAATATTTGACTCCTAGCCCGCATTCATATATTCAACCAAATTTACAATTAAAACTCATGGACTATCTCTATATATGGTAAAAAAAATAGAATCTTACTTAACTTATTGATAATGTTTCTAAAAATAAACATAAAAAATATTAATTTCTATAAAATATATTTATTATTTTCCAAATATATGAAAATTGGAACAATACCATAATGAATAAAATTAATCATATCATTTATTATATAAAAGTACAATAATATATTCAAAACCTTCTTATGAAATCTAGAGAAGTTGGAAAATGAGAAGTTTAATCCCTTTTTTGACATGAACTAGATCATATTGATTTAAGTTGATTCTCTAGGTATTTCCTTAAATCCCCAAAATATTAATTCAATTATTCTTTGGATTTTAGTTTCCCATTCTAGTCGGAAATTTATATATTTAATTGATAAAAATTTTATTTGGAAGTGGATTTTTATTCAAGGTTTTGCAGATTATATTGAATTGATTCCAATTCTTCTTTTCCCATAGTTGAACTACAAAAATCATGCAAATATTTTTCAGAATATTAAATCTATTTTTTAAATTTCTTATTCACTTATTTCACTTGATTTTATTTTTAAAAAAAATCAATTTCATGACTAAGTGAATTAGAAAATAATACTTCTTATTTTAATGATGGTATTCATAGTTCAAACAAGCTAAGGGAATAACCTAGAACTCTTTCACTCGACGATGATGAAAACATCCTAGGAACTTTTGTGTAATGACATGATTAACTAAAATACTACTCCCTAGATTTTAAATCACAAAATAAAATCTGATTTTCAAATAGTTAGGTGTTTTAAACCACATATATGTTCTCATTCTCACCATCTTGAGAATTTTTTCAACATGTACTTCTATATGACCCTCAAGGCCTTGTATATTTTTAGTAGTCCTTTCATCAAAAGTATTTTGTACACCCAAAAACGTTTTTTTTCTACTATTATATCATCAGAAACATGTGGCTAAACGAAGTGAAATTATACTTGTCTTTTCCTGGTAAGAAGATCCTTACTGTTAAAATCTTCCAAGGGTTCTTCAAGAGAATAGTGGAAATTTATTGTAGCAGTTGTGTCACTAACATCAACCATAAGTATCCTACCTATTTCTTGAACAATATACTGTATTTATTATTCACTAATTTATTAACCATGAATTTTTAATAATCCATTTGATTTCAAATTCCATTTCTTCCCCTAAGCCTGAACACTAGAAATTTATTGGTCATTATCATCAATAAGAATAATCATTTCTTTTTAGTGTTCTAAAAGAAACCAAATTTTCATAATGTTCCAAAAAAACATATTTTCAGTATAATGGAATATAATAGTAATATGAATATGTTAGATCATTTTATTTTAATATAAATGTAGAAAAATCATCCTCCCATATAGATAAAAATACATCATATCCTCCCTTTGGAAAAAATACTTCATATAAATTAGCATATATCTTTAGAAATTCAATTTTAGTTGACATAACATAAAAAATGACTAACATATTAGGGCATATAATGTTCTATATCATGGTTTTACATGTCACTAGTGATGATTGAAAAAATTTCACTAATACATTTTTTTCCTCATGAAGATCATTTATAAAAATATTTCACACTACAGTGGATCCATACAAAAAATTCAAAATATCCCCAAATTTATGCTCTTCGTCTCTAATAGATTTAAAATTGTAGTGATAATAAGATTCATAGAGACACTGAAGAATCATGGATATTTTTATTTATGTGATATAAAATAGCAAAATATTTACCATTGAGGATATATTATCCTATCCTTTTTCAAAACTATTCTGGTATTATTAATAAAACAGATTTTATTCCCTATCAAAAAATACTCATTATTTTCACCATTGAAAAAAATTCTAATCCTCTAAAAGACAACTATTTATTTTTAATAGTATGTTTTTTAAAAATATGCACTCAAAGTCAAAAATCTTCTCTAGGATGACTCGTCTATCAGATCAAAAAAAGAATTGGTGCATAAATTCACTCACCCCACTTCTTCTATTCACATTTTCTTCACCATTATTGAATATATGAACACTTTATGTTTTATGTTTAAGTTTTTTAAGAGAAATCAGATATATGAATGTCAATAGGTCTAATACTGAGGGTAAGAGAGAGATAAAGAGAGAGATATAGAGAGAGAATGTGTCTGTGTACTTGTTTTTGTGTTTTATTATTTTTTTATTCTAGTTTTTTTTAAGCTAAAATACTCTTATTAATCATTAAGGATGTTAAATTTAAAAGAATATTTTTAAAAATTGAGTAATAAATATATAATTTATTGAATAACTAGTAAATAAATAATATATTTACATAATGTAAAATTAATATAACTAATAAAAATAAATTAAAATAAATTAAGAAATAACCAATTATTGATAATCAACAATGTTTTTAAAATTAAATAAGTGTAACTCCCCTTTAATTGATTTAAAACTATAAGATTGAAGTGGTTCAGTGAAAATATCACTATATTGATATTTTGTAATAAGACATTCAAGAGACATATCCTTTTTTAGAACATTATCTCTTAGAAAATGAATCCTTATATCAAAATTATTATTCTTTGAATTACTTATAGTATTGTTTTGAAATAAAAATTTCACTTATATTGTCAAATAAAATAAAAATATAATTAAAATTTAGCTAAAAATACAATAGTATGTATTTCATCTATAAAACATCTATAGTACGTCTCCCTATTTTGATATCTTCTACCACAGTTGTTGAAAATTAAATTGAATGTTTTTCATACATGACCATAAAAATATGAACTTACCTAAAAATTTCTAGTTTCTATAGAAAACCTTTTAATAAAACCATCATCCTCCTTAATTAGAATCTTAATACGAGATTAAACTAAAAAAATTAGTTAATGTAATGATTGAAATACATTTTGTTTATAATATCTATTTGTAAGAGGGGATACTCAAGAGGGGGGGGGTTAATTGAGTTCCAATTAAAATTTTGGTTAAAATATTGTCTATTTAAAATCCCCCAATTTATAAAACAATTTAAACTGTTGTGAATTTATATAGATTGTAAATGTTCACTTAGCTTCTCAAGGATTTATTAGGTTTCAGTTAATTCAATCACAAGATTAAACGGACTTTTGAAACTAACCTACTGATTTATAATAAGTGTATACACTTTCTAATTTAACTATCAAGGTAACATTAAAATGGTTTTGTATTTCAAAGTAACAGCATTAGAATATAAAAGATATATGTAGTATACTTTAAACATAAACAAAATATGCACAGAAGATTCAACAAGAGGTTCAGTCTCAAGCCGAGACTTAGTCCTCTAAAATTAATATAAATTTGATCCACACCCTGGATCGGGGTTAACAATAGTTTACAAAATTGTCCAGGCCAAGCAGGGACCTCTACCGCTGTTCCTCGTGGGAAAAAATATATAGACCAGGCCACACAAGGAACTCTTCCACAGTTGACGTGGGTAAACAAGAGTTAACAGTTTTGGAGTGAAGATTTTGATATCCTCCAGTTCAGTGCAGAAGACAATGTGTGTGTGAGAGATATACAGAGTACACCACACTGCTCGAAAGTAAATAAAAAAATCACTTAGAGAGAACAGATAAGAGTTTAGAAAGCTCTAGTGATTAGCAATGTAGCTATGGACTTGTTAGATTCAGTAGAACTACTTCTGAGTCCTTCCCTGGTTTTTCTGTTGAAAAACAGAGTGTCGTGGTTCAGCTTGTATTCCACCAGTGAGAATGATCTCTTGATGCATCATTTTTTCATCAATGGTGTTGGATTGCACTTATGAGAGTTCATTGAAAGTCTTGCAATCTCTTTCTTGCTCAGGATTATTCTTCTAGTTCAGCACAGTGCACTTGGGCATATGTAAGTTCTTTTTGTTCTATCGTCACACTTGTGTACGTGTACTGTAGCTCAATCTTCCTTATATTCCACCAGTTCTAGAAGTAGGAATGATTCCCTTTTCATGGGTACAAGAAACAGTTTCCTGAAATGCTAAAAACTAACATGAAATAACATTAATTGCATTAAAAACATCAAATATGACCGTTAGAATTATTTAAATAATATCGAAAAAAATTTAAGAAACAGTGTCATAATGATAATGTAAACGGTGTCTTCTTCACGGTATATGCTCCACGATATGTGATTCAATCTATCTCCATGTCACGGTGTCTATCTCACAATGTCTCAGTCATAGTGTGTCCTTCACTGTGTGTCCTTCACGGTGTCTGGGTCACGGTGTGTCTGTCACGGTGTGTGGGTCACGATTTGTCCTTCACGGTGTCTGGGTCACAGTGTGGCCATCACAGTGTCTGGGTGACTGTAACTGTGTCTTGTACACAGTCTGTCTTACTGTGTCAAACATCACGGTGTCTCTATACTTAGAAAATATCTGTATTTAGACTTAGACAGTAATATTTAGAATATGGATTAAACTTAACCAGTATAGTGTAAGGGAACATGAATCATAAATGTAATGGCTTGATAATATAGGTGATATTGGTGATCATGCATAAGACTTGTAAATACTAAAGAGAGTAATTAACAGTAATAGGATTTTTTATCATTAAAACATGATTAATACATTAGGAGTCCAACAATTTCCCCCTTTTTGATGATCACAAATCATGTATAGGAAAAAATTTAAATGAAATGCAACATTAAAGAAAATAACAGACTCAAAAATTAGAATACTAATACTTGTACTTGTTTCTCCTCCTTTTGTGATTATCAAAAAGCAGAGATAATGAAGTGAAACACTTCATTTTTTATTTAAAAGGTTCAAAATAAAACATACAAGAGAAATAAAAACAGTAAACAACAAATGACATCCCATCAAAAAAAAAGAAAAAAAGAAAAAAGCCCTTGGACTCTTCAGGGAGCCGCCTTTTCCTTGCCTTTATCAGTAGGAGGAGCTGGTGCTGATGTAGAGGAAGGCACAGATGTGGTAGACAAGGAGGGTAAGGGTAGACCTTAAAAAATGGATAGAGCCAATGTAGGAGCAGTAGAAGATCTATGTTGCGGTTGGTCAAGAATGACTGGCCGAATTTGAGAAAGAGCATGGATGACTGTCATGGCAGTGGAGGCATGGGTAAGTAGACCAGGTCTAAGGGGTACAGTAGCTGGAGAAACTATATCAATACTCTACACATGAAGATATGGATTCAAAAGATTTACAAAATTAGTAATGATTTCACCACCGTATTGCATAGCCTTGTCAAAATCGTCCTTATTCTCCATAAATTTTTCAAACAATCTGGTGAACTCTATAAGCTTTTGAACTTGAGCTTTAAAATCTTGAGTTACCAGAGGGATTCTCAAATTCTCTACATGTTATTTAAAGTGATCTATCATATCACTTTTAGAGAAAATACAGTTGAGATAGACATCAATCTTATTGGTGATATCTTGTTTAGCATCACTGGAAATCTTTGAATGAATCCTAACCAAGACAATGCTCGATCGTTGTTCGTAAACACTTCTGACAAAGAATAGAGATCCATTCCATTGAATTCATTCTGAAGTTCTTCCTTGATTATGGATCTCAGTAGAGAATCATCCAAAGAAGGAACAAAAGGTTGACCAGAAGTAGGAGAAGCCTTGAAATCTTTGGTTAGAACATTGAGCTGTTTCAGAACTTTTTCCAGGCATCCAGTATATTCATCTGTGAGCTTATTTAGATTTTCTACAAGCTCCCTCATGTGTTCCAGCATTTTGTGTGTCTTTTTCCAATATTCTCATCAAAAGACAGAATATATGGATGCACTTGAGACACAATCTCTCTAGTAAGGGTGGAATCAGTTGGCTCAGGAGAAGCAGCAACAGGTGTAGGGGCAGAAACAGGAGCAGACTCTGATCTTAAAGAAAACTCATTCTGCAAGTTTGCTACCATATTTTTTATTTTTGCAACATCAGGACTCAACATATTATTTTCTTCTTTTACTTCTTGAATTTCTCAGATCATCCTTGGTTAAATATGCAATATAATATTTTCCAAGATAATTGATTCATCTTCTTGACTCAGCCGAGTTACTGGACGAGATGGAGTGGATAAGATCTTCTCAACTCCAGCTAAAATAGTATCTCCAAAGAATTTCAGATCTTCTTCAGTTACAAAGGAGTGTTTCTCGAGTAAAATTACATGTAAAGGTATTGGAGAAGGTTATGGTTTCGGTTCAGAGTCATCTTCAGACTCAGATTCCGATTCAGATTGAGAATGGGGCTCTGGTTCTGGTTCTGGATGAGCTACAGACTTTAGTTGAAACACCAAAGAGAGATCCATTCCAGTTGTAGTCACTTGAGGTGACTCATTCACATCATAAAATCTTGGGAAAACATATCGAGTGTACACAGATTATGACTCATCACTAGGTTCAGATTCAGATTCAACAGACTTGGCTGGACTAGTCTCATAGTTTTGAGGTTCCTCCCCCTCAAATTTTACATCCATTTCAGAGACTATAGGGACGGAAAATAGGTTAAGATCCACAGGATCATCTCTAATCTATTTATAAAACTCTTTCCTTTCTAGCTGAAAGGAAATTTCTATCCTCTCTTCAGCAGGGGGAATTATATCACGAACTGATTTTTCCACAGGCAGTGCTTCCAGATTGGCTTACTTTTCAACTGGGAGTTCTTCTACACCAACAAACTCTTCCATGGCCTTTTTCTCTGATTCAGTTACAACATAATCTCTTACATCCTCAGATTGGATATCCAAATTTACAACTTCTCTAGAAGTCGGAGCTTCTTCCTCACTAAGAACAACTGAAGGATCTACAGTCTTTTCCTTTTCAATAACAACTTCCTCTCCTTAAGGTATTTCAGCAGGAACAATAGCAGGGATATCAGTCCTTTCTTTTTCAACAGAAGATGCGTCAATTAGAGGTATTTTAGCCTCTTCTCCAGGTGGTACTTTAGCTGCCACTTCCTCTTCTTCTTCAGCATCTGAGTATTCAACTACTTCATTTGGTTCTAGACTAGGATCAGATAGGTTATTTGGCCTTCTTGGATAATCAACATGATTAAATTTCTTATACAACTGATCATTATCCTCAACCCATTTCTTCTTCCAGGGGTTCCAACTAATCTTCATCCTTCTGATGATAGGCTTGGATAAGTCAAAATCAAAGTCCTCTAACTTTTCTTTATTCGGTCCAACCCGTCCTTTGGCAACTAGCATGGCTGAAATCATCCTTGATTAAAACAAGGGGTGGATTTGGAAGTGACTTTAATCATCTCACAGATATGGTTAGTAACATAGTTGAATAGGTTGATCATGTGTCCATTCTTCAAAAGGTGAATCAGGAACACATCCTGATACTTCATTACAGAAAAACCCCTTATCTTGGACTGATCAAATTATGAACAAATTTGAATAGCAGTCTAGTTTCTCCATCTAGCTCTGCAGCTATAGCCCTTCGCTTGGTTCCATTACCAGTTAAGGTTCCCAAAGCATTTTCCAAATTGAAGATGTCAGATGAAGGAGGATGGTCTCTCTGGTAGTCTTCACAAACTCCATCATGTGGAATCCTTAGGCATGCAGCCCACAACCTCGAAGAGAATAAAAACTTTTGTCCATTTATCAAACTTGTCACCATAAAGCCTTCTCCAAAATCAAAGGAAAACTTCACATAATGGTATAATTGAGATACCAATCTCAGGTAAATTGGTCTATCTTGTCTAGAGAACCATTCAAACCAACCATGTTCTATCCAGATTTTCAAGACCAAAGATCTGCTAGAGAGCAGCCACTCAGGGAAAACTTATTTTTCAGGAACTACGGTACGATTTAATAGGTTTGGGTTTAGAGGTCCTTCAGGATCTATCCTTGGTATCCTCTTCTATTTCTTAGAGCGGCGCTTCTCAGGGGTAGACGAAGACGGACGCTTCATCGTTGGAATCTACTGAAGGTTCGGGCAAGAAAGAAGAAGAGGTTCCCAAGGTAATGAGGGTTCGAGAGGGAGATTAAGAGAGAGTTCAGGTGAGATATTGAGTGAAACCTTTATGTTTTATCATTTTGGAATTTCAATCTTCATAAAAACAAAAATGCGGGAAATCAAATAGCAGTGAAATAGAAATTACTGCGTTACGGGTTAAAATAATAATAAAAATAATCTTCACGGTGAGACCGTGAGTGGGCCATATGGTGTGATGAAAAAAAAATCATCACGGTGAGACAGTAGGTGATCGTCACAGTGAGATAGTGACCATCCTGTGCAGTCACGGTGAAACAGTGAGTTGACAGATTGTGAGTACAAGGTCTTAATGGTGAGACCGTAAGCATGAAATAGTAACTGTAAAACAGGGAGCATGAAATTGTAAAGTAAAATACAGTAAATTATTAAACATTAAAATCATTAAGATATCTATTTATGATTAATAATGCCAATATCATGTATGATGTAGTCTAATATCTCAGAATTTAAATTTTTAGTGAATATATCAGCAAGTTGATATTCAGTACCAATGAATTACAATGTGATATCACCTTTTTGATAATGATCCCTCAAAAAGTGTTGACTTATATTAATATGTTTTATCCTAGAAAGAGAAACCGGATTCATAGAAATATTAATAGCACTTGTGTTATCACAATTTATTGGGACATGTTTTAATTGATATCCATAGTCTAGTAATGTGTGTTTCATCCACAATATTTGCGCACAACAACTTCCAGTAGCTATGTATTCAGCTTCTGCAGTAGATAATGAAATAGAATTTTGTTTCTTACTACACCATGATATGAGTGAATTTCCTAAAAGGTGACATGTTCCAAAGGTTCTTTTTCTATCTAACTTACATCCATCAAAATCAGCATCAGAAAAACTAACTAATTCAAATGACTATCCTTTTGGATAGAATAGTCCTAAATTGGGAGTATGCTTGAGGTATTTGAAAATTCTATTTACAGAATTTAAATGTGTCTCTTTAGGGTTTTATTGAAAATGAACACACATACACACACTAAACATAATATCAAGATGACTAGTAGTCAGGTAGAATATACTTCCAATCATTCCTCTATAAGTGGTTTGATCAATAGATTTACCATCTTCATAAAGATCCAAATTATAGATGGTACTCATGGGAGTGTCACTACTTTTTGTGCTATCCAATCCAAAACGTTTTAATATATCTCTAGTATATTTACTTTGAGTTAAAATAATTACATTATTATATTAAAGATTTGAAATCCAAGGAAAAATTTGAGTTCACCCATTAAATTCATTTCAAATTCATTTTGCATCATTTTAGAAAAATTAGTACATAATGTTGTTTTTGAAGATCCAAAAATAATATCATTTACATAAATTTGTACAACCAAAACATCACTAGAAATACGTTTTATAAAAAAATTAGGATCAGCTATACCATTTGTAACACCTTTGGAAATTATAAAAGTACTTAACCTATCATACCATGTTCTTTGAGCTTCCTTTAAACCATATAAATCTTTTGATAATATAAAAATATGGTTTGGAAAATGAGGGTTTGTAAATCTAGGTGGTTGTTCAACAAAAACATCCTCATCAATATATCCATTTCAGAAAGCAATCTTATCATCCATTTGATATAGTTTGAAATTTAGATGTACAACATAAGAAAGTAAAATCGTAATAGCTTATAATCTTGCTGCTGGATAAAAAGTCTCCTCATAGTCAATTCCTTCTTCTTGACTGTAGCCTTGTGCAACTAGCCTTTCTTTGTTTCTAACTATGATTCCAGATTCATCTACTTTATTTCTAAACACCCATTTTGTGCCTATGGTGAAAGTGTCCTTAGGTCTTTCAACAAGATTCCAAACTTTATTTCATTCAAATTTATTGAGTTCCTCTTGCATAGAAATCACCCAAAATTCATCATTAATAGGATCATCAATGTTTTTAGGTTCAAGCTGTGGCAAGATGGATTGATGTTCAACCTAATTTCTAAGGGAAGCTCTAGTCTATGTCCCCCAATCCAGATTTCCTACATCAGCATCTAAAGGATGATTCTTTAGAATTCTAGTTGATCTAGTAAAAGTAGGACTAGAAATATCAGGTTCATCTATAGGGTCGGGCACATTAGGAGCAGATTCTGGAATAATTCCAGAACATGATGTCTTTATAGAAGGTTCTTTAGATTTTTCATTAAGGTCCAGAACAGATAAATCTTCTTCATGATTTTCAAGAGAGGTTTTAGATTCATGTGGATCAGTTTCATCAAATTTGATGTGAACAGATTCTTCCACACACTTGGTTCTCTTAATGAAAACTCTATAGGATTTGCTGGTTATAGAATATCCTAAAAAGATTCCATCATCACTCTTAGAAGCAAACCTATCTTGATTATCCTTAGTATAAATAATAATTACTTTACAACCAAAGACTCTAAAGTAACTAACTTTATGTTTTGTATTATTCCACAGTTCATAAGGAGTCTACTTAAGAACAGGTCTAATAAAAACACTATTGATGATATAACAAGCTGTATTTATTGCTTCATCCCAAAAGTAAATAGGTAGGTCATATTCATTAAGCATAGTTCTTGCTATTTTTTGAAGGGTTCTATGTCTTCTTTCTACTACACCATTATACCGAGGTGTCTTAGGAGTAGAAACGTTATGACTATATCCATTTTATGAGCAATAAGATTCAAATTCATGATTTTCAAACTCACAGCCATGATCATTTCTCAGGGTTTTAATCTTAAGTCCACTAAGGTTTTCTACAGACTTAGAGTATTTAACAAAGTAAGAGAAAGCTTCGCTTTTGTGAGCTAAGAAGTATACCAAATTATATCTAGAAAAGTCATATACTAAGACATAGACATAGTGCTTCTCATTTAAGCAAGAAACTCTAGATGGTCCAAACAAATCCATGTGAACCAACTCGGGAGGTTGAGAAGTTGAGACTTCTTTTTTTGATTTAAAAGAAACTTTATGTTTCATTCCCTTTTGACAAGGATTACAAACTATGTCATTTGGAAACTCAAGTTTTGGTAAGTCTCCAACTAAGTTTTTCTTAGTTTTTTAAGTGAGTGTATATTGCAGTGACTTAATATTCTATGCCATAACCAAGACTCTTTATGAAAATCATTTAAACAAGTAACATTTATCTTAGCTAAAGAATTTAAATCAACAGCATAAACATTTTCATTCGTTAAAATAGAGAATACTAAAACATTTGTAGAATTAAATATGTTACAAGAATCATTTTTAAACAAGACATTAAAACCATCATCACACAATTGAGAGATACTTTACAAAATATATATTCAGTCCATCAACAAATAAAACTTTAGAAATTAAAACTTAATTAGTGTTACCAATTTGGCCTAGGCCGATGATATTTTCTTTAGAATTATCACAAAATGTGACATAGCCTCCATCAACCTTTATTAATCTCTTGAATCATGAGAAATCCCCATACATACGTCTTGAACATCCACTTTCCAAATACCATGTCTTCTTGTGGGAAGTCTTCAAGCTGGTTTCCTACAAAATAGTTTATGATAGAATATGATTTTGGTACCCAGATCTTCTTGGGTCAAGATAGGTTAGCAATCAATGACTTTGGTACCCAAATTTGTCTTATGGGTCTCATATAATTTGAGTCACATGATTTTGAAAGGTAAAATATATTTGATCTATAATTGTGTGAGTAACCAGTTGAAGCAAATGAATTTCCAGAACATGAACTAGAAGTATTATATCCAAATTTAGGAATAAATCTATTCTTAGTAATCTATCTCTGTCCAGGTCTGTAGCCTATTCCAGTAGTGTATTTTTGTGCCACATTCTTTCCTAGAATTTGAGTTACTGTATCCTTTCTATTTGTGAACTTCTATAAGTCTTTTCAAAGTCACTCATTTGACAGTTTCAGTTCAGTGTTTTCCTTTAACAGTTGAGGATTTTTCTCTTTTTCAATAGTAAGTTGAGTTTTAATAGTTGTAGTGAGAGCATGTTGTTTCTTCAATGATTTGTATTTATCCTTAAGTTCATTTCATGTCTCTTCCAGCATATTATAATATTTAAATAATTCCTCACTGGTCATGTTTTCAGAATCCGAATCAGATTCAGTTCCAGAATAATAGGAATTTAAAGCAGGAGTATCTAAGGTTACCTCGGATGAGTTTGTCATCGAACACATGTTGAAACGTTTATTATCAGAATCAGACATTTCAGATTCACTTGTTCTATCATCAGAAGCACTCCAGGTAGCCTTCATAGCTTTCTTGTACTTACTATCATTTTAATCATATTTCTTCTTTAATTTTAGCTTTGGGAAGTCTGCTTTAATGTTTCCTTTTCTTTTGCACTCGTAGCAAACAACATCATCACTTTTATCTGCCTTTATCCAGTCCTTCTTCCAATGTACCTTATTTTCATACTTTCCATTATAATTTGATTTTATGAATAATTTCTTCTTCCTATAAAATTTCTTAAACCTTCTATCTATTTGAGCCATTTCAGCATCACTATTAGAGTCTGAACTTTCACTTGTTGAACTGTCAGTTTGTATTTGTTCTTTTTCATTGTCCTTGATCTTTGAAGCAGTAGTCCTAAAGGCCACTAATTTCCTTTTTAGTTCATCATCTACCTCTTTATTTACCTTGAGTTCGTCCTCATACATCATAATCTTACAAATCATCTCTTTGACAGGTAGATCTCCAAGGTCACATGACTCTATGATTGAAACAGATGTGCCTCTTCATCGGTCTGGTAGACACCTCAATATCCTCATAATTCGTTCCTTTGGTGAAATAGCCTTTCTAAGTGAATTCATTGTATTGACTATCTCATAGAACCTGAGATACATATCAGAAATGGGTTCATCAGTCTTCATTTTAAAATTATCATATTTAATAGTATAAGTATTTAATCTCATTTCATTAACACTAGTTGTTCCCTCATGAGAAACACCCAAAGTATCCAATATTTCAAAAGTAGTTTTGCAAGAAGATATTCTGTTAAATTCCTCATCTCTTAGAGCACAATACATGGCATTCATGGCTTTACAATTATTATTGTAAGCAGCCTTGGTAGGTTCATCACAAGTTGTTCTTTCAGTTTCTGTAATTTTATATTGAGACTCTATAGCAGTCCAAATATCAAAACCCATACTTTCGAAATAAATTCTCATTTTAAGCTTCCACTGGGCATAGTTTGTGCCATTAAAGAAAGGTGGCCTGTTAGTAGTAGCACCCTCTAGTCTATTATCCATAACAAGATTTTAGAGAATAGTTTTATATAGATAAAATTTAGAACTAATAGAAATTTAAGATCATTAAAGATGAAACTAAAATCACAGTTGAAAAACAAAGTATTTCAAAAATTATTTAACAAAAACAATCCTCTGATACCAAATGTTGGTCAGAGTGGATACTCAAGAGGGTGGGTGAATTAAATTACAATTAAAATTTCTGTTAAAATATTGTCTATTTAAAATCCACCAATTTTTAAAACAAGTTAAACTATAGTGAATTTATACAGATTTTAAATGTTCACTTAGCTTCACAATGATTTATTATGTCTCAGTTAATTCAATCACAAGATTAAATTGACTTTTGAAACTAACCTACTGATTTAAAATAAGTGTAAACACTTTCTAATTTAACTATCAAAGTATCTTTAAAATGGTTTTGTAATTCAATGATCCAACAGCGGAATATAAAATATATGTGTAGTATACTTTAAAATTAAACTAAAGATGCACAACAGATTCAACAAGAGGTTCAGTCTCAAGCCGAGACCTAGTCCCCTAAAATTTATATAAATTTGATCCACACCCTGGATCGGGGTTAACAATAGTTTAAAAAACTATCCAGGTCACGTAGGGACCTCTACCACTGTTCTTCGTGGGAAACAAAATTAAGACCAGTCCACACAAGGACCTCTTCCACAGTTGACATGGGTAAACACGAGTTAAGAGTTTTGGAGTGAAGATTTTGATATCCTCCAATTCAGTGCAAGAGACAGTGTGTGTGTGAGAGAGATATACAAAATACATTACACTTCTCAAATGTAAATAAAAAATTACTTAGAGAGAACATGTAAGAGTTTAGAAATCTCTAGTGATTAACAATGTAACTCTGGACTCGTTGGATTTAGCAGAACTGCTTCTGAGTCCTTCTCTGGTTTTTCTATTGAAAAACAGAGTGTCGTGGTTCATGTTGTATTCCACCAGTGAGAATGATCTCTTGATTCGTCGTTTGTTCTTTAGTGTTGTTGGATTGAACTTATGAGAGTTCTTTGAAAGTATTGCAATCTCCTTCTTGCTCAGGATTGTCCTTCAATTTCAGCATAGTGCAATCTTGCGTATGTAAGTTCTTCTTGTTGTATCGTCACACTTGTGTACATGTACTACAGCTCAATCATCCTTATATTCCACCAGTTATGGAAGTAGGAATGATTTCCTTTTCATAGGTACGAGATACGGTTTCCTGACATGCCAAAATCTATCATTAAATAACATTAATTGCATTAAAAACATCAAATATGATTGTTAGTATTATTTAAATAATATTGACAAAAATTTAAGAAACGGTGTCACAGTGATTATGTAAACTGTGACTTATTCATGGTATATTCTCCACGGTATGTGATTCGTTGTGTCTCCATGTCACGGTGTCTATCTCACGGTGTCTCAGTCACGGTTTGTCCTTCATGGTGTCTGGGTCACGGTGTGTCCTTCATGGTGTCTGGGTCATAGTGTGTCTGTCACTATGTCTGGGTCACAGTTTGTCCTTCACGGTGTCTAGGTCACGGTGTGTCCGTCACGGTGTCTGGGTGACTATGACTGTGTCTTGTACACAGTCTGTCTTACTGTGTCAAACATCACGGTGTCTCTATACTTAGACAAATATCCGTATTTATACTTAGACAGTAATATGCAGAATATGGATTAAGCTTAACTAGTAGAGAGTAAGAGAACATGAATCATAAATGTAAAGTCTTGATAATATAAGTGAGATTGGTGATCATCCATAAGACTTGAAAATACTAAAGAGAGTAATTAACACTAATAGGATTTGTGATCATTAAAACATGATTAATACATGAGGAGTCCAACAATATCTGAAAATTCATTTAACATCAGTACTATGAAGTTAATTTCAGTTTTATTAAAATCTGGCTCAAATAATGACAAAAAACATATTGTTTCATCTAATACTAGTAAGATATTGAAAAATTGAAACCATACCTCTATATAAGGTTATGTCAATTAGTTTTCCAACTTTATCTAAATCATGTTTTATATTGGTACGCATGAGATTTTTATAACTCCTAATGTTTACTTGTATAAACTATTTAAATAAAACAATTTTTTGTTTAATTTTATTTAAAAAAATCCTATATTATTTTGATATATTTGAAAACCAAGAAAGAAATTTAATTCTCCCATCATACTCATTTAAAATTTATATTTCATATGTTTTAAAAAATCATTAAAAATGCTATTATTTCTTTATTCTAAGATAAAAACATCTACCAAAATATGTAATAATGAAATATTAGAGAAAGTAGTTTTCTTAAAGTGATTAGGATCATACAATCTATAAAAATATCCATTTTCAAGTAAAAAAGAGTATAAGATTACATACCAATCTCTGGTTTCTTGTTTAATGCATTAAAAATATTTAGTATGTTTGAAAATATAATTTCGTAAATGTGGAATTTTAAAAACCATTTGATTAATATACATTTAAAAAAGATGATTTTTCATCCATCTAAAATAATTATGTATTAATATAAGATTTATAAGATAAAATGATATCAATTACATTTAATATTGAAATAGTGAAAAACGTTTCATCATAATATATTCATCAACCATGATTATATCATTTAGATACTACTCTCTTATTATGTCTAGTAATTATCCTATATCCATCATGATAATTTCTAAAAACCTATTATGTTCATATTAACAGGTGATTTGATATCCTTTCCACCAATACCCAAACATTCATTCATGTAAATTGGTTATGTTCATCATTCAAAACTATAATACAAATATAATATTTTAATTCCAACACTAGGTTTTTATGTTCTAATTGGGATAGTAAATAAGAGAATCCAAATAGGTTTACTAAACTTCTTCTTGTCCCAAATACTATATATTGATTACATGTTATAGTTTTCAAATTATAATCCTTTAATGATAATTTTTTATAGGTAATATGCATTTGGGATCACTAGTTTCATGTTTTTCTTGACTAAAATGAATTTTTTTTATATTCAATTTCATAGTCAAAATTGTCTTTTGGTTATTCAAGTATCAAGTTTTTTAAAGAATTAGTAAAATCATCTATTTAAATATTTCAATGATTCAAAGGGGTAATTTCCAAAAAAAATAAAAAATAGGCCTTCGACTATTGTGTAATTTTTAAAATAAATTTTGTAATCATTAACAATGGTATAATGTCATAGATATAATCCTTCATCAGCCTTTGGAAAAAATTTACATAGAGTTTCCCTAGTATTCAAGATATACTCCTTGTTCAAAACACATTAATATAGTTGTTATTATCCTATATGTTATGCTATATTTCATGGGGACTATTATTAAAATATATCCTTATTAAAACACTAACCATTTAATGGAATGTTTTTCTAAATATTACACCTATAAATAAGTATGATGACTATATCATTTAATATAGTTCATCACATTTCTTGAATAGTAATTTTTTTTCTTTCTAAAATTCCATTCTGATTTGGTTTTCCTAGAATAGTGAAGGTATAATTAATAACTTGATCTGAGGAAAAATAATTAAATTCATGATTCATGAATTCTCCACAATGATCACTTCCTAATGAAAAATATTATAATCCTCTTCATTTTTAAAATTCTTACAAATGATGAAAAAATAAATAAATATTCAGTTTTATGTTTCTAAAAATGAACTCTTGTAAATAGAGAAAATAAATCCCCTAACAAAAAATAATATCCCACATCCAAGATTTCATTACATTATGGTAAAATAAAATTAATCTAGATATATTATAGAGGTCTAGATGTTGTAACCCTGGTAATAGATTTTATGGATGACTTCTGTTTCATTCCTAATTTAAGGCATAAAAAATCAATCTATATCAAATTTATTTTTTTGAAAACCAGAAAGTACATTTTTAAATTAAAATCGATACCAATTTAATATAGTATAGCTTATATTTATTCTATTCCAAAACAGGGATTCATTTTTCTCAACAGTTATACAATTCACTTTTTCACTCATAGAATTAAGAACCAAAGTGTAAGAATTTTAGGTTCTGGCTACACTAAACATAAGATGATTATCGTTAAAATAGTAGAGAAATTATTTTAGAAATTATCATAAAAACATTCATCAAATTTTTATGTGTTACTTTTCATATTGTAATTTAACCCATGAATAAATAGTTCTTTTTTGAATGAATTTGATTTCAGATCTCCAACTAATCTATCTCTAACTACATTTATATTTTTCATTATCACTAAATGTAAACATTACACTATATAATTTTGAAAATGTTGGTTAAAATGAAGAATCTCCAATCATGTTTCCTGATAATCCAATACCCATATAAAATATTTCATTTTTTTCCTTTGATATTTTTCCTATAAAAATTTAAATAATATATTATTTTGTTTCCATAAAGTTCATGGGTCCAGCTATATCTGCATGAAAAGATTGTGGATACCAAATTTTCCTATGTTTTCAAAAACTTTATAGGACTAGCTTCTTCAAAATTTATTATAGAAGAATTAATTTTTCCTCTACTTATTTTGTGATTTTTCAAAAAATACTTATTCGAATAGAGGCCTATAATTCCACACAAAAAATATGTGTCTCTTGGATTATTTTACTCTTAAAACCTGTTAAAAACAACATATTTCTAATTTTGACATTCTATATTTCTTCCATATTCTATATTTCCCAATTCTATTAATTTTTTACTATAAATCTGATTAATAGAATATTCTCAAATATTTAATATACTATTATCACTTTTGAAAGAATCTACATCAGTCTGCAACTCTTTAATATTGTTTCCTTGAAGAGTTCATCTTGATATAAATTTTCATAATATTACTTTTAATTATATATGTTGTTTGATAATTGATTTTTTTAAAAAAATACATTATGAATATTCATTGATAATTTATTTCCTTCTATAAAGAACATATTTTCTTTTAGATTGAATATGTTTTTTTGAAGTATATTTAGAAGATATGATTGATTTCTTAGAGACATTTAAAGTAGGCTTCATTTTTTGTTTTACATTTGGGATCAAAATTAGTTCTAATGTTATACTTAATTTCATTCATTTTGCATTTTCCTTGACCTTATTTTAGGTGTGGTAAATATGGTATGATTTGTCCTATTTTCATACAGTCATAGAATCTTACATATTTAATTCCTTTAAAAATTTTCTAGATAAAATTGAATTACCTTTTTAAGCATTTGTTCTTCTAATATTATTTAATTAATATTTTTTGAGATAAGAAAGTTCCAATAATGAATATGAGAATTATGAATCATTTGAGAATTCAAAATCCCCTTTTGATTTCATTTCATATTTTCATGTAGTATCATTATTGGTGGTGTTTTTAATTTTATTATTTCATATGATATTCATATTCATCTTTCATTTTTTTCATCATACATAGTTCTAATTAAATCCTTCATTTTCAGCCCTAAAAAAAGTTTGGATTGTCTGATTATAGAAGATATCTCATTCCATTTAGAGGGTAGGATTCATAGATCATTTAAATCTGCAACATGTTTTTAATTGATTCTTCTAATATATAAAAAAATTGAATATTTTATTCTATATTAAAATCATATGACTTATTTTATCACCATCATATATTCTGAAACTGTCAAATTTCATCCATTAGGTGTTGTATCCTAATTTCTGGACATTTTCAGTTATTTCATAAGCAACAATTATAGGTTTTATTTATTATAAATAGTGTCACATTAAGATATATGATAAAATACACCTGGAACAATTTTACATATAAGAACATTCATATCTCTTGAATTGACAACATAGTCAGCTTCTTTAGCAACATCCCACTTTTTGGTTCTTTAGAGAGTTCAGAGGGTTTTACAATAATCATGTAAACTTTCACACCAATATTCTTTAAAAATATAATTATTCAAGATTTTTATCATCCAAAATATTTACCCATGAAATAAGTATCATAGATAATCAACTTTATTTCATTTAGTTTTTTAATCAATAATTGTCTCCATATAGACCATTTGCATGAGCTTGTAAGTTCTTATCAAACCTCTAAAAAAAGTCACTCATCTAATTCCATTTTTTTGGTCTGAATAATTTGAAGATACATGATATGGGGGGTCAACTGTTTCATTTAATAAATATTTACAATCTATCTAGTATCCATCAATGTATATTATGATTATATTAAGTGTTTTATTCTTTATGAAAGTAATTAAAATGTAGAAATAGAGAATAATAACATAGATATTTTAATTCTTCTCTAGGGATCAATGAATTCCAATTCCACTCCACAAAATTTCCCTAAAGAGATTTGGGATTTTCAGTAAATATGTTTCCCCATCATAATACCCCCACAAATGAGTTTACTTTTGTGGCACATTATGAAAATAACTGATCTTTTATAGAAAACCTTTTAATTAAACCATTATTATGACAAGCTTGTAATCCACCAAGATTATGTGTGAGTAGCCAATAATCCATGATATAAATATTAATTATTTTTATGTGAAACTAATTTAGCTTATATTTGTAATAGAAAATGTTATAAAATGGATCATATACTTCATAGATTTTTTCTTCAATAAATATTATCGTCAAATAAATCCTGGTTAAAGATGATATTTAAGAAATATTATATTAGAATAATTACAGAAGCAATATTAGAACTGTTGTAAAACATCACACGATCAAAATGGTTTTGTATCCAAAATGTATATCTTTTTAATATCAAAAAATTTATTTCTTTTTACAAAATTTATTTCAATCATAAAAGATATAATTGTCATTACTTATCAAGAGAAAGTCAATATTCATTTTTTATGTAGATACAAAAATATATTCTAAAAATTTGTGAATAATTAAATTTAAAACATTTAAAGAAATTAAAAACATCCCATAGAAATTGGAATGATATAATATGTTTAAAAATATCCTTTTAATTAGTCAATATGAAGATTTAGATGAGATTAAATAATATCATCAATATAATTATGGGAAACGCATAACAAAATCATGAATTAAAACTCCATCAAAAAGAAATTCAAACATAGGGTTAACGTCCAACATATCGTTGAAAATGTATTATTAATTCCAAAATGATTTGTTGTTGATCTATATAATATTTTCTCAAATTTATGATTACTTTCAAAAGTATTATTCTTAATCTAACCTTTTACTACAACGTAGTGCATCATTTTTATACGTTCAATCAAAACGTATGGTGGGAAAAAATATTTTTCACTTAAAAACAAAGGGTATAAACTATGTTTCCACATACTTTAAATCATATAGAGCATAATTTGGAAAAATATAGTAGCCCATACATTAAATTATAATTAGTAAATTTCTCGTGGAATACAGTAAAAAATTATGAAATTTCTTTAGTAAAACATATATGTGTATTTGTGAGAATCAAAATCAAATATATTCATGGAGTATTATTTAGAAAATAATACTAGAATTATAACACTGATTATCTACCATCATCCAATCTGTTGGAAAATGATAACATCTCTCATGTGTTTGTGTGAAGTATGACCTCCGTGAAGAATTGTGTTCTTTTCATTATATATTTATCTTAATTATAATAAGGATAAATTTATTAAATATATAGGATATATATTATATTATATTGATTTTATATAGGTGAATTTTTATTTACATTTCATTACATCTATCCATCGTAATATAAAACCAACATTCATGAATACATACATCCCACTATCTCCATTAATGATTTAATTACATTTTTTATCCATACATTTTTATGTTTAATTATATATATATTTATCTCCCATATTAACATGAAACCTAAAATTATAGAGATGATAGAACTTTGATCAATGAATAAAAATTGATAGTGATGAACCAAAAAATGCATGAAAACCAAAGTAGTTATCACCCAAAACAGTTATTTTATTAAGAAATTATTAATAAAATGGCTGACCCAATGATATAACTAAATCACATGATTTATGATATTTATAAATATTTTTTTATAAAACATTATTACTAAATAAATATTTATTATATAATATTTTTAACACATTAAATTAATTCTGAGACTTGATGTAATAGATTTTTGTTTCTATCCCATTTTAATCATGATTTATTATGATTGAATTGAAATTGGGGGAATTATATGATAGTTAGATAATAAATATATATAATTTTTATTCTACTTTGGTATATTCAATAGTATACTTTTTTCCTTATCATTTTCTTCAAATTATATATCTTGGAGTCCATAATAATGATTCTATGGAAAAATGATTGTCTTATTATTTGGTTAAGAATCTTATTATTTAGTGACCATGTTATATCTGAAATATTTTCAAAAATTATTGAAAATTCTTCTATTATTATTTATAATTATATTAACCCAAGAATAAATCATTATAAAAAAGTTTGAAATGAATCTTCTTGTAATTTTTTAAATGAGATACTATGGAATGTTTTCAAAAAGGTTAAATAGAATATTATTATGACATATTCAGAATGAATGAAATATACCTCCAACGTGATAGCTCAATATATTGGAGATTTATTTCAAATTATAAATGGTAATTTTAGAAAACAATCTTCCATAAAATTATAGAAATATTATTTAAAAAATATTTTCTTTTAAAATTAATAGGGAATTTCCTCGAGAAATATTCATATTGTCTTTTAATAGATTCATTTATCGATAATAATATCTATTGATGTAACATATCCACTAAAATGGATATTGTGCAATGATAACATCATTATTCCTTCTTTGGATGGTTTATAATCATGTTAATGAGATATTTATTAATCCCATTTATTTTCTATGTGTTTTCAATAATTAGATGTTCATCACACCAGTTTCCATTCCATGGTCTATGATTTCATAATTAGATTAATGTTTTTTGATATTTTGGAATACATATGTATTGTTTTTATGATTTGATATTTGTGACCTTGATTATATATACCTCTGAAGCTCTAGGTAATACATAATCTTAAATGACATCACTATGGGAATATTGTGTATACTAGATTCACTGGGGAAAATTGGTGGTGTTGCTAGATCTATTATAGAAAATAAGTGGTGATTACATATCAATTACGGTATGAATTTTTTTTACTCATGATACATTATGGTTATTTTTTCTTTATATATAACCATGATATTAGAAATGATTCTATATATACGATGGTGACAAACAATTTGTGACATTTTATTTATATTATATTATGAATATATCGTTCATGATTGATTTATGACAATTTACCACTCTTACGAATAATTTGTTTGGGATTGATAATGTTTTATTTCATAACTCATGTTTTCTATATATGATAGATTTGGCATGAACATTATGACATATATTCATGATTTTATATAATTATGATTATATTATGCTTTCATATGATCATAGATTTATCTCTTCCATGTTCACTCTTACTCATAATATGATCTCATAATTTTGTATGTTGCATTTCCACAGGTTGTAAATAAATGATATAAGTAGTGTATGCCAAGAAGTGTACAATGTGAAAAAATATATTATGATATATGATGAAGAATATTCATAAATAATATGTTTATATACTTAGGATCAAAAAACACTAAAAGGTTACGATTCTTGAATATATTAAAAAAATATTTATAGAATAATCATTTAAAAATATGGAATATATATGTATGAAAAAAATGTGTCACTTCACAAGCCAAAATAAGCACCATTGATAATCCTTAGGATTATTTGAGGTGTATTATTGTATAGCTAATCCATTATCCTAAATTAACCACCATGGATATACTTTATTAATAAATATACAATAGAGTATTACTAAATTAAATATTTATAAGTTGATAGTTGTTATCTTTAAAAGAAGATAAATTTTTCATTGATGGTTCATGTATATATTCTCTCTATACAAGTCAATCAAAATCTTGAAAATATATACCAATGTGTAGTCATCTTTTACTGGTAGTAAATTGAAAAATGGAATTTCAATATGTTGAGTGTAGAATCAAGGAAAAGAACATATGTATTGTGGATAATGAATTCCACTAATTTCATCCCATATATCTAATATCCACTAAAATGGTTTCTATAAATTTACATGATCAGATTGTTATCTAGTAATATTTTTCCCCTATACTGGGGGAGGATTTCTTCCTAGAACAGTTTATGTTGAATGAATTGATCTACACCTATTTCTCTCATGATTCCAAAGACTAACAGCTAGATTAATCCCATACATTAATATTATATGGATTCTACAACACTATTGATATGTTGTGGAAACTGAACCCTAAAATAGAGGAAGACCCAAGACGAATATTAAAAGGGTTTTCATTCTATTTTATATTTCTATTAAAAATTAAATTATAATTTTTTTTAATTTTAATATAAATAAATTAATTTAATATTTGAATTTATAATAATGATATTGTAATAGGGTAATGTTTTTCAAATTTTTTGGAATAATATTTGTATGTGAATTGTTAAAAATGGAGATTTTACAAAAAACAATATCTTTTTGGAAATTAACAAAATGAAAAAATTGAGAAAATGATTTCAAAACCTTTTATAATATATATATATATATATATTAAATTTATCTATTTAATTTGAATATTTTGTATTTATGAAACCCGTGTTTACAATTTTTAAACATTTTAATTATTTAACTCTAAAAACTATTTTATTAAATTATTTCAAAAATTATTTTTCATCACTTATAGAAATTAAATATATAAAATTTATTTCATATTTTAGATAATCATTTTCAGATTATATAACAAGGTCCATTTTATGTTTTTGAATAAAAATAATATTAAATGATTAATTTTAATTACTATGATATTGGTAAAAATGTATTTTTCAAATAATTGTTTTGTTAGCATTGTGTAATTATTAACAAAGAAATAAAATGAAAACTTCTCAAAAATTAATACACTATAATTTAAAAAACACCGAATATATATATTCTATAATTTAATCGGAAATTAATTTATATATTATTTTGAATACTTACTAGTTAAAACATTAGTTTTCTATAAAAATGCGTTTTCAATATAGAATATGATTTAATTTAAAAGAAAAATTAATCAATTTAAGACACATAACAATATTAAATTGAGGACAACATTATATTAATAAAACCGAAAAACAATTAACATATTGTTTTCTTATTTTTTAGTAAAACATGAATTACATGGTAAAACACTAGTTACCTAGTTAATAATAAAAATGGTGAGATATTAAAATATAATTCTAAATTACTCAATACATGTATAAAAAATTATCAAATTTCAGGGGTTCGAATTTCTCTACCCATACAATTATAAACGGAATTACGGACATATTTTTGAGACATTGATTGTTTAATTGTGTCACGAAATTGTTGAGATATAATGGGTATTTATAAAAAAAATCATTTTCATGATCGTATAAAAGGAGATCAATTCCACCCTTTCTATGGTACACATTAACCTTAATAATTTCTCAAATATATACCCACATTTTCTATTATTTAATTATCTTTTACATTTATAAGCATGTGGTCTCTTGAAGCTATCCTAATCTCTTCATTTGTAACAATACCTTCAAGAGGAACATCATTCTCTCCACATGATATTTAGTTACTCCATACCATTTTATTCATAATATTCCACTTTCAAATATAATATATCCAAGATTTTATGATAAAAAAAATTATTCTTAATATTATTAAAAAAATTATGTTAATGGAATCATAATTATCTACTATCCACTAAAAAATATGAAAAACAATTATGTCACAATGTGTTGGTGTGGACTATGAAATCCATGAATGACATGTTTAATTTTTCATTACCTATTTGAATTGAATGGAAAAATTAATTTATTTAATGGTATAATATAATATTTATAAAATAAAAAATATTCTTATAGAAAAATTATTTTACTTTAATAACCAATTTGAATCTAGGAAATATGAGAGCATAGTCTATGTACGCATATACTACAACCTCTATAAAATAACTTATTTTAATTTTTTTCATTACCACACAACATAAGTAATATGAAATGTGTATATAATTTATAAAAAGGTATTTATAAAAATATTAAATGTTTTAAAATTTATTTTTGTACATTCTGTTTTTAGTATTAATAATAAAGGGTCCTCCTAAATATTGTATACCAAAAAGAAAATATCAAGGAACCTTTTGTAATTTGAGTCCATTTTGGGGAAACCTATGGAAAAATATATAAATTATTTGATAATCAAATTATAAGTTACCTACAATATGTTTTTTATTATGATGTTTCTTATTACTTATTTTACAAATTTCAATATATCATGAAATTCCCAGAATCAAAGACTGAAATACCTTATGTAAATGAATTTAGGGAATAATAATTACTAAATCAACAAAAAATTATTATAAATAGACCATAAAAAATTAAATATAGATGAAAAAAATTCAAAATATATATTATTATAGAATTATTTTGGATATACAAGACACTACATTCAAATGTAGAAATAATCAAGATCTATGTTAAGTTCTTTTAGATAACAAATATATTTCACTAATATATAATTCATATTCACCACATATTTCATGTTATGTTGTATGAATATTAGGTATATTTCATTTTTAAACAATCATAATATATATTTTATTTAAAAAATAATCTTATTATCTACCATCCATTTATTTTCATTTGGAAATGTTACAATATTGTAAGGGTTATTTTAATCACACCACCATTCATTAGGGTTATGTTGTTCTATCATGATCTTTTTTATTATATGATTTGATGTGTCCAACATCAGATGTTATTTCCTGTTTATCTAACTTTATATTTGTGAAACATGAATTTCTAAATTTAAATATCTGCACATTATGAATTTATTCCTCATAAAGTATATCATTGTAGTGAATGTTTTCCATACTCTTTAACGATGTTTTCCCCTATTTACTGATATTTCTTATTCCTTGTTTTTTTAAATATTTTTTAGAAACATAATTATGTGTCATAAAATTGGATATATATATTTCACTTCTCTTATTCTTAGAAAAAATATTATCCCTTTTAATGTTCCAATATTTCAATAAAGGTTTTATAAATACATAAAAAAATATCTTCCAATCCATCCCCGTTACTTTCTAGTTACATGTTATAATTATATTTCCCTCATATAATCCATATTTTTCTCAGTAATATCTTCTATTTTAATATTATATATTCCTTAAATATATATAAATATTAATTTACTTTATTTTGGGGTTAAGTTGTTTTTATGATTCTTTCCAAAATCTATATTTTATGTAAATCCAATTGAAGGGAACTATCTGAGTTATTATATCATAATTAGTGGAACCTCTATAAAATTATTTTTAACGTGAATAGATTTTAAAAGAAATTATTATTTTATAGGGGAATACCCTAGTGATGGTTTTCTTCAATGGATATTAATAACCCATTTCCATCATAAAAATATACTTTTAAAATTTCTAAATACATCACTTTTGTAGTTTTATTTCTTAAATATACATGATACAACCCCTAAATGTTTATACAATAGTTCTAAATTTTCATGTCCTATATTTCATTACTAAAATATTAACATAAAAAATGATATAATTCCATCTTATATTTCTAGTCATTAGGGTATAGGCTTTTTTTTGCATTGAAATAAGTTTAAGTAACTTCCTTTTCTCCAGTATTTTATTACGATTATCATTTATATATAGTTAAATATCCACATGTGGAATATATATTCATATATATATTATGATTATCATTATGTGATGGGTGGTCTTAGAATTATATTGTCTCCCAATACATTGGTTAATATATTCATCTCATTAGATACCTTGTTTAGTACACGAGAAAATATCATAAGGGGACAATGTTAGGTCATTGTTGGGCCAAGATTTATATAGCTCCCCAGTGTGTTGGATATTTAAATATTATTATATTGTATTAAAGGGAATGGGGAGTAAACTCAGTTCACAATTGGACTCTATTTACTATGTTAATTATAATGGGGTTTGAACCCAATCCAGAAATGGACTATTTTCATTATGCTTATGGAAATGGGGAGTAAACCAAATTAACCATCTGACTCAATCCACTATATTTATGATAATGGGGAGTAAACCGAGTCCAATATAAGACTCTATCTACAATAATTGTCTTCAATGTTAGCCTTCACATATTCTAGTGATGTATTGGTTTGTGTTGTTACTTCGTATTTAAGATTCCATTACCTTATGATATTGTTTCTATATGTCATGTATCCATAATTATGGTCATTATGTTTTTGATGTCATCCTTGTCTCCAAATATATATGTGTTCTCTACCCAAAATGATTTACTCTAATTGTTACCTTAATGAGCATTTTATCCCATCTAGTTCTTATATATTCACCCAAAAGTTTGAAAATATGAGTATAATATATGATAAGTCTTGAATTATTGTAGTGTGGATAAATTATTGAGAAATTATCACATGTATTATAAAATAAATTTCTTTCATATATAGTCCATAAAGAAACTAAATCATTTATTCTATGTATTTTTGGATAATCTATTGAGATTTAATGTTTAAATTATGGTAATGATTTAAAACCATTATTTCTTTATTATTACCTAACTCATTTCCAAATCATTAGTGAGGACAATTTTTTCATCCAATTGTAAGATTATTTCATCATCATAGGATTTCCCCTCATTTTCCAGGATAATGTGACCATGGTAGTTACTAAATTTAGGCTTGGGAAACCAGATTAAGAATCAAGGAATTGGTACCCCTCTACACTAGCTGGTAACCTTGAGGTTGTTATAATAATCTCCTTAAATTGAAAAATTTTATATAGGATTATATAATCAGATTTGATAATATAAATTTATATTGGTAACATTTAATTATATATGGGACTTTGATATAACTATCTTCTTGCATCATGGAATGGTCATCAATACCACCATATTCTCTAGCTATAGTGGCTAAGAAGATGATGATTATTTGTCTTATATCTTGGATAGTGACACTCCCTAGACTACCATGTATTCCTTTAAATTTGAATATCCCTTGATGGACTATTTTTATAATGTAGATTTATTTTTTGCACGGTTCATAGATAAAAAATGACATTGTTAGAGTTATATCACACAAAACTTAAATTTTCATAATATTCTAGAGTTATATTCCTTAGGGGTAGTTCCCATAATCCCATGTGATATTAGGTTTCCTCAATATCCCAAGTGTCCCACCATCCTTACATTTCATTGCATCTTTGGATAAAATGAAATTTCTTCTTCCTTATTTAGGTTTCCCCTCAAGAATAGTCAAGGCTTGACAGGTGAAGAAACTATCTTAGCATTAGAAAACACATCTGAACCACTAGCTTGTTCATATAGGGATGGAATTCTTATTATAGATCCAAAAGGTAATATTTATTTTATATTTAATGAACATAATCCAAGAAAAGTATAATCCTTCCCCATTAATATCCCCAATAGTATCTATTTTTTAAGGGTTATTTTTATATATTCATATGATACCAAGGATAAGAGAAATTAACAATAATATAGTACATTAATTTATTCCAAAAAGTGATTTTCATGGGAAAACACTTATAAAATATAGAATTCACATTTATTTACCATGAAAAAAGATAAAATCTTTAGGATTCCCTTCACCAATGGGTTCACCAGCCTTTATTTCCTCAATATTATATTATTTAAAATGCCCTAAATGTTCTTGTTTAATTTTTAGAAGATCATTATTGGTTTTATTTCATTTCAAATAGGACCTTCTCGTAGTCTTTTTTCCTTCATCATTCCTTTCCTTAGTCTATTCCAGCTCATCAACCTACAACAGAGTCCCCTTCAGAATACATCATGTGAATATTATAGTCAAATTATGGCCATAATGTTTGTGAAATATGATTAGGTTCCAAATGATGAAAATTTTATATAATCCTAGGTGTTCTTGTATGTTATAATGAGCTATAATTATTGAATAATCATCATATCCCACTTAAAATATACCCTATAGTATAATGGTGGGGTGAAATTTTGGAGGAAATTGAATTGTTATGTATATAGATATGTGGTGTATAATCCATATATTACATCATTGTGAATCTATTAAATCTTATACCATCTTCTGAAAGATATCAGATAGTACCAACCTTCGTAGGGACATCAACCATTGTCAAATGTAATCATAGTTTGAGAATCAAACTATGTAAAATCACATAGTGTGTGTTATCCCAAGACTAAAATAGATCACATAATATTCATTATTATGGGATTAACACCATATATGGTGAGGAGGGGTGGTTGGAATACTATTTTCATTGGTTTTATGGGGTTTGGATACTCATTTACCATAAGGAATACCACAAACAATCCATATAGTAATTGGAATTTCCTACATATGGGTAAAGGTTATTACTAAAGCTCATGGAACCGATCATGTTATATTCATTCTCATGAATTTTGATAGTAAGACTAATTTTTCACCCATTTTCTAGATTCATGTCCATTATGAATATTTTAGGCCAAAGTCCATGTGTATATCCTTAACGAGAAGTTGGAACTCGCTCAAAAATTATGTTATGAACCCTTCTGGTTTAATATTGTATATCAATCGGTCATTTACATGGAATCCCAACCCCTTATATCCCCCACCCCCAATAATGTATAATTTGTACCCCCAAAGTACCATATAGAATAGTTTTATGATTTTTTTCAACCACAACAACATATTTTTTAAGATGATTCAATAATATGATACAACATATTTTGAGGAGGGTAAGGTGTTTCATGTAAGGTTCTTTATATAGATTTATCCATATAACCTATAATATAACATTCAGAAATATAGGGGGTTTATTCATCATTATTCCAAACCTTTAATTCTAATAGAAACTTATCATCCATTTATTTAGGTATTGGGTTGCCTTCATTCTAATAAACATCCCAACACATATCATGACAACTCTATTTATAAATTGTAACATTTTTGTTTATAGAGATCACCAAAAGAGGGAACCTTTATTATATCAATGAGGTGATAAAAAATTGTGACACTCATATAGAATCATTTATTTTTATATCTTATAGATATTCTATGAAATTATTCCATCTCAATAACACAAAAAATAAAAATTCCCACCCCATCATAATGTTCCCTCTGTATCCTGTCAGTGATAGAGCTTTATTCTTGTCAAATAATCTATAATATAATATCTTTTAGTGATGTATAGGTAATTCTTGAGTTTGTATTTCCTTATCATTAATTATCTATAAATCATACCATAGTATCTAAGGTTTGGTACCATCACTTTTTCTCACAACATGGGTTTTGGTGGAAATGATATCGGTTGGGTATATAATGATATTTGGATATGTTTTCTATTGAATCTATGTCATATGTTGGATTTTAGATTATTTTAGAATATCAATATCATATAGTGGTGGCCTTCATGAAACTATGTTATCGTTTATGTCATTTATGATATTATGCTTTTTATCATTTGGTGAATTTATGTAATTTAGTTTCAATGAACTAATTCAATATTTTCCACCATATCCATATTACTAATAGAATGGTTGGAATTAAATAAATGAGTAGATCTTATATCAAAGATAATTATTTTGTTGGGACATTAGAATTATTTTTTTGGAGAATATATTTCATTCACTCAACTATTTTATCTCATGAAAAAATGGCTTGCTTTAATGATGTGGCCTATGAAAGGATATTTTTTCCAACATTATGGTGTGAAAACAACCCTAGAAAATTGTTAATAGGGAGACTCAAAAAAATCATATGTTCCATAAAAATGGAATACTATCACAATTTTTGAAAAAAAATTAAATATCCCATATAGATAATGCATTCTATTATATGGAATGGAAGGGTTCACATTTCATATTCACAATATTCCTGAAATGGTAGATAAGTTCACCAATGATCATCTCTTTTTCTAAAAAAATATCATCCTTATCAGAGATGGATAAAATTATAAGTTCTATAATTTTTTACCCTCAAAAAATATTTATATCATAGATTAAGGAGATAAAAATATGAAAATAATGAAATTATTATCAAAGGTAATAGACTCAGAGAATGTACTAATTATGTTTTAATTTTTTTGAGGCATAACAAAACCCATAAGTTCCATAAGTTTACAACATTGTTTTTAAGGAATAGAATACCATTTCTTCGTATAATTGAAAATTTCCTGTTAATTATCCTTGTATCACCATTTATAGGACTCTTGTAATTTAGTATTATGGGGTGAGAATTTAACAGCAACTTCCACTTCCATAACTCACAAAAACTTACTGGAAAAAATCATATACTATTATATGTTATATATGTTATATAAATTATCTCTAATAAAAAATTAAGAACATTATAAAATACTTTTGATTAGATATCACAATACCTCATATGAAGAAGAAACATCATACAACCAATTTCCCTCACACATCTTAGTTCTCACACAACCAATATATTATGTGATCTCATATTCAAAATGGTTATATGATTCACATTTTGTAGATACAAACTTCTAAGTTATATTTCTAATGTAATAACCCCAACATTATAATTAATGGTAATTCAAAAAAACTCTCATTATAAGTCCAATATAGACACATACTATCTTATGAACCCTTACATCGTATTTCGGTATTAAAATATATGTGTAAGACCAAAAAATAACCCAAATATTTTAGGGAGCTTAAGAATAAGCCCCACTCGATTCCTTTATCTAGAAATAAGGTTCTATATACCACTTCACAATTCATTTTTTGTGACCCATTTCATGAAAAAACGCATCCTTAACTTGTGATATTAAACAATATGTACTAGGTTAGTTACATTACCTTATAGATGACTTTTTATTTTTATTTACAATAGGATATATAATAAAACCCTTTGAGGTTTAATATCATCATCAATATTGGTATCACCACTCTTGTTAGTATAAAATAAAAAAGTGACTACCTATTATCCTTCATATCATAGATTTTCTAGACTACAATTCTGTAAACTATGAGTCTGTACACTATAATCCAAATAGTGTGTATTAACCTCAGAATATATAATATTAATTACCTCACAAGAAATCAAACTATGAGTCTCCCCACTTATATATAAATATTTATTTTTTTCGATTATTCATTAAACTATAAGAATCTATTTAATTATTTAAACATTCAGTGTCTATCCTCTATGACTTTAAACTATTAGTTCCCCCTTTTAAGCATTAAATTATACAACTCTATCCATACTAAAATTAATTTTTTGATACATTCTCTCATGTATTAAACATAAGATTCACTCATACTTCATCATGAATAAGAAATAGTAGTATCCAAAAAGTGTAAAATTCATATGCCACCCAACAAAGGTCATCACCCAACCTGTAAAGACCCAGAAATTCCATATAATTTTTTTAATTATTTGGGAATTTTACAAGTCTGTGAAAATTGAAAATTCATGATTCTGTGGCCTGTTGTGCCCAAAATAAATTTCTGATCTTTTTTTGGTACATTCAGTAAATGTGCGAGCAGGTTTTTTTAAGTGCATAGAAATGAAATATGAGGGCACCATCGAACTTGAAGTGCCAGTATTCGCTTAAGGAGACTTTCACCTCAACGGTAGTTAGTTACAGGTGAAAGTTAGTTTTTGTGTTTTTTAGGAAAGAATAAAATGAAATAAAAATGTTCAACATTTTTATTTGTTAAAACCTCCCACATGGGTTATGGTAGTGGGGACAACCCAAGACTAAAACCCCCCAATTTTGAATTCCTAAAGGTGAGGCTACCGACACCACTTAATGGGTGACAAACCTCTCAGCTCCCCATTAATCCTTTCCTCCCATTAGTTGTATCCAATTAATTATGCTAACATGGTAAAATTATTTGTGCAAACCTTTGAATTTGATAAAATTAAATTAACAAGGGGGTATTTTCACTTTTTGGGTGGAATTGGGAGGCGAGAGCCTTTTGAAGGATTAGTTTCTCCAACTAAGAATGTGCTCCCCAACAATGAATGATCACGCCAGTGAGGAACGTCTTCAACAACAATGAACCGACGATTAAGGAATCACCGACGTCACCAACGTCCATCTATACCCAAAGACTTCATCTCTTACCTCAAGACCTCCATTGAAAAATCACCAAGGTAAGAGTTTAATTATTTGTGATTATTGTTTCCCATGTTCTTATCTTCTAAAACAAAGAACTATGATCAACTCACTAACTAGTTGATCCACGGATAAATTATTTTACAGGTTGGGAAATAATAAATTGTAAGAGATTTTAGGGTTTTATGTTCTTCATTGAAGTTTTGTTTGATCCACAAGGTACCGCTCAAACACGGAGGGTGCGGGTCAAGAAAACATATCCCAACCCCTCCATTGTTCTTTTGAATGGTGTGGTCTTCATGATGGAAGAATGTGGCATTGTGGCATGACGATGAATGGATGCGGTGGCCAGCACATCGTCATCCATGACGTAGGCAATGACTTCATGGTTCCTCGAAGCCCTGAGGCCTCCGTGCTGCCCCGCGGCCTCACTGCATCATGGCCCTCCACGCCTCCCCACATCCTCGCCACCCCACGGCCCTCGACGGCACCTCGCTACCTCACAGCCTCGCGGCCATCCGCAGCGCCCCACAGCCCTCTGCGCCGCCCCGCAGCCTCGCCGCCTCACAGCCCTCTAAGCTGCACCGCAGCCTCACCACCATGTGGCCCTCGCAGACTCTATGACCCCCACGGCCTTCGCATCCCTCGTGACCTCGCCACCTCGTGGCCCTCCGCACCGCCCCGCTGCCTCACCGTCCTACGACCCTCGTGGCTTCTGTGGACCCTACGGCCTTCACAGCCCCCCCCCCCCCCCCATGGCCTCGCACCACCCCCGTGACCTCTACACCACCCAGCTATGGCTGGGCTAGATCCAGCAGGTTGGCCCAAACCCAGTGGGCTGGGTCGGGTTAGATCGGTCCGACCGGGTCGGACCAGACCCGAGCCAACTTTGATTTTTTTGCTCTGTCAGCCATAACATTGGCACCAAGCATCTGTTTGACGAACCGTAAATGGTACTGGAAACCTTATAGTGAGATTGTCCCTTTGAGTATACCCCACTGGAAATTTGGATAATGATGGAGTATGGTCGGGTTGGATCGAGCACAAATCCAACTAGGCCCTCGAGACTAAAAGACTAATAACATACAGACCGAGCATCTGATTGATGCACCGTCTATTATGTTGAGAACCCAAAGACGTGGCAGTCCTTTGGTTTACATCATCGTGGTACTTCTTCATAGTTGGAGTATTGACCAGTTGCTTGAAGAGAGGACTCTCCTGGAGATGAGAAAGCTTAGTGCAGCAACCCAGTAGTTGGTTGTGATGTGAAGAATGAATAGTAATCCTGTGTGGGTCAGCACCTAGAGGTCATGTATGTGTCTGCACTTAGTGATCCTATGTGGGTCAGCATCGAACGATCCTATGTGGATCAGCACTGAGTGACCATGTGTGTGTCAGAACCCAGTGATCTTGTGTGGGTAAGCACCGAGCGATCCAGTGTGGGTCAACACTGAGGGATCCTTCGTGGCTATTTCTCATAACAGAGTATGATGATTCAGTAGTTGCATTTAAACATCTCTACTACTATACCAAAGAAATACCTGGTGGGATATGAGTCTTTACCTTATGGTACTTTCCTTCTTTGTAATACCTTGGTGGTATTCTTATGTTGGGTGTACATGTGTGGTACATACCTTCATGGTATTCCATCTTTGGTGGAACTGTTGATCTTTGGGCATTGGGTAGGACTCTTTGTTTCCCTTATGATTGAGATGGGTATTCATGATAACTTAGGTATATGTATGGGCATATGCATAAGTAGGAATTTAAGTTGGTTTCATGCCTTGTGGTTTATCTTTGGTGGATTTGGTGAGACCCTGAGGATATCTGGGTTTCTACTAAATATCGTTATACTCACCCCATCACGTTCCATGCCTGCACCTTGTTGTGTTTGGTGCAGACGACAGACAGCGCCGATCGAGGCAGATGGTACTAGGGCTAGATGGGGCCTAGAGGTGGACCATATGGGGTGATGGTACACAGAGGAGACGGGCGGGCGTGGAGTGTTAAAGAGGCGATTTGTACCTACCCTTCAGGTAGGAACCTCAGAGGATGACCCAGTAGTTTCCTTTCTTTTTCTTTAGTTGTATTGTATATCAGTTATACATGTACTATTACTGTTTGGCTTGTATTCTGACCCCTTTTTTACTTTGAGCACTCTTTTTTCTTTACAGTTGACTTGGGTTCTTATCTTCTTGTGTGCTTGTTTTCATGTGTTTATAGGTTATAAAGGCATCACCTTCTCGGTCATAGGGAATACACCTTTCGGTGCTAGTTTCTAGCCCCAGGGGAAGGGTAATGACAAATTGGTATCAGATGAGTCAGTTCTACCATATAACATAGGACTCTGATCTTTCTTTTTTAGAGAAATAGTGTTAAGTGTAGTATGTGTAGTTATTAGTTTAGGGAATCTAGTGTTGGTGTGCCGACTGACGTATCTATACACAAGGACCAAAACTTCTGATTTCAGACTCAGTGCACAAAAACACTGATTACGTGTATGTTTTGATGAGTTTTCATTGTGATCTATTTGATACAGCTTACCAGGTATAACTTTTTGATCATGGCGCACCTGTTTCTTTTCAGGATGTCTCCATGTAGACATCCAGCTAGGGTTCTGAGAGTGGTACGCACTGATTTCCCACCGAGTGATGAGGCCTCGGTACAGGGCACTCTTCCAGTAGAGGCATGAGAGGTACCATTACCTTTTGGGCCACCGATGCCACCAGCCCTAGAAGCAGAGGGTGCATTCCTCTTGAGCATGTTGCATGAGTTCCAGCGCCAGAGGCCACCCAGGTTCTTGGGAGAGATGGACTCACAGGAGGCTGAGGATTGGCCGGAGGCTGTAGTGAGAGTCTTCTGACTGGTAGGGACACCAGCTAATCTCATGGTGATCCTTTCCACCATCCTTCTGTAGGCAGCAGCAGACAGATGGTAGAGCATGATGCTCTCGTTTCACAACAATGTGGGGCTTCTATGGGAGGACATTGAGAGCCTGTTTCGGGCAGAATTTGTTCCAGTAACTCTTTGTGCAGTGCGCATATAGGAGATTCCTCAACTGTAGCAGGGCATCATGATTGTGGCTCGGTACTCAGCTAGGTTCACTGACCTCTCACGCTACTCCAAAAATATGGTGTGGGACCCATTCTCTAGGGCCCAAACCTTCAAGCAGGGGCTTAGGCGAGAGATAAGGGCTTTGATGATTTCTCATAGCATCCCGATGCATGCAGGGGTGTTTGAGAGAGCCCTATTACAGGAGATTTTTTTGGTGAGTAGTCACCAGCAGCGAGACCCAGCATGGGGCATCATGTAGCAGAGTCTTCTACAGCTAGCAGTAGACAGATGTCGTAGAGGTCCAAGAAGACCAGAACTATAGGTGGACGACTGCATGATTATGGTTCGGTTGTGTGGGGCACCCAAGATAGAGCAAGTCATGCGAGGAACATTCAGTGTTACGCATGCGGTAGGCAGGGTCAAATGGATCGTTACTATCCGACCGGTTGTACAGATGATCAGCAGATGGTCAAAGGACCTCCCAGGAAGAGACAGACGTTCGACCGAGGTGGTATGTAAAGAGTAGGCAGACATGGCAGAGGAGCTGGCCATGCAGCAGGCAGTGGGTGACGAATCGAGATGTTACCGCCACTAGCACCAGTTAGTCCACCCCGACCATAAGGAGCATGTGGACAGTGGCGAGCTAATATCCAAGAATATGAGGCCTAAAACCATGGTGCTCTGGAGATGATATGAGGTATGATCTGTGTCTAGTAAACCTTAGTTGCAGTACATATTGAAATAGGTGTTAGTCATTCATTTATTTACACTGCCCTTATTCGGATCTCGGAGATTCTTATGGAGTCTTTGGCTCAATTCTTATGGTTAGAGACACATATGATAGAAGATTCGATGATTACAGACTAGTGCCAGCAGTGCGAGCATACTCTATGAGGTGAGATTTTTCATTGGAATCTCCTAGTAGCGGTGTCGAGGCCTTACGACGTCGTCATGGATATGGACTCGTTATCTACACTCCATGGATAGATCGACTGTATTAGGCAAAAAGTGCGGTATTTCTGCACATATGGCACTAGTTTTACCTTTACTGGTGAGAAGGGAGAATTTGCAGCATAGGATGGACTTACTCGGAGGAGAGTGCAGTTGATCACACATAATTTGGCTAGCCTTACCCTCGGAGCGGTTGATGTGGAGAGATTGAGTTATCCTATAGTGGTGGACCAGTACGTGGATGTCTTCCCTAATGATATTCTAGGTCTACCTCCTCGCAAAGAGGTGGACTTTTACATTGACTTGTACCCCGGGATGGCACCGATATGTACACCATCATATCGGATGGCTTCTATGGAGATTCATGTGCTGCGGGTATAGCTAGAGGACTTATAGGGGAAAGGGTTCATTCGGCCCAGTGTTTCTCCTTGGGAAGCCCTAATTTCATTCACCAAGAAGGTGTATGGGAGCTTGATACTTTGTTTTGACTATCATCGCCTGAACTAGGTGACCGTGAAGAACAACTACCCACTCCCAAGTATTGATGAACTCTTTGATCTACTGAAGGGAGAAAGGTGGTTCTTAGTGATAGAACATAGATCAGGCTATCTCCAACTCAGAGCACGAGAAGAGGGTGCATAGGAGACATCTTTCAAAGGTCGGAACAACCATTATAAGTTCTTGTTTATGCTATTCGGCATGACCAACTCTCCAGCAGTGTTCATGTGAATCATGAACCGGATCTTTCATCCATACATTGTTCACTTTGTAGTAGTCTTCATCGACAACATTATGATCTTCTCGACTACTTACTAGGAGCATGCCTATCATTTGTAGGTAATACTGGACACACTCCGAGATAACTAGCTTTATGGTAATCTCACAAAGTTCCTTTTCTGGATCTGATAGGTTCACATTCTAGGACATGTCATATCAGATGCTAGAGTTGCAGTGGATCCAGCAAAGATTGAGTTGGTAATTTTTTGGGAGCCATCCAGTAGTGTGACGGAGGTATGGAGTTTCCTTAGATTGGTCGGATACTGTTGAATATTTTTGTCAGATTTCTATGGGGTTGTAGCACCACTTTCGGTGTTGTTGAAGAAGGGCAAACCCTTTGTCTGGTTGGAGAGATGCCAGCAGAGTTTTCATGAGCTGAGGTAGAGGCTGACTAGTTACCCTATCTTGAGGCTTCCATAGGAGGGCATAGGGTACATAGTCTACTACGATGCATTAGGGAAAAGACTCAGATGTGTCCTGATGTAGGAGCGAGTAGTGATCACTTATGGTTCTAGGTAGCTGAGACAACATGAGCAGAACTATGCTACCCGTGACCTAGAGTTAGCAGTAGTGTTTTTCACCTTGAATATGTGGTGACATTACTTGATGGTGGAATTTTTTATAGTGTACTCTGATCACAAGAGTCTCAGGTATATCTTCTCTCAGAAGGACCTGAACCTGAGACAGGGACATTGGCTTGAGTTCCTCCAGGAATATGACTTCACTATAGTCTGTACTCCTAAGAGGGGGAATATTGTAGCAGATGCACTCAGTAGGAGTTCTGGTATACAACTGCTAGGTGAGGTGAAAGAGTAGTTGTCTGATTTGAAAATATCGTTTGTGGAATGTGATGGAGAAGCTTTCCTTCAGTCTCTTATAGTCACTCCCCCACTTCATCAGTGAGTTAGGGAGGTGCAGCGTGGGGACACTGATTGCGAGACTCGACGGGCTCAAATATCAAAAGTCAGGCACCTTATGGATTTTTTGAAGGTGTGGAACATGTCATCCTCTTTAGAGGACGTAACATGGTACTAGTATCACTTCAGGAGGAAGTGTTGAGGGAGTTCCATGATTCCCCTCTAATGGTACATCCATGAGTGGAAAAGATATTCGAGGACCTCTGACGATAGAACTAGTGGTCGGGGATGAAGAAAGTAGTAGCAGAGTTTGCCTCTCGATGCCTCGATTATTAGTAAGTGAAGGCAGAGCATCAGGTACCACCAGTCTTGGTTCATCCTTTAGATGTCCGAAAGTGGAAGTGGGATGGTATATCCATGGAATTTGTGATAGGACATCCACATACATCAAAAGGTAATGACTCTATCTAGTTCATTGTTTACCAACTCACCAAGTCATCCCACTTCCTACCGATCAGAGAGCAGGGTTTAGTAGAGATCTTAGGACACCTCTATGTGTGGGAGATTGTGCGTCTATAAGGAGTACCCCCAATGATTGTCTCGGACCTTGATACAAATTTCACTTCACGACTATGGAAAGGGTTGTAGGAATCTTTCGGCATGCAGCATCGTTTGAGCACCGCCTACCATCCACATATGGATGTCTATAGTGAGCAGATCATTCAGACTCCTGTGGACATGTTGTGTGCTTGCGTTCATGACTTCGGTCGTAGCTGGGAGGATCAATTGTCTTTGAGGTAGTTTTCATAAAACAAAAACTATCACTCCACCATTAGGATGGGACCTTTCTAGGTGTTGTACGGTCGACCTTGTAGATCAACTTTCTACTGGACTGACCCAGGGGAGTCAGCACTCGTGGGACTAGAGATGGTTCAGGCTACCACAGAGAAGATGTAGATCATCCAGTAGTAGATGAAGACTGCACAGAACAGACAGAAGTCGAATGCCAATAGAAGATGGAGACCTCTAGAGTTCGAGGATGGAGACAACTTCTTTATACGAGTCTCACCTCGAAAAGGTGTGCAAAGATTTGGCTGAGGCGGTAAGTTATAACCGAGATTCATTAGACCCTTTTAAGTCCTTAGTAGAGTTGGTGAGGTGGATTACCTCTTAGCTCTTCCACCTTATTTGGACCAGGTGAACAACGTCTTCCACATATCTCATTTGAGGAGTTATGTGAATGACCCTTCCCACATCATCGACCATGGAGAGCTAGATGTCGATGATGGGATGACTTTTACAGAGGTTCCAATTGAGATTGAGGATCACCAAGAGTGGGTCCTTCATGGTTGGTCGATACCTCAGGTGCACGTTCATTAGCAGCATGGGAGCCTCTAGGAGAGTACATGGGAGCGGGAGGCTCATATACGTGCTCATTACCCCCACTTGTTTTCCTAGTTTTGTGACTTGTCACACATGGTCGTAAATCCTAACGGTGGGGATAATGTATAGACCTGGAAATTCCATGAATTTTCTTAATTATATAGTAATTTTAAAAGTCTGTGAAAATAGACAACTGGTGATTCTGATGCCCGGTGTGCCTGGAATGAATTTTTGAAATTTATTTCGGGTGCGTTCACTAAAGGTGTGAGCAGGTTTTTGTAACTTATAAATCAGTGCTCATAATTGAAATCTAAGGGCACCGTTGAACTCGCAGCTCCGATATTCACCTAAGGAGTCTTTCAGCTCGACGACAGTTGGTCGATATTATAAGTGACTTTTTGTGTTTTTTAAGAAAGAATAAAATAAAATAAAAATGTTTAACATTTTAATTTGTTAAAACCTCCCACATGGGTTATGGTGGTGGGCGCCATGTGAACTGAAACCTCCCACATGTATTATAGTTGTGGGGACTATCCGAGCCAAAACCTCCCCCCTGATTTTTAATTCTTAAATGTGGGGCCACCTGAACCCTCTTAATTGGGGAGAAACCTCTCAACTCCCCATTAATCCTTTCCTCCAATTAGTTTGATCCAATTAATTATGCCAATGTGGTAAAATTAATTGTTCCAACAGTTAATTGTGCCAACCTTTTATTTTGATAAACTTAAATTAACAAGGGGTTATTTTCACATTTTGGGTTGAATTGGGAGAGGAGAAAATTGTGGAGGATTCCTTTCTCCAACAAAGAATGAGCTCCCCAACGAAGAACAGTCACACCGATGTGGAACGTCTTCAATGGAAATGAACTGATGATCGAAGAAACTCTGATCTCACTGATGTCCGTCTATCCCCAAGGACTTCGTCTCATTCCTCATGACCTCCATCTACAAATCTCTGAGGTAGGGGTTTAATTATGTGTGATTATTGTTTCACATTTTATTCCCTTCTAAAACAAAGAACGCAGATCAACTCTATAACTAGTTGATTTGTGGATGATTTCTTTTGCGGGTTGGGAAATAATCAATTGCGGGAGTTTTTAGGGTTTGAAGTTATACTTTCATGTTTTTGTTGAGCTGCTTTCTACCAATCTAATGCGGAGGGTGTTGTCCAAACAAACATGGACCGACCACTCCACTGTTCATCTTGAATGGTGTGTTCTTCACGATTGAAGAAGGAAGCTTTGTGCCATGGCGGTGAACGGATGCGGCGGCCAGCACATCGCCGACCACGATGAAGGCGACGACTTCGCGGCTCCTCACTGCCCTGCATCCTCCATGTCGCCCTGTAGCCTCACCACTGTTCTGTGCCACACCACGGCCCTCCACGAGGCCCCGTGGACTTTCTGTCTCATGACCCTCCATGCTGCCCCACGACATCACTGCCACATGACCCTTCGTGCCACGCTGCTTCCCTCTACGCTTCCCCACTACCTTGCTGTCGTGCGGCCCTATGTGCCGCCTCGCGACATCCTCGCCCCGCGGCCCTCGCGGCCAATGTGGCCCCCGCGGCCTTTGCAGCCTCTGTAACCTCACCACCATGCGGCCTCACCACCCCGCGTCCTTCACAGCCCACCCACGGCCTCGCGCCACTCTCATGGCCTCCACGGCCCCCTCGGCCCCGTGCCGCCCTCACGGCATTCACACCGCCCAGCGCTGGCCGGGTCCCCAAACATGGTTGGGCCAGACCCAATGGTCCGGGACGGACCCAACATGCCTGGATGGACCCAGTAGGCCGGACCAGACCCAGTAGGCCAGGTCGACCCGAATGAGGTCAGGTTGACCCAGGCTGGGTCGGGCCGGGTTGGTCCGATCGGGTCGGACTAAACCCGGTCCATCTTCGAACTTTTCGCTCTATCATCCATAACTTTGGCACCGGGCGTCCATTTGACGAACCATCAGCAGCGCTGGAAAAATTAGAGCGAGACATTCCCTTTGAGTATAACCCACTATTGATTTGGGCAATGTTGGAGTGTGGTTGGGATAGATCTATCACGAATCCAACCGTACCCTCAGGGAATAACAGGAAATAAAACTTACAGGCCGAGCGTCTGATTAACGCACCATCTATTGTGTTGAGACTCCTAAGACATGGCGTTCCTTTGGGTTACTTCATTGTGGTACTTCATGGTAGTTGGAGTATTGAATATTGTCTTGAGAAGAATACTCTCCTGGAGATGAGCAAGCTTAGTCCTGGAACCCAGTAGCTAGCTGTGATGTGAAGAATAAAGAGTTATCTTGTGTGTGTCAGAACCTAGAGATCCTATGTGGGTTAGCACCGAGCTATCCTATGTGGGTCAGCACCAAGAGATCCTATGTGGGCCAGCACCGAGCGATCTTGTGTGGGTCAACACCTAGCGATCATGTGTGGGTCAGCACCGAGTGATCCTGTGTGGGTTAGCACCAAGCGATCTTGTGTGGGTTAGCACTTTGGGATCCCTCGTGGGTCTGTCTCTTAATAGAGTAAGATGATTCAATAGTTACATATAATCATCTCTACTATTGTACCAAAGAAATACCTAGTGTGAGTAGAGTCTGTACCTTGTGGTACTTTCCTTCGTGATAATACCTTGGTGGTATTCTTCTGTGTGGCGTACATGTGTGGTACTTACCTTTGTGGTATTATTTCCATTATGGAACTGTTGAGCTTTGGGCTTTGAGTTAGACTCTGTGTTTCCATCATGGTTGAGATGGGTATTCTTGATAACTTTTGTATATGTATGGGTATATACCTAATTATTGTTGTTAATTGATTTCATGCCTTGTGGTTTATCCTTGGTGGATTTTGTGAGACCTTGAGGGTCTCAGGGTCCCGAATGAGTATCGTTATACTAACCCATGAACGGTCTATGCCTGCACCTTGTTGTGTTTGGTGCAGATGACGGACAGCGCTAATTGAGGATGAGGGTACTAGGGCAAGACAGGGCCCAGAGGTGGACCATTTGGTGTGATGGTACTAAGAGGAGACGGGCGTACATTGAGTGCTGAGGAGGCGATCTGTACCTACCCTTCAAGTAGGAACCTCGAAGGATGACCTAGTAGCTGCCTTTATTTTTATTTAGTTGTATTGTTTTTTAGTGGTACTTGTACTATTACCGTTGGGCTTTTATTCCGGACCCTTTTTACTTTCAGCACACTTTTTGTTATATAGTTGACTTGTGTTCATATAACATTGTGTGCTTTGTTGCGTGTGTTTAAAGGTTATAAAGAAAATTCCTTCCCAATTATAGGGAATACACCTTTAGGTTCTAGTCCCTAGCCCCTGGCCTATGGAAGGCGGGCTTGGGGTAGTCACATCACAAGCCCTGGGGGACAGTTCATGACACAACCATGGTAGTAATAATTGAAATAAAATATTGTAAAAAACAAGGAATCATGGATGGATTTTTAAAAACTATTATATATTTGAGAGAGTTTTAAATTGATAGATAATACACTTAGTGGGTTGAGTCAACCTCAAATACTACTATTTTATGAAAGGATCCATCGTCACCACATAAATGGATTGAAGTAAATTATCTTTTCAAATAGTTAATGATATAGGATCATAAGTGTTTCTAATATATAAAATATCAAAAGCAAACATAAATTATATTTAATAAACAAACTGTAACATGATGGACTTATTTAACTCATTGTTTGGAATGAAATGTAACACAAACTCTGCCATTTACCTCATCATATCCAACAACCAATTCTAATCACTCATTACATGATAAATATTTAATATAAAAATTTATAAAGACCAATAGTAAATTATAAAACACATAATGTGATTACATTTAAATAACATATAGATGAAATATCTTTTCAAAAAACAATTGTTGATATTGGATTTTCACTATCTATCCTTCTAGAGCATCCTCGTGAACAATTTTACATTTCCACACCTCTACCTCATGGTCACCCAATTTGAACTCCTCTACTTTTTTATTTGGTGGTTAATTATCTATCATATAATATATGAAATCTCCATGGATGAAATTATACATATCTAAATACATTGTTATGCACTCCATGAATAATTTTCCACTCATCTCCAGCCACATGTGTAACATTATAGTCCATTTTATTGCATATAAAATCAATAAAAATATTTCATTTCATAGATTATCAATTATTTTGAAATTATAATTCTAAAAAATCAACCCATATTTTCTAACGATGATTAAAATCCTACTAAGTGAATATATAACAAAATCTAGTATGACCTATGATGACCACATTTTGATATCTAAAAATGCGGTTTTACCATAGTGTTATAGAGTACGTCACTTGTATATATACAATACCATGAAGATAAAAATTAAACTGGTGAGAAAATAACTACATATCCTGAAAATATATCAGAAGTCACATTTTATCAATGAAAATATTATACCATGATATGAAGAATCATAATAAATATCAAAAATGATTCTTTCCAATGACTAATAATCGGCATGAGTACAAAAAAATTCAGATTTACACACTAAAAAATCTAAAAATGATCTAGCCGCTCAGTATCATGATCATTCAGGGTAATAGTTATTAAATGTGTCAATATAAAAGATAAATCTCATATAAACCACATTCAATAGAACATAATTACACATTAACTTTATACTTGTTAATCATTTATAAGTTAAACCTAAGAAAAAAATTTCCCTAATATATGAAGGGCTAATAGATAAAACCTATCATGATTAAGAATTTATTTGGAAAAACATTTCACACGCCTTGAAATTAACTAGGAAAAATTGTAACAAATCTAATGTCATCTAAGGATTACTAATATATCCATCATGTTCCAAATATATTGTTACTCTATCCTTCAATACACATGGTTTGTGTTGTTGAACCTAATCAAGGACTTGTGGAAAAAAATTGTACACCAAGTTAACTATTTCTATAATGATTTTTGGTTTATTAGTCCACACAAAATTTGATACTACAAACATAAAGGTCACAAAACAACACATAAAAGTTTTAATTTAGTAATCATCCTCTTTCTTCCTCAGTTAGTTATATATTTACTATATATAAACCTTCACGAACCTTATATCTTTCTTGAAATGATCAAAAAATCCATCAATTATAATGAATAGATAATAGTTATTTATAGTAACCTAGTAAAATAACTAATAATATACACAATGTCACATGATACAATCCTCCTTTATAAAAAAGTTAGAATACTCCTATTGAGATACACTAGTATTGATGAATCCATTTATAAATTGTTCAAATTTGATTAAAAAAATATATCATATTTAATGGTATAACCCTATAGAAATTAATATAAATTGGAGTGATGTTAGCTTGTACCTCTATAATTAACTCATTACACATCAACGGGTAGTACTAAATCAAATTTTGGAAGAACATAAATAATAACTTCCATAACTCTGAAAAACATATTCCTATGAACTTTATCTAAACTCGACACAAACACACTAACCACGATGATATTTAATTAATGTATAATAATCTATTAAATGATAATTTATGTGAACCATAATTGTGTGTCTACAAATGAAGTCATATAAAACCATATTCCTATGATAATAATCAATGAAATATCATCTATAATTTAAAAAATGTATTTCAAGGATGAAATCCAGGGGTTTTATCAACAATATGAATAATTATATAATCGATTAGTGTTATCCCATTACCAATACCAAACATTAACAAACATATGAAAAATGAGACTAAAATGAGACTAAAATACTTAACCATAAGGACATAGGATGTTTATCAACCATATTTTTTTAGTTATCAATGTAATGTATGTGCATGGATGCAGGTCAAATTTTATGTGTTTATCAAATAATAAATTCTAGTATAATAAATTCATATGGTACCATAGATGATATGAAATCCTCCTAAAATTGGAAACACTATTGAATTATATTATCTACATACCAAAACTCCCCATCACCACCCATAATGATTTTCATCATCTTTTATATGAGTATCCATAGGTAACAAAAGATAGGTTATATCACAAGGATCCCATTTACCAATTATATTATACCATCAGGTCCAAAATTATAACATCATATATACAATATAAATTGATAGTTCATATCTACTACTAGATTTCTAACCTCACCTTATCCATATATAAATACGATACATCGATATTATAAATTTACACCCACAATATAAAAATTTAAAATTATTTTCTTGTTTTTGGAAGAATCATAGTAACTACTAGTTCTTAAAAAAATTGGATAAATAGAGTTGTGTATGACACTGCATTAGTCAAAACATATACTTCCATAACAAATGTTATACTCTACACATAACTCAACTATTTGAAATATTCTTATAACATCCTTAATGAGGAGAATCCATCCCTTCAATACTCTTCTTGATCACATAAACACTATTAAGATATCAATATATGTTTGAAACATATAGGGGATAACATAAATCTATATTTTTATATATAAGGCCCTCTAAAAATGATTCACCTTTTATTCATCATCTAGTAAACTATTTGGAGAATAGAAATTAATGATAATATTCTTTAATCTAAATCCATACACAGTCAAGTTCTCCATGGAAACTGTATGTATATCTAAATATAATTCCAATCAATATTAATGACAATAACATGATATATAAACAACAAATTAATATATACTATTTACACATGAATATTTATTAATATTAAGGTAGAAAATCCACAATTTCCATGAATCACAACACATTAATAATAATAATAAAATAAAGCACTTTATAATCATGTGAATCAACTAAAAAATGATATCCAAATCATCAATTTGTATCATTGTAAGTGAATCAATGAAATTACCCTTATTATTTTAGAAAACATTGCCACTAATATTTTCAAATTTTCTTCCACCATATATCATCCTTGTTAGGATTAATGCTTTTCTGGTCCTATGAAAAATACTAAGATCCTAGAAAAACATGAACCATTATAATTTATTGTTTACCATCCGTCATTGAAATCATGGAATACAAAGTCCAAATCCCATGATGTGTATTTAATTTAAATTATTTTAATTTCCTATAAATCTCTCTAAATAAAATATTAGGAAAAATATGGATTATGAATGTAAATCATATATGTATCTTTTCTTAATCTTATCGAATCATTCTGAAGTATTATAAATAGAACAATATGGTCCTTAGGTTTTTTCAAAGGGTTACATCCAATCTTAGTCCCATTCCATAACCTATATCGCTTTTTATGCACAAATAAATGGTTTATACACTAAAATAATTTAATCCTCAATATGTATTACTCTATTATACATCCTATAAGAATAAATGGATCTGATACCACTCAATCACTAAATTATTCCACTAAAACCCCTACAGCATCAGTAGTGATGTCGAGTTTAACCCCTAAATCCAAAAAATATTATGTCGTGGTATATTGTCGAACATATAGGTTATCAAATAAATAATTTGGAAGAAAATAAACGCCTCATTACCCAAAATAAAAAGGAATCAACCGACCAATTATTTCACTAAATGAAAACAAACCAACAATCATATCTATGATATAAATATACATGTATTTTCATTAGAAAAATTAATAATTATATCTAAAAAATTCTGAGATTGAAATTTCACAAATGGAATTAAATCCATTGACAAATAATCATTACACCACAAGATATGTATGTTCTATCATATTCTCTAATTATTTGGAATAAATATATAAAACTATTATATATAAATAGGAGTGATAATACAAGTATATACAATATGATTCTATCTTTTAAATGTCATTTTAAATTGAATGAAACATACACAATATCAATAAATAAAAATTACAATGATCTTTTTTTGAATCCCAATTCAACTAATAACTAATACCAACATAATATGACTATATTACTTTACATTATATGTACATATATAATATTTTAAAGAACACACACTACACTGTATTTTACACTAAAATAATCAAATTCATCTCCCTACATCATACCTCCACATAATCCTATTACTTTGAATACTGATATACCACTTCCAAAATCTATATCAATATACCACTTACACACACCTCATCCATACACAGGAACCATATACCAAAACCATATAATAAGACCATAAAAAATTTTCTCATATCAGAACCATATTCCCACTACTACATTACTACAAAATCAGTATAAGGTATAATTGAAGATGGGTGGTGGTCAACCATTCATATCTGCTATATCATGGATACTGGGGGTTCACATGGTACCTAATACATAAAATTATAATTAGTCATGTTCCTTATCTCAAGAAAATGTTTATAAGAAATAATGAAATATAAAATGATATATTAAAGAAAATAATCCCAACCCAGGGTGGTAATCCAATCAAATACCTCTTGAAGAATCCCATTTTTACACCATAACTACTACAAAACATTAATCACTACCATCTCTAAATACATGAAAATGAAATACCACATCCAAAAAATAATTAAAAAACTATTCTCATTTATATTTCAATACCAATTTAATTTAATTCATAATTAGCCCCACATTCTTCATATAGACACATTAATTCTTGTAACTTTAAATTTCATAAAAACATCTATTCGATTCTATATAAAAAAATAATTCATAATTTAATCTTCATATAAAATTATTCACTAATTAAATTTTTATTATTAACTATTTTAATTGTACATGATAATCACATTTTTATTCAATATAGTACAATTAATTCATTACCATTGAAAATTTTCATTATCAATGGGAACTACCTTCCCCAATTCAAGATGAACTATTTATACCACTATGAAACATATTCCTCCCCAAAAATTAATCTAATTAAATATTAATACATAAATATCAAAGTACTACACATTAAAATTATAAAATAATAAAAATATAATCAATAAAAATCTATTATTAATTAGTTATATAAATTATTTATATTGGTTAAAATTCACCAATATATTCATAAATTTTGAATATTGTAACAATCACACTATTAAGTAGAAGATAACACATATATTCTTGATTCCCCAACAAATAAAAACATCTTAAAATTTATACAATTTTAATGTTTAATTTAGAAAATTATATCTATTGCAAAAAAATTAATCAAAATTATACATTAAATATATTAATAAAAAATATTTAATAAATAATCAAAATAACTATTGTGAAAGGATGATTTAAATGTCATAATACATAAAAGAAATAGGTCATGATTATATATATACTATAATTTCCCAGGGATACCCCAATAAACCTATAATAATTTATAAAAATAACAATATTCAATAATGTTGATTTATCCACAACAACTATAACATATCAAAAATGAATAAATAAACAAAAGAGAAATAATACCACATAAGAGTACAATAAATAATTAAATATTGGTCTCACATGCGGAGAGACTAAATATTAACCAATGGAATATTGATCAAACTTATTCCCCTCATACACCTAGGGTATCTAAGAAATGTGAATTTTTAAAATAAAAATTCTTAATCGCTTGAATTAATATTTAAATCATTGGTAGACTGACCCATGGTGTGGGAAAATAAATAATAGAATGGTTTAGATAAGGAAATTATTGTCCAAAACCCACAAACACATAAAAAATTACTACAATGTACAAAAATAATTTCCAATCATAAAAATATCATTAACCAAAATTTTGGTATGGTCAATAAACCACACTCATTTTAAATTCAACCATAAATATAAAACCATGTTGATCTACTCATCAAACCATTAAATTTTTACACTAAATAAGAAACTCTGAATGTTTTTATTCTACCATTATAAACCTGAATCTATCACAAATTATTTCCCCAAAATATAACTAAAAACTGTCCAACTCTTAGTATCAATACTATAGAGAAAAAACCAAGATTTGATCATTCACCAAAATGGCCTGCCACAACTTCACCACCTCTACTTAATAAATATGAAATATACAACACATGATATTCTAAACCCATACCAAAACCATTATTATATGACTTATGGAAGACATAACCGGTACTTGTTCCCATAAATTCATAGAAAAACTGAAATCATTATCTCCAAAATAACACTAAATAAGATTCTGTTATCTATAACAAAAGTAATTCCCAATTTAGAGGACCACTAAAATTTTTGCCTCAATTTTAGATACATATCAAATGGTTCTCACTAGTTATAATTGAAAAAATTACGTGATAAATAATATATCATATTCAATAAAAATATTACCTTTTTAGATACCTCTCAAATAATATTCCTTCTATTATATGATGTAAATATTGCATATTCAATTAAGGGAATCATATACCATTTCATCTCATATAAAAAAACCATTAATATAATATACAATCCATAATATAACCCAAGATACTTTCCCCAAATACCCATTTATCACTCCCATGAAAATTCATTTAAACATCCATGGATATGTAGGACTCGCACTAATGAAATGATGGATCCCTGCAATAGTTTCTCTCAGGGATCTGTAGTCTCAACATGGAATTCCATGAAATTCACTTCCTCCTCAATATCGTGATCACCCAAATCAATAACAAGGGAATAGTCATATAGAAATAAATTATGCTATGATATGTGAATGATTTCATGAAATTGATCCATCAATTCCAGTTGTGCTAACAAATATTCCGCCTCACCAACTCACACAAACTCCTTTAATGTATTAACAAACTATAAACAAATATTATCTCCTCTATCAAACCTATACTACCATGATGGAGTAAATATTTTAATAAATCATGGTCATAAAACATGATATCACTCTGTCTCTTCATATAATCTGCATAAAACATAGGGGAGTCCTAAAATAAACTTTTTCCACTCAATAATGACAGATGATTTATTTTCATTCTCTATATATAATATATTAAAATGATCAACAACTCTCTAAACGATGTATAGTAAAATGGTGATCTATAAGGATCCCCTAAAAATGAAATTGATGTTATTCAATTAGTAGACAGATTGTATTTATTATAATAGAATTCAACCTAATTAAATTAATAAAACCTAAAAATTATGAAGTTATGAACTCAACAAGACAATATTTACCATATCATCAATATCCTCCTCTCAATATATTTTTCTATATGAGGATATTACAAAGTGTTAAATTAGTGAAAATATCCAATAAAAAGTAACAAAATAGTCCGTACTCATGAATTAAATCATGGATCATGATCATAAGAATACAATATTTTGATCTATATGAAGACTTACCACCTCCTCCAAATAGAGAATCAAAAACTAATTCAATATACTAAACTCATTTATCACTATGAAATGTATTGATTTTACTTTCCAATCCACAATCAGATAGATTTAAACACATGATATAAAATATAAAGGGAAAAAATAAAATTTACATGGATACATCCTCCCCTATCTATTAAGAAACATCCAGATACTATAATAGACCAATTGAAACACAACAAATTGTTTAAACTCATTAGATGACAAGAAATAATTACATGAACTCCACCTCTTACCTCCTTGTATACTTCAATAAAAAATACACAAAGAATGAAACATCATAGATATTATAGGTTATATTAACAAAGTAGAACTTTGAAGGACAACAAAATGTATAATATATAAAAATAGATTCTTTTTTAATAGTTCCTGATGTTTTCTATCATTTATCAATATATCAAGATAATAACCATTAATAATGTTTTACCTTTATAACAAATCCATAGGATCCCTAGCTGTGAATCCTTTACCTGCAAAAATTAATGATAATACACTATCATTCGAAATTGGAAAACTCAAATACATATTCAAATACAATTCTGAATGGACACCCAATATCCTCCACTCATTTATAACCACATGAGAAACATAACCATGAGTCATAATTCTGAATGTATCATCTACCATAGTTCCTCTATACAAAGTATAAGAGATATTAAATTCAAAATATTATAATAAATCTACCTATATCAACTTACTAATATTTAAATACATATTTTACAATATATACTATATTCTCATTTGCTCAAAAAAATTCTAATGTAATCTCTAATAATATAATACAACTACAGATTCATAGAAAACAACACAATTGAGATATAAATTTAAGTAGTTAAATAATTAAATAAAACCAAATATGTAATTTTCAAGACCCATAAGATATCACCACTCACTACTAGAAAAAAATATAAAAAATAAAAGAATAAACAATAAAATGAATCCTTATTTTAGTAGATAATGGATGGGAGCACAGAACATTATCTCCATAGAATAATAAAAATAATCCACACACTGATCCATACAAAAAATCAGATTATTTTTAGTGTGTGTAGTCACATGTGTCATGATCCAAAACAAAATGGAAATGATCCATGTGTATATCCTTCAATACCTGGAAAAATATATACCTATACTACATTATTAGTTTTTATCTATGGAATAGAAACCTTAATCATTAAATGATTAATGGATATGATATATAAACACATGATGTGTGAAAGTAAATACACATCACAAGTCCAAAACATAATGATAGATAGAATTCAATATAAGTATTTGTGTTAAAGTATCATCAAAACAACCTTAAATTTAACATAATAATCTTCATATGACCTGGTATTATATAGATTGTACACAATCAACACCACCGGAAACTAGTTCACGTATTCACAATTCAATCCAAAATCATATGATTTTTTTTTAAATTTTAAATTCAAAGATCTTTAAAATGAAGTAAAATTTACTATTGGGAACCCAAAAATGACCTACTGAACATACTCCACAATAAAAAATTTTGAGTAAAATCATAACTACAGATCAATCTTTTAGAGTAATCTCTCTATTTAATAGATCAAAAGATACCAATTATTTAGAGTGGATAAATGTTGTTCACTATCGAGTATTGGATTGACCCATAATCTGCACAAAGTGGAAAGATAGAATTCACCTTATTTATCAATAAAATCAGATGTCCAATGATAAAACTCTTGGAATAATAAAAACATTCTATAGAATATCATCAATATAAATCTAAAATTCTCATTGATCAGAAGATTTCATCCTATAAGTATATATATAAAACGTAGATATGATTAGTTGAAACTATATTCCATCATCAATATCATATTGAGGGGGTAGTTCCATAACATCTTTAAAAAATCCCTTAATAAATGATTACATCACTCAAAAATCATCATTCCATATACTTCCACTAATCTCAATATCAAAAATCCCATCTATGTTATTATAGGATCAAGATATTAGTAATCTATTTGATGATACAACTCACTAACAAGAGTTTCATGTTCATCGTATAACTTAGAAAAACCACATCCCTATAATAATAATCAATAAATTCACACAAAATGTACAACCTTATGTGAAAAGTATGATATCATATGGTGGTATCTATAATAAATTTTACTCTATAATCAATTGATGTCACCCTATAATCACTAAAAACACAAAAATAATTTTATAAAATGATACTATTCTCAAAATATAACATCAATAGTATATAAATGGAATCCACATTATGTTTATGTACTCATAATATGGAAGGTTTAATGAAAGGGAATGAATTTTAAATTTCAGAAAAAAGAATAAACTATGAAAAAATCTGAAAGGATAGTAACTCAAGTGTTCTCGGGTCCTCCAAATGTTAGAGAATCCATCAATTGAATCAGTGAATATTTTACATCTCTACAATGTCAAACCTAATTATGTACGAAACATTTTTTAAACCTTGATTAAGGTCCTTAAGGATAGAAAATATAGCTATTTTTCTTCAACCTACTCCATCACACTAGGATGTGCCAAACATCTATAGTAATGACTTCAGCAAGAACTATTGGGGTCCATCGATTGTTATATCATCAACTCTCTTCTTATTCTTGATAATGGTTGGACACTAATACAATAAATGTCTACCCAACAAAATATATTGAAAACTAAAATTGATTTCTCAGTATAATCGAATGACTCAACCATAATATATATATATGTGTGTATTAAATCATTATAAAGTATTATCAATTATATCTTGCAAATAAATTACATCACCAAAACATGATGGTTTGGTTTCAATAAAGATTGTCTATATAAACATTTTATTTTTAAAATGATGTACATTTCATCCACTAATACATATCTCTTAAAACCATCATAGACATTAAAAATGTAGAATATATTTTCATCACATGGTTAATGATCAACATAATAAAATATCCAAGTTGGGTGATTTGTAAGGTGTTAGAACATAAATTTCATCAATCAAATAAACGTATCTTATCATAATGATGTTTTCAAATGTGAATTCAGAAAACAAACATATAGTTATGTGAATGTAATCATAAATTATAATCAAAATAATAGTATCCAATTATCATATAATAAAAAATAATATTAATTTATGTTGTAACATAGAAATGTGGAACATAAATATTCTTAAAAATATATTAAAATAAACCAAGGTTCTCTTCCAATACCATCCTCACAAAATAGAAAAATAAGTCTTATAATATAGGAGAATATGATAATATACCATTCCCAATAATAAAACATATCATTTGATATAATATTTACCCAATTCATTTATGGGATATATAATTCCTATCTCACAAATAATATAATAACATAACAATATATATTATTTAAAGAAACAAAAAATTAGATTTTTTATATAAAAAATTATGGTCGATGGAAAACAATTAAGGAAGAATGTGAAAAAAGAGATCATAGAGGCCTGAAATTATAGTCTTTAAGGGTGTTCCCACACGAAATAATCTTCTTATACCTACGTAAAAACATAGTGATAGAGTTATTATTCTCATTCTCTATCTATTCCCATTTGGGATCTAAATAATATACTAAATAGTTTCCCTCATGAAAATGTTTCTTGATCTCCACTCCTTACCGGATCATACCTCTAAAAGATCTGATGGTATATGATATGATTCAATATATAAAATATGATTCTATGAATAACTAAACTATAGAGGACCTAAATCAAATAAAATCAATGAATTTGAGATATTGTTTGATAAGAGACAAGATAAAATAGTCAACAAAGCTTGATATTCATTAATATGGGAATTTATTTCACTAAAAATATATAAAAATTCCTAAGGATAGAACCCTAATGATCACAAGTTATGCCACCATTTACATCACCCAATGAAGATATGATTCATTAATGTTGAGTTTGAGTATCTAGATTGATAGTTTTTTCCTTACCCTATGTAATTGATTCACTATTCTTGTTTCAATCCTTTATTAATTTGAAATGGAGACATAATTCATAGCAAAATAAATTATGGCAGGGTTTATGAAATGGTTATAGAGTGACATGAATAATTATATATGTTATAAATGTAGTTGAACATGTATTGGTTTCCGTCATTTTGAACCAGCCAAACCAACTAACACTCTGTTGAGAAAATAAATATTTATGAAAAAGAATTCATTGAACAACTTTCATTTATCTGAAAACAAGGTTATATAATGGGGTCAATCGAGTTGAATAGTATCTTATTGCCTATGAATCCCCCCATATTGATCCAAATTAACCTCATGTAGAAACCATCAGTAAAAAACAATAGGAAAAATGTTGCATTACCATTCCCATAGAACATGAATTTAGAGGCATGTAAATACCTATCTTCAGAACCGCTACATTAAATAGGATTAACACAACTCAAACTGATACTACTCATTAAATTTAATTATTTTCTATCCATATTTATTTATTTTTCAGTCCAAGATATGTTCCAATAAAACATAGAGATTTTTGGAATTTATATCATATCACATGGTTAAGGTTTAGGGTTTTTAAATCCATATGGAAAATGTTTGAAAGCTTATATAATTTTAATAATCTAATAACACAGTAGAGGAATAACTTATTAAATTATACATACTATACATGTGAGGTTTCCTACAATCATAGTAAAGGAAAAATTGTTTGAACATGGATTTTCAAACCATGTGACTGAATTGTGTGTTGTATTTATGTTTCAAAAAATGCCATTTCCCTCAATGAATTAAAAAGCATAATGGGTTTCTCCCTAACCTCATCCTCAATAATTTATGTCACCATCCCAGGGGTTGATCCTATCCATATGACCTCTTAATCTCCTACATATTATTCTATTTCATTTTATTGTATATTCTTCATATAAACATCCTAGGTATGTATTTCCTTCTCCATGTCACTTTATTGTTCCTCCTTTTTCTACCCCCTACTGTATCGTGAGGTTGGATAATCCCAATATTTTGGGTAGTGCTTCTTTTATTTTTGGTTCCTATGTCTCATGATTTGATGTTTGAGAATTTTTCTTTCAATATCTTTCAAATGTGATTTATTTTAAATCCTTTGTGACTTGAAATTTGGATCTTTGAGGTAGGTTACCTTTGGAAAATGACCTTAAATTGTGACCCCTGACTGTTTGATCGGTTTATTGTTTTTTCACTATATTATAAAATAAATTCATTATAGAAATGGTTTTGATTGGTGCAATTGTCATCTTCCATGATTAGGTTGTTTTAATATTTATTGACAATGGTTTTTCAATAATAAATAATTTTTTAAAATCTATTTTAAATGTAATATGTGTTTTAGTGTTTTGATTGGGTTTCCATAAGCCCAATATTTTATGTTTCATTCATTAAATACCTTCATTTTGAATTTAAATATTTTATTATTCTAAAGGTAACAAATTAACATATAAAAATGTAAATATTTGTATTTTTACATGTCTTATTTATACATATTCCTTCTTATATGGCAGAAAATGTACATTAGAATGAGGGATATGTATATATATATAACTGTATATATATATGTATGTGACTAAACATTTATGGGCTAAAATTCATTTTCCAAAAGAATGATGTTTTCTTTAAATGATGCAACCTAATCAGATCATTCATTTGATTCACTAAAATGAAAACCCATCCAATGTAATTCACCTTATATTGAAAATATAGTCTGTATTGAATATACATTATCTAATATATTCTTGGTAAAGGGGAGTTTGTACTATGTAGTAACTCAACCCCAAAAATCCTAAATATGGTGTATTCTATCAATTACATTGGCATGATTGAAGGAAATCAAACCCTGAAGGACCAAAGAGTTTAGTATTCTCCATAAAATAGATACCTAAACATGTCTTGTATTATAAATCAATAAAATAATTAAAAAATATCTTTTTTACTTTATAAATAAATAACATTGATGATATCTTTCTTTTACCCAGTAAATCCTTGCATAAATTTCATTGTACGCTTCTTGGATTCCCCAGGAATGAAATAAATTAAGGGTGAGATCAAATTCTTAGTTAGGGAAAATAAAGTGGATGAAATAATGAATCAATGATAATAATAATTATTAGATGGAAAATAACTAAACTCACTTTCCAAATAAGTAAAATACTAAGAAGTATGGGCATAAACACTATGAAATGTTATTAACGAGAAATACATTCCATTCGAATGACTAGAAAAGGAAAAATAAATATATAATGGTAATAAACTAAAACACAGTCAATTAAATCAATGAACTAAAAATGAATTGTATCCATATCTATGTAAATTCAAGATCTCATGGATTAATAATAACTAAAAAATTAAGGAAATGCTTTAAAAATAGATGTCATGACTAAGGAACATGAAAACATATACCATAAATACCTTTCACAATATGGTTTGGAACTATGGTTATAAACCCATTTTTGTTTCCCAATATATTTTTCACATGAGAACCTATCGATGCATTGAAGGGATATATACTTTTTATTCCCCAAACGTTTATATCATTCAAAATCATTCCTCATATTGAATAATCATACAAATAATATGCCTTATAAAATATATGTATTGAATAAAGTATATAGATTTATCAATAATTCCATAGTTAATCAAAAAACTATCAGATTGAACACCTAATATAAAATGATATATAGTTTTCAAAATACTAATATTCATGAAAAATTTAATAGATAATTAGGGTGAGATTAATTAATTAATTATCATAGTATATTGAATATTTCCATGGGAATAAAAAAAAAGATTCTTGCAAGTTAATGTGAATATTAGGACAGGAAAAATAAATAATAATTCATCCATAGGAATAATAAGTATGGTATCAATAAAAAATATCCCAATTAGAGTAAAAATAATGTTTCGTTGTTGATGATGAATAAAAATACTATGAAAATATATTTTAAAATAATTTTTGATGGAAATAGAATTTTGTTTTGTAAAACCTTTTGAAATAAATTTTCATTTAAAATAGATTTTGAAATAATTTTCTTATTAAGTAACTTTATAATTATGAAACAAAAGATTCAATGAAATTATGGTACATAAATCTGTACTTTTTGTAACAGGTAAAAGAAGATTCATTTTTTTGAGTAAAATGGTTTTAAAAATGCCTTTTTGGGAAAGAGGAAAGAAGATTCTTTTAAAAACAACGATAAACTAAAAAATTTGTACAAATTACATTAACAAATGTTTTTAATAGAGTTTTTCAAAACATTTTAATAAAACATTGTTTTTAAAAGAAAATTGGTTCTCCATGTAAAGGGTGAAACAATGTCTATATTTTTGGAAAAACAATTCTAAAACATTTTGAGAACCAATGTTTGGGAAAATGGTACTAATACTTGAAAATAGATATGAATTATCAAAGAAGATATATTTAATAGTTTTATTGAAAATTTTTACTCCAATTTATTCTAATATAAATACCATTGAAAGATAATTAATGTTATTATTGAAGAAAATAATCATTTAACATTTTAATGTGTTCCATACTACACTAAAACATTTTAAATAATCATCATCATAATGGAATAATAATAAGTGGAAGTTCTAAATTCCATGTAGGAAAAATGAATAATAATATAAAATAAAAAATGTGTAAGTATATATAGTACACAAAATATGTAAGTTTTGAACCTGATATTCATCTCACAGATGTAAAATGGTGAGATGAGAATCCCTTACCTTGAATTTATTTTCCAGTGAACATCCTCTATCTTCTAGTATATTAAACATATTTTAATTTTATACATTCTCCATATAAATTTTCATGTTAATCATTAAATTTATTTCACTTATTACCATATAGTATAAAACTACTTGAACAATTAATTTTACGTCTTGTGTTTTGATGAAATTTTTTTTATGTGTAAAAAACAAATTTGGAAGGTCAAATATGGTCAAAGAGGTCACTATATAACATATAAAAAATGATAATTATTACATAATTAAATTAATTATACATCATATATACTTTCTAAATCAATCATTAAATATGGTTAAGAAAAATGAATCAATGTAATAATCATGGATATTGTATGTCATACGTACACATGAGTAACATTACTATTTTTCAATGATCATAATGGAATGAAGGTAAGTAACACCATATCCTTAAAAAATAATCATTATATCAAAAATAAAATATTATTTAATCATAGTTACTTATATATAAAATTAATTGGATGAAAAATTATCCATATCTTGTCAAGGAGGCGGTTGTCCATATGTCTAGGAATAACATTATCACATTTTAAGTGTCTGTAAGGGTGATTAGGAAAATGGAATATATTATATTTAAATAAAAGATTTTATGTCATTAATATCATAACAATGTTTTTATTTCATTTTATTAATTAATTCTATTATTATTATATTCCATGTATCATGTAAATTAACCACCTTTCTTGAGGGGTATGTAGTCCAAACTTCCACAGAAACATGTTATCAATTGTACAAAAAATGGAAAATATAAAAAAAATGTTGTAAAATAATTAAATAATTTTAATGAAATAATAAATATCTTATATAAAATATATAAATATATTTTCAATCATAATGAACACTATGATATGTGGTAAAAGAAGAATTAAACATCATTTTTTTGTGAGTTGGTTGTTCATCGTTAACCTAAACAGTATGTCCATCACCCATTTGATGGATGTGTGCATAAGTTTAGGTCAAAACCAAATGATAATAAATTTATATTATATTGAGGATATTTTTTATATTATAAGACCAAATAATATGAATATTTGGGTTGGTGTAAATATAGTTTAATGAAAAGGGTTCATTGGATATCATTACCATAAAAATCGAGTGACTCCATCTGGTTTATAATATAAGGAATATTTGGAAGTATTTATTACCAAAGGGAGGATTCAATAATGAGGGTAGGGATTTTGGGAATCTATTTAGGTGGAAGTTTTCTGATCCTACGTGGTTTGAGTGCTATGAGGAATGTGGGGAAATGTTATCCTTTTATAGCAAAGGAGGAGTTGCACTCTTGTAACATTCTGACAAAGGAATTTTAACCACATTTTCAATGATCAAAGTGGATCCAATAATAGAAAAACATCAGGCCAAGAGATAATAGGGTCAATATATTTCTATCCAATGGATCTTTGACATGTTTATAGATTTTTTTGGGCTATATGGTTAAGGTTTATCCACTTATTAAACTTAATTAGACATTAATCATTGTAATTAATTTTAGTTACGTCCAGTAATTTTTTTGGGAAAAAAATGTTTCAATAATTATAAATTATAATTTATGATGAATAAAAATATGTAATATATTTTTCCTAACTAAAATCATATAAGTGGGAGAAATTAATTTAAATTTTATCTCGTGGGCAGCATGATAATGCAGGTTCTTAAACTAAATGCATCTAAATGTATTTGGTTTTTATTATAATCTATTTCAATGTGTAATTAATTCTGATAAAATATATTGTAATAATTTATAAAAATATTATGTAATTAATATTTAAAACAAATTAAATATAGAATTTATCCTTATAAATAAATTATGTGAAAAATAAATTTTCATCTAAAATCCATTATTTTAACTATTCATTGAAAAATGAAATGTTTCAAAAATATATCAAAAAAACATAACCTAATAATTATGATTCTAATTAAAATAAAACGATTATTTGGATATATTAAATAAATTAATCTATCAAAATTAAGATTTAAAATGGGTTTACCATTTAAGGTAGGCAAAATTTCATTTATAATAATATAGGTTTTTATGTGTAAAATAGAGTTTGTTATTTTCTTATGCCTATCAAAACTACTGGATGAAAATAGAATATTTTTTATAGAATATATAATATATATATTTCATTAAAATAATTAAATAATTTTAATTAATTATGTTTATTTTGAAAAAACTCTATTAGAAGCATTAAAATAATAATGTTTCTTTTTATAGCAAATTGGTTCTTATTTTTGTTTCTCATTAATTTTTAATAAATGAATTTCATTATTTTATGTATACTATAAATATTCATAATTTAGATAATAATATTCATAAAATCTATAATAAAGGGTATATTATATCATGTTACATAATATAATATTAGTATAGTTTTGTTCGAAAAAACATGGTCTTTCTTGTAACACAATCCATTGAAAAAAGTCACTCTAGCATGTAACCCGAACTATCTCGTTGTTTCATTCAACAAAAAAAAAATATTAAATTTTAAATAGAAAAAATATTATAAGGTATCATGATACTACATTAACATTCATGATTTTTGTGGCATGACATACACGCTATTGAATACAAGGTCCTTACTTTAGAATTTTAGAACATACTATTTTTGTATCATGGAATGGTAAATGGGATGTGCTTAGTAGGGAGTTAGGATGTGAGAATGATGAATATTTATTTATATAAAATTTAATTAAAGGATTTAAAATTATATACTTTAAATTTACACCTCCATTTATATATCATGGGAAGACTTAGGAAGTCTAGAGGGAAATCTTGTTTTACATTATACAGTAGTTTAGTATTATGGTTTGGATATAGGTATGGAGAAAAACTTGTTTTGATTATGGGATATAACCCTCGATTAAGCCAATGAGGGTGACACCAGTTTTTTGGGTGAGTTTCTTATGGATAGCCATCACCAATAGAAATTGATTATGTGAATGTCTACGAATATTCCCTAGACCATATCGACTAGTACCAAAGATCACATGACACTAATTGTACATGTATTCTAATTTCATATGTTTTTATATCAATTTTTTAAAACTATATAACATTTATCCCTTCTTTGTATAACTATTTTTTAAATTTTTCATTTCTTATAATTGGGTTTTTTATAATCATTCATTGATTGGTATTTATTTTTATAAAATGGATAGAGAAATATATTTTTTAAAATTATAATTATTCAACTTTCATTAAACAGTAATTAAAAAAATATCTAAAATGTATAGTTTTTTTAACCAGAAGTAAATGGATTTCATTTTAATGTTAAGGCATGTTTTGTGGTTTATAATTCTTTTATCCACTAAGAATATTAGTTCTCATACCTACATTTTCATATTCTGTTGTTGGTATTATCATATCTCACTCACCCATTGAGAATTGTGGTTTTTTTGGGTGGTGAAACATATAGTCATAAGGATGAGAGTTTATTGGTATTTTTTTCCATTTCATTTATCACATTTTCCTCATAATATTTTATTATCACTACTAACAAACTAGGGTTATCCTGCTCTAGGGATTTAAGATCACTAGCTAAAAACACTTTTTAATACCCCATTGTCATCACTAAAAAATCATTTTTAAAAGGAGACATTTAATAGTTCTTTTAAAAAAGCACAAATAAATGTTGCCTTTTATTACATCTTGTAAAAAAGCACTGATAATGTGGGGGTTTTTATCATCACTTTTTTAGAAGCACTGATAAATCCCCCCTATCAGTATTTTTTTAACAAGAATAGATAAAAGTATAATTCATAAATATTAGATTTCACTAAAATAATATATTGTTGTATAAATATATTTATTCTAATATAAATACTATATATATTTTTAAAATTATGTTTTACATAATGTAAATAGGTATTTAAACTTAATAAGGTACATGTTTTGGGAATATGGATTATAAAATTATTAAAAAATATATATATTTGACTATTAAATGTATTATTATTAACAAGTAACATTCATTTAATATCATTAAAAATATAAAAAAATAAAAAAAATTATTACAATCTCTAAAATAAGTTGAAAAAGTAACTCAAACTTTAAATGGCCATAACTTTTGATCCAAGTGTCTGTTTTGGCTCTAACAGATATTAAATTGATGGTTGGGATGATATCTGAATCTTCAATGACACTAGTAAACATCGATCACATTTTTTGAGTGCATAAAAGACATTGAAGGGCTCCAAAACTGAGTTTTTAGTCTGGGTAGCCCGATTTTTAAACATTCGATGGATTTTTAGCCTAGTTTAAGGGTGTTTAATTTTATTTTTTGTAGGATCTGAATTTATTCCTATGTCATACATTAAAATTGATACTATGGTTTTGAAATTTATTTTTTTCCCATCATCTGTTTATTTGTAACAAAATATATAAACATTTTCTTATATATACAGATAATAAATCACTCATATAAATACATATATCAATATATTTATATAAAAAATTATTCTAATATTTTTGAAATAAATTCATCTTCTAAACATGTATTACAAAAAATATATTAACAATGTTATCATTATTGATAACTATATATATATATGAGTTTTTTAATAAATAGGAATATATTTATATTATTTTTAAGTATTTGTATATTAATATAATATATAATACATTTAAATAAATAAAAGTATATATATTTCACACACACACCTATATTTCATAATTGAATTGAAAAATAATTCCATAAAAATATGTAAATATATGTGATAAATAAAAATATATATCATTAAATAGATAGAAATACAAAATAGTGTAGTGGTAATGAAAATCCATCTTAAAAATAAAGGTACATGTTTGAAACCACGCGAGCTCACATGAGGGTTAAAATTCTCAAATCACCGATAAGGGGGTGAAAATAGATGATAAAGGTGGGTAGAGCACTGTTACATGGGTTTTGGAAGGCATGATAAATCATTTTGGGACTCATAGATGTCCAAAATGTTTTACCCCATTTGACAGTGATGCATTTAGCCATGATAAAAAAGCATTATGAAAGGACCCTTTTAACATCACATTTTTAATGCTGATAAAGGTGGCCTCTAACTATTATTTTTTAGCACAAATAAATGTTTTGGTCTTTAAAACATGCTCATATTATTAAGTATTTTTTAGGGCTGAAAAAGGACTATTGTAGCATTGTTAAAGGCCTTTTTTGTATTAGGGTGATTTTTACTATCAATGGTAAAGAGGAATTTTGGTGGTGGGGGATATAATATTTTTAGGGAATTTTGCTTTACAGGAGAGGGATACCAAAGTGGTGATAGAGGTTTTGGGGTTCATTGATATTTATAATTTTTCAAGTTTAATATGTAGTTGTTATTTAAATTTTATTAACTGGCGGGGACATATAACATATAGACTAATCATGCATAAATTTTATTTAAATTCAACTTCCAGTTTAATTAAGGTATATAGGGAAAACTGTTCTCATGTGGTGACTCGTCAATGACCATGACCTTGTACAAGACCATAGGGATCAATAAACACCATTCAAGCCATGTCAGAAGACAGTTTGAAAATCCGATTCAGGGATGAATGATGTGGTTTTGTAAAAAATTGTATCAAATAAGGTTTTAACTAGTTATATGGGGTATTATGGTTGATTAGCACTAGGATATGTAAAATTTATGTGGTATATCATGGGAAGGTTCTTTTTAACAACATGTTTAGAAGAAAAATTTCTTTTCGATTGTAGACTCAGTTGTTTATATCTTGAATATGAGACTTGTTCTAAATTGATTCAGGTTTTAAGTGTTTATTTGAGTTTTCATTTTTCAATTTTAGAATAGTGGGTTATTATGGAAATCTCCCTCTAATTGATCTACATTTGGTTGAATTTATAGGGTGTATAGTTATTTTTCATGGTATAAAAAACAATTCATAGATTGCATGGTTTCTTGTGTTTACCTCTACTGAAATTCACATAGTTTGAACATCACATACCAAACCATGTATCCAAACCATTCATATCATGTATTCCTACAAATTTTATAGATTTATAATTCTTTGTTTATTGGGTGGTTTCTAATAATTATTTTTAGTTGTTCTAGATAATTTTATGTTGTTTCAATAATTTTAAAATGATGTTTGTTTTTTCAAAGATGAATTTTATTAATATAAACATTGGATACTCTAAAAATAAAACAATTCTTTGACTCTGAAATATTGGTGGAAAATATTACTAGAAAGTGAGTTTATAATATATAAATACATTATTTTGTATAGAAATGGTGGATTTGAAAGGCACATAGAACTATTAATGAAGTGATATGAGAATGAATCGACAATTTTTTAACCCTTGGTATTTATTATTTAAATTCACATTGGTGTATATGTATATGTTTGGTGAATACTTTTATGTTTTAATGGATGTGTATAAAAGTTTTTGTGGGTGTACCTATATATGATTCTTCACAAAATACCCTTGGTTAGTGCCTAATGTTTTGTTTTATTTTCAATGTACTTTTCTGAAAAAGAAATATCAATGATTTCATGAGTGGGTTATTATTTTATGTTTCTGTATTTGTTTTGGGATTTTCTTTATTTATTTATATTGTATGCTTTGTGGAAATTTTATTTTCAATATGGGTTTTTTATTTTTAATTGAAATGTGATGTTTTTGTTTATAATATGTATTGATTTATTTTGGTGCAAAGTTTTTTAGATTATACCATAGATATGTCCTGGTAATTAGTGGATGATCGGTCTCTAGGTTTCCTTCATTGTTTGAATATGTTAAGGTTAAATTTTAAAATTAATTATGGTAATAATTTAGTTATCTGAAATTTTGATGAATTTGGTGGTGTGTGTTTTTTAGTAAAATTGAAATAGGTTCATCTTTGAGTTTTACCCTTTGAAAAATAATTTGTAATTGAAGTTTGTTTTATTGATTATACAATTTTATTAGGTGAATGAAATGATTTTTGTGTAACTTATTTTAATGTATAATTCTTGGGTGAGTGATTGGGATGACTTTAAATGCTTTTTTGTATTTTTTAATAAGTTTGGATCACTGAGGGTTGTCATTTTGATAGATAGTCCCATATTATTCTCCCTTGACCCAAAAAAAAGATGAAATATTTATCTTATTGATGAATAAATGGTTTGAAATTGAAAACCATATATTCTCTTCCTACTTCTATAGGTTAGTCATAGTTTTTATCCTTCTTGGTGGTAGTCCTTTAGGTTTTTGGTTTGAAAAGAAGTGCTCATGAAATCTTAAATCTTTAGTTACCCCCCCCCCCTATGATTGAAATTGTGAGAATTATTTATTTTTTTTTTCTTAGGGTTTCTATTACTTGACTAATTTTATATAAAAGGGGTTATTTTTTGGGATATTATTATTATTTATTTACATGAAGTAGTAGATTTTTTTATTCCAGGCAACATTTTTCATTACATTTGGTAGCATTATAATTTGAGAGTTTTTTCAGTATTAATAAATTATTATAAGAAATGAATCTTGAAATAATGGGGATACTACCATAGATTAAAATCATCATTAACATAGTATTATATTACTTACATTTTTTATAGGGATTTCAAATTATTGTTATAGGAATGATTATTTTTTTCCTCCCACCAAACCTCAATGATATTAGTTTGGTTGGATTGGATCACGGGCCATGTGATGGATGCTTATAAAGATATTGAACAGGCCAAGATAACGTTCCTTATTTATTTCTACATTTATTTTCATGGTGTTCTATAACAAAAATATATTTAAATAAATTTTTACCCAAATAAATTTAACTATTATGATTTCTCTCATTACAAAAAACATATAGTTGTGAAAAACAATAATATAATATTAAAAATAGTATTATTTAAACATGACTAAAATAAACATATCATAAAAAATTTCTACTAAGAGGATATAAATATTTTATAAAATAATTATGAAACTTATAGAAAAATTAAATATATTTATAAATAACTAATATATTTTTTTTATTCTTTATCTGCTGTGAAAAATCGGTTCTCAAAAAATGATTTTCATTATTTTTTGTGAACATATAATAAATAAACTTTTGCCAGTACTTTTAAAATTTATTTAAAAAAATTAAATTAATTTTTTAAAATAAAAATTTATAAATTAGCATAGATTTATATTGTTATAGTTTTCTCAAAATTTTAATTTTTCAATGAATAGTGAAAAGTCATTTTTTATTAAAATTGCAATTTTGTTTAATGAATTTACAATGATAAAATATTATGTGGTTTTAAAAGTAAAATAGGCTCAATTTTATTATTAATAATCTAATTTATATCTATGGAACCCATTTAATGGTTAATTTTTATATATAAAAATTTTATGCTTGTGAAAACATTTTCTTTGGAGACCATATTTTTATCAGGTCTTCATGAGTAATTTTAAATTAAAATTTTCCAATTCAATATATCAATTTTTTAAAAGTTATTCTATATTTATAATTATCATAATTAATATTATATAACAATTCCAACTTAATTTCTGTCATAATGAATAGTCAAAACACTAAAATTAAATTTCCATATTTATGGTTAAAACAAGTTAACTATGGTGTTAAACAAAAAAAATATTTGTTTAAATGCCATTAAAACATTATTAAATACTATTTTCATCCCATATTTCTATCGTATATCATATAAGAATCTTATATAATTCATTTTTTCTCCTTTTGGGGTGTGTACAATGTGGTTATATCTTTTTCTTTTCAAAACCTTCAAATGTGACCTCTAAGCCACTTAAAAAGGTAATCCCCTCTCCAATCCTATGCAAAATTACTATGCCTTTTAGGTCACCCTATACCTTAAAATCTAAATAACTTTCATATATTATTTTACCATTGATTCTATGGATTGATTAGGAATCCCAATAATGAAATCACTATTTATAAACCTAAAGAGGTTCCCCAATGTAGATATATAGTTGTAGACCATGCGACTTGGTTATATTTTCTATTACACATCCTTCAAATATTCCTAAAATATATCAAAATAATAAAATAAATAACTAATATAAACTGATATGATATTATAATTATTTCATAACCTATATCCATATCCTCTTCCATCAAATGGGAAATGAAACTGTTGATCTAATGTACGGAAGACTATCACCACATGAACCAATGTAATTTGTTTTCAATCACAACCTCTCATGGGAGGATATAATGATGGATTTGAAATATACATAAATGATATTAATGAAATATTTATAATTATGAATTTATAACATAAATTCTATCTTTTTAACATCCAATCTATTAGAAAATGATAACACTGTTCCTACATACGTGTGTACTAGAGCCTCTACAAAGAGATATGATATCTTTGTTTCATTTTGAAATGAATGGTAATAATGATAGATTTTAGTAACGCATATGATATTTATGATATAATAATTGTTATAAAAATAATTATTTATTATTTTTATTTTTTTCATTTAGTGTCTAAGAAAATTGAATGGCATTCATGCGTATGTGTGTCATGCCACCTCTATGAATGGTGTAATTAATTTTTTATATTGAAATTATATGTATTACAATAAATATGTAAAAAATTGAATATATATATTAATTTATATTATTATGGAAATTATTTATATTATTTATCTGTTATCAGAGTTCAAGGAGAAAAACTACTGAACCAAAATAAACATGGAACAAAAATAAGATAATATAATAATATATGGTATGATATTTATGCCAATGGTTCTTCATTTTATTTAAAATTAAACAATATTTATTATAAAGGATGATATAACACATTTTAATGAATTCATGACTTGAGGTTTGGTATTATAGTCTCACTTTTATTTCTGTGCGACCCAAGGCATATCCACTAATTATTTCTTTTATATTTTTTTTATATTTCCCAATAATGTAATTTATGATTATTTTTATGTAACTTGTTTATATAATATCCATGTATGGTTCATTCTTTCATGGGTATTATGATTCAAATGTTAATATAGTGTTAATGGTTTTGGGTTATAATGTAATTATTTGTCGAGATTTTATTTTATTAAAATTATAATATTGAAATTTTATATTCAATTTCTCATTAAATTCAAGGTTTCTATTTTTCTATAGAGTTTTTTTACAATTAATGTTTTACCATAATTTTCTTACCTTTATGTCTTCATGATCCTGTAATAATTTTGTCATCCAAAATTGTCTTTGGGTATCTATTCTATATAAAATCGTTTTTCTTCCATGTCCCTGCTTTCTATAAATGTTTAAATATATTTTTTAGTATTATCTAATGATGGAATAATGTATTCTTACACTTTTTTACTTTGTAAAATATGGATTAAAATAAATCTTCTTGACATTTTATAAATGGAAAACTATTAGCATTTTATAAAAAATTTGAATTGGATTTTTTTAATAACATGTACAGTGTGAATAGTAATTTCAACCGTCATGATCACTCATTTTTTTAAGATTATATTATATGTTTCCATGTTTATTTTGAGTATGTGTTTTTATAATTGGGAAATTTTCATATTTTCAAGAAATTATTTTATAATTGAATGTATATTTTTTTCAAGAAGTTTGAAATGATATTTTCATGAAATTGTTATTCATAAAACACAACAACATTTGGGTTTTCTTTTATTTTCAGGGGGATGTTATCTAATGGTACCATCTTTATTTACTCACTATATAGTTTATGGTAATGATAATAATATGTCAAAAACTAATTTCTATTCCATGGGTTATGATTTGATGTTATTTTTATGGAACAAATTTAGTATCATACATTATGATATGATTAATTGTTTATGATCTTATGGATTACATATTTATAATTTAATTCTATGATGGATGAACCCATAACTATATATGAATTTAATTCATTGGGAAAATTATTATATGTCATTATATATATATGGGTAAAAATTATATGTTCTAAAGATGCTATCGTAAATATAATTATTTTCATGATGCATTGTGGGAGAGAAGAAAACATGACTGATACACTATGTGAAACTAGTCAGTGTTCTTGATCAACTATAGAAAATAGGATAAGATGCATAATCCATTATAATATGGAAATTTTTTATTTATTATTTATCCAATATGATTTTATAATCTCAATCATTATACATTACATATGATTTTTTATCGACATTTCTAATAATTACACACTTATATGAAATTAAATTATGTTTTTCGATTGATTTATGATGGTTTCTTACTCATATGATTCATGTATTTGAAATGATAGTTTTTTATGACATGGATCATGTTTACGAACCATGATATATTCAGTATAAACATTTTATATTATATTATTAAATCATAACCATATAATTATTATATTATTTCATGTGATAATTTGTTGATATCTCCAATTTTTACCCTTACAAAGAAACAAGGATAACGTATTTTTAGGATTTCATTCCCCCAGCTACAATGAAACGTACTATACATGACATGTCTAAAAGGGTGCTGGTAATTAAAAACTCAGTTGGGGATGGTGTAATGCAATTCTAAAATAATAGTTTTTTATCCATGTTACCAAATGCACTAAACACATAAAATTCTTGAGTGGTTCATTATGTTATCTAATGAATATTTAATTTTTAAGATGATTTATTTATGTATGAAAGTGGGGGACTTTTTTCGTTGTATTAGTGAAATTTTATTTAACAATTAAAAACTAGAATGAGAAAAAATTAGTGGTAAAAATATGGATAAATCAAAGGATAAGTAAAGGTGTAGAAAAATTTTCATGAATTTTAGTGAATGAGAAATTTCTTGGTTTCTAATTATGTTCATGTATGGAAAATACAAGTGGATCTATCATTGTAATAGTTGTTCATAAGGGTAATAATTATGAAAAAGGAGAAGTATAATTTTACTCGATCATCACAAGGTCCAGGACAATGGGCCTTGCTATGCACCTGACAAAAAAATCTTGGGGGATATATTGTGGAAATTAAACAAATCATTATGATTTATCAGGATGAATTTGAATAGGTGATTACCATGAATGACCTAGGAGAATCCTATGGTGTCATAAATTTAAAAGAATATATCATGATTATGAAATCATATAATTTATTTTTCATGATAATTTGGTTTCCCACTATGATTATTATTTCTCACACTATACACTTTGGTTTTTGTCAATGGGTGGAGAATAAAGGATCCATGTGGTGGACTGTTATAAATAATATTTTTGGAACATGTTGAAAGTAACTCTATATAGTGGGATGATCTTAAATTATTAATTATTAAAGAGTACATTCCATGTATTCTTCACCAAAAATAGATTAGTAATTTATTAAGATAAATTAGTGTGATTATTAATATATTATAACATTTGTTGAAAATTTAAAAATACTTGTGTGGTATCATTATGGTATTATCATCGAACACGAAATTAATATTCATTGATTTTATGGTATACAAGAACAAATTCTATGAAAGTTGTTAGTTATAAGAGACATTTTTAGATATGAATATATCATTAAATGACAAATCAATGTGGAAATGGAAGTTTCATATTCAGACCATTCCTAGGTTTTTTAGGAAAATGAATTTTGAGCCTCATGAAAACTAAAATAAATCACCTAGTGGAATGAAATTTTGGATATCTACATGATATAAATGTGGAATGAAAAATCAAGAGACAGTATTTAATGGAACATTGGGGTGATATAAATTTGGAAGGTAGGGACATAAATCATATAAGTGTCAAATGGAAATGAAAGGGTTCTTTTACAAAATAGATGGGAAGCAGACACCCACTAATACACCACCTATTTTTGAATTCTTCAAATGAAATGAGTATAGAAATTATTATATATACTTTTAAAACCCAATGGTTGAATATATTATCAATTTCAGTAGCTTCTTATGGTGAGGAATAAATGGAAATAACATGTGATTAAATTTTTTGTTAAGTTTTATGATAATTATTTGTTTGAAGTTTCACTTATCATCCACTCTATAATTATTAATGTCTAATTAGAAAATGAATCTACCAACAATTGTTTATCTAAATAAGTTTCTATGTGTATCAAAATTCCAAAAATTGATTTCAAATTTAATTAGTAGTGAAAACTCAAAATAAATAGATGTTCATATCTCACATTTATGATTATTCTCTAGTTAATGTTTTTTTGGTAATTTTCATCCTATAAATATTTGTTTTTTCAATATAGTTTAATTTCATGATATCTTAGGAGTGTATTTCCTTTCTCTACATAAATTACACATAAATTCAAAGGACGAGAAGTCACAGTTGATTTTAAAAATAAAACTATGATCTTCTATTAGTGTGTTGACAATTATCAACTTCCGATGCAGATTAAATCCACTATATGGTTCTTGATCAAATTAATAGGGGGTGGGTTATCACAAATGGATGAGTAGAAACTCAACATAGATGATATTACAATTATGCTGAATCATGTTGATATCATTTTGGTATAAATTCATAAAATTCTACCAAATATAGAAGTTGAGATTTCAATATAACTCCTTCCTATTGATACCCATATTTCAAAGATTCTTTTTGAATGGAATTAATTGTGTAATAGGAAACTAAGAATTTTTTTTAAATCTTGATAATGGATTCATTTAGCCATTAGTTTAACCATGTGGTGCACCTATGATTTTTATTATGATGATTTATAGATCGATCTAACTCAGCATTTATTTATCTTCAATTATAAAAGATTGAAATAAAAAATAAGTATCCTCTACCATGTGTTGATGACTTGTTTTAGAAACATCAAAAAAGATCAATTATTTTTAATATTGACATTTTCTTTGGATAAAATAAATTGAGGATTAAGAAAGAGGAAACATGAAATACAACATTCCCTATAAGGTATTGAGACTGCGAAAATATAGTGATTCCATTCATTATTTCTATTGTCCCTGTTGTCTTAATGTATTTAATGAATATAGTCTTTAAATAATTCTTCATTTAGTTTGTGGTAATCTTTAAAGATAATTTTATTATCTAATAAAAGAGAATGGGAGAGCATGAAGATCACTTGATTATTATACCAAGGACACCATTGAATGAGATGCAGTATGAAAATTTTATAATGTCTTAATTTTGGATATATAAATAGTTGTTTTTGGGTTATATAATATCATGTGAGTGTATACAGGTGGATCCATCTATGAAAAAATTTTCTAAACAATATACCTTCCAAACCACTGTAACTGAGATGAAAATTATTATTGGTTTGGAAAGATATTAATAATATTTTTTGGAAAATTTCTTAGTAATATCTAATTCGCCATGAAATACAAGTTAGAAGGGAAACGTGTTCCTCTGGACATGTGAGTGTGAAAACAAATTATAGGAACTAATGAAATGTTTATTCAATGAATTTTTTCATACACTACCCTATAGTGGATAATGGTTCGTAATATTTTTTAATGCATCAAAGAAGTTACTAGGATGATTTATCATGTTGAATGACATGTCTATAGATTATTACCCATGATAATTGAATGTTCATCATAGAAATTATCCAACTCTTTATTTGGAATTTTTTGTGGTCTTTATTTTCATTAAAGATATTATGGTATTATCACTATTGAGAAAGGTGTCATATATATATTGATTATAAAAGATGATAATATATATTGACATGAAATTAGTTGAATATGAGATGATGGTATGAATTTATTAATGATACGAATACTCAAAATATTACAACCCAAGGAATGATAAAAAAGGTTCTGTTGATTTTAATTGAATGTATAATTCTACCATATCATTGATTAGGATCATAGAAGAGTGAATACTTCAGTATTTTATATTAATATATCTTGATATATTAATCTATGGGTATAAATAAACTTTTCTTAAATTATTTTTCAACCATCAATCCTAGTGATGATTAAAGAGATAAAGAAGGAATATTTAGATCTTTAGAAGAAGGTAAAAAATGTTCCAAATTTTAACCATTGATTAGATGAAATGATATTGTTTAAAAGTAGTATATGTGTTTCATCTATACCATATTTTACGGCATTATTTAGCGAAGCTCATATTTTCTCTTTCTTTTTTAATCGAGGATGTACATAGATGTATTTATATATGAAAGAGAATTTATGGGGGGACAAAAATAAGTGAGATATTTTGGAGTTTGTGTCTAGGTGCATAGAATATGGGATAGTTATGGATGAGATAGAAATTTATAAAGGGGTTTTTATTACCATTATCCATACTCTAATGGAAAAAGGATAACATATCTAGGGATTTTTTTTTTGTTCGGCTGCCGAAAACATCTATGGGTACAATGTTATATGGTTGGTAGTATATCATATATATATTTCATCACACATTATAACTATTATATATTATTTATCTCTATAAAAAATTAAAGGATATATTCTATGAAAGTGGTAAGGATTTTTAGGGTTCCTTATTCAATTATATCAGATTCAAATATGAGGTTTTCCTCAATGTTCTTTTGAAGTACTCACTAATATATTGATAAATAATTGAATTTTGAAATTTTGCATCATCCACATATAGAATGTCATTTTTAGAGTACAAATCATTCCATAGATGATATTTTATAGTATTTCTCTTTGTATTTAAACGGTTTTTGGGATCAACGCTTTCCCATAGAAGTGTTTTCTTACAAAAATAACATTCACTATAGAATTTATATGTCACCTTGTGAATATATATATGGAAAGAAGTGTATAACTCCAACATGGGATGAATTTGGAGAAAAATCAATCGAGACCTGAGAGAGATGTGAAAATTGATAGGAAAGTAAACTTAATTCGATATCAAACCAATGAATCCTCGATATTACATAATTTTTTGAGAGAAAATCAATAATGTGATCAAGAGATTGATTTTCATTAGATTTGTTTCTACAAATTTCCCCATGAAAAAATGTTAAGTGATTTGGGAAGAAAATAATGATGATACCATGGTATATTGGCCCCTTATACAATCTTGATCAAGAATTGATAGTGTATTGATATATAGAACTTCCAAAGAACCACACTAGAGTTCACTATGTGTTCCGTGTACCGATCATGAATAAGTAAATATTTAATCCCTCACATGTCAATAATTGTATGGTCATACCACTGGAGAAAGATATTTATTATTAGGAAAACTAATTAGAGATTGTGGATCATATATAAGAAGTGTTATGAAATAATACCAATCACCATGTAATGGTTTTATGGAGAAACAACTAATTTGGAAAACTAACATGGGAACCTAACGTTATGATGAGGGAATAGAATCCATACTTATTTAAATGAGAATAATGGAATTACCGCGAACTGAATCTGGTCACCACTAACACTGGAACCAAATCCAGCCCAAGATAAGGCCCAAATGGGGTTTCCTATTCCCACGGACTATCTCTAGTTCCTGAGTATCAATAAATTTTGTTTTTAAATGATTTACCTAAGTATGAAATCATAAAACATTAAAAACAATTAAAAATATGAATTTGAAGTTTTCATGCCAAACAAGCCTAAACAAAAACTACATCAGAATACATGGTTTTAAATAAAGTAAATGAGGTCTAAGAAAAATAAAATCATCATAAAATCATCCAGAAAGACTCCACACAACAAGGGGACATCACCCCCGAGCCGTCTCCACAACATCGCACCATAGGAGTGGAATAACAACCCAAACCGCCTTCACCTGAGGCATTACCATTACCCGTGTCAAAAATAATCAGGTATAATAAAACCCAAGGGGTTTATTTAGTGTTTGAAATTAAATTTAATAGGATACCACCCAATGATTCCAAATATTATGCAGTAAAAGGTGAAAATCGTGTAGTTTTAATATGTTAAAAAACAGCCATAAATTCAAAGAAATGTAACACTCAATTGTAAATAGTTGTCAAAATAAAACATTAAAAATGTTAAAACAATATGAATAATACATGTTATATACTTTAATTTGCATACCAATACACCCTATGAAAATGGTAAATACCATAAATCCAATGTGCACCAAAACCAGGAACACCACATATGCACAAGATAGTCTCGGGCACTTTGTACCTCGTACCTCGATGTAAAATATCAATGTCACAATCTTTTACCATCCACCAGACCCTATTAGGGAACCTACCCATAATCTAGTTGTCCCCAGACATCATCCACGTCGTTTACTTCACATTGTCGTTATCCAAAATGCTAAGTGAAACATGAACAAAACCCATCCGGATCACTTTCATAATAGTACATATCCGCCAACCTATGTACCGGGCTTCCCCCTTTGTGAAAAAAAATTTCATCATGCTACACACATCCATATTCAATTACAACAACTCAAATAATATAATAAAAAAATACAGTATCTATACACCTTTTATACCACTTAAAACACACAACAAACCATTTAGATTTTCAATAAAACAACTTCTCAAATATCTCATTATTTTGCACCCAAAACTCCAAGAAATCCTCCTTTTTCACACCCTGTGAAGAGTTATAAGTCAAAAAAAACAAAACTATCATCCCAATACCTTTTTAATGAAACTAAAAAATCAGTTATATGGTAGCCCCATTTGAACCAATAAGTAATATATTTGTAAAACCTCTATTTTTAAAAAAGAGGCACTAAAAATTCATATGCTTCACAAACACCATTACAGAAAAAACCAAAGGAGATAATAATTAAAAAAGTAATTTTCAGTCCTAATACATTTTAATAAAACCAAATATGTATTTATAGGGCAGCCCCAAATGAACCAATAAAATATTTCTATGAAAAACCCCCAATTGCACATAAAAATGGCACTTAAATTTCATTTTCTTTAAAAAACATCTAAAGCCAATTTTTTCACAAATAATAGAATTATATGAACATGAAAATATTATAATCATATAAGTTTAAGTCAAAAGTATTTCATACACATGTAAGAACCTACAAAAATTATTAAAACATTGAATGCTTGGTGCGAAAATTCATTCCCACTACCGCCACACCTCAAAGGAAAGTATATAATCCCTAAAACCAAACAAAAATTCTAAGAAACCCATGATAAAACCCTATTTTCAAATCCGCACTTGATGTAAATTATGAAATTCAAGAAAAAATGGAAGAAACCTTAAGAAAATTGAATAAAACCCTATGCAAATAGAAAGAATAATGAAGGGGACCCACAGACTTGAGGGATCTTGAAGAAATCACCCCAAATACAATTGATTCTCAATTTGAAAAAAAGAAAAAAAAAGAAATAGAGGTTCTAATAAGATAGATAAGTTGAATTGAGAGCTAACATGTTGGAAAATGAGTAAAAATTGAGGGATCTATTAAAAAAACAAGTTACCTTCTTAAATCAGGACGAAGTGAGAGAGGTTGGGAGTTTTAGACCTAATCGCTGAATCATATGATCTCCAAATAGATATTGATGAATTTGAGGGTCTTCTATTCTGTTTTATTTGATTGGGAGGTGTAACACTAGAAAACCTTAAAAATTGAATAAGATATTAAATAAAAAAATATTTTTTTTAATTGGAAATGGGATACTGCAATGGCCCTATTCTTTATATAAAAACATAAATCCACCATTATTATGGACTCATAAAGGGTCCAAATTTAGGTGGGGTGTTAAAAGGTCATGGGAGGAAATATTGGAAGTGGAATGGGTTCAAAATTATGTAAAATGAGGGAGTTATAAAAGAAAAAAAAATTTATTTTTAAATCTAGAAATTGGCTCACCGTTTGGACGAAATTTTTAAATCAATCCATTTTTATCAAAATTAATTGGAATTCGTCCAAAACAAAGAAATAATGGAAAATTAAATGAATATTACCGTTAAAATAATTCATTTATGTAACAACTCTCCCCACCATGAAACATTCCCTCATAAAAAGTCATCTTGAAGTAGGATTAGAAAACCGGGACGAGTACTCTTCCTCAACCAAAGACTTCCACTCCCACATCTCATGTGTATTATTCCCATCATACCAAAGAACCCTTACCAATAAAATATACTTTCCTCAATGAACCTTATCTTAGTAATAAATTATTCGCACCGACCACTCAAAGACAAACAAATTAGGCTCAATATCCTACTCCTCCCAATTTAGTACATGGGATGGATCCGGGTTATATTTCTTCAACTGGGAGACATGGAAGACAACATGGATGGATGTGAACTAATATGGTAAGTCCAACATATATTCCAACTTTCCAATATGCTCGGTGATCTCAAAAGGTCTGATATACCGCAATGTCAGCTTCCCTTTCGTTCCAAATCGACGATGACCCAGACGAGGGGACACTTTCAAGATTACCCTATCACCCACAGAAAACTATAGGTGTCGATACCTCTAGTCAGCATATGATTTATGGTGACTCTGAGATTTCAATAAGCACTGCCTGATCAACTTGACCTTCTCAGACATCTCTTGAACTAGACTCGACCCCAATAGTGAGGTCTCACCTCCCTCAGTCCAACACATGGTGGAACGTCATGGACGACCATATAGAGCATCAAACGTAGCCATTTGAATTAAGGATTGGTAACTGTTATTATAATAAAACTCATCCAATCCCAATTTTCTATTTTGGTAAAATCTAATATCTAGAACACATGCACGAAGCATGTCCTCTGAGATCTAATTTGCTTGTTTTGTCTGACCATCTGTTTATAGATGGTATGATGTGTTCAACTTGATCTGTGACCCAAGGCCTTCTGAAGGCCTTCGCAAAAATGAGATGTGAAATGGGGGTCTCTATCTAAGACAAATGATGACAACACACCATGGACTCATTCGACCTCTTGAAGATAAGAAATGCCCAACTCATCAACTTTTGTTGTATCTCGGATCAAAATTAAGTGGACTGATTTCATTAGACGATCAATCACAACCCAAATGAAATTCATACCCCACGGTGTATGAGGAAAACCAAAAATGAAGTCCACGGAGACCTCATCCCACTTCCATGTAAGAAAGGGTAATGGTTGGAGAAAACTGGAGGGCATTTGATGCTCTGCTTTCACCAGCTGGCATGTGTAGCATCTCGAAACAAAATTCCTCTATGTCATGTTGCATACCTGGCCATTAGAACTACCATTGCACATCATAGTACATCTTGGTGGCACCCGAAAGACAACCCTCTAAGACTGGTGGAAATCATGGAACACCACCTTCTGTAGAGATGATTGCACAACTGAACAACCATTGAAGCACAAGATTTCCTCGGGATAGGATGACCAATAAGAATACAAGTCGCCACCATGATGAAACTTTCTTAACCACTAAAAAATCTCATCACTATGTTGTTACCACTGAATCAACTCCATGAAAGAATGAGTCAACTGAAAGCCTGCCAAAAACACACCCCAATTTTGCTCCATCGTCTCCACATGTATCTAAGTAAAGAGTATCATCAGAGTCCAGTCATCACTGGACTTCCTCAAATCTTAAACAGGTACTCTTCTGCTCAGGGCATCTTCCACCATGTCACCCATCCCTGGGTCATAGACAATTTCAAAGTCAAACCCCTACATGTACTCGATCCAACGACACTACCTCAAGTTTAGGTCCTTCTACGAGAAGATATAAGCCATGATTTTGTGATCAGAGTATAACACAAACGTCTCCCCAAATATATAGTGATTCGAAGACTTCAATGCAAGAATAATTACTGCCAAATACAAGTTATGGATTGGGAAATTTTTTCATGGGGTTAGAGTTGGCGAGATCCATACACCACCATGTTATTACCCTACATAAGAACACACCCAAGACCAAAACCTAAAGTGTCACAATAAACCACATACCATTTTCCATCCTTTGTAAAAATAAGCACGACATTATTTTTCAACCACCCATTTAGCTCCTCGAAATATTTCTGACATTCAGAGACCCAAACAAACATCACCCCTCTCTGATTGAGTGCAGTCATCAGTGAAGAAAGCCGAGAGAAATCCCAAAAAACCTCATGTACTTACCAGCAATGTCAAAGGAACTCTTGATCTCCAGCATATTATTCGGCTACTCCCATGACATAACTGCACTGATCTTCTCAGGGTCAATTGAAACCCCCTTCTCTGAGATCACATTCCCCAGATATTTCACCTCCCTGGTCCAGAAAGTGCAATTAGACAACATTACATAAAGGTGATTCTCCCGCAAGGTGCCTAGAATGATCTATATGTGATGATAATGTTTCTCCTTAGATCCAGAATAAACTTGGATTTCATCCACAAATACCATGAAAAAATTATCAAGATAATGATGGAACTCCATCTTCATTATTTCCATAAATATTTTTGTAGCATTGGTCAATCTGATGTGAATGACCATGTACTCTAAGTGGTCGTACCTTCTTCGGAATATTGTCTTTGGAATATTTTCCTCTTTCATCATGAGTTGATGGTATCCTAACCTGAATTCTAATTTTGAGAACCAATTTTCCCCTTCAACAAATAAAAAAAACATCTATTCTTGGAAATATTATTTGTTCTTAATTGTTACCTTATTCAGATTCTGGAAGTCTATTCACAACCGAAGGGACCCGACAGACTTTTTCACAAACAACACAGGAGTGTCCCAATGAGAGACGCTCAGGAAAATGAATCATTTGTATTCAATGTCGTATAGTTGTATCATTAATTCCCTCAACTCTGTGGGGACCATATGATATGAGGGAATAGATATCTGTTTTGTTCTTGATGATAGATCAATCAAGAAATCCACATCCCCCAACAAGGGAAAACCTAGAAAATCATCTGGGAATACCTCAAGAAACTCATTAAATACATGAGGTAGTTCACCTTCAAGGGAAATTCCATTGTCATCTAGCGCGATTGATAATTACAAGAATATAATACTTCATAACTTTGGGAGTGGAGTTCATGTGCGACCTGATAGAGGATCCCATTCTCCACGAAAAACATGATGACTCCCATCAAGTTCCATGAATCTCACATGCCTCCTGTAGCATTCGAGGTCATCCTATAAGTGTTCTATCCAATCCATACAAAGTATAACATCAAAAATATCCATATATATGACCAAGAGGTCCTACTCTAATTCAATCCCTAACACATAGATCTCACATGTCGGGCACCAAAGACCATTCTTATTCTTCTTTCCTAGCGATGTAACCAACTCCATCGTAAAAGGCATTAAATTAGTATAAAAATTCAGTGTTTCCACAATACGATAAGAGATAAATGAAAAATATGCACTAGTAACAAAAAGTGAAGCAAATATAGAAGATATGATCAAAACAGTACCTTGAATTGTTGATGGTCCTGCCTCTGATACTACTGGTGCCTGATCCACTGCATGGATATGTTGGATTTCTACTTGAGGGCGACCACTAGTCTATGGTTATTCCATAAACTAGATTTTCCCAGAAGAGGAGCCATTACTACCCCACAACCACCAAATCAAGACCCCCCATCCTCGACGGGTCTGACTGTGTTGGAACTCCTCTTGAATCAACTGACCCTCCCATACTTTACAGTGGATGTTCCACCCTGCAAAAGTTCTTCAAGTGACCCATACCTATACATTGGTAATAGAGCTCTAGAGTAAGAGCACATGCTGGTTGAATGTGCCCCAACCACCCACATTAGTGTCATATGACTGATCTCACATCAGAAGCCACAATTGAAAACTTTCTCGAAGAGTGGCATGAACTACCACCTCCCTTATTTTCATGTTCCTCCCACTTCCTTTTCTTCTCTCAAGATCTGACACATCCCACTATTGATACTGACCCAGAAAAACTAGTCTTTCCTTTACATTTAATCTCCACTATACACGCTCGGTCAATGACCTCAACATAGGTCCTCATCTTGAACAAGAAAACCTAGAAATATATCAATGACGCAAGCCTTTCTCAAACCTATGGGCCTTTTCTTGTTCATTCGAGATGATTTCACAGGCATACCGAACCAGCTCAGTGAAATGGTTGGCGTGATCTATCACAGAAATATTCCCCTGAACAAGGTCAGTGACCTCTTGGGACTAGGAATATGCCATGGCCTCAGGGTATTACAGTTCATTGAATATAGAGTTGAAATCTCCCCAACACATCTGCTCATTCTTCCCAGTTTGAATTACAAATTCCCACCACCTGTGGCTAGGACCCTCCAACAGAAAGGCGGAACACTTCACCCTGAGTTCCTTGGGGGTATCCAAGAAGACTAACATGATATCGATCATTTTGATCTATCCCTCTACTTCATGGGGTTATACGCTACCTCGTAAGGTAGAATGCTTCTATTTAAGGAAAACTTGGGCCATGTCCATTCTAGGGCCTATTGCATCCTCTCTAATAAGAGATGTAATAGGAGTTTGTCCTTGTCCTAGTGCTTCGACAGCCGATACCACAGCCTCGAATGGCCTCTAACCAATCGGTGTGGTAGAACTCTCTCCAGCTTCCTCTCGTGGGTGCATGGGAGCTTTCTGGGGAGGCAAGTTGCTAAAAAATGCTACAGTGACAAAAAAATGTCAATACCAAAATTATGAAAATTTTAACCAAATACATCACATATAAATAATCTAAACACATTAAAGTAAGAAAATAAATAACTAATCCTCCCCCTCCTGATGTCCTTGTATGGTCTGCAGCCCACACGTCTCACCAAGATGTAATGTCAATCAGACTATTCCAACATCCCTCGGTGACTCAAGGTCTTTGTATAGAGTTGTGGGCCAAGCACCCTACTTGTGACCTACACCCCAATCCCCGATAGTCCCAGCTCTTGTCTATCTAGACTCATCCCAAAATAGTAATATAACCCAAAAACATTAACCTGCCTCTGATACTATTTTTTCACGACCCGAATCTTGTTTCCACTAATGTCATCACCAAATCCATACCATGACAAGGCCCGATGGACTTTCCCAATCCCCACATGCTGTAAAAGTGCCCAGGTATCAATAAATTTCGTTTGGGAATTATTTACTCGAGTATGAAAGCATAAAACATTAAAAACAATCAATAATAAGAATCTGAAATATTCATGCCAAACAAGACTTAAAAACCAGATCTGAATACATTGTTTTAAATAAATTACAAGAGGTACAATAATAAATAAAAACAGAATAAAATCATCCCCAAGGACTCCACCCAACAAGGTGTCATCATCCTTGAGCTGTCTCCACAACACCGCACCAAAGGGGGGGACTAACAACCAGAACTGCCTTCACCCGAGGATGTACCTTTACCTATGTAAAACATAATCTGGTCTACTTACACCCAAGGGGTGTAAGTTGGGTGTGAGACTAATACTAATAATATTCCACCCAAATATTCCAATTATTATTCAATATAATGTAAAAAAGCACATCGAATTAATATGTAAGGAAAAGGGGCAATAAATTTCATAAAATGCAACTTTCAATTGTAAATAGTTTTCAAAATAAAACATTAAAAATGATAACCCATTTGAATAAGACATTTTATCTAATATTATAAAAATCCAAAAACACACTAATAGAAGTGTAAATTCCACAAATCCAATAAGCAGAAAAACCAGGAACACCCCTAGGCACGAGATATTCTGGAGCCCTATGTACCTCATACCACAGTGTAAAATACCCATGTCACAATAAATTCTCATGCACGAGCCACTTGTAGGGAAAATAACCATAACCTAGTGGTCCCCAAACATCATCCACATAATTTAGTTAGCATTTTCGATATCCAAAATGCTATGTGTAACAGGGACAAAACCCATCTAGATCACAAGCGTACTAGTACATATCAGCCCTCCTAGGTACCTGGGCTTCTCACTTTGTTCTAAAACAATTTCATCATACTACACACACCCATTTTCATATAAAAACACAACTATGGGTCACATATAAATAGTACAGTAGCTATATACACTTTATACCACTTAAAACAGACAACAAAACGTTTTGATTTTCAATAAAACAACTTCTCAAATCTCGCATTGTCTTGTACCTAAAACACCTTGAAATCACCACTTTTCACACCATGTGGACACTTATAAGTCAAAAAAAATTCACCCAAATACGTTTTCAATGAAACCATCAAATTAGTTATAGGGTAGCCCCATATGAACCGAGAAGTGATATCATATGCTTTACAAGAACCATTAAAAAAAATTCGCAACAAAAAAATTTAGATAAACTTGAATAACATTATTTTTTATCCCTAATAAATTTAAATAAAACAAACTAAGTAGTTATAGGGCATCCCAAAATGAACCAATGAATTATTTCTATGAAACCCCACAATTTCACATAAAAATGGCTCTTAAATTTCATTTTCTTAACAAATACCACTAAAACAAATTTCTGCACCAATATTAAAATGAAAAGTACCTGAAAATATTATAAACAATTCATGATAAGTCATAAGTTTTTTATACACATGTAATCACCTACCAAAATTGTTAAAACATTGAATCCTTGGTGCGAAAATTCAATCACACCACCATTGCACCTCAAGAAAAGAAGATCGACCCTAAAACCAAAATAATTTACCAAGAAACCCAAGGTCAGACCCTTGGTTCGAATTCCCTCTTTCTTTACATTAGTAATTTCCTCAAGAAATGGAATAAACCCTATGAAAATTGAATCAAAGTGTAATAAAATTGAAAGATCAAGGAATAAGACCCACATACTTGAGTGATCTTGAATAAATTTCCCCAAATACACCAATACCTGAATATGAAAATAGAAAAAATTGAAATTGAGGTTCCAATAAGGCAATCAATGGAAATTGAGAATGGAAATGTGTGAAAAGTAGTAAAAATTGAGGGAGATATAAAGGAAACAAGTTATCTTTTTAAATCTGGCTGAATTGAGAAATGTTTAAAAGTATTAGCCTAATCTGCAGAGAAAATGAGCTCCAAAGAAGTAGAAACGAATATGGGGGCACAACTATGGATGTTTAATTCGAGTGGGAGGTGGATGTACTTAAAACTCATAAATATTTGATAAGATATTAAATAAAGTTTTTTATTAAAACTAGAAATGGGCTTTTGGGCTTCCCCAATTCCTTATACAAAAACTCAAATCCAACATTATTATGGATTTATAAAGGGTCCAAATTGAAATGGTGGTATCAATAGGTCAGGGGAGGCCATGATGGAATTAAAATGGGTGAAAAATTATGAAAAATGGTTGGGTTATAAAAGAAAAAAAATTTATTTTTAAATCTGGAAATAGGTTCATGGTTTGGACCAAATTTTAAAAACCCACAATTTAAACCAAAATGATTAGGAAACCCCCTAATCAAAGCATGAATGGAAAATTAAATGAAAAATAACTATGAAATAAGTCAAGTATATAATAGGAATTATGGGGGGAATTCATTTTAAGAGGGGTAGAAAATAATAACCTAAATGTTTATGATTTTTTATCAAATAAATTAACTTATTCGATAACATCAGTTACAAATAACAAAAAAATTTGACGAACTCTGATATAATATTAAAAATATTATTACTTAAACATGAAACTTATAACAAAGATATAAAATTTGGAGGTAAGTATAGGAAAAAACATTTGTAAAATTATATATGGTGGTTTAATATAAGAAAAATACAATGATTAATGAGTTCTTATTTTGTGGTTTTTATTGATATACTACAAAAGTATATTTTTCTTACAAAACAATTTTCATATATTTCGGTGAAAAAATAACAATATTAATTTTTCCAAAATCATGGAAATATATATCAAAAAATAAACATAATTTTTGAAATCAACATTCAAAATCATCTTATAGTTAATTATTTTCATTTTCTAAAAAGATTAATTTTTTGATAAATATTAAAAATTATGATTTTAATTAAAAATTATCTTTTCTCAAAAAGAATTTACAAGTTTCTATATAAAAAAATGTTTTAAAAGTTACATTATATAAATTTGGTAAACATATCCATATTTTTAATCTTTATTAATAGTATTATATATTAATTAAACCTTAATTTTTTATAATTATATATAAATTATTTATAATTTTTTATAATGCTTATAATAAAACTAGTCTAATATAGTTTAAGCTAAAAAAAATATAAGGGGTAAAATGACATAGAAACAAGTCACATTCTATTTTTTGGACATATGTTGACCTGTCTCATTTTAGGTTCAATAATAATTCATTTTGGAGCCTTTTTTGTGTGTAAATTGTGTGAATATATTTTATATTTCAATAAATACAAGTGTTTACTCTCCCCCCACTCATAAAGGGAAACACATCTCATCCTCGAATCACACAAAAAAATTATTTTTGTTTTTAAAATACCAAAATGAATCCATTACTTCTATCCATTCCCTTGACATAGATGCATTTTTTATTAGGAAACCGACCTATTAATTCTTTAGGTATAAAAAAATATAGGTTCTCTAAAGAAGGGTTATTGTCCTAAACCATGTGTTTTTTGTTTTACATATTCTCCCACCCACAAAAAATATTATTATATAATGATGATATAATAAAATAATTATATACATTATATTAATATATTATTATATTAATGTAATTAACTATATCTAGATCCTCTTCAACCAAATTGGAATTCAGACAGTTGATCATGTTCATAGAGGATTATAACTTCACAAACAATTGTAATCCATTTTCCATCACTAGCTATATAGGGTGGATATAATGTTTTATTTAATTTATATATATTATCTTTATTAAATTATTACCCAACTTGAATTATATTATAACATATACTATCTTTCCTTTATATCCTTTGGAAAATGATAACATTGCTCGTGCGTAAATGTGAATTGCTGCCTCCATGAAGCGATACTATTCTTTTTCATTTAATATTGATATGGATGGTAAATAGTATATATTTGAGGAAAAAATATAACCTATTTCATATAATCATTTTTCTATAATGTTGAATTATTATATACCTTTCTTTCATTCCAGCTGTCAAAAATAGATACAACTGTGATTTTTACGTATGACCTACCTTTTCTAGGAATGGTGTAATTTATTTTTCATCTATAATATTTATAGATGAATATAATTATATAAATAATAAATTTTTGTCATATTTACTTTATTATTAACATTTTTATCATTATTTAACCATGATAAAATTATAATGTCCAATACAACCGAACCAAAACAAACATTATAAACAAGACATTTTTACCTATAATATTGATTTTATAATGATATTTTTAATTAAAAGTTTGTAAAACGTCATAATTACATATTATATAATATGATACATGTCATTATGTTTAAATAATATATATATATATATATATATATTTCTATATCTATTATAAGGGAGTTTTGAATTTGTATGACAGAATTCGAGACTTGAGTTAAGGGGTTTTTATCTGACTTTTATTTCAATGTGACACATGTCATATTCACAACTAGTTTCTATTATGGGATGATTATACTTCCCATAAGTTCAATTTATTATGTTTATTTTTTTAAATGTTTTTTATATACATATCCATGAAATGTTTATTATTTCATGGAACATAATATTCATATTTTATTAAAGTGTTAATGGTTTTTTTGTTTGAACCTCATTGTTTGTGAGGGTTCTTTTATGATTATGTTTTTGTTAGTGAAAAATTATGTTATATATCTCAATAAAATAAATAATTTTCTATATAATATGGTAATTTATATAGAATAAATGTTTCCATTCATGTTTCCACTCATTAACTAATCAGTTTTAATAAAAATATTTTTATGAAACTTTTATAGTATTTCTCTATTCTGATGAAAATAGTTTTTCATACATGTTCAAGAATTCTAGAAATGTTTTTTATTTATTAATAATATACAATTTTATGTTAATTTAATCTTAAAATTGTGTTAATTTTTATAAAATGTTTCAAAATTAATATTCTTTTAATTTTTTGAATGTGGAACTTTTTACTTTTTACTAAAAAAATTGATGGAATTTTAACATGTACATTGTTAATGGTATTTACCACCACTATAACTGCTCAAAGATTAATTGTTTCCTTTATTATATCCAAGTGTCTGTTAAAAGAAATTGTTTTCTCTAATATTAGGGATATTTATAAATTTCAATGAATTAAATTTAAATTAGAAACAATATCTTTCTCATGATTTTTTAATGATATTTTCATGTATTTTATATTCATAAAATGAAAACAATATTTTCTTTTTCATATGTTTTATTAGTGATATGCTCCAAAGGTTCCATCATTATACATTTTTTGAATTTATTTGTCTTATGATAAAAAAAATATGAAATAATTTCATTTACATATGTTATTATATGATGAATTATTTTGGATAAAAACAAATTTCATGGGTTATGATATGATATTAATATTATGATCATGTGTCCCATAGATGTCTTATTTAATTTTGTGATAGGCGGGCCAAATATTATTTATCCTTATAAAAAATTGATTAATATCATATATATCATGAGATAACTATGGGAAACACGTTTATTTTCATGATCATATATAGAAAACAAGACGATGCTCTAGACCTAATATGGGAAACAAGTCGATGTGCTTGATCCATGTGGGAAATATGTCATTCTAATTGATCCACTATGGTAAATAGGTTATGATGTCTATTTATTTATGATAATATAAATATATATCGTTTTCTGATCTATTATGATTTTATTGTCTCAATACATTAACTTGAAATAAGAAATACTTTTTATTTCTAGGAGGGTTATACACTTATATGATATGAACTAGTCATCAAGGATTGAATTATAATGATTTCAATCTCTTGTAATTAATTTATTTGAAAGTATATTATATTTTCCAAGGATCATATATAAGATCAGTGATATATTGGTTATGAACATTCTAATTATATTGATGATCTCATTGCCTTATTCTTGTCAATTGATCTCATATTATCATAGATTGATAACACGATTTTTTACCCATATTGAACAATGGATCTATAATTTTCTTAAGCTTCCTTTCCCCAAATTATTAAAAAAATCATTTTTCATTATATATCTAATAAGGGTTCTAATTATGTATTACTTAGATGGAGATGATCTAGTTCACTTATGAAAATATTTTTTATATCTATGTTTCCAAAGGAAATTACCCATATTTATGTTCTCTAATAAATAATTATATATTAATATTATATATATATAAGAAAAGTTATAGTTTCTACATGTTCCTTTTTTAAAGTTATAATTATATATATAAGAATAACCTTTTACATTTATTATTTTGTTTTATGGTTCATGTTCATTGGTATTGTTCATTGACACATTAGATGATTGGTTTTTTTGGTGATGCTCTGTCCAATATTTTTTTTTAAGATTTTCTGTTTTGGAAATGTAAGTTAGATTTAGACTTTAAGTGTTTTGATTTTAGGAGTTTCATTTTTATTTTTACATTTTATATTTTGGGTCTCTTGACTACCATATTAATTTTTAAATTTCTTGGTTTATAAATAATCGTAGTGTAGAGAATTTCCACAGCCCAACCTAATTTCAGTCATTAAATTTATATATATTTATAGACCCTATTTTTCATGTTAATTTTTCTCCAAATTAACATGTTTTGGGTATGTTGAGCATGTTTTACTATTGATGCATGTGGTTTTTGAAATGACGTGGAATCTGTGTGATAGATTTTGTCATTTTAGAGCCGTATTCACGTTCAATGCATGGGTTTCCAAAAAAATTTCCCATCCTGTTTGAGGTGTTCCAGAATCCTATTAAAGGATACATAGTTGGTGAACTGTTTTCCAAACCATGTGACCAAACAATTCACAATTTCATACTTTCAATAAAATGAACCATTTATCCTTAATTAATTAAAACACATAAAGGGGTTCTCCCCCTCCCTCACCCTCAATTATATTTGATTCCAATCCAAGGGCGATACCAACTACATGACCTCATCCTCACCAATTTTCAATTTTTGTTTTTTTTTCATTTCATGATGGGATCATCCCGTGGGTGTATATTATTTCATCCCACATTCCACTTAAACATTCAACAAACCCTTATTGTGATGTGAGTTTGGGTGTACCCTAGCTTGTTGGTAGTTTGTATAATTTGTTATTTGTGGTTTCTAGGGACCATGATGACCGGTGTGAGAAAATTTCAAGAAATATTCATTGAACATGATAAATTTTAGATCCATTGTGACATGATTTTGTCTTTTTGATGTAGTTTACCTAATGTCCAATCCGTAAAGTTGAGAACCGTGATTTATTGAGGGTTTTATTATTTTCCACTCTTTAATAAGATATATTAATTATATAAATTGGTGGAGATGAGTGTAATTGTCCACTTTCATAATAATCATCTTTTACTATAATTTTACATTCTTTTTCCCATAGTAAATCATGTTTTAAAATTCAATTTTGAAAATAAAAGGTGTTTTAGTCTTCAAAAAAATTTCTAAAATAGAAAAATGACATGTTATTTAATTAATTTTTTCAATGTATATTATAATATATTAATTTATTTAAAATGATTTATAAACATATACATATGTATATATAAAAATATCGGTATCCCCTTTGCACGTATTTATTCATGATTGGTTGAATATATACATCATGATATGGGGAACTTATATATATATATTCATATGTTTGTAATAGTAAATAGAAGTTATTGAAAAAAAAAATTCATTTTAATGAATTTTATTTTAAAAGTGAATTTTGTTCCTTTTAAAAAAAATGAAAGGACTGGAAGATTGAGGGGATTCACTAAAATGAAGACCCCTCTTTTGGAATGGCCATTGTATTAGAAATGTTGTGTTTTAAAAAAAATTCATATGTAATGTATATCTGGTAAAGTGGCATGTGTATTATTTTTTTATGATGAAAATCATAAAGGGATGGATCCTTAAAGGGGGTTTGAACGTTATAAAGTATATTTTTTATTTTAGTGATAATTTTAAGATATTCAAGTCAACTATAGGTAAATAAAACTCACTAATATTTGTATAAAAATATAATCCTTGGGTTGTTAGGTGAGAGCTCAAGAAACACATGATTCACTTTTTTAATAATATTCTCTAACAACTAGACCAGAGATATAATTCTTCTTCATGAATGATATACCCCTAAGTGGAACCATGTAGGGTAACACAATGTGTTAGTGAAATGTGATTTTTGATAATCGATGCAAGTAGTGATTTATTATGAGAATTTTTATTGATCATCCCTGAATTTCCTTGATTACCTCCATAGATACCATTTAACATATTTTAAATGCATTATATTTTCCTCTATTTTGTTCATTACATAGATAAAATGATATTAATGGTATTATTTCTTACTGGAAATCTTGTTTAGGAATATTAATTTTCTTATAAGTTTTTTGGTACAAAATATTCTATTTTTTTGGAATAGATTTTTAGAAAATATTATAGGATTTTTTTTAAAAAAACTATATTTTTGTTTCTTTAAAGAGAAATGATAACCATAATTTTAATATATGTATTTTAAAATAATAATTAAATGGATTTATTTTTAAATATAATTCATATGTAATGGTTTCTATTTTAGAATCCTTAATTAGTGTCTTAGTGATCATTCCTACATTATCAATTTTAGTTATATTTATAATCATATCTATTCCCACACATATGCAGTTTTGGTTCTTTTTTGTGAGGTGATTTGTACATTGAAATAGATGTCAGTATGTTGGTAGTTAATTTAATTATAGTTTATTTGATCACATTATCCACATAGTATTTTATTCATTAATACAATTAGAAGGGGTAGAGATATTTTGGTGGATGAGGATACATCTCTTTTGGGTTTAATTTCCATATAAAAGAGGGAAACCATAATAGTTTGGTGGTTTTCTAGTAATAATTATTGTCTACTTATTTTCAATTTTGATATTAGTTTTTTGTTTTTATTATTTTTAACTAGTGTGGACATCCGATGTATGGACGAGTCAATCTGGAATTTAATTTAAATTTTAATTCATGTTTAGTTAATGTCAAATGAGAAAAAAATCATGAGTGGGTATTCCTTGATTCATTAGAACATTTTCCCTTCCATGGGTATTCATAATTCCTTTTTGGACTTTTTGTATGGTAGTTCGGGCATTCGTTGGAGGGATGATTCAGTTTAGTTTATGATCGAAATGGCTCAGTTCTGTACCTAGAAAAAAAATGAAAATTTGACCTTGTGGGGAGATAATTTCTCAAAATTTTATCACCCCCATCATAAACACTACACTTAACATAAGTAATATTATGGTATCCATTGTATGAAAATAATTTTTTATAATATAGAATGAATATTCATAAGTTATAATAATCAAAAATAAATATATTAGAGAATATATATGTTATATTTTCATTAGTTTTAACTTCCATAAATGTCAGATGGTCACAAGATTATCCAAAAATAATGTTAGGAATTTGATACCCTAATAATTATATAATGGTTCATATACAATTCTATTTCTAGAATGCAATGTCTCCACTTCCCCAAACCCATACAGAATTATATGTGATGAAAAATATACTTTATAAAAATACATGAAAACATAGTATAGTTAACATATGTAAATAATATGGGCTATATAAAAATTTTCAATTGATATAAAATTAATCATCAATACAAATGAAGTGGATGATTCTATTAAATAATATCCAATCTGAACTCATTGATAAATTTCAGAAATATGTATCGTTTTTTACATTAAGGAAAAATCTTTTATAAAATGATAGGAAATTTTGTAATAATTAAAAAGAAATTTCCATTGTTTTTTTTGGAAGAGATTATAAATTTATAGATCTAAAATATAAAAATAATAAAATAAATTATTTTTTAAATAATAATTTATAAATTTCATTTTCAATGAAATTAACTATATAGATATAATAAAGTGGTGGGAGAAAGTTTCCTTACGATAATACATGAAAGAATGAATATTAAAATATTACCTTGGGACATTCATAAATTTTTCATTGTAATTGAAAAGAGAACTTATTTAATAATAGAAGTGTATATAAGAATATATAATACATAGGTGAAGCAATTAAAATAATTTAGATTGAGTATAACATTTTTACACAAAACATATTGATAGAAATAATTACCCTTGCATTTACTCTAGGTATCCAGGAATACATTCTAACTCCATATATAATGAACATATACATATTAGGCACCTATTTTCAAGGCTTATTCATATATTTTACTTTTTATGACAATCGACAATATATATTTGTTGTTAATTTATTTTATGGTAATAGTTTATCTTCATCATCATATTTAAGTAATTTTGATTGATTCATACATTTTTTTCATAATAATTTTATTCATCATTCTTATTTAACAAGTGAACCATCTATAGGATTTTAATTTCACAAGAATCATAATGTTGCAATAAATTTTTATAATGAATGTTTATTTCATGGAAGGTGTGGTTTAAATTCATTATAATGATATTCACAACAAGAATATTTCAAGTAACTTTTCCATAAATAGTAAGTTACATTATAATGATCATTAATTTTGGTGTCTACCTTATAGAAACAAAATTCAAAAATAAACTTATTCGGTAATATTATAAGTTACTATTATTTATGTTTTGATACTTATTGATCATGATAATGAAGAATATGGTAATCCATTTTCATGTAGGATATTGGACGTACCCAAACAAGAACATGTTATTTGAATTATTGAACATGAATATAAAGTTATATAAATGAAATATAATTTTTTAATAATAATTATGATGTTAATAGTAATTTATTCATGTTTTTTATGTTATATTATATGACTATAAATTATGAGAAAAATTAAATTGATGCAGATGAATATTTCACTTTGATGGAATTTCTCAATCTTTTATTGACTTCCATCATTTTGATGATTTTTTTTCAAATATTTGTGACCTATATATCTCAAAAATTTTAAATAAATTTACATGTGAGAATTTGGGAATGAATCCAAGAGGTATTAAAAAATAAAAGTTGTTTTTAATTGGTAAATGATATGTCATTTTTTAGATAACTTTGACATGTTAATTTACAGTTATCATTCCGTATTGGTTAGGAAGGAAATTTTAACAATAAAAGTGTTCTATATGGGTGAAAAATCAATGATTCTTGATATTAAATCTATTATTTAGATTTATGTTGTCTTTTTTGTATCTATACATCATTTTAACCATATAATGTAATTTTTTATTTACTAATGTAATTCACTAATACCCTAGAAACATTTTCATATTCAAAATAATTAAATTAAACATGTGTCCTAATTTTGGTGTCCTTATTAAAAATATGAAATCCATTTTCTTGAATTTAATCTCTAAAACTTTCAATTTATATGTTTAAATTAAATACATAATACTTCAGGAAAATAATTATCCTATAATAAGAACAATATATAATGTAATAAAGGATTTTTTTAATTTTTTTTATTCTATAGTTATATCATGGATATAAAATAAATATTATAAATGGTAAATGTATTATTAATAATATATTACTAATATCTGAAAAATGGTTATATTTCAGTTATCAAATTTTTATTATACCCACTAGTTATATTTAACATGAATACATCCAATGGCCATATATCCAATATCTATATATAAAATGGCCATTTTATAATCATATTTAAAATTTAAATTCCTATATATAACCTTACAAACATGTTAATAAATTATTCATCTGTATCCTTCATTGATGTCTAAAAATACGTAACCTATTTTAATTTATTATTATTATTTCTATAGTTTTAATTAGATGTATTATTTTCCTAGGATTCCACAAGGTTAAATACTTGAATCCTGGAATAATTTTAGTCACTAATGGTTCTATTATTGTTATAATGTTATATTTATGACCAATTAATATAATTTTTAATGTTAATTTTCATTTATTTCCATATTGTAATACTATAACCTAATAAGTAATTGTCAATTTTAGTTTACTATTTCCGATGAAAAATATTTTTTAATAAATTTATGAAAATAAAATGTGGGGTGTCATTTTCTCCCATTCAGAAGAAAATTATACCTTTAAATTTCTTTACATAAATGAAAACATGTGAGGTAATTTTTATCTTATTATATCTTCATGTTACCATATTTCAACCAAAAACATAGGATTTACACTAAGAACATTAAATAATTATTTTTTCTTATTTCATAAAACTATATATCTACAATATAAGATATATTATCTTTGATATATATAGGATATATAATTCTAGTTATATTGCCTAAATTATCAGTACATGTGATGGATCTAGTATATTTTGTTATGTTTAATACATAGAACACATCATGAACTTGTGATAGGTTTGGTGGAATCATAACAAATTAATTTAAAGTTCTTAAAATATAAATAATAATAAGGGGATGATATATGTAATTTTCAAATTTACCTTCTTCTTGAATCTTAATGAAATTTTCCATGGGTATATTTGAATGAATGAATTTTCCCTATCCTCAAACATTAAATCACATTAATGATTCTCATCATAACTCATCAGTCAGATTTTTTCACATTAACATGGTCACAAAATAAACCATAAATTTTATGAAATTTACATGGTATGAACTAGTACCAATACTTGTTTCATTGCAATTTTATACCAGTATATTATAGAACCACATATAGATTCATAAATGTTTCAATTTAGATTCTTTATCAAAAAAAAATTTGAATGAGAACTCAAGAAATTAAATGATTTAATCTAACTCTCCATTAAAATCCATCAACCATGCTTTCAATATATCTTATATTTTAAATTGTCCTTCTAGATTGATCATCATTTGAACGATAGTAAGGTGTGTTAAATCATAGATAATATTCAATTATGGAAGAATTCTCATGAAATTTTAGATGGTCATTTTATATTTATTAGATTCAATGTAAATTTGTACAACAAGAATGATAACCTTATACTTTATTCATATCATAAAATATTTGTTGATTACGAAATCCTCATAGATAGAAATCATGTCTTCAAAATTTGTAATTAAATTGACCAAAACCTAGATGTAGTTGTGTCCTTTAAACATCTTGGGATGAGTAATGAATAAATTTTTATTAATGTTATACATTTACAAAAGAGTATAATTAATGTTTGAATAATTTAACTAATATTTTATCAATCATCCTTCACTTACTATAATGCGAAGAATCTTGATGTATACAATGGGACCACCAAAATTTTTTTCACCATATTTTTTTCTCTATAAGCTATATGATTCCTCGATAAATGTGGAATGATGAATTATGTTCATCATCTAAAAGTTCAATTTTTTTGTTCAATTATAAATGTAACACATATTATTTTTTAAAATATCATAATTATATCAATGTCAAGATTGAAATTGAAAATATTTTAAATTTTTTTATCTCTATGAATCCTTTGATACATCATTAATCACCACATAGAAATATTGTTATGATTCATTTTTAAGGGTTTTAATTAATAATCTACCTTATTACTTCTATGCATACCTATTTATTATCCATAATGAATGAATATCATATTATACCCCTCTTAGATATTGTAGAGTAATCATTTTTTACTTAAGGTATCAGCCCCCATTTTATCTTCCGAGTGTTTTTATGTTTACAGAAACATTAATATTAGATTAACTCCAACTATATCCTTTGTAACATGTCCAACTAAGTCTTTGTTAATATATACATTATGAATTACTAATCAGTATTTATATATGTCACATTTCTCACCTTAGATAAAATGCCTCAAAATAATTATTAAATATATAAAAACATTTTAATGTATATATTTCTATTGTTAATTTTTTCCATGGAGCTTTAATTTACATGAGTCTCTAGTTTATAACATGTATATATTTGTAATCAAACACCCTTATTAATTCATTAATTATATATCACCAAATAGTATCTATTACAGGGTAATGTGAGTACATGTTCACTAATTTATCTACCATTAATATCACAGAAAATATATTTAAATAATTTTTACTAGAGAAAACTAACTCCTATATATGATAAATTGGAACATGGATTTTATTATTGATATAAAAATCATGAAATAATTAATTTTATCTTGGTTGTATAAAAAATAGGTATCACTATTATAGAAGTTGGTATTGCATAATATTTCATGTTTAATATCACTGAAGTTTCCAGAAATATACCCTCTCATGAAATTTTGAAACCAATGAAAGAAAATTTATCAAAATCAATCAGGCTTTCTAAATTTTGAATATTATTAATCTTTTCATAATTTCCATGAAAAAAACATAAAATAGTCTCCCTTTTATTATATTCTCTTGAAATATATTACAATATATTTTATGAAGAATTTTAATATTTTTTGAAGATTATATTTTATGATTGTATTTGTTAGACCTATGAATAATGAGTATGTATTGTATTTCTAAAATACATCACAGTGAATTCATTATGCTCTTATCTTGTATGGAAGGATATCTTAGGTTTATCTCCCATTTTCAACCTTAAATGATGATATATAGATATAATGTAAATATTTAATTTGTGTTGATCAACATATAGTTTAATTACTTTACATAAATATGATGTACATGAAACATATTCTTGATCTTGAATTTTGTAAGATCATGTAAATCAATGCAAAGATACATTTGTCCATCCATGTAATTAATAATGATGATTAATCAACCCATGGTACAGTGCATTGAAGAATAAATTCAATGTTTAAATTAACATATAATTTCATCTTAATTTCATGAATTTAATAATATTAATTTTATATGGAAATGACGATGTTATCATTTAACATCGTTTGAGTTTAATTGAATACACAACCTAAAAATTTAAGGTATATCCTAGAAACTATTTGGGATGTATGTGAATTTATTCATATATAATTGGAAAATATTACACGTTGAGTCTTTATCGAGTGATTTAAGTTTAATATCACTCATTACCGGGTATTAAAACATATATATGTGAATTAGATAATTTAGGATGTTCTTAGTCATCCTTTAATTAATATATGATCATGGGGTGATATTGTGTTTTGAAATGTTATTTTTATATCCTAATAATTAATATGGTATCAATATAGAATAATATATACATGCCCAATATCACAAACAATTCCACAAAATAGAGATTGAAAATCTTTTTATTCAGTGTTTTTCATGAAAATAGACCATAGAAGAGTTATTTACTTTGGATTCAATTATCACAAAAAAATTATATCAATCCATGTCAGAACAAGTGTAGTAAAATTATAGGGATTTTGAATTTTCATTTTTTTGGATGGTTTATTTTGAGAACCGAAACTAAGAATAATATTCCAAATAAATTATCATTTTAATGATGTGGTTTTTGGCATGATTTAGGGCTTAGTATATATTTGGTTTATCAATATGTAATTAGAGAAGAGGATGAGGTGTTTTGGATGTTGTAGTATCCACTGCCTAGCTGATTCCCCATTAGCCTATTTGTGAACTGGGATGCATCCCAAAAGGCTACCTAGGCTCATTGGCTAGCCAGTGACCAAATTTTTTCCATGTGGTGATATTTAACTAAATAGATAGTGTGGATAATGATAATTTTTTGTTGGATTACTTTTTATATTTTTTGTGCTGATCCCCATTGAGATTTAGTTGTAAAATGTGAATGTGAGAGGTCCATTTGAGTAAATCCTCTTCTGTAGGTTCTAGAGATAGAAGAGTTCCCTTGGATAGCATGTACAAATCATATTTTTTTATTAATTTATGAATAATTATTTAAAAAATAATAATAACAGAATTACCTATAGAAAAATAATTATATGTCTAATTAAATTATTAGAAGAAAAATATGGATACATTCACATGTAATTTATAAGTAATTTTAGAGAAGATATATAATTAACTCAAATATTAATTATCACATAATTGATTTCCATGTTTTCTATATATCATTGAACTATCATTCCAATGAAGGATAAATGTGTATAATCCATCTATTAGTGACCATAATGTACACCATAATCTATGAACATCTTCATAGAATCGTTGGGTTATAGCATGACTGATCTAATTATTATTCATTGTTTGTTTTTGATTAAAGGAAATTAATTCTTATGGAAGAATATCTCAGAATGTTCTTTCATTTTCTTGAGAGAGGATGTGGAGAAGACCCTCTATACCTTTTGATATCAAGCTTCTTTTCAAAAAAATCTCACTCTATCCATTTATTACCAAAGTGTGTTTATATAATGTGGAATATTTATATATTTATTATGGAAGGTTTAGGTTTATAAAATAACACATTATTTAAAATTAATTATGATTATATTATATTGATAAAACAATACCAAATTAATATATTATTCATTATAAAATATTTAATTCAATACTAGAGTTTAATAGTTATTATAGATTCCCTTATTGTCTGGCCCTCTATGCTTCTTTCTCATTAGCATTAGGCATAACTGACTAAAGTTCAAGGTAAGTGTCAAGAAACACTACAAGGAAACCATTGATAAATAAGTTAACCTCTCAATGACATCCATCATCCATTGAAATCTTTCCATGTGATATAATCATTTTTTACAATATCTCTATTTAAGTAGTTTCATGCCAGTTCCATCAACATATATGCTTGATGAAACTGTATTTGACTTTCTAGAAATGATGTCACCCCAAAAAAACCATAAAATTGGATTTATATAAACATTTATATTTTCAAAAAAGATCCTATGATATGAACATCTGTCAATGGATAGAAATGGAAAATACATCCTCACATTTTCCATTAATGGAATATCACTCATGATGTACCCATCATATCATACTTCACTCTAAACATATGTCATCATTATTATCATCAATACATCAAAGTACATGTTTATTTATATCAATTAATGTTAATATTAAATTTTATTTATAAATAAAAACAAATGAATCTAGTAATATCAAAAAAAATGAAAATGTGGATTTCCTATTAAAGTGTATATTCTTCTAACCTCACATGATTGGGATTACTAAGAGTTAACACTATGAGAAGGTGTCTCAATGTATTATAAACCTTCTACCCCTAATATCAAGTATCATATATTTCCTACAATAAAATATCATTTATTTAAAAAACAATATTAATGAATATTGTCATGGAACCCATAGGTTCTCTTCATAGCTAGAATACCCATATATTTTTATTGCACCATACATTTATAAGAAATTATCACATAAAAGTACCATATAGTAGAAAAATCATGAAGTGATAAGTAAAAGTTAATAATTATACATGTAATCAAGTACCATAAATTTCAATTCTAGGGAACCAGCTATAACAAAATCCCACTTTTACTATAGAATAATAACAATATCTTTAATTATAATTGATATCAGATGATACCCATTCTTCTACTGAGATAAATACATCATCATGTAGAAAACCAAATTTTCTATTATTGACACTCTTCTCACTATAAATTCACCAATTTGTGATAAACACCTCATGAGATGAAAATATTGAAGTATGTTTTTTTCCTCATATGGGGCCTCGTAACATTGGAGAGAGCCGTCACAATAATTTAATTTTATTATGGTTTTATAGGTTCATTTATTTTAGTTATCACATAAATATATTAGAATATGTTATGTACACAAACTACTTTCCTTTCAACATATGTTGCCTGAGTATACTCAAACATCACTATATAATCAACAACAATTGGACAGTAAGAACTCTTCCATCTCAAATCTCCTCTGTTGGGATAGAAGACATGTCTTGAATACAACTTTAAATCATTAAAATTTGTTTCAAAATTTGAATCTTTATAACCCATCATGACATGTTCATCATCTACTCCGCACAATAGAAAAAAATCATTAGTTTTCCACAAAAACATAAGGATATACTTAATAGTGTTACAATGTTTTTCACCAAGATCATATGTATTTCATCTTACCATTTTCAAAGCATAGGAATCATCAAGCCTCATACATAACATGGAATTCATGATTGGTCCAATATCAAAGTTTTATGGGATCTTTATCATTCTCTCTCTTTGTTATTTTGTTTGAGAAAATATTTTTCAAGACTAATATATATTATGTGATAATGGAATCAATTCCCTCGTTTATTATACCATATTTAACCTCTTCATAATATTTTCAATTTAAGTAATTTTTATTAGCCAAATCATTTTATTAAATCAGTCAACTATGATCGTGATCTCTAGAGTATGGGATACTTCTCTTAAGCCCATCATGGAATAACATGTGTTGAACCATTTTTTAACATATTTCCAAACTAGTGTATAATTTATAATTAGTAATAATTCATCAACATAAAAATCTATAAAAATAATTACACCCGAACTAAACCTCTTATAAATATATGACTCATATTAATTCTTAGTGAAACCATATTATTTAATTTCACTATTGATCTAATTTTTCAATAAACTATATTAAAAAATATATCGATATACATATCCAAAGATTGACTTTTTTTATTACCTAGACTCCAAAACAATTCTTGTTTTGACTTATACACATCTTCAGAAATATTCCCAAAAGTAATGTAGTTTTTACATCCATTTCTCAAATCATATAGTGATGGTATGATTATATTGAAAGTAAAATTGTCATAGATCTATGCACGGAAACTGGATTAGTTATTTCATCATAGTCAATTCCTTCAGTTTCTCTATATCTTGTTGTCACTAGTCATTCTATATAGGTTTGTACATTACCTTCCAATTCATGGTTTCTATTGAATACTCTTTTACAACCTTTGGGGTTTACATCAATTGGTGGTTTGATCAGAACCCAACCACGGTTATAATACATGTAATCCATCAAATAATTCATGGATTCATACAATCATTTAAATTACAATATCACTAATTCTCTCTTTATAGGACTAATGGTGATCATTGTCAACCAATAATGAATCATAATCATCAATGAATTGAAAACCATATCCCTCTAGTTCACAATCCTCTTTATCGATCCAACATAGTAAATGGGTTTTAGGAACAACTTCTTCCACAATAACCTATGATGTCAGTTTGGTGGAATATGTTCCATTACCAACTTGTTTCTATCTTGAAAATCAATAGCCTTGAAGTTAATGGTTATCCCACTATCATCATTGAGGATGTGATCCATCTCACAAAAAATGGATTCTCTTGTGATAGTTAATTTCTTATTTGAATGTTTATTAATATATTATCCATTTATTTCCATATGATACCCTATAAGGATACACTTCATTCCCTGGGGTTCTAATTTATTGATTATAATATCCTTAAAAATGAATCATTAATACATTCTTTAATATATAACAAAAAAATATTCTTTTTACTCCATAACTCTATGGGAATAATGATTCTCACTTTGGTTTGTACATTGTTTTGTATGAAAAATGCTTTCAATAATTCATATCCCTAAAAGTAAAATGGAAGGCTTGTATGGCCCATTGTCGATCATAACATGTATTTTATTGTACGGTTCATCCTTTCACTAACACTACTCCAATGTTGTGTATATGGTAGAGAGGGTCAAGATAAGTTATTATATTCTCATATAATGTTGATAAATTCTTCGTTAAGATATTCACCACCACTATCCATTCAATTTATATTTATCTTCATACCATGATAAATCTCAGCCATATTATTGAACTCCTTGAAATTTTAAATGGATTAATCCCTATAATTCATCCTTTAAATTTAACCATACCCACTCAAGTCATCAATAAATGTAATAATGTATGAGAGTGCACCTCAAGATTCTATATAACATGAACTGCACACAATAGTGTGCACCAATTCTTGAAGGTATGTGTATCTTTCTCCTTGAGAACTGAATGTGGGGTTTGGTCATCATTCTATGAAAAAAATCATGAGAAATATCTTGTTCAATATTCATAAAAGATTATAAATATTCATTTTCATTAGTATTGTTGAATGATTCTCATTTAGATGACCAAGATGGTTATTCCTCAGCAAGGTGTTATGCTAGTTGTGCATATTCATTTAATTTTGAATTTCCAATATTGTTTAAATATATAATAAATTAATAACATTATTTACCTATTACATACCATAACAAAGGCCTAATTTATAAAATTGGAAACATTTTTTTCTCCGGGATTCGAGCAGTGGTTGGGATCCTTCTGATAATTTGATTATGGGGAATTTTTTGTGTTCTAAATCATGAACACTATATTACCATTGGTTCTCCTACTACAAACTATCATTGCTTCCATCATCCATAACTGGGTACAAACATTATTTCCAAAGGCAGGTGGTCAACTAATTTTTTTTTGAATAATGAATATTGGGGACTTACATTAGATGAGAGGATGGGAGTTTGGGCTCATCTCAACCTTTTTCCAGAAATTATCTCCTACTCTGAGAAATTATTATAGATTTAAGATAATTTTACAAATCTCTTCCCAATCCTAATACATTATCAATTAACCTAAAAAATAGATCATCAGACAATTCTTTTTCATATGAAAAATATTGGGGTCTCTTTTGGGAATACATATGTTAGTTTTTGAGGTTTTCCATCATTATTATTTAATGAGAGGTTTCTTACTTGATGAAGACAAATTTCCATGTTATTTGGAATTTTCTACCATTAATGGAGGTGATTAATATTCTGATGAGGGTATTGATCCATTATGAAGCATCCTACATATCTTCGTTTTTATAGGAATCAAATCCAATGTAGTTCGTTAGACCCATTTAGTTTCATTTCATATAGAAATGATTTATATGGGAGATTTGGGACACCATGTATTCAAGAATGGGTCCTAGAGGGACATCTTACATATCCCAAGAACAAAAAGAATCATAGATTCCATGGTTTATTTTTTAGGGGATTATATATTGTGGTTGACCCTATCGTTATAGAGACTTATAGTGAAGATGGAATAATTATTTCAATTCCCTAATCTTATGTGAGTTATAAATTGTGTGAGAAATATGGGATAGAAAATGATCATTTTCACTTCCCCTGATATAAGAATTATAAGCTGGTAATTCCTCTAGATCTTTTATTATGTAACTCTTTCCTTGTGGAGATATCCTATTTATCCTAGTTATGGAACGAATCATAGTCATCGTAATTTGGTATATTTCCCTACCTGCTAATGGATGTGGTAAAGTAATCATCCCATGGGAAAAATTGGGTCTCGATGGTCAAAAATGAAATTGTCATACAGATTATGTCCAAATGGATATTTATTTGGCATCATTAATTACGAAGGAATCTGACAAGTCCATGTTTTTTTTGGAATCATAGTTCTCATAGTTTAATGAAACCCTTGGGACTGTCCCCAAGGTATATTCCCTTGAGTTTAAGCTAATGTGTCATGAAACTTATTGGGGATTTAGATATATATATTTCCTTCATTGGTTGAGACTCACGATGAAAATGACATTATTTATACAATTCCCCATTCTCATGTGATATGTGCTTGGTGTGAGAAAAAGGGGTGGAAAATGATCAATATGATTTCTTGGATATTGAGGGAAATAAATCATGGGATATCCCTCTAGAGCTGAAAATTTGGAGAGGTGTCCTATGTATCATGAATATGAAAGTAATCAAAGTCTCCTTAGTTCCACTTTTCAGGTCTATCATTATTAGGTTTCCTTAGTATTTTTGGAGGTTTATTGTTCAGATGATATGACCAATGAAACTCCTTAAGCCTATGTGAAACTTGATTGTCATTAGAAACATTGTATAGAAAGAAATCAATTCCATTACTTGTATAGATGGAACATATATATCAGGACCTTTGTGGATGATAACAATGGAACTAGAACCTTGAATAGGTGGCCTATGAATCTTAAAAAGGGTAGGAAATAGAGTTTTCAATGTTCTTTTTTTTTGCTTATACTCATAGGTTTCTATATTCTCTTGGTATGTATCATGTTTTTTCATTGGTCGTGGATTACACTATGAGGTTTCCCTAGTCCTTTTTACCTACCTGATATTTGATGATATCTGTTTAACATGATATATAGGATAATATCTACCTAGAGTATCTAAAAACAACTAAATGATCCTGTTAGTATTTCTAATGTTCTTCGTGTAACCCAATTGGAAAATCCGAAGGTGGTTTCATGATCAAAGAAAAATTTCCCAAAGGACATTGAAAAATCTGGGTGGTCTATCCTAGAATCCATTGAATTACCCATCTAACTTGAATAGATGGTGTCTCATGATCCCACTAAATTATCTAGAGGGTTTCACATGATCCATATAAATTTTCTAGAGGGTGTCTCATGATTTAAGTGGATTGCCTTGTTTTAATATATATGAGTGGTCTTGACATGTATGGAGGGTGTCAAGAAGGTCAATAAAACATGTATTTGGGGGTATCGCATGCATTTGATAACATTCCAATAGGGAATCACGAGTCTTGCCTGACATGTTTGGAGGGCATTGTGAGTCTTACCTAACTTTCTCATAGTGTTTACTAATGTATTAGTTGACAATCATGTATTCTACTATGAGACTCAGCTTACATGAGAGGGTGTCATTATATGAGTCATGAAATGTATTTGAAGCATGTCACCAGGATTAGGCAATGAGTGATGGGAGATCACATTAGAGAAAATTGGATTGCCCAGGAGGAACCGTGTGACTTCCCTTGACATGACCTAGAGGATTTAACATGACCCAAATAGCATTTTGAAGTAGCCTCACAAGATCTATATGACATGTCATGGTGTTGTATCATGTCTTGGAAGGTTCACATGAAGAACATGAGGGTTATTGAACATTATTTTTACTTATTTCATCAATATTTGGTAATTGTTTATCCCTTCAATCACAAATTCGTTAGATTTATTTAGTACCAGGTACTTTTGAGTCTCATGTGAACCATCACTTGTCCATTATGTTCATTGAAAATCATAATAGAAGTACATCGTGTGACATATAAAAGAACACATTAAATGCTTTATGCATGATGCATGATCACCCTTTTAGGTTGGTAGTATGTTACCTATTAGAAGACTTTCTTGGAGTGAGATCAGTTGCTCTAAGAAATTTGTTTGGATGTCGAGGTTTTCTGATTCACATGTATGAGACAAATCAAACTATTTTCAACTAGGATGGGGTGGGGGTTTATAGGTATAACCACTCGGATTTTTCTTTACTTTTCAGGGATTATCTAGCACATAAACAAGCTAGACTTGGTGAAGGGGTCAGTCGTCACATGTCTTCATGTGCCTTTTCCATGGATCACTTCGAGGGGGTCTCCTGATTTTCAGTGATTGTGAGTACCTCTTACCAAAACCACCATTATTGGATTATTTCCAATTAATGGGAAAATAGTGACTCATGTAGATATTCCAAGGACTTCTATATTATCATATTTTCATGTTCACTTTCCTTTTCGATATCAAAATAGTTGTTGATATTTCTATGGTGAGATGCTCAATGCCTGTCCTGTTACATTTCACGAGGCAAGGGGGGTTTGTCTGGGGGTATTTGTGAGATTAGGGTGGATTTTCTAGGTCTCTCATAGGAACATGATGCATACTTAATTATCACATTGAAAACGTTTTATGACCACAAGAGCTCACATATACTCCCATTTTTCCATTTTTTATTTTCAAAAGGTCAGGGATTATGTGATGTTGCATAATTGTCATTGAGGTAATTTTCTTTGTTTTTCTGTGATGCTTCATGTGACCTATAAAGGTCCTACTGGGGTGCTTGAGGATTTAATAGGAATAGCCATCTGTTTGTCCTTAGGGGTCCAATTGGGAAGTGCTAGGATAGCTAGAAAAACATAATTCCATTATCATGGAAGAAACTGCAAGTGGGATATGTCATGTGACATCATACGAATCACCATGGGTGCATCATGTGATGTTCAGCAACCTCAAGAGGCTCCCACCTACTCCTCTTTATTTCCATTGTTTTTATTCAACAGAGGATCAGTGTTCATTCAAGTTTGTTCAAATATTGGAAAATATTATTACCCTTTCTATTAGGGATGCATCACATGATCCTTGTGTACATAATAAGACTCTAATCATTGGACATTTTCCTCCTTATTTTCAAAGGATATTTAGGTTGGATAATTTGGTGCATACTATCAACAAACCAAGTGTCCTATAAGAACTTATCCAGCTACCTCCATGTGACCACTGAATATCTAAAGCACCTTTTCAAAAGTATGATGTCCTATTGAAAGGGGTTCTATGGTATCTTCAGCATGTTATGCAACATGGGTAGAGTCGTCACACTACATTTGAAGGCTCACTGGATCTGCCATTCTCTTCCACCTTCTTCTCACATTTATTTTTTATCGAAAATAATACCCATATTCAGGTGTTTTTTTACTTTTTATATTTTTAAATGCTCATTTTTCCGGTGACAATAAATGGCCCCCCTCAGAAGAAAGATCCATGGGGGAAATGGATCAGTTATGAGGAAACTAAACGCCCACAAAATACTTTGGTGGTGTCCCAAATTGGTGTCTTATGTGTCATTTGGTCTACCCGGAAATTCTGGTATTCTATGTAACTTCTTATATAGAGAGAGAAAATATGGATTTATCCACCAACAACCATTTATCATGAGCTCTCTCACATTTCTCAATCATCTTATCCTACCACAAGAATATTTCATGAGTCCTAGTCATGATACCTCATCCCTATACTTCATCAAAAAAAATTATCCCACAAGATCCCATTTTTTCATGTGCATTTCTAGTTTTAAAATGAAGCATACATCAATAATTTTTTTGAACATTGACCATCATCTGATGTGATTATCTTGAGGGTGGTCACAAGATCTGCTGGTTCGATCATATGATTGATTGATCAACATGAGATTCATGTCACCATATCTAGGTCACCCAATTTCAATTCTTCAAATATGTCATAAAATTGTGTGATTACCTTTGGGGGTTATGCAACTTTTGATTCCTTTAATGGATAGGTGATTTGAGAACCCTTTATGGTTATTAAAAAATTCCTTGTTGAATCATGTGATATGCATGAAGATTATGGGATTTTATGACCTTTGACATGACTTGATTTCATATTATCTTTTTCTGACATATTATACTTACTTATTTCAATATGGATTCTAATTCTCATCGATATTCCATTGCTAAAGACAATCAATGGGACATGATTTCCAGAAATTACAATGCTAATCGTTGATATCATTTGTATTCAGGTAATGATGTTTTTATGATGTTATTTTTATATAAACTATGAGATTACCCCATATCACATGGAGTTCCTCTATATGAGTTTAATTATATGGATTATTTCATCATTCCTGCTTCATGTTTCAATATTCCATCATATTGGGTGTCGACGTCTTCAGAATGCTTTCATACAATAAATATTGAGGAAGGAATGATGGTTATGGACCGAACCCATGGTTTGTCATACCTATTGGAAAACTATCTTCTCAGCCCATAGGGTCATGAATTTTCTCATAATATTATTTCTATGATTTATTCAAGTATACTTTCCTCCTCTTTGTACAATATACACAATATATGGTACTTGAAATTAGGTATCTGTCCCAATAATAATTTCATTGATAAGTAGGAATGGCCCTTCTCAGTTATGTTAGGATGATTCATGTTTGTTGAAGATTTATATAGGTTTCATCATTATGAAACCTTGTAGATCTCCTAGTTCATCATTTATCACCCACCCGGCATACTTTTAGATATGATAAGAAGACAGTGCCCTGGAACCAACACATTACATTTTTTCCATTGTTAAGTAGAGAATAGCCTACCAGCTAGCTGGAATTTCTCACATTTGAGAAATGTTTGACTAATTCCTCCCAATAATAGATTTATGGGATGATCCCTTAAATACTACTATATTGGTGAGTTACATGATTATTATTATTAGTCAAATGCTAAAAATTGAGCATAATATGCACTCAATTATCTTTTTCAAGGACTGGATTGATATTTTCTACAGTAGAAGCCAAGTTAGGACAGCTATTATAAATCATCATCTATTCCCTTCATAACATGTCAATGATAGTGTTGTCTCATATTATACCTTTTTAGATGATAGATATTATACCTTGTGGGGATATTTTGGGAACTCATATATCTCTCTAAGCATGAGATTAGTAGACTTTATGGATTTATTTTTTAATGGGTGGCATTTTCCGATTCGGGATTTGTGATCAGGGATCCGAGTTAGAAAATTAGTGATGGTTCCATGAAATATGGAAGGATAAAGTCTTTATTTTTTAGTACAACTCCTCGTATCTTTTTACCATTTCATTGGCCATATTCAACAAGTTATCAACCCTTATAAGATCATTGTTCCTCTCTTGTTTCTATTTTTCTAGGCAGGGAATCACCTTAATTGTTATGAATATCACAATGCCAGTTGGATCCCAAATACATCATCCCACTTGATAATGATTAATATATTAATAGGTGTTCCCTGACCCTAATCCTTGTTGAGGATAATTTCATAGTGATAAAATCTATAAGAATTGATTTTATCCCCTTTTGTGCATCGTCTGGACTGATTATTAATAAAGGTGGTGGTTCCCTTGATTGAAGGTCATATATGATCTCTCATCAGGATGGATTTATCATAGAAGAAGTGGATGATATATTTATCTGTGAACCTTATGTACCTTATCAATTTTATCTTATGTTTGGATGCATTCAAAGGATCCCCCCTATTCTTTTCGTTAGCATTCGAGTCCAGAAACATCCTAGTGTCGTATTCTAATTTTAGAAGACGCTAACACAAGAATATACCGAGGATGTGATCATACTTCCACATATTGATGATTCTATCTTCCATAAACATGTTTATTCTTAGGCATGGGTATTATCTCACCCAGGAGGTGTGCTAAAGAAGCTAGTCTTTCACATGGAAAGACCATTTTCTTCACAAAACTTTATTTCTATAGAAATAATGGATCTGACCAAAGAATTAGGAGAGATGTCAAAGATGAAACCTTATTCTATTAATGATTATTATTATGGTGAAATAGACTAAATTTAAGAATATATTCCTCCAACATAGAATATAGATGATACAGTTGACAAGAGAATATATAATGGTGTTTCTGAACTTACTTTAATTCCAACACAATAGGTTATTCCTCCAACTAAAATTCTTATCTCATCAGTCACAGAGGCTAATATTCTATGTAAAAAAATTTGGAAATGGATCCATATTTTGGTAATTGAGAATCCATGGGGAACATTTCATTACTAAGGGAACTGCCTCATTAATTATTAAATGACTTTGGGCCAGGTGATTTTGATTAGAAACTGTCGGATGGTATCATGACACCAATCGCATTGACCTAGTGAAGTCTATGCACCTATGAACTATTTTTACATTATCTTCTAGATGAGGCTCCCCATGTTAGATTGATGCAGGATACACGAGAGGAATTGGAGCAGGGTCTTCAATTAATATTTGAATTGTATTCTCAAATGGATTCATCGATGGTGTAGATATAGATATGTGAGTTGATTAGTTCCAGTCTGAGGATTGATATTTTTACATCATCATTCCTCATTGGATACTTCTTATAATAGGTTCAAATAGTTTACAACATTTTTTGATACTCTCTTTACATGGTAGAAAGTAGAGGAGTCAATGAGAGTGACACTCCAGCATTTCATTGATTCTTCCCTCTAGGTACATATCAATGTTACCATCACATCATATCAACTTTTATCACAGTTCAACCTATATAGTGAATTCTATTTTCATGGTCTTTTTAAGAGACTACAAAATTTGGAGATTCCCCCATCTTTGGCATGTTGTGAATGAATCAATTGTCTGAAACAACTACATTACTATCTAATTTTCTTTTAATCATGATGTACATCATATCTCATTGCTTCGTAATGTGAGAATCACTAGCGCTAATAATCCTTTTTGTTTTTGTTTAATGAACTTGAATTGCTATAATTTAATGTTGATATTATAATAGATTCCCTTTGAAAGATACTCATGAATTTCTAGAAACATGAGATTCTCTATAGGTAATATGTTTCTTCTATCCTCGGATCTCTTGGTATACAAAAGGATCATCTGGGTAGGAATTATATGTTAGAGGGATAGTTATCTTTATCTAGTCAGATATGATCGTCTTGGTTAGAGTATCTTGATTTTTTCTAATTCAATATGGTGGTCCAAAAAAGATTTTTCAGTATAGTTCATTTTCTTTCTATAGTTGAGGGTCATTTTTCTTGGACCTGATATTTCTTTTGTTTACGATATTTCATCCTAAACTTGATATTTATTTAGTTTAGGGTATTTTTTCTTTAACATGATATTTCCCTAGGTTAGTATATTTTAGCTCAAAAAAATTTGTTAGTTTAGGGTATATTTTCTCAAACCATGATGTGATTTAGTGTGCGGTCAATTCACTCATACCATGATTTTATTAGTTTAGGGTATTTTACCTCAGACATTGATGTGATGTAGTGTTAGGGTCTTTTAGCTCAGACATTGGTATGCTTTAGTTTATATTTATTTAGCTTGGACCTTATATGATAATATAATATGGTTAAAAAATTCCAAGAGTAGTTCAGAAACCATGTGGTATTGAGTACTTCCACAATGGTTTCATGTCTTAATTGGATCAAAATATCCTTCTTTCAATGTGATGCTTTTGGTTGATGACCATAGGCACATATTCATGGTCTATAAGCATGAATTCATTATTAAGAATGTGTTCCATGAATCCAGTTATATTTCCATGAGGCGATGGAGGATTTTAGGAAGAAAATGGTTGATGGAAAAATACTAGTGATACTAAGACCTCCTAAATCATTGGAATGTGGGAAGATATAAATCATAACGCAAAATATTGAGTCCATAAATATTATATAGGTTAAACATTTTAAGGATGACCCAAAACATGATAAGATGTTGTGTTCTTCTATGGTGTTTCCAGTGCTAACATGTATTAAATCATTTCTTTTACAATTATTGGTTGCCTTTACTCAATGGGATATGGACTTAAAGAACTTGTAGAATCACCATGAAAATGATAATCTCCACTTCTTATCATGTGATATGAATGATTTATAAAGAATAAAACATCCAGATGATGAGGTTGGGTGTAGGAGGAAAGCAATCCAAGAAGGCTTCTGGGACCCTAGGGCAGTATATCTCTTAATTATAAAGCATGATCCCTACTTCATGTGTTTTAGAATCACAAGGACTATGCCATCAAATGATCTATAATTGAGTGTCTCATTACATAAAACATGGAAAATTAACCTCATGGATGTTGAATCTATATGGATAGTTTTGTATGAGGATTGTATATCATTCTCCAAACCAATCATATTGGGAGGATGATATTTGATAGTCATATCAGAAGTAGTTTACCCACACTGACATTTTGAGTTCTTCTACGATGATGTTAAGGATCATAAGGATAGGGATATAATTTTATAGAGTGACGAATTTGGTTGATGATATTAGTCATGTATGCATGAGATTTAGGTCGACTTTCATAGTCATGAAAAGGGTCCTTTGAAGACTGGTAAATTTTCCATGGTTTGTGAATGGTTTTTCGGGATTCGAGGTACTGAAATTATTAAATGTGATTGGTGTAAAATATAATATCCAAGATGGTATTGAACACAATAAAACGTTTTCACTTCCCAAGGAACATATTATCATGGCGAGGATATGTGAAAAATAATTTTCCAAACATTTTTCTAGACCAGGGGGTCTAGTGAGCATAGATTGGATTTTACTAGTGCTACAATGTAGGACATATGATCTTTATGCCTTATTTATTTGCTGCCTAATTTTTTCCTAAACCGTAGTGAAGAAGAGTCCAGTGAGAGAAGACTTGACTTTTTTATTGGTTTCCCTTTTCTAGTTTTTAACATGTAATGTTTGGGTCTCTTTCACTCAAAAATTCTTGTCTTGTGATTTAGACCATCATAGGCATGATTTTACGGTCATACAACTTTGACTGTAGCAAAGAAATTTTATGTTCTTGACTCACCTGGACCTATATGAGAGATTATACAAAAGAGTCTATTTAGGATACCCAATGTCAATAGCACTCCAACATCCTTCTATGAAGGAGATGGAAATATTGTAAATCACAACTGAAGTTTCTCTGGTTATGAGAAATGTTAAGTAAACATATCACGGGGAGAGGTTTAAATCATAGTATGGTGTTGAGTTCTTGAAGGATGAAATCTAGAACAAAAAAATATATAAATATCTTTTATATTGGTCCAAGATGTTTTTAGTTGGTGGGTCTCAATCCCCTCTACTTAAATAGCATTTTCAATCCAAGATATCTCTTTTGTGAAGGGTTATGAAAGTATTGGGGAATCCTGAGGTACTAAAGACATGATTTGTGGTGAATGGAATTGGGTGCTTTTAAAGGATGGTAGAAGCACCCTTTAGTCTAGTGGACCAAGGTACTGCACTTTTGGTTCTTCAATAAGGAATGAAATATGGGTTATGGTCTAAATAATTTATCATCTTGTAGTGGTGCATTTTTTGTAGTTTAATGTCATCTGGTAAGAAAATTTTCTGTGATGTTTATCATCATACTGTATTGATGTATTATGTGTAGTTTATCATTTTGAAATAAAGACATTATTATATGTAGTTTATAATCTTGTGGTAATGACCTTGGAACCGGTGGGAATGGATGTAAATTTTGGGGTTGGACCCAAGGGTTGAAGGTGGCGTGTCATTGTGTTTGTCATGAAAATGATAATGAAACCACACGTAGTTCTGAAAAAACGTACAATTTGATGTCATGGGGTCAGGATGTAGATCCCCTAATCTGAAATAGTGGTATCAAAATTGGGATCCTGATTGGTATTATGGGTGTCACTATGTATCCCATAGTGATGGTATCAGGAAATAAGTTTCTTTTAATGAAGTTTCCTACATAGGTCTGACCCGTATGCAATGAGGGGAATATTTATGTTGATTAGATGTTACGATGATAATTTTGGTAAATTTGAATGTGGCAATATATATCATGAGGATAGTAATCAAGTAAAATGTTCTTTTGTGGGAAATACTCAATAAATTTCTGGCCCATACATAGTGGTGGGAAATATTTTTCATTAATTATTAGAGTTTTGCATAGGTTTAAAGACACATGCATCACTACATATCTTGAAATGATAATAACAAAGCCATAGATAGTTCTTTAAGGACCCATACAGTTTAATTCCATGCAATAAGGATGGAGATAAACCACTATAGAAATGAGGTGATGTTTTGTCCATGCTTGTGTATTACTGTTTGAGAATCGTTATGTATACCATGAAAATTAGAATCAAGCCAAATGTAATTCTTGAAGAATTGTGTAGTTTGACATTAGGAACAAGAACATGGGATCCCTGATGTATAGATGGTTAGAGTGGCTAGAGGTGTCGTAGAATACTAACACCAAATTCAGGGTTCCTCTCATATGAGGTTCACATATGTATGAATTTTCATGTCATGCAGAGAACATTAACTATGAATTTTCACATTATACATCAAGTACACATGGTATTCCTTTTACGGTCTCATTTTCAGAATGGAGATGGGCATGTCAAAAGATGTTATTCCTTATTTGTGAGGAGAATCCCTTTTCAAGACTCCTAATCCCATATGAGCTATGCTTGGTATGAGAAACATAGAAAAAAAGGTTCATTTATCCATGAAGATGGATTTAAGAGTAGGATATAGGAATTTTGTATCATATAGTGGCTAGATCAATATATAAGATTGATTCATCCCTATGTTTCTCATTAGAAATGAGAATAAATACATACGTAGTTCTAGGAATCCCATGTAGTTTAACATAATGTGGTAAGGACGTGGGAGACTCGGCATGACTGAATATGGATATTATGGATCTGCGCAACATTTCATAATGGACCAATGAAATAGATCACCTTGTGTTATGGAAAATGGATGTTGTCCATCCATGCAGTTTTTTGTCATGAAGTAAGGAAAATGGATCACTTCATGTTGAATGAATGGAATCTTGTGTCTAGGCCCAAAAATAGAGGATTGGAAATCACTAAATATCTTGAAGTAGTAGGTATCATGTAATAAATATTACATAAGGATCCATACTGCTTTACGTCATGTGTCTAGGAATAAATTTGTATAGTTTATCATCATCTGATCATGATGAATTTGTATAGTTTATGATCACATACTAAGGAAAAATGATGATTCTTAATATGATTTGGATTCCCATTTAATGATACCAATTCAATGTATTTCTTGATAAATATCTAATTTTTTTTTAGTGTGACACACTCCCCATACGGGTTTGACAATTATTGGGCTCCATTAGGATAAAACATATGTATGAAATATGGCCCATCCCACTTGGGCTCCAGTTTCGAGGGCTTATATCCCAATATCATCAGAGTTTTGAGAGCCATAAAAAGTTCCCCTTATAGAAATGAACATAAAAAACCCTTTTTATCAAAGACTTATACTATCAAATTTAGATGGACCTCCTGGACTACCATTGTGTAAAGTCTATTTTCATCTAGTCATTCCAATTAATCCATCCAATTTTGTGATTATTCATCATATGAGAGTTGTTAACAAATGGGAATTGAAAGTGAAAGTATTTGGACCAATATTTATAACACTACCTTGGTCCCATAAAAAATGTGTATGCAATTTCTTATTTGGAAGTAAACATGGTAATACGGTATGTTCATAAAGAATGGTGGTTCTTGTCTAACAATTATTTATTATCCTTGTTCTCCATATTTCTTGAGTATATTCTATAATGTCTTATTGAAGTCCTATAAAGTTACATTTAAAACATCAGGATAATGAGTTGAGTGATTTGAATTGATATTATACTCTTTGTATAGTCTCTTCAATTCTATAGATTAGAGATTGGTGTCTTTTTCAATTACTATTGTGTGAGGAACCCCAACCCTTGTGATGATTTGAGATATTACTAAGATAATTGCATTCATAGTCTTGACATACATGATGGGTATTGCCTCATCCAATTTGTAAAATAATTTACTAGTATTAGGATGTAAATGAACTGGATAGTTGTGGTGGGGGGTTTTGTCCCCACAACATCAATTCCCCTTACCGAAAATGAATATAAATATTTTTTTATATGTAGAAATTCTGGGTGCTGATGGATGAATTTTTCATTGATCTAGAATTCATGAAATTTCTTGGTTAATTCAACATAGTAATGTATCATGTTTTTCCAATAATATCACACACTACTTATTTGGTGGGAGAGATTGATTCCAGACTGATGGGAGCTAAAAGAGCATGCATAGACTTCTTCCATGATGGTATGAATCATTAATTATTTTATAAATATGAGGAAGATTCCCTCACATCCTTGTTTGTAGAAGGTATTTTGGTCATTTGGACCATCCTGTATAGTGAAATTTTATACCCAACTTCAAATATATTCCCATCTGGAATGATCATTTAGAATAATCCTATTTTAGAGAAACATAATTATATTCTCAATCCATCTAGGGGTGGACATTGGCTCATTAGGCTCTTGGTTATTTATGTCCTTATTTTTTTTATCAAACATGATGATTGATGAGACCATTCATGGATGTATGATATGGAATATTTATTCCTTCTAATCATGGTTGGCCAAGATAGTGAATGAATTAACCAATGAGTTAGTTAAAGCATTTTTTGATTGGGGAATATGATGCAATTGGGGATCAAAAGGATATTATTCCAGAAATACCCTGATTTAGACAACGAGAGGGTCTATTTTTTTAATGGACTATTCACCAATGATCTTCATTATCATCAATTTTGAGACAACATTGATATTCAGGTAGGCTATGTAGAGCTATAGGTATGGTTCTAATCCCATGGTGATGGCTTAATATTCTGCAACATTGTTTGTGAAGCCTTTAGATAGTGAGAAATAATAGAGAATTTTTTTTTTTGGAGATAAAAATAAAATTCCTCGACCAAACTATTGGATTTTCAGTATTTCCATCATTTCACTAAAAGGGTATCAAGATAGACCACCAATATACATATCTCATATATAGGGATTTTCATGGGAGTATAAGACATCTTCATCATAGTTCTTAGTGTCTTCTAGTGTATTTTCTAAGGCTGGATGTGTTGCTGGGAAATCATCTTGGGATTTCCCTTTCACTGAGTTTGGGGATATGAACTGAATGTCATATTTCTATAGAATAATCTTCCCATTGATCCAAGTACCCAGTCATTATAGGATGGCCAAGGATGAACTTTTTGATATCAATATAAGAGATCAAGAATAATTTTGGTGATCCAAGTAATACCACATCTTTTTTATAGCTAATATGAGTTCTAGGTAGTTCTTATCGACCACAAGATATCTAGTCTCAATACCTAGCTTCTTCTGACTGAGTTAGTAAAGACTATTCCCACTCCCCCCATTATTTATTTATATGAGGAGGGATCCAAATGAGTGCACTATAGGGGCCACATATAACATGAGTGGCCACCCTTCCACCGTAGGCATCAAAACTGGTGGTTGAAGAATGCACTACTTGATAATTTCGAAGGCTTTTAGATAATCAGTTTCCCATTGATTTTCAATTCCATTATTCATTTCCCAAGAAAATTGGAGATCATTTCAAACTAATTTGGATTTGATTCCCATAGAATATAGATGATTCCCTTGGCATCCCATAAATTATTTGATATTTTTGGGGGTGACATTTCTAAAATGTCACTAGTCTTCTCTAGATCAACCTCAACACTACAATGGCATACCACGGGACCATAGAACATTCCATATGTTACCCCCAAGATCACATTTCACTAGGTTCATCTATAATCTATGTTTTCATGGCTTTTCAAAGTCTTTCTATAGATCCATGTAGTGATCACATCACTATCATGATTTAATAACCTTTCCTTCAACATAATACTCATCTATCATTTAGAGGAATGGATTGAAGATTTTATGCATGGCACACTAATATGTAGCATTGGCATTCTTTAATCCAAAGGGAATGACCTGGTAGTAGAATATTCCTTGATATTCTCTCAAGGTAGTGGATTCTTCATATTCTGGGGCCATTTTGATCTGATTGTACAATGAGTACCCTTCTATTAAGGAAGTTCATGTAATCTAGCTATCAAATCAACATAGTGTTTATTGGTCGGAAATTGGAAATCCCCATTCAGAAAATGATAATTAGTGTCTCTGAAATCATTACATAACCAAATATTCCCATTCCTTTTCTTGGAGAGGATGATGTTATAAGTCCATTTTGGTATTTTACTTCCCATAAAATGTTGTCATTGATAAAATTGTAATCTTCCACCTCTAAATTTGTGTTACAATATGGTTGGATCCTACTATATACATATTTGAAGCCTAAATGATCATCAAGATGTCTGAGATGGTGCGCATCTACATTTTTATTTAGTGCGGGAAATACTCTATAGTTATAAGAAGACACATATCAGTGCAGGCTTATATATCCAATGTACATATCTTGTTGTTTGAGTGACATAGAGGAACTAATCAATGTAGGATGCGGGTCTTCCTCCACCCATAGATTTATTTCCATGAGATCATTGACAGTATTGGATACACCTTCCTCGACTGTCGGAGGGGAATTTCTGAGGTCACCCTCATCCTTCACCAATTTTGATTATATGGAGTCATTTTCAGATGAAGAAAAAAATATGGGGGATTCCTTACCACTATCGTGTTGAGGTATGTAATTATAAGAGATAGTATAGTCTCATTATATCTAGTTTGTCACCGAGTGATACCAAATATGATATCATTTTACACAATTACTTAGGAAAGGAGGGTCTTGGACATCTAGGATTAGATCTGCTGCCTCAACCAAATTTATGGGGACCACATTGCCACTATTAGGCATAGTCTAGGGGTTTATAGGGGAGGTAGTCAATCCATTGGGAGTTGTAACCTATATATCATCATCCACCACTGGTTACATGCCTCCCTTTTTTGTAGAAATATACTTCAACATATGTGTCTCTATAAGTCTCGAAGGTGGCTCTGCCACTATGAAGTATTCCAAATATTCCATAGGTGGGATACTTCAAACAATAATAGATTTTTGATGGTACCAACAATTGGATATTGAGATAGGGCCTTAAAAGGAATAAATTATACGTGGTGTCTACCAGATATCTATGAACTCAAAATCATATGTGAGTAACTTAAACGAGGCTTTGATTTTTATCTTATAGATAAGACTTGGGTCATTCTTATCAAACCCTTGAATGATTAGATTTTTGGGAGATAAATTCACTTTCCCATATCCCAAATGTTGGGGGTTACAAACTCGGATGATATTGATCTCATATTGAATATCAATCAGAACCCTTTGGACATTGAAATCAGTCAATATGACCAAAATAAATAGGGGTCTAATTTTCCCTTGGATGGCCCTTTCTTGATCTTGATCAGTGATTTAGATGGAGAAATTTAAATTTGTGGAAAAAGTCTCCATTTGGTAGACCTTGGTTGAAGTTAATTCATTCTTGAACTCTATTGGGGACCTTAGGGAATTAACATGTACTTACCTTAGTTATTTTGTAATATGGATTGCATCAAGGATTGATTTCTTGGTTGGGTCAAATACCACCTATTTATGAACATTGTAATTTTGTGCCAACGGTCGGTGCATCCCAGTATGAAGTTTCACTTGGGAAGGTTGTTCAAGAGATGAGGCATCTGAGGTGGATGTTCCTAGAGTCTATGAAGTAGTTGAGGAGACATCTATTTCTGGTGTTGTGGGTTGTTTTGGCCTTACCCTTTGTCTTGGTTGATTGGATGATCAAACCCATGCTAGGAAATAATGAAATAACATTGGTTATGAATAACCATTAGTGGGCTATGGAAAACGTCCCTATCTATTTTTTCCCCACTGGAGTGATTTCCCATGGGATAGACCATTAAATACATCCTTGATGGTTATATGATCAAAATATTGGGTCTTACCACATCTGTGATGTCTCTTGTATCTTCAGTTTTGGTGCATGAGGCCTCCTATTCCCTGATTATACTCTAAAACCCCCATATTTCGAGGCATGTTCATCATCGGAGAAGGGGGAATTCCAATAGTATCACAATGATAGAACAAAAGAAGATATATTTATTCAATTAGGATTTAATTTGGATTGGTGGTTCCTATGTTGTAGATGTTGCAGGGAAGAAATAAGCAATAGTTAGGGATTATGTTGTACTAGAATATGATTTCTCCTCTTTTAATTATTTATATATCTAATTTGAATTCCCTCATTTTGGAGGTACTTATGATGTTTCCTTGTTAAGTGGTTGAGCTATTTTTGGTCTACCCAACAATTATATTAGGATGATGTGAGGTAGAGGATTAGTTTTTGGAGACATCAAGTTTTCAATTTTTTGTGCATTTCTAGAATTAAACTTCTACCATCCATTCTCTTCATTTGATCAGAAAATATTTATGTGTGCCACCTTCTCTAGAGAATTTTATAATTCTACCGTTAAAGAATAGACCATGAATTGAAGGATGTTATTGAAGATGAAGTAGTCTTGGATGCTATGAACTAACATCATATAGTATAGTCAATAGTGAGGATAGTCATCAGGTTGAACTCATCGGGATTTCTAGGTCATGGATCCCTAAGCAGTTTTTTATCCATGGAGGCCAAGAAATAATCATGTACATGTTCATTTTGTAAGAATAATACTTTTTTAATATATTCATATAATATTGAGTTACATTTATTTGTATGGGATTCAAACCAAGGGAGACTATATGCTTAGAGCCACACGGAAAGAGGTGTTGGGAGGTTTGGAGCCATCCATGGTGTCTGGATATGCATGAATACTAGCCTAAGGGAGATATTTGTAGCTTCTACTCTACCTATCCTTTTCCCCTCTGTTGTGTGACTAAGTCCATACTTGGATTAGTTCTGCTGAATATATTATTCAATAGGTTGTTTCATATAACCAAACTCTCATTACCAACCCAAATACGTCCTGGGGATCAGATATTTCTCCAACCCATCCATGATATTTTTGAAAATAATTCCAACCATTTTTATTGGGATTGATGAATGTTTTGTGAATGGGTTAAAAAATTCCATCTTAAATTGAAATAAGAGAGCCTATCACTCTCACATTTCTTTCATCATTTCATGTCAATGATGTTCATTATTCTAATGTTTGAAGGTAAACTAATAAAGGTACATCTTATGAAGGCCTTCCCATCATACAATGGGTCCTACTAGAAGGATACTATGCCAAATACTTACCCTATCAGAGTCTATATGAAACACATGGGATTAGTTACCTCATGTTGAACTAGACGTCCCATCATCAACCTACATCGGGAAATGATGTGTGTGATATTTTTTTCAAGGATTCCTTAACCACAAAAGTTAAAGAAGTTAAGATTTCCAATGTTGGGTGGAGGTAGAGTATCATCCACCCATTCAGGATATGGCTTCCTCTATATTGTATTGTTTCATGTCTCCCTACCATGTTTTCCATTCAAAATCCTAGGGACATGATGACATTACATAACTATAGGGTACTACATTCTATGTTTCTTGGCATCCACCTGGAGCAGAAGGGTCCAATGTTGTGGTCCCACAAATGTCTCTTTTGGATCCACAATTTTTCCTATAATTAAATGATTTCTGTGATGACGGAGATCCTTTCACCAAAATAGATGTAATTCATGATCATTTTTCTATTCCACATTTATGTGGACTAGATTTATAGATCTTGAACCAATCTGATTCTCAGATACTAATTCTGATGGTAGATCATCCATGTTAGGTAGAATATTTGTCTCTTCATGAAGATGATACCCAGTATAAATATTTCCCTTTAGTATCTCCTCTTTGTGTTTTCATAGAGCTTATATTTCACACTTAGGTATTGAAAAATGTTCTTCCAAGGACGAAACTTCAATTATTCTAGGATTTGATATGTATGTAACCAAAAATTTCAATTTTTTTGGATCATCCTGCTAATTAGGTTCCAACTCATTATTCTATGGTGCCAAATTTGGAAGCCTTCTTTATTTCTATGTGTACACAACCTCATTGGATGCATCTAAATATCCCTCCTATTTGGTTATATTTTCATTGTTAAAAACCTATATATTTTCATCTTGATCAACGTATAACATGTTAAGAGTGGTGAAATTTAAATAGTCATATCTAGCAACGGTGTTGGTGCCATTACATTCAATGCAACATGATGATTCTGTACTTCCCTCATTATGGTTTTTATTTTAACACATTTTTGTATATGTTTGTTTTCTATTGTGACCCTCGTGGGGTCTGATTTCCTTTTCCTTTCACTCCTCATTTCTTGGGTTAGGAAAAATGAACTTCAGGTAATTTTAGGTTTGGATTGTTGAGTTTTCCCTGACGAATGGCGGTTTTTCTTGTGGTTGGAGAAATAGGAGAGTCACCGATCATTGATTTCTACCACCCAACCTTACAAAAACCAAATATATATGTTGTGATAATAATGAGGATTTTTTCTCCATCCTTGAGGAGTGGGGTCATTTAGTGCCACTATTGGTACTAATTGTCCCTATTGTTGGGGATTCAATGATTCCATTTTGGGACTTGACCACTCCTAGTATAAAAAAGCATATATAAATTCCCTCAACCAAATGGGGAGGGGAAGATCTAGAATCACCCGTGATTTTTCATACACCCTCAACAGGGATGATGAATTGGATTTAATGATTAAAATATAAATTCTTCTAGAACATTGATTTGGTATATTCTCACAGTTGCTGAGGAGTTTTCCTAAATCCACTCAAGAATTAATGGTTTTAGGGCTGGAGGATGTGGTATATATTCTTTGGGCCCATGGATTGGTTCCACTCCTAGATGGAAATTATTAAATGTACAATTGTGGCATGTTTGATGTCGCAAGAATTTTCTCATGTGGATGGTGGGTGCAGTAGAACCCCATGTTGAAAATTAATCTACCCAAGAAGTTGTTTGAACAATAAGAACTTCATTTTTCTGGTTCAAAATGTTTTCTTATTTTTTTGAGGGGCCCAGGCTGATATCATGATTATTTTACACTCCCTATGTTCATGATTTCTAGGCATCGTTGAAGTGGGGTATTCCATTGTAGTGGAAAAATGGCATAATCTTTACCAAGTCCACTGATTTTTCTAGAGGTTTTATCATTAAAGGATATTGAATCTAAGGGAATATGATATTCCAAAGGTGTGTAAAATTCTAACTCTCTATACTACCCTAATCCTATAATATATAATATATGTCTTTAGATATAATATTTCAATGTTTCATGATGATGGAGGGATGGTTGATGTATTTTTTCACTATTCTATTATGATTTTGTATCCATGTCTATGGAGATAACTGCAAGGTATAAGATAAAAATATAGTGTCTTGATTGTCTAATGGTTACACTTGTATCCTTGATGTGGGAGATATTGAACCTTCAGTCACCAATGAGTATCCCACATATGTTGGTGTATATAAGGAATTAACTCCTTTTATAACTCATTTGGGATCTCATATCTAGAATTATCGCGGGGCTATAACATGATGGGGAGGTTTTTTTGGGTAGATCTCTCCATATGTCATTGTTAGACACCTCTTCATCGTACATACATGCCAATTTATAGTCATGTCATTGATAATGAATCTAATGGTCTCATACTAACAGGAGTTGAGTGATGTAGGATGTTGATGGGGAACCATATACAGTTCAATACAATGTTTTGTGCACCTCTCTATATGATTGTTTCAAAGTTTTGACCACTTGTCTATACGGAGGTGTCTAGGAAAGGGGATTATTTCTTTTTCCTTGAGAGATATCCCCATGGGGAGGTTGAAAATTTTGTGTGTTAGGAGTAGAGTCCCTACAATCCAACTCCACACTACCACATGATAGACTATCATGGTAATGAACATCTTCTACTTCCACTTCAATAAAAGTGTTGATGGTCCCTCATGGTGTTTAGAATGTGTTTCGGATAACCTCAACAACAATGGAATTGAGAAAATTCAGAATATGGAACATGTTATATGTTGTGGTCAAAATATACTAACATGCCTTTAGGGATGGTGGGGGATATGAGAATGTTATATGATGGTTACTTGAACATGTATATAACTGACCAGTGCTGTGGAAATATGGTCCCACTACTAAGAAGATTTTGGGATATGACAACATATGTCTCATTATTGAGTAGAATATGGTCATTCCCTGACACGTGTTCCATTAACACTTGGTGAGACTCAGTCAAGATGGGAGTATGAGCCTGATCACGATCTATTGGGTTATGCTAGTGGACTTTCTTAGTAGTAGAATGAGTCTACCTAGAGGCATATGCCACACTCACCTAGTGAGCCCCAATTGGAATAGGAATATGATGATGGTTTAAATATTCAGTACCCATTGGAAAATGACAATAGTCGTTAAAAATGGGATAATTATTATGAACATCCTCATGTATTAACTTGGGATGATGCTGGTTTATTCATTAATTAGTTGATGTAAGAATATGTGCATTGCATTTGTGATCTACTAGATTATGACAGATAGATTCACTGAAAGTAATAAGAGAATGTCTCTAATATAGATAAAATCATATTTTTTATAGTAAATTTGTTCATGGATTATATAATATGGCTACCCATGTCATTTTATATACTTTTGGTGAATATGAAATGATTATTTCAAATCCCAAATCCCATGGGATCATTGATTGGTGGGCGGAATTGGGTTCAAAAAATGATAATTTACAGTGATCAAGATAGGGGTCTTATATTATGGGACTTCCCTGAGATGATTCATTATAGAACTCAAGACTCATGGATATGTCATATTTATCCTTGTTATTTTAGGAATTAGGGTTATCATAGTTCATTTTATTTCACTATCCATTGATGGAAGTTTTAATGTAATCTTCCCATGTGAACGATTAGTGTTCAGTGGTCGAAAATGGATTTATTATAAGGCTAACCACAAAAATGATGTTATCTTTACATTCTTATTTAAGAAGGAGTCCAATCTATCATATTTATTTTATGAATTATAATTCTCATAGTTAACACACACCCATTTTGTTTTTAGGATGATATATTTACTTATGTTGAGGATAATGTGTCATTCCACTTGTGGGGGATTTATATATATTTATTTACCTAGTCGGTGGAGACTCTCTATAACCAATATATGATTATTGAAAATCCATATGCACACATTTTCTATACTTGGTGTGAGAATCATGGGATAGAAAATTATCAATATCATTACTTGAAGGGTGAGGGACTAACATATTGACATATCCCTGTGGAGATTGATCTATGAAGAGATGTCCTATGTATCCTAAATATAAATGAAATTAGGGTCATAGTAGTTCCTTTGTTCAGGTATTACACAATGAGGTTTCCATAGTCTTTGTGGAGGTTTATAGTTCATGTGGTATGAAAAATGCAACTCCATAAGTCTATATGATTCATGCTCCTTGTGAGGAACAGGGGATGGAATGTGATCAATGTCATTGTTGCAGATATTGGACTTATATACCTATATATCCTTAGATGATCTTAATAGAACTTGAACCTTCATAAGGTGTCCTATATATCCTAAATATTGTAGGAATTAGAGTTATCATAGTTCCTTTTGTCTAGGCTTACAGTTTGAGGTTTCTCTAGTCCTTTGGGACATATCTTTTTTTGTCCCTGGTTGGGGCTTACACATTGAAGTTACCCTGGTCCTTCTTACCTACCAAACAAGTGATGATTGTCTACTTATCCCAATATATAGGATAGTATCCTCCTATCCTACCTAAAAATAAATAATGTATCCAGTTGGCCTATCTAGAGGACCTTGAGTATCCTGCGTTGCATATTCAAAGGTTGTTTCATGATCAAATCTGACTTGTCCAAATGACATCGAAACATCTACATAGTCTGTACTGGAAGTAATGGGATGACCCAAATTACTTTTCTAGAGTCTTCCACATGATTTTTCATTATTTTCTATATGGTTTACCATGATCTAACTACCATTTCTAGAGGGTGTATTAGGATCCATCTATAATTACTTGGTTTCATTCTCAAGAGTGAGATTAACAATTATGAAGCGAGTTATGGGAGTCAATATTACAAGTCTCAGGAAATGTCTCATGTCATTCCTAACACCCCCGGAGGGAATCCCATGTATTGGACACAATGTCTTGGGGGAATCATGAGTCTTGGATGGATTTCTGAGAGGGTGTCATGAGGAATTTTTTTACATGCATAGCTACTACCATGAGGATCATATGACATGATTGTATTCCATTACATGAGTGAGTCAACGTATCTTAATGATTATATAGTTATTGGGAGATGATCTTTGGGAGATCTCTAGAGTCTAACATAGTGTTCCAAAAGGGAACTAGATGACTTGTTATGACATGTCCTATAGTATTTTCCATGACCAAATTAGAATTATGAATGAGGATCACGAAATATGAATGACATTTCATGGTGCATTCACATTCCTTGGATGGTTCACGTGAAGCACATGAGGGTTAGAGAAAACATTTTTCACTTAAGAATCCACATTAATCTTTTTTCTAGCCCCTGTATCATAAATTACTATATTTATTTAGTACCAGTCTATTTTGAGCCTCACATGATCTAAAAGTTATGTAGTGTGTTTTTTGGGAGAACATTATGTATGACATTTGTGTGGTATTTGAATGATCACGTGAAGTGTGTTGTGCATGGTCCATGATAAAAATAGCAGTTCACTAGTATATTACCTAATGAAATACCTGTCGATTGAGAGATCATCTGCTCCATGAAATCTGCTCGGATTCTTGTGTGTGCTAATACTTCTGGATGTGATAATGTCAACCTTTTTCTCCAAGGCTAGGGTGGGGGATTTATTTGTATCTCCACCTGGATTGTTCTCTAGTTTGCACAACATATCTAGAATGGTTCTAGGATGGTGTTGGTGAAGTGGTCTAGTGTCACACATTATCTCAAGACTTTCAAATGGATCGCTTGAAGGGAATTTCCTAATTTTTCACGAATATGAGTCCCTCCAATAAATTCCTCCATTATTGAATTATTTATAATTAATTGGGACTTGATGATTCATGAAAATATCTTTATAGACATTTATATTAAAATTTTGACACATCCAAGAGATTTTTTATGATCGATGATCCTATTAAAAGGCCTTCATGTGATGATCAATTCCATTCCTAGGAATTTTCGTGAGGCAAGGGTGTTTTTTCATGGGGTGGGGGGATCAACGATATCTTAGAGGTTTGTCTACAAGTCTTGCAGGACTGTGCTATAGAATTATGTAGTGCATCACTAAATTTTTATAACAGATATAGTTCCCACCTCCTCACTTTTGTACATTTTGTTTTATTTGACAATGGTCCGAGATTATGAAAATATTCATAAGTGTAATTGAAGACATTTTCAATTTTTTTATGCTTCTCATGACCAAAAGTAGTCATATGGGGGAGTTTGATCATTTCAATGAGAAATCAAAAAAAAATCATAGGGAGCCAATGGGGGAGTTAGAGGTCACATAGAAATACTCGAGGCCATCTTTGTGATGGGGATGACATGGCGTTGGTGTCTTGCGGAATCATGAGAATCGACAAGGGCATGTCGCATGACATTCCTAAAAGATGCTTCTGCCTCCTCCCGTTTATTAACTTTTTTTAATTCCACAAAGTCTTGGTGGTCTTGCATCAATTTTCAGATGTCATAAATGATATATACCCTCCCCATCGGTGATGCATCGCATGACCATGGAATCCATAAGAATCCTCAACCATTTGGACATTTTTCATCCTCTTTTTCAAAGGATTTTCAGGTTGGAATGTCTATAGATAGTTTTCAACATATTGTGTGGCCTAGGGGTGCTTATCGGGATGCCTTCATCAAACCGCGGGTTGTCTAGAGTTCCGTTGTAAGATCATGATGACATTTTTAAATGGTTTATATTGGATTTGTAATAGGTTATGTTATGTGTATAGAGTCTTTACATGAACATTGAATGCTAACATGATTTTTAGGTCTCATCCATCTTCTTATTCCATTTCATTTTTAGGTAATATAATTCCCATATTTATGTATTTCTTCTTTTTTTGGATTTTTTATTCTCAGTTGGAATGAATCAACGCCCTTATATACATATCTGAAAATAAACCCATCTGTATCTAGGAATAAAATTAATATCATATACTTGGAATTACATATAAGATAACAAAAATTCATTTAAAAATTCAATAATTGTGTTAATATTATATGGCAGTCTTCATTGGTTATAGAATCCATTGTCTCCCTATTAGTTGCATGTAGATACCCCATTCCTCTCATAACCATATAAAATATAACTTCTTCATAGATTTGGATACAAATGTGAGCACCACTAGAATTATCTAAAAATAAAAATATAGATATATAAATATTATATTTGATAATTAACACACCTAATGATTCCCCTTGTTTCATTTTTTGGGTGTAAATCCTTTTCTAGTGGCCCTTCTTAGATCATATGAAACCTACTCCACTTGTTCCTTTATTAAAATATGGATCATCATCTACCTGAAAGCATATTGATTTTTATATTTATACATGGAATTATTATTCAACCCCCTTTTCCCTCCTCTTCTTATTCACCCTAAGATGATTGTGTGATTTCATGCCGCATGTATTTATCAAATTGAGGGATAAGGGTAATAGTTTTTCATATTTTCATCTTACTATTTATCACATTAAAATCTATAATAAAACTACTAATGTTTTTAGGTAGCATAGATAGAATGAGATCTATTCATAGCTTATCAGGGATCTTGAACCCAATTAAACACATGCAATAAATGTATCCAATCATCTTGATGTCATGTGGCCCATCTAGCACCGAGTCAACTATATTTCAACTTAATAGAGCATTGGAGATCACATAACTCTTTGATCTTGATTTTCCATGATTGAGATCTAAAATCTGAAAAAATATTATATATGTCTCCATATGCTCATATTTTTTTGAATATCACTAGAAAAGATATAAAACATACTATATTTGACAACCATTATTTCATCTATATTTTTTCAATAGATACATACTTATTCATCAATATTCTATATGTTTCAGGACATGGGATGTTGGGATTCCATCATGTAAAATATCCACCCATGGCATAGTATATCCAATATATTCCAATACTATTACAATAAATTAACTATAATGAGTAGATAATCCTATCTTTTATAGATTTTAATGATGATTTATATATCGATTCATTTTCTATTTCTAAAAATTAAGAGTATATTATTAGTACATTCTTGACTAGAAAACATAATAACTATTTGAATTTTATTTTATTATATTCCATTAGTATCATGCTATTTTTTAGATACCAAATATCTGTCTCCATAAGTTTCATAATATCATAATTTTTAAATATTATAGTGGAAAAGATCCATATTTTCTTTCTCATACCACAGGATTGGGCGTAATATATTATTTTAAGGGTTTTAGGTAGGTTTAATGTAAACTATATTAACTCACAGTACTTTGAACTATTGATTGAACACCACAATCTTGAAATCTCGGTTAAATATAACCTCAACCCTTGAATCTTATTTATACCCTGTTATGCCCAGGAATCAGCCCTTAATGTGAACAATGTTATGTCAACCCTAAACTTTAGGCAAAAATTTCAGTTATAATTTATGGCACTCCATATTAGGTTGGTCATGCACTTTGAACAATGGGGCCATTTCTAACAAATGAATAGGTATGATAAGGTGATATAATATTTTAGTTGACTTATTTTAATTTTTTTCATAAAATAACAGATTATATTATCACATAACTTATTAATATTATGTGGATTTTATGTAAGGGATTAATCATGAATGAAAAAAATTATTCCCAATTTAGTCTTATTTTATCAAATATTTAATTATTATTTTTTATTTATTTTTTTATTTCATATAATCTAGAAACATAAATAAATAACCATGAAACTAATAGAAATATATTGTGGTACCTGATCATGATATTTACAAATTGTTATTTTATATTGAGTAAGAAAAACTAACCAATAACTCTTTTGGTAACTCACCTTGAATTGTAGTGTTGTTCATGTTGCATCATTTCACCTTTCCTCCAATGCATCACCATGATTGATTCTCCTCAACATGGGGACTTATAAAGAGTCCTCTTACCTAGGAGATCCATCCATAAAAAATATTTTACTCACATGATCATGAAGAAATCCAATGTATTAGATAAAGTGGGTTTATATTGATGAAATTTTGGGAATATCATACCTTAAATAAGGGGGAAGGGATGAAACATAGTATATAAATTCCAAATAAATAAATTAAAATAATCTATTCACAATGAAGAGATGTTATTATACAATGATCATCCACACATCATCTGACAACATACATATTCCACCTTAGTTATAAATTACTTTGATTCTTTCTTTAATTAAGATAACACACCCTAAATTAACCGCATTAATTTAATTTATCATAATTTTGTCCAAGTATCCTTAAATCACCATCATCTATAATTTTAAGGAAAATTAATGAAATTTTATATAAGGAAATTATTCAACTTTATATTGAGAAAACTATGTGTTATTAAAAAAAATTACAAAAAAATTAATATAATATATAACAATCAATCATAATCCATGGAATGTACATTCATAAAATGAATCATAGAATACATGTGAAAAGGATGGAATAAATATTTATTATTTTTCAAGGGATAATCTGTCACTCTGTCTGTATCAAAATACGTAGTGAGTAATATTGTTCATTGTGTGTACTATCTTCCGCATGTGTCAATAGAAAATGTATTAATACTATGTTTGTTTCCTACCAATTATGAGTTAGAATTTAATGGTGTGTACTAGGATACAACATGAATTTTCCTAGGAGTTTAATATCCCATTAGTTGAGGTGTCTTATATCTGATACATGGTGCACTAATACACCATGTGTTATTCACCATGAGAAATAAGGTTCTCAACATCATATATAGTGGATACATTATGTCTTTTTCATCAAGTCATGTGATCATTTTCCTAGATTTACCTTTCAATAATTTTATTCATGTTTATCTAACAATATCTTCAAATACAAGAATGAAAATTATTATACCAAACATGTAGGAATGAAATATAATCTATGTAATATAATTTTTTAATGTAGAAAATTTCCATCCTCTATATGGTTTCCTTCAGATGTTTGTATTTTTTTAATCTCAACCATTTAAAAGTAATAATATAAATAATGATGAATGTAAGAGATGATAATTTTTTATATTAAAATGAATCATTATATATGTAAAATAAATCAATAACGAATGAAAATGGTCGATGAATAATAAATAATTATAAAAATAATCAAATGACCCTCTCTTACACCACTTGTAGTTGTTGGGTGTAACTAAAGCTCATTTTTTCACAACAAATACTTTTATTTTATTCATAATTTACATATAATCATCACTAAACATGAAAAATAACATTTTTACCAAAAAAACACTGATTACATGACTAAAAATATCTAAAAATATAAGAGGAGGATATCTACATTTAATTTATAATTAATTTTTTTTGTCAATTTAAATTTTTATTATCATGTAATTCTCTCTTTGTTGATGTTACACTTGAGCATATCAAATTTTAATATTATTTCTTTGTAGGATCCAAGTGTAGAATCCCTTTAGTGGTGATCCAAATATTCTAAAAACAATTCTAAACGTCGTCTTAGTGTCATTAGAATAAACAGTGGAAGATCTTTATCACTTTCATTATTCATTTTTGATCGTAGTTAAATTCATCCTTATGAGTAAGAACTCTTGATTTTCCTTCTTTTTCATAAGAGATGAGTGGAAAATAGAACTATAGATCTCTTTATCAATATTCGACAATGAAATTTTCTCTCCTTATAAATTGTGTAAAAATAAATTTTCTGCAATGTGGTTTAATTAGATATTTTTTATGGTAGGTTTAGTATTGTAAAATCAAATAGAAGACCCGTTTTAACATAGTAATTCATTGTTCACACCATGTCCAAAAAAATTATTATTTTGATTAACATTAATCAATTAAAATTTTTAATTATATAGGAATATAAATAAATATAATTTCATTCATTTCAAGTAAAATAATAAATCTCAGTCAACCTTCCCATCATGAGATTTACTAATCCATTAATATTGAATATTTATTTTAAAAAAAAATCCCTACAAAATTTATATATAATTATAATAAATATTAGATTCACCAAACAAGAAAAAACTTATTTATTATTATAATTTAACTCAGTTGTTATTTTCAATTAAAATTAAATATGTTATGGAGAATAAGAAAATCTAATTAAATATATTTTAAACTCAATCATATTAAATTAAATTCAAGAATTTAAATGAGATTGAACATACAATCAGTGTTTGACCCTCTAGACTAATTTCTCAATGGATGTTGGAAGAAATGCCAAGATTCTAATGTTAGAATAGAAAAAAAATTCCAAGGAACCCATAAATAAAAAATTCAATGTTATAAGGTCATATAACATCCTAAATATTATTTTCATGTAAAATATTCCTTTTTTACACAATATATCAAGTGAAAGAGGTTTTATTCTAATTATATCTACTTATATGATTTATTCCCCCTTCATTGACATTATAAAGAGAAAAACACCAATGAAACACCATGACCAAGGATTCATAGTGGTAGTTCCACTCACATTAAAGTTCAATTGATTTTAACATCCATTATGGGATATTTGTGATAAATCAATTATCGGATTATACATAAATAACATAACATTTATGACATTCCCAATGTATCATTCTTAATATTGGACACATTTCATCAGGTTTTTCATTATTACATAATATAATTAAATTTATTATATCCATTAATTATAATCTTAATGTAAAAGGTTCAATACATATGTCTATAGATGGAAATATAAATGGCATAAGAAAATATGGACTTCTTATTAATAGGAATATTATCATAACCTCAGGTATAGGAGACTAAAAAGTTGGAACCACATGATATGGAGTCTCAATGCATTATGATACTTTTACCCTACATAGCCTATATCATCTATGTCCCATCATATAATATCATCCTTCTTTTTAACTATATTTAGGAATTATATCATGGAACCTCTATGTTATCATCATAGTAGGGAACTGTTATGACCTTTTAAGTTAACATAAATTATTTAAAAATTATCACCTAAAACATAAATTCATTGGAACATTAATGATTTGATAAGTAATATTTACTAATAAAAAATGTAATAATGTTCTATGAAATTAATTTCTAGTGAACAAAATACAATATCATTCTCTCCGTAATCACTTGGTTCCCCTTGATCAGATGTTATTATGATAGATAATGTGTATCATTATCATAGTATGATCCCATATTATTCACCCATTCATCACTCATTTCCATGTTCTTTGATTTCCTATATTTGATTAATATTTCACTATCTCATGGTGAAATTTTCTATAAAAAATTGGTATTTTGATCGGTTATCTAGAGGGTGTCTTTGGTGGATTATTTCAATTTGACGAACATTTTTTAAATGAGTATAATTACACTTTTATTTCTCATTAATATATTTTTTTTCAAAACTGGGTATGATTTGATATTGTGATAATCATTTTATGTAGCAATTTTTTTAATGTGAATATTGCATTTCCTAAAAAATTGTTTTTAGGATATTGAATAGAATTTCATTGAAATTATGTTGTGTGATCGATTTTTGTTAATGTTTTTCTTTGAACAAAATTATATTTGAATTTTTTTAGTATCTTTTTTTGTTATTATTTATAGAATTTGTTTGATAATGTATTGTAGACCTCCTATATATTGATGTACCCAGTTCTAGTGAGTTGATATTGGTGGTGAGTGTTGTTCAATTATACTAATTCTAAAAAAAGTAAATATTTTTTCATAATTTATTATTATGGGTAATACCCATTAAATTACATAATAAATTCATTGAAAGGTACAAATTTTAATAATATAGAAGATCTATTAAGGTTTAGTGTCCTGGAAATTTGAAAATAATAAATGAATATATAAGAAAAATATAAAATCCTCAAATTCACCTGAAATATTACTTCTTATGTCCTTCATATGTTACTTTTACTACATAAGATATCCCAGGGACATAGATCAATGAAAAGTGATAGCATAAATCCATGTAGGGGTAGAAAAAATGTGAATTCATAGAATATGGCCAAAAGAAATATCAATAAGGAATGATCATATGAACATAAAAAATCTCATAATATAGATAACATGAATCGTAAAATTGATATGTGTATACAATATACACATGACAAATTCATAATCATATCACCATGGATCATCACTAAGGTTGTGTAAAAAAATTACTATGGATTATGGCCAATGTATTTTACCCAATGCATTGGATCACTATTATTGAACACCATTAAAATTTCCAAATCTTTTAAAAATTGTAGTACAAAAAATTACCAGGTCATGATGACAACGTATATGAACATTTCGTCTCTAGATAATACTTATTTACCCAATTCATTTGTCACATTGGAGTAAATTTCATTAGTTAACTCTTTTAATTTACCCAATTCATTGGAACAATAATACAGTTCACCATTCTTATGTCATTATTTTAAAATTACACATAATTGAAATATAAATAAATCCATCAATAATTATATCATTATCCCATGGAAAATAGGTTTTCATCCAATAAATTTAAGAATCATTATAAAAACCATTCGATCAAGGTAATGAATTATAAGGTATTTAACCTTTATAGAATAAATTATATCTATTTCACAAAATTATTTTCTCTAGTTAATCATTATATGGGTGTCTAGATAAATAAGATTTAATTTGAATAAAATTGAATTTGTATTCAAATTGAATAAAATTATTACATTTAGCTAATGATAAGGAAAACCATTGGAAAGGAATGATCATTCTATAGGGATGAAATATTTTCACCATTCCACATTTACCAATGAATATGGACATAAAGAATATAATTAAAATCCAAGAGGATTATATTGATTGAAATAGAATTTTTATTTTGGTAACACATTGGGTAGGAAATTACCCATATCAATGGATTAGTGTTGGAGAATATACAAAACTTTTCTTTAGAAAATATAGGATTTTCATAATGAAAAAGGGTAATTATCCAATTAAAGTAATGATAACAAAATGTGGTGAAGGAAAACCTAATGGAATAAGGATATCAATTAAATATAAATATTCATTGGTATATTACAATCCTTCATTATGTCTCATAATGTTCTTGTGAATTATCCAGATAAAATTCCCTTGGAGTGTCAACCTAGAAATTCATCACGGGCTCATTCACAATACATGTAACACCCTGATATTTCATAGTACATTATCTATTCAAAGAAATTCAATAACTTGCATTACACACAACCCCAAGTTTGAGCACACCACGACATACCAAACTAGCCATTCCAAAAGTGGTTATGAATATTATTAACTGAATTTTGAAATTTATATACTCCATATAATTTTATAATCCATATAATTTGTTTCTTAGACATAATATAGGAAAAAATTCATTTTTTCGGATAAAAGAAGTATATTTCAAAAAATGCAATTTTAACACATTTTAATGGAGACCTTTTTTAAAGCCAATATTTGATAATTTTTTATATTCAGTTAATGAAATTAAATTATTCATTAGATGTGGGACATAAAAATTTAGTTTGGATAAATTTTTTTTACTTTTCTGATAACTTTCATATTTTAATTAATAGTAAAAAATACTAAATATTAATTGAAAACAATTTTTTTAATCAAAATAATTTATAGTGTTAAATTATAAATTTGAGTTTTTATAAAGTATAATTATATTATATTTTTATCATTTAATATAATTTTGGTCATTTTATTTAATTTTCCATTCAAACTACATATAAACAAGTGTCAATGTTTTGATAGTTATTATTTCTTAAAAACACCTTTTTTTGTTTTAACAACGGGAATTAATTTTAATATAATTTATGCCACTTTTGTGTTTCGAATTGTGAAAAATGGATTCCATATTTGGAATTAATATGTTCATATTGTGTAAATAGGTAACTTTTATTTTTATAATTTATGAATATTTACTTCACTAAATATTTTATTTACCACAGATAAAGGGTAAATCTAGTAAATAAGGGTAAAAAAATATTATTATAATAATATTAAATTACCCTAACATGTGTCCTATTCCTATTGGTTGATACATTTCCTTACATGGGTATCCTTGGGTCACTTTCTGGACAACATGGAGCCACATAAGAGTGATAATGATACTTTATATTAATTTATTTAAAGTAATGACAAAAAAGACATAAATATATATCTTTTAGTAACACAATTTTTACAAGGGATTATATAAGTTATAATTTCAACTATAAATATTCATTTTAATGATAAAACAATTTCCCACATTATTATAATTGTTTTATAATTTTTAGACATCATATAAATAATATTATTTATGATACAATAATGATGCATTATTTAGCTCATTAATGAATGATTTAAATAACTGAGATTATAAAATTTAAAAAAATATCCAAAACCTATCAAATTCTTATTGGATGATGTAATTTATAACATTAGTCATCTTATATTATACTTTAATAAGTTTTGACCTTTAGAAACCAAAAATCAATATATAAGAACATAATATTTTCAAACATTCCAGAAGACCCCCCCCCCCACCTTATAAAAAGCCCTCACATCTAACCCATTTATCACACCTCTAAAGCCCCTTGGATCATCCAACCACTACCAAATTAAGGTCCATATATCCCTCTATTACTTTATAAGCTTTACCTTAGGAACAAGGTACTTCAAGGAATCCTTTTGGTTCATACCAAAAGGTGATACCATATTTAAAGGTAACATCTCCTCTAAAGTTCTCTTCTTTTATTTTACTTCTCTATCCCCCTAAACTCTCATTATTACTTTATTTTATAACACAACCAATATCCTCAATATAGTAGGCTTTTTATGAGAATTATTTGATCTACACTTACACACACCTCTATCTAATGGGTATAGAACATAATGTTTCTACAGACGGTGAACTAATGCCTCATGAAATGATGATTGTTCAATCTTTGACTACCACCTCTTATGGTGGCCATTATGATGGAACTATAATTATATATAATATTTTTGATATTTATTTATCTATAATATTCTGAAATTCTCTTTTATAGAATACCTTTACTCTTTTAATGTTGTCTATTTATGATAATATCATTTGAGGAAGTGCATACTACCGCCCCCTCAAAGTGATATGACTCGTTCATACCATAAATGGAACATATAAAGGAAGGTTTTAATGAACATACATAACATATATAAAAAATTATATTATACTGGAATAATAATATACTTATGTATCATTTTGAATTCTTCCCTTTTAAAATAAAACAATGAAATTGAAGTACTGTTTGTGCATACGTACAGATTACCGTCTCCACGAACACTATGAGATTCATTCTTCGTCATAACCATTCAAGAATAATTTTATTTTTATTATTAAAAATAATATTTAAGTAAATTATATCATTTTGGATATGAATCAAATATATCCTATCCATAACTAACATGACTTATGTAACAAAACATATAAAAGAAAATGAATCTGTTAACACCTGAAACAATAATACTACTAAAATATTATAAATAATAAAATATTAGAAAATCATATATGATATCATATTTATGTATGTGGTTCTTTTATAATTGAAAAAAATGATTTAACTATTATACATGAGGTTAACCTACCCTCGACCAAGGAAAAGTACAAGGTGAGGGTTAATTACTCAATCTAATTATTATTCAAGATTTTTTATGTTTATGTATTTACTGGGACATATTTATTATCCATGTCCATGTTAGATTAGCAAGATTTCAAAAGGATTATTTTTAATGGACTCTTCAACTAAAATATCATTTTTACAGTTTGAATATTCCTTCTATTAATTCATTCTAAATAATGTCCATGTTTACTAAATGGTTTTTAAAGGATTTATTTATATAGACATGAATGTTATAAAATGTTAATTATTTAAAAAAATTCAAAGTGGTATGGGACACTTTGATTCAATAATGTATTTTAAATTTGTTCCTTCATAAATTGTGTGACTTGTAAATGTTTTCATGAAAAAGGGATATTTCTCTCAAATAGTTTTATTAATCTTTTTCAACTATGTCAACATCCTTTTAGATTTTATTCTTGATTGAGGTTGATTTATTAAAAATACAATATTCAATATTGTATTGAATGAGTTATGATATGATTGACTATGAATGTACTATTTTTATACCATTAATTATTTATAGTTAATGTATTGACATTTAATATTCTAGTTTTAATACGAATGTTTATGTTATAATTGAACATTTTCATTTGAGGAATGCATTGGACATAGTAAGGTATGAGTGGAGCCCGTTATAGCTCCTTGATGAATATTTAGGTCTCAGGAGGCAAACTAGTGTCTTGGCACAAGGCCTTGAAAAAATCTTATTTGTAGTCATGGCATGAGGCCTTTACTCTATGATTATGATGTCCGGCATTATGCATTATATCATTATGAAATTAGGTATTGATATTAGATGTGATTATTCAACTAGTAGATTATCCATGTGAATAATAAATGGCATTATTTGATTTATCGTTGACATATTATGATTAATTTTATGTTTAAAAGGCTTTGGTTTTAGTTTTATAGATTTCCTTAAATGTTTATTCTTATTTATGAATGTTTCTATATATTGTTATCCTTACTGGGAATCTGATCTCAAACCTTTCTATGTTTTATTTTTTTTTAGATGAGAAGAAGTATACAATGACTAACCAACAGGGATATGCTAAGAGATATGAATGTGGTCAATGGAGACAATGTTCTTGTTTTTTACATTTTATAATGTAATGTAATGTTTAGGTATGCAGTCTATTTTAGAAGACTACAAAACTAATCGGTCTTTCGGGACTTGATCCCTTGGGATCATGCTAATGTATTAAAATAATGCACCGACTCTGGGTAACTATGGTCAGGGTGTTACAGTTTGTATTAGAGGAATTTAAGCAATAACCGTGGAAACTAGATTTAGAAAAAATCTGTTTATAAAAAATTACCCTAAGATATACTTTGAGGACTAGTATATAAGAACATCCAAGAATTTTGGTAATGTAGAGATTTTGGGAATTTTTTAAGAAACACATCCCTTTCTGGATCAACCAGGTAGAGCCAGATCGAGAATAGATGTTCCTGGGAATGATAATTCTAACAAAAAGATTGGGGCTTGTTATGAGGTATCCTGATACACGACAAGGGGTCTTGTTTCACTCTTTGTTACAACACTCTTGGGGGATATTCTTAGGATAATTAACATTTTCATTACAAGCCATTATGAAGGATTTTGGTGTAAATACTTCTTCAAAGAAAACATTTTTTTATGATTATAGATTACATGCATAATATTTTCAATTTATGTTGGGTATTTTATATGTTTTTAATTATGAATTTTGAATCATAAAACTAACCTAGTGTATTCCATTGTTTAGAAATGGTTCCTAGTAGATGGAATGAGAAATACAACAATACGCTTGACCCAAAGAGTAAGAAGGATCATATATTTCATAGTATTAAGTCAACATTTTGAAAGGAAATAGTATCCCATGTATTATCATCATATGAATAAATAGTATCATGTCTTAATAAGATATGTAAATAATTCTCTGAGTCCTATGGCATTGAAGGGAATCCAGAGAAGTAAAGGTTGTTAGAGAGAAAGATAGATAAATGGAATACGGGAAAGAAGGATTTTCTCATATTTTATAACTATGGAAAGAATAACCTTGGTAAATGCATGAAGGGAATGTGAGTTTGTTATAAATATGGAGAAAAGGACACAAAATATGTGATTTCAAGGGAATGAAAAAGGTTTAAAATGTACAATGCTTCATCTACATGGTGTTGGGACACTACGCGAATCAATGTCCCATTCAGCAGAGTTCACCATAAATAATGGTGTTGGATAATAATAATGTTATGATATTACCACATATAAATAGTATTGACTAGTTTTTATATGTTGATATTAAAAATTTATGTCATCTGAGTGTTTTATAACCGATTTAATTGTTATAATAATTATGGAGTATATAAGGATTGTAAAGCAGTACTATTTTATTAAGGATTTGAGATCGTGTGGTACCAAGAAAAGTGACTCAATAAAAATTTAAACTTTATGGAAAATATATGGTTAATGTAAATATAACTTTAATATGTTCTTAATACTATGGTATTGATTTTGGAATAAGAGATAATGGATTTGGATAAATTATATTGGATATTATTGACTACATTGGAACTAATTAATGGTTTTTTTATTCCATAATTATTTGTTATTACAACATTTTTGTATTTTAGGAGTATATCAAGTATTCTATGATTTAAATAAGGAATAATGAAGTACATACCCATTCAAATATGGTTTTCTAAAAATTCATTTTTTTACCACATTTTATGAGAATACACAATGAAGGTATTCACATATATATTTTGTGACCTTAATTATAAATTTTGGACTGTGAGTTTGGACAGAAGTATTGTGGATAATTCTAAAGGTTGGAATATATTATTTTTGATATTGGATACTACTGTTAAGGTTAAATAATTTCTTGAGATTATTTTTGGATTTTTATAAAAAGGACAACCTAGAGGTCGGGCGATAACCCGTCGCATCCGGCAAGGCTGTTAGACAAGAACCAACAACTGAAGGGAGGAAACGGTAATCACCTACCACTTGCTTAAATGATTTATTAGATTAAATAATTTAGATTTTTTAAATTAGTCTTAAAAATGAAATATTAATTCATTATTTTTGGAACCCTATACGATTATGATAAATAGAATATTTTTGAAATCTATTATCTTTTGGTGTGAACCCTGAATTTGTGGTATGAATTAGTTAAAAGATGAAATTCTTCATGTCATGTATATTTTATTTCCTCTTATTATATGAAAAAATTAATTCATAAACTTTAGGGAAGGTATCTTAAAACTAAAAATGTGTTATCTTAATACCTTATGTATTGTTGAACTAATGATATTTTAAATCATTATAGATTGATGGCCTTGAGTCCCTTAATTTTACACTTATTGGTGATTGATGACCTCAATCACTCCATAAAAATATTTACATTTTTTCACCAATTATGTGACTTTAATCTCCACCAATGTTCTCCAAATCGAGATCATAATTTGGTGGTGAATTCTTCATTTTTCTTTCACTCTTATTAAAACTAAATATCATTAACCTAGTTTCTGATGTGGATTTTCCATGAAGATATTTTTCTATTTTTATCATTTTATATTCAAAAACCAATTCTAATTGTGAGGACTCAATTTATTGAATGAGGCGAGAATGCAACCCCAAAATATTTCATAGTATGTTATCTCTTCAAAAAAATCAATAACTTGTGTTACACGCAACACCGAGTCTGACCCCACCACGACTTACCAAACTAGCTGTTAAAAAGGTAATTATGAATAATATTAACTGAATTTTGAATTTTATTTACTCCATATAATTTTAGAATCAATATTATGTGTTTATTAGACATAATATAAGAACAACTTCATTTTTTCAGATAAAAGAAGTATTTTTTTAAAAATGTAATTTTACCACCTTTTAATGGTTCACCTTTTTTAAAACCAATATTTGACACTTTAATATAAATAATTTAATGAAATTAAATTATTATTTGGAAGTGGTAAATAATTATTATTTTTGGATAAATTTTTTGTACTTTTCTGATAAATTTCATATTTTATATGAATAGAGAAAAATACTTAATTTTAATTGAAAACAATTTTTTTAATAGAAATAATTTATAGTGATAAATTATAAATTTGAGTGGTTTGAAGTATAATTATATTATATTTTTATTATTTAATATAATTTAGGTCATTGGGTGAAATTTCACATTTAAACTGGACATAAAAAAGTCTCAATCTTTTGATAGTTATTATTTTTTTAAAACACATTTTGTTTTGACAATGGGAATTAATTTTAAATTAATTTCTGCCACTTATATGTTTTGAATTTGGAAAAATGGATTCCTTATTTAGAATCAGGAGGTCAAAATTTTGTATATAATTATATTTTATTTTTATACATTATGAATATTTACTTCAGTAAATATTTTATTTACCATGGTTAAAGGGTAAATCCAATAAATAAGGCTAAAAAATATTATTTTAATAATATTAAATTACCCAAACATGTGTCCTATTTCTATTTGTTGATACATATCCCACAATGGGAATCCATAGGTCGATTTTGGGACCACATGGAGCCACATTAGAATGATAATGACACATTATATTAACTAATTTAAAGTATAGACAAAAATGACATATACAAATATATTTTAGAAAAACAATTATTACAAGTGGTTATATAAGTTATATTTTTGATTATAAATATTAAATTTAAATCTAAAATTATTTTCTAAATCATTGTATTTTCTTAAATTTTAGACATCAAATAAATATAATTATTTATGACACAATAATGATGCATTGTTTACCTCATAATGAATGATTTAAATAAATGAGATTATACAAATTAAAAAAAGATCCAAACCCTATCCAATTCAAATTAGATGAATTTATTTCAAACATGATTCATCGTATATTCTACATTAATGATTTTTAGACCTTTAAAAACCAAAAATAATTATATAATAAAATAATATTATCAAACATTCATAAATAGCCTCTCCTCCCCCCTTATAAAAAGCCATCAACTCTAACCCATTTCTCACACATCTAAATCCCCATGGATCATCAAAACTCTTACCAATTAAGATCACTACATCCATTTATTCCACTTAGAAGCCTTACCTTAGGCATAATGAACTTCAAGGAAGCCTTTTGGTTAAAACTAAGAGGAATTACTTGATTTAAAGGTAACATCTCCTCTTAAGTTCTTTTAATTTATTTTACTTCTCCAACCACTTAAACACTATTTATTCCATTATTTTATTACTACATCATTATCTTAAATATACTAGGTTTTTTTAGGAGATTTATTTGAACAACACTTATACACACCTTAATCTAATTGGTATTGAACATAATGTTTCTGTGGACGTTGAACTACAGCCTCACGAAATGATGATTGTTCAATATTATACTACCACCTCTTATGGTCGCCATTATGATAGAACTCTAATTATATATGATATTTATTCTATCTATAATATTCATTAATTCTCTTTTTTAGCATACCTTTATTCTTTTCATGTTGTATATAAATGATAATTTCATTTGAGGAAGTGCGGACTACCGCCCCCTAAAAGTTATATGACTCGTTCATACCATACATGGAATGTAAAAAGGATAGTGCTAATGAAAATATTTAATAAATATAAAAGATTATATTATATTCAAATAATAATATACCTATGTATCATTTTGTAATATTTATTTCTAATATAAATGGAATGAAATGGAAGTAGTGTCCGTGCGTACGTACGGATTACAGTCTCCACGAACTTGATGAGATTCATTCCCAATCTTAAACATTAAAGAATTATTTTAATTTTATTCTTAAAAATAATATTTATGAAAATTATATCATTCTAGATATGAATCAAAAACATCCTATCCATAACAAACAAGACTTACATAACAAAACAAATAAAGGAAAATGAATCAGTTAACACCTGAAATAATGATACTACTAAAATATTATTAACGAAGCAATATTGAAAGATGATATATGATATCATATATATATGTATATTGTTCTTGTATAATTTCATAATAATGATTTAACTATTATACTGGTGGTTAACATACTCTCGGCCAATGAAAAGAACAAGGTAAGGGTTAATTCCTCAATCTCATTATTATTCGAGATTGTTTATGTATAAGTATTTACTGGGACATATTTATTATCCATGTCCATGTTATATTAAGGATTTTTAAAAAGGACTCTCTTTAAGTGAATCTTTAACTAAAATACCATTTTAACCATTTAAATATTTATTCTTCTAAATCATTCAAATTCTTTCCCATGTTTTGAAAATGGGTTTTAAAGTATTTATTTATATAGACATGAATGTTTTAAAATGTTAATTCTTTCAATAGTTTCAAAGTGGTATGGGACACTTTGATTAAAAAATTAATATTAAATGTCTTCCTTTATAAATTGTGAGACTTTTAAATGTTTCTATAAAAAATGGATATTTTTCTCAAAGTGTTTTACTAATCATTTTCAACTATGTCAACATCCATTTAGATATTATTCTTGATTGAAGTTGATTTATTATAAATACAATATTCAATATTGTATTGAGTGAGTTATGATATGATTGACTGTAAATGTGATATTTTTATACCATTTATGATTTGTGGTTGATGTATTGACATTACGTATTCTAGTTTTCATAAGAATGTTTATGTTATGTTTCAACATTTTCATATGAGGAACTCATTGGACATAGAACGTGACATGTGGATCCTGTTGTAGCTCATCGATGCATCGATAGGTCTCATGAGACCAACTAGTGTCTTTTCACAAGCCCTTGACAAATTATTATTTTTTTTCAGGGCTTGAGGCCTTGACAATGTGGTTATGATGTCTGGGATTATGCATTCCATCATTATGAAATTAGCTATTGTTATTATATATGATTGTTAGACTAGTAGAATATCCATGTGAACAAGTAAATGGAATTATTTGATTTATCTTTTCCATATTGTGCTGAAGTTTATGTTTAGAAGGATTTTGTTTTAGTTTTATACATTGCCTTAAATGTTTATTCTTATTTATGAATGTTTTTGCTATATTGTTATTCTTATTGAGCATCTGAGATCACCCCTTTCTAGGTTTTATTTTTTCTAGGATGTGAGAAGTACATTATGACTGACCTGTAGGTATAATCTAAGGGATATGTGTAACTCCCCAAAATTTTATAGTACGTTATTTCTTCAATGTAATGAAATAACTAGAACTACACGCAACCCTGAGTTCAAGCACACCACGACTTACCAAACTAGCTGTTCAAAATTGGTTATGAATAGTATTAACTGAATTTTTAACTTTATATAATCCCTATAATTTTAGAATCCATATTATGAGTTTCTTAGACATAATGTGAGAACAGAATCATTTTTTCCATATAAAAGAATTATTTTTCCAAAAATGCAATTTTACCACTTTTTAATGGAGAACCCTTTTTAAATCAAATATTTGAAACTTTTATATATTCAATTTTACAAAATAAAATTCTTCATTAGAATCGGGACATAAGAATTTAGTTTCTATAAATTTTTGTTGTTTTTATGGAAACATTCATATTTGGGTGAATAGTTAAAAAATGCTATATTTTAACTGAAAATAACGTTTTTAATGAAAATTATTTGTAGTGTTAAATTATACATTTTCATGTTTTTTAAGAATAAATAGATTATATTTTTACCATTTAATACAATTTTATTCATTGGAAATCATTTCACTTTGAAATTGAACATAAACAAGTATCAATATTTTGTTAGTTATTATTTCTTAAAAACACATTTTTTGGTTTTGACAATGGGAATTAATTTTTAATTAATAAGTAAAACTTCTATTTTTGAATTTGTAAAAAAAATACTTCATTTGTAAATTCATATTATCAAAATTATCTAAGGGTGAAATTATTGTATTTTTCTGAAAAGTTTCAATTTTTGATGAATAGTGAAAAACACTAAGTTTTTGGTTAAAACCAACCTTTTATTTAAATAAATATTTAATTTATTTCAATTTATTTTTGGTCAAAATAGATACATAATACCCATATATGTTCAATATAATTCAATGGAGTTATTTTATAAGTAGTTTAGATTTATAAAAATTTTATTAAACTTTTTACTGTCTCTTACCCACCTCCTAGAAGTATTTGCATATTTGCATAAAACATAATTTTACCGCTTCTTTGAGTTGAATTTCAAAAATATGAGAGACATAGTTAATATCAGTAAGTAAAATGTGGTTCAATAAGATGAAAATAATTTTTGGTGAATAGTAACTTTTTACTTTTATTTACCACGGTTAAAAGTAAATAGGGTAATTAAGGGTAAAAATGATATTATTATAACCCTAAAACATGTACTAATTCTATTGGATAAGTGTAATTCAACCAAAAAAACCTTGGGAATAAAATGTGATCCTTTAGGTCCACATGGATTAGATTGGTACATTTATTATTACTTACTTCAAAGAAGAGTTAAAAGTGTTAAACTCAATGTTTAATAACTAAACCATTTTTAATTTAGGGTTACACATAGGATAAATTAGACTATAAATATTAATAAGAAATTTAAAAATATTTCCAACAAAATGGTATTTTATTTAAAACATTTAGATATTAAATAATTTAATTTATTTATTACACAATGATGATGCAGTAATTATTTTATTAATGAAATATTAAAATAATTGATACTATAAAAACCCAAATAAATGTATGTTGAGACTTTTTATAAATTTCACTAATTTTATAGGTTAATATGACATATTAGGGTTGATTAAAGGATTTTTTTGAAAAGTAATAATGCTATTATAAATTTAGAAAAAACAAAATAACAAATAGTGTCAAAATTGACATAAAATAGTTTATAAAACAAATATTATATTATTAATTGGTATTCTATTCCTAAAAATCTATGTTTCGGTCGAAGGGATTAAATATTATTATATATTTAATTAATGAACCACTTGGAGTTCTCTGGGCAGTTTATATTAATTTTTTTAACCATATAATATAAAAATGCAAAGAGACGTGGTAAATGTCAAACTATTTAACTAAGAGTTAAATCTAAAAGATAAGGTTATAATAGTGACCCAAAACCGTCTAAAACCTATTGGTTGAGTGGTTTTAGGCCCATCCCCAGATTATACTTTAAATAGTTCATTTTGGAGCCATTAGAAACCGAAAATGAATTTATTATAAAATAATATTTTAAGTTTTTCCTAAGATGCCCCTCATAACTCTTATAAAAGGGAACTTACCCTTCTCTCATATTCACACCTCCAAAAACATTTGTCTCATCAAAAAACTTCCTAAACACACTCTCAACTATCCTACCTTCATCCTAGAGGCCTTCCTTTAGTCACAAGTCCATCTTATGGAGCCATTTTTATCAAATCAAAAGGAAAAACCTGAAGAAGAGGTAAATATTTCATCACCTCTTTCGAGTTCCTTTCATCTTCCACTTCCTATTTATTTGTTGTTTCCATTATAAAATAATGACTCCATTATATACAATATACTATGATGTTATTATAAATATGGTACAACCATATTCAATATTTTATCCATCCTATGAATGACATGTCACCATACATGCGTACGTACGGCTTAGCCTCTCCACGTTTTGGTGTAGTTATTTTTCTATACATTATTATTTGGATGAGTATAATAATGACGTATAATTGATGTATATAATAAATATAAAATGTTAATGATTCTGTATATATGATATAACATCTATTTAAATACGATTTTAAATCAAAAGAATGATATTATCGCTCGTGTATACGTACGGATTTCCGTCTCCACGACGCGATGAGATTCATTTCCATGTTCACCATTCAATGATTATTGTAAAATATATATTATTAATAAGTCTGTAATATATGAAATAATTATGCTAATAGAGATATATATGTGTCTGTGTGTGTGTGTGTCTGTCTGTATGTATGTATGTATGTATTTACAAATATCTTATTCACTTACTTCCGTTCAATATGATATGAAAACGAAAACAACGTTTATGAGTACGTACGGCCAACCATCTCCATAAATGGTTCCTTCCATTTCATATTTAAATCTATTATAAATATTTATTTTATAAATATATATGATATATAAATCTTTTTTATATTCAGGAATCATTTAAATCATTATCTAAATGATACGATCAGGAATAAAAAGTTAAAACACATACGATAAAGAAAGCGATTATTACCCAAAATGTTAATTTTACATGGAAATCATTATTAAATGTGTAGTATAAAGTAATAAATAAATCATTCATGATATAATAATTATGAATATGATTCTGGTATAATTTAATAACATACTATGGTCATTATACAAGAGGTTAAATGTACCCTCGACCAAAGTAAAGTTCAAGGTAAGGGTTAATTCTTCAATCTCATTATTATTTGAGATTGTTTATGTGTATATATTTACAGGGACATTTTTATCATCCATGTACATTTAAAAAAAATTAAAATTATTATTTTATGGATTTGTGAAAGGTACACTTTATCAAGATCATAATTTTAAAGGTATTAAATATTTATCTTTCTATATCGTTTAATTAACATCCATGTTTTCAAAATTATTTTAAGGATTTATTCATATGGACATGAATGTTTTGAGATGATAATTCTAGTAAAAAATTTCAAAGTGGTAATGGACACTTTGATTCAAAAACTATTATTTTAAATTACTTATTTTATAAATCTGTGACTTTTAAATGATTTTACAAAAATGATATTTCTCTTAAAAAGTTTACTCGTCATTTTCAACTATGTCAGCATACTTTACTAGATGTTATTTTTAATTGAGGTTGATTTATTATAATAATATCATCTATATTTTATTGAATAAGTTATGATATTTTTGACTTTAGATGTTCTATTTTTATACAATTCATGGTTTATAGTTAATGTATTGACATTTCGTATGCTAGTTTTAATACAAATGTTTATGTTAGGTTTCAAGTTTTTCATATGAGGAATTCAGTGGACATAGAAGTTATGGTTGGAGCCCTTTATAGCTACTCGTTGCATCGGTAGGTATCATGATACAAACTAGTGTATTGGCATAAGGCTTTGACAAAAATTTAATTTTAAGTCTTGGCACAAGTCCTTGACTATGTGGTAATGATGTCCAACGTTAGGCATTCCCTAATTATGAAATTAGTTATTACATGTGGTTATTCGACTAGTAGAATATCCATGTGCATGTTTATATGGTAATGTTTGATTTATTATTCCATATTATGTTGAATTTTATGTTTAAAATGATGTTTTTTTTATAACACATATTTCCTTAAAATTTTATAGCTTCCGCTAAATTATTTACCCTTATTGGGCATCTGGGCTCACCCATTTCTTATGTTTTATTTTCCCAGGATTCCAAGAAATGTATTATGATTGATATGCAGGGTTAAGCTAAAGGGAATAATGGCGTTATAAATTAACTATATATGTTGTGTTTTATGTTTGAAATTGTAATGTAATGTTAATGTATGTAATCTATTTTCCAAGACTGCTAAACTGATCGGTCTTTCAGGACTTGATTCCTTGTAATCATGCCAATGTATTATAATAATGCGCGAGCTCTGGGTAACTGGGATTGGGGCTTTCCAATATGAATGTGATAAACGGAGACAATTTTTTTTATTTATCATTTTATACAGTAACGTATTTTTCATGTATGTAATCTATTTTCCAAGACTGCTAAACTAGTCAGCCTTTTAGGACTTGATCCCATGTTATAATTCCAATGTATTAAAATAATGCACCGACTATGGTTAACTGGGGTTAGGGTGTTACAATACAATAGGATGATGGATGAGATATACCTAACCAAATATTTTTAGTGGTTTCATGCATATATGAAATTTATCTAAACTGCATCCACTTGTTGTATCTATAACGGGATTTCATTTCTATGAAACCAACCAACACTTTTCCTTTGAAATTTTAGGATGGTTTATTTATATTGGAATCCTTGAGAATTAAAATGTATTTTAAAGGTAGTATAATGGAAGGTAATGGTGATATCTTATTTTAAAATAGTAATTAAAATATAAAAATGATACATAATTACATTTTTTATTGAGATAATAAATAAAAAAATATAGATCCCCAAGGTAATGGGAAAGGAGGGGCAATGAGCACTTATTTTGGTAGAGTAATGACTTTGGAAAAAGATTTAATGGGTGGGAAGTGATGTATCAAATTAACAAGAAATCATATTCATTTTAATGGGTGTATTTTACATCACATGAAAATATAATAAATTGAGAATCAAAGGAATATAAAAAAATAATAAATTATATCAAAAGAAGATAAGGGAAAAGATATATTTCCATAGGAGGATGCATCTTAATGATAGAGAGGTAATTTGTAGAACCATGAAGCCAAATTCCAAGGACTCTTGGGTGTATATTAAGAGAAAATTGGATCTTAATATTTTTGGTGTGTAATGTGAGGACGGAAAAGGGGGTATTTATACTTTAGAAGATGTAGTTTTAAGTGTTAAAATAATTGTTAATTTGTTATATAATCCAACCACTTTTGTTAAATTTAACTTTAACAAATTTTATATATAATTAATTGTTGTTATAGGGTAAGTGGATTATAAAGGCCGTTATAAACCGAAACTTAACTTCCAACCCATCCAATTAATGCAAACAAATCAAAAATAATTTTTTTTCTTAAAATTTCAATGTTTTGGTCAAAAATTTGATGTATAAATTTATAATTTTATATATATATTCGTATATATATTTTTATACTTATTAAATTATATATTTATTACTTAATTGTTTCCATAAACATGTAGTCATTTTGAAAAAATGATGATGTCCTAAAATCATAATACTTTGTATAACAACAATTTGGCCATTTTCACTAAAACATTACACTTTTTAAGAATATTCCTTGTGATAACACCCTCAGATAATTTTGATGTGTTGTGCCACAAAATGGAGTTTCATTTATCAAAATAGTTCTCTTAATATGAGAATATAATATTTTTTATAAATATACTTATTTACTAAAATTTATAAATTTCGATGAACCAAAATTATTTTTACCATTGTAAAAAAATTATGAGGACATTGCTATAATATATTATAATTTAAAATGTTTTTATTTATTTATGAAAATTAAATTTTACATAAAACAACTATATTTTTTCTAAAATAATTTTTTTAATATTAAATTTTCTCCAAACATAATACAATTTTGATTATATCAATAAATAGTCCCTTTATTATTCATAGTTATAATTTTCCTGGATGTTTAAAGTTATTGTAAAATTTAAAATTATTTCTATAATCCCATAATAAATAATTTAGTATATGATTTGAGTTATTATAATAATAGAAATAAATTTTTAGTGTGTTACATTCTTCCCCCTTAGGTAAATTATATCGTATAAATTCTTCTCAATTATTAACACATACTAAACCTAATTGTTTACTTAAATCTTGTCCACATGAAGGAAACAATAGGAACAACTATTATCATTTAGTATTCTATAAGAATACTACTAATACTAAACCTATTATTCTAGAAACAATTTATAATCTATATAAGGAATTGTATACATCTATATTGAGTCCTAATTTCCATAAAATGAAAAATCTTGATTTGATTCAAATTATGGTGAACTATATTTGTATTTAATAAACCATTCATTAAATGGAACAAAATTTAAAAATAAAAAGTTTTTTTTTATTTTAGTGTATCAGAAATATGAACATAATACATGAATATATAAAAATGTAAACATACCATTAATATAATTGAAATTGTCCTTTATAGGTTTTTATCAATGTTAATTTTACTATATCAAATATCCTTGGGACATACATCCGAGAAAGTGATATTAATAAAGAACAGTAGGGGAAAAACAAAGGGAATAAATATAATGTGACCTAGAGGAATTTAAATACGGAATGATCATACGAACATTAGTTATATCATTATAGAGATAACATGCTTCATGACATGGATGTGTGGATACAATATAAACATGAAACATTCATAAAATATCATTATAACTCATCAAATGGATTTTTTAAAACATAATATTGAAATTTTTGGGAAACATATCTTTATCGAATGAATTATTACACTATCAGGGTGATCCATTTATATTATCAAGGTTTTTCACCATGTAATTATGAACATGTAATATCTATAGATTAATTCATTACCCAATGCATTGGTTTCTTAGGAGTAAAATAAATTAGTTTACTCTATCATTTTACATAAAAAATTAGATTCCTATCAGTACACACCCTTCGTATGTCATAATTTTTGTATTACATATAAGGGAAACTTACATAAATCAATCAATAATCATATAATGAATCTGTGAATCGTAAATGGGTATCCAATGAATGATAGAATCATTGTAAATACCATTAGATAAATGAAATAACTAATAATTTAAACTTTTTTATTTCACATGTGATTTTTTGAGAAATGTGGGAAATCATATAAAGTCAATATATAGAAAATCAAAAAATATAATATGAGATAATAAATCCATTAAAGAATGAAATTAATTGGTAAAAATGATTAGCCTTGTATAATTTCCAATCAATGGGGGTAAACTCCATATCTATATTTTTATTTTTGAGATCTTCAAAGTTGTATGACATGTTGCACCAGGTATAGAGAAGATCAAATAGATACTTTTCCCCTCATTGAAACCATGTATACAAATTTAATTCCATTTTTCAATCCAATAGGTTTCTTATTCATTCATATTAAGTCATAGTGTCCATTCATACATTTCATGTGCATCCTCCTATGAGACCTTGATCATGAATCAATCCTCTATAATATCTTCCATGGAATATAAGAGATGCTTCTGGGTTGTTTATATGTCAACAAATCCATTAGGTTCAATCTTCCGATCATTGCCATTTGATTCTAGCTTTTGAATGGGAGTGATTTCCCGGTCTGCCTATGTTTCGACAACCTCTTCAAAGGGCTTGGGGTCCACATGAAAACCAGAATAATTAGATAGTCTTGATACATGTAATAAGATATAAATAACTTCACTTTCATATAATACTTTACCAATACCAATTCCTTTTTTGGTTTAAATAGAAAAAATAATAATCTCTTTTGAGATAAGGTATCTTTCATATATGATCATATAACAAGAAAACATGGTATGTTGGAGTACTCTATAAATATCTATATTCTCTACATATGATCAATAAATGCATATAAATCTACAATTTTCTTCTTTGGTTTCTTTAAAATGTTATTGTGATATTATACATCTAGTTCAAATTATATGGTCTTAGAAGACCATGTTTCATAGTCAAATTCCTTCTCTGATTCATTCTATTCTAGGCCTCCTAAAAAGGATTTTTATCCTAATGGTCTTCCTCTAGTTCCTTCTCTCCTTTTAGTATGGTTGTATCAGCAAAAACCAACACCTAAAAATGATTAGGAATGCCAAATCTATTTTAGGTCTCATTGAATTGGGCTTTAGAGTATTGAATTTCTCTTGAAGAGCCTTATTGGCTAGAAGACCCCTACCTCCTATTCAGTGTAATGTATAGACTAGGGAGATCCTATAACATAGAATAATACCTTTAATCATAAGATATTATTAATTTTTTTGAATTGGATGATTCTGATACCCATAACTCCATCATAAATCATTTCAGAAAAGTGGGAAAGTCAATCTAGGATTAGACTAACCGCTCTTGGGACCTCCTCTATTATCTTGGAATCATCTAAATCACACCTCAAATTAGAAAAAAAATCGACCATTGGATTATAAAACAAAAGTCTTAGAATTACTAAATAGAAATAAAGTTGATTATATCTTCAAGTGATGACATACCAATGGGGAATCCAACAGGTGGACCCGGTCGGATCAAATGGATGGGAATGACCTCATAAACTTGTTCCTTCAAGCCATACCACCATAATGAGATCGAGTGACCTAGATTATTTCAAGAAGAACTAAAATAAAACCTTTTTTAAAGAAATTATTTAGTAGGAATAATCTAATCTAATAAACATGAGTTCTTGAAACACCTACTTCGACACATATACATTGAGTGAATGGGTAGCATACCTTTTTGGGTTGAATATCTAAAAAAACATTTTCCCATAAATATTCCCTAGAATTTGGATGATAAAATACTTTATGGAATGGAGAATATGTTTTAGAAAACCAACACATAGTTTTATAGATAGAGCATCACCCATCATAAAAAAATCGTGTGTCTAATGAAAGAGGTTGAAATGGGAACCATTGAATTATCAAGGTGTTCTAGCCCAAGAGGTACTCAAATAATTTTTTGAGGGAAAATAAATCATGATTTTCCACCGATATATAATACCCTTAGTTATACACTTCTATAAAACCGATGATCTGGACATGAATATATTGAATGATTAACTTAAAGATAATATTAACTAAAACTAGACACCAATGTGATGTTCTAGAGATTTAAGGCCTTAGTGAACTCTATGGTTGAAATCATTAGGTGAGTAATTCTATTAATAAAATATGGAACTTCTAGTATAAGAACATTAATGAGAAAAAGACGAAAACAACCAGGAAAAAATAAACATATAAAATGAATAGTTTTATCCCTTGATAATGATTAATCCCCCCTCCAATGAGGGAGGGACTGTAGCAGTGTCCATAACCACATAGGGATTCACCATGTATTCTAGATAATGTTTGAAAAAAAATCTTCATTCATTTTAGTTTGGGTAGTCATGTGAATGAACGTTTATTAAAATAATCCTGAAAGGTTATTCTCGTTTAAATAAATGGTTACACAATGGTAATGACATGGAAAGGCAAAGGTAGTGGTGGATCATTCTCTTTAGAGGTAATATTTCAACCATACCACCTTTACATAAAAACATGGACATATAGAATAAAGGTAAAATCCATGAGAAATATGGTGAGTGAAATACAGTATGATTATTGTTACACATTGGATTATAAATAACACATTTCAACTGATTAATGTTTCTATCTTTGTTAATAGACAACCATCATCTTCATAAATATATGATGTTTACATTAAATGTTTAGTGACCCCATTTATGTAATGATAACAAGATGTGGTGAAGGGTGAATTCATGGAATATAGATATCAATTAAATATAAATATCAATCCATATATTCCTATCTTTTATTATATCTCATAATGTGTATATAAATTATCTATAGAGAAAACTGGGAGTTTCAAACATGGTGTGTTGTAAGGGATTATTCACTATTCTCTAAAATGATTTTTGAGATATACCTAATAATTTTTTGGGGGTTTTTATATCTAGATGTATATGATCCAAAAAAATAAAATTATAGCGTTTTCAAATATATTTTGTTTCTATGCCACCCACCTACACTTTTCATTTAGAAATTTCGTATGGTTTTATGGATTCTATCATCTTTAAGCATTACAACAACTTATAAATGTATTATTATAATATCGAATTGTGATTTCCATTTGATGAAATAGTTTCTAAAATATAAAAATTCTAAATATGAACATGTTCAATTGCGATAAGAAATAACTAATCAGGATCATAAAATTAATGGAAAAGGGAGAGGAACTATTATTTTTGAAGATTATTGACTTAAGAAAATGATATAATGATAGGAAAATGATGTATCCCATTAAAAACATCAAATTAAAAGAAATGTGGGTATCTAAAATCAATTTATATCATAATAAATTTAGTATCAAAAGATTATATAAAAAATAACTTTAATATAATGAAGTTGAGGGAAACAATCCCTCACCTTGGGAGGAAGCTTCTTAGAGATAGAGAGTGAATCCATGGATTCATGAAAAAGAAACATAGATGGAAACATGACATGGATATTGAGATAGAAATAATGATCAAATTATTTAGTGTGGAATGTCGGGAGGTAAAGGCAGTATTATACTTGAAGATAGGTGGTTTTGGTTTCAAAATATAGGTTATTTTGTTACATAATCCGACTGATTTTTTCTAAATTATATTGCAACCAATTTTATGGAAAATTAATGAGCGGGGGAGGGTGGGTGGATGATCAAGGCCTTCATAATCTGAATATTATATACCAAAAAACTCAATTAGTGCACCCAAATTAGTAATAATATTTATCTTAAAATTCTATTCATTTTTACAAAATTTAAGGTATAAATATCTCAATTAAAATTTTTTATTAATTAATTTTTAACATTAATAAATTATTTATTTATTAAATAAAAATTATCATCCCCTTTTTTCATGCTCACATACTAAGGATGTCAATCAATTATAGTGCCTTGTAAAGCATCAATATTAACTTTTTCACTAAAAACTGAATTTTTTCCCAAAATTCCATTAAAATAATATTAAGATAATTTTGATGTGATGAAAAAAAAATTTAGTATATTTTAACAAAATTATTATCTAACTATTTGAATTTATTATTTTAATAAAATATCCTTTTTAAATTTAGTTATTTCATAGATAAATTAACATTCTCATCATTATAAAAAATATTAGGGACTTTATTAAATTATATTGTAATTTAAAAGTGTTTTAAAGACATTTTAATTAATGAATTTTTTTTATAAAAGATCTATATTAATCATAAATAAAATTTTATTATATTTCTTTATAGTCTCAAAAAATGATACAATTTTATTATATCATTAAGTATTCTATTTACTATTCCTAGTTGTTATTTTCCATGATATATAATATTATTATGATATGTAATAGTATTTCAATATACTCATAATAAGAAATCAATTACTAAATAAGAATTATATGAATAAAATAATGTAATTTTCTGCGAATTGTAGATATAATTAATCATTGTGGGTTTATTGGCCTGAGATATGACTTCTGATGGATGGATTATGGCCAGTTTTGTGGAGAGAGACTAATATTACATCCAATAGTGAATTTTCGAGTTGTGTAATAAAATATAAATGATCCTTAAAAAGATGGTGGTCCTAATGATTTTCCCAATTTTTATATTGTTAATTTTTAATTTTATATGGCGTCAGATATATACTCTCATCACTAAGGGTGATTGACACAAATATTAAATTTTTATGTTATTAAGAATTAAATTCCTTTAATTAAATAGAATTAATATACATGGAATGAATAAGGTGAAAGGGGCCATAATGGATCATTGTGCAGTGGCTGGACATACCTATCACAGATGGCCATAAGTATAAGTATATCTATGTACATGTTTTAGTGTAAACCCCATTATAAGTGTTAAATAAGTAATTTTCTAAATGTTGTAGATCAGATAGGTTATTATAAACCACATGAGAATGTTTGAGTTAATAATTGGGATGATGAGTGTAGTTGGAATTATGGAATTGGGAGTTTTTTTATAGACATAGGGATATATGAAATTTCTATGTAATGAATGACAATAGAAGACCTAGATAGGTGCCTTAGTTTTTTCCCCAGCTTGAGAGTAGTGGTGGACTAGTAAGCCTCATCCTTGTTTCACCTTAGACCAAATACATGACAAGGTGATATTTGAAGGCTAGAGAATCCACATTATGTTTAGGTTGGGACAAAAGGATGCATCACCACTGAGTGATGGGGGGTTCACATTGATGAATTTTTTTAAATTATTGACATATTTTTTTGAGGATTCTTAGGAAGTCTCCAAGGATCTATGACAAAAGTATTATGTTAAACACATTATTAGTGAATGTTCATTAATTTTTTATATTATAATTACTATTTGGGGACCTTGAACTGATATCAAGGATTTAGTATGCCAGATATATTTATATAGTCATAGTACATTGATGTTATTCAAAGGATCTGTTATTATAATTATTATAATATAGTTGGGACACATTTTTGTGATTCTAAGGATCTGGTATACTTGTCATTGTTATTTTATTATGATACATTTATGTGGTTCCAAGTATTTTTTTCTTCCCATTATAATACAATTATATGTCTTTAGATGTCATTCCTTGGTTCCCATGTTCCAATTATTGTAGTGACCCATGCCTTGTACACATATTGTTACATGATTTATAACATTAATATAAAATAAAGATATCCAAAATATTGAGATCCATTATTTGTATAGAATAAATTATATAAAAATGAAAAATATGAAAAGAAAATAAAAATTATTTCTTTAAATATTTATAACAACCTCTCAAATACCTCTAAATAATAAAAAATTATAGGATATCCTAGGGAATATATAAATAAATTTGGTTTTCTATAAATCCCAACAATGGAATAAATATGATAGTGAAGAATAATATTTTAGTCATAAGGAATGACATTATATCATAAATTGTAGATGATCATGAATAATAATATAAAATTATAAACTAAAGAATGCGGGATCATAATATCATTGAATAATAAGAATGTTTAATGAACATTAAAAATCAAATAAACCTAAATCAAGGGAAATTGACTATACGCCATCATATAGTGGACATTCAATCTAGAGATTGGATTCACTACCTAATTACATAAATATCATATCCTAAGAAAATAAAATTTCACAATGTATTATTGTTCTTTATGGGAACACCCATAATGACATTAAAATTATTATGTGTGCAAAAGGATGAAATTAATCCCAAGGAAACAAATATGACTTATCCATTAGAAAAAATGTGTTGCTTAATATTTTCACATATTAAAATAAAAGGATATTTCATATATAATCCAAATAGAATAAGGAATTAGATTTATTTTATAATAATATAATATTACATATGTATAGGATTAAAAATATGTCGTCAATCTTGAGAAATTACATGGTAAAGGGTAAAAAATTGGGTATAGTAACGAACATTCAAAACAATTAAATCACTAATTAATGACTTCTGGATAATTAAGAAGTATTAATTTTATTTTAAATACAATCTTCAAAGAGAATGGATATACCTAAAATATTAATTTATTTTATGAAATAATGAATGGGATAAAATAATTTAAATGGAAGTTTTATAAAAGGATTAAATTATTGAAAATTTTCCCTTAATCGGTGTATTATTTTAAAGAAAGAATTTTACAATTCAATATAATATTTGTATTTACCTATCATGTAATGGGATAATATTAGAAGAATACATGCATGATTTTGACATAAAATATATCTATGTATTCTATAGCAACAAATTTTCTTTGTCTATGTGTGTGTTTATGTTTGATAGAGAAAGGTTGTTACCCAAAGAAAAATAGTGATTGAAAGAGATCCATTACATTATGTTCCATAATAATTCTATGGATTCAATTAATATCCTATATAATCAAATTTGACACATTAATTATTTAATTCATAAAATTTCCATTTATATTTTGTTAACTATTATTTTCTTATGATCAATTATAATATTTTCATTGAGATATAAAGTTAATCATTATTGTTTTATGGGTGTTCATTTCGTGATTCCTAGCTCATATCACTTGTGCACAATTAATGATGTATCTATCAAATGGGACTAAAACTAAAAAATATAATTGAAATGGTATTCATTTATTCTTATAAATTATAATTTTTCCAGATATCCATATGAATTCCGACATCGGGATGATAAACATAGTTAAAATATTAACTCCTTATTATTAGTTTCCTTAGTCCATTTTGTTGAATGCTAAAAAATAGATTCGTTTTATTTAATTAAATGATAATTAAATCATTAAAAATTTATAATAAGTTATAATATAACTATTATCATCCTATTTTATTGTAATAATATTTTTAGGAACTTTTTTAAAGAGGTATAGAAAAACTAAGTGTGTTGTTTATGGAGGGGGTGAACCAACCCTATTATAAACAATGATTTTGTTTTACAATAAAATTATGTTATGGTAGAAGAAATATATTCCAAATTAATTATAATGTATAATTATATTTATAACAATAATGTTATTATTTATAAGTGGATGAAAAATACAAGGTGAGGTATAAGTGGAAAAAATGAAAGGGGTTAGTTGAGAATTATAACTCTTCCATTAATTTCCTCTTCTTAGGCACACCTTACAGATCCATAAAATTTTCTTCGGATTAGACCAAAATTATTAGGTTTTGGGGAGAGAATTGGGATGTTTTTTGGAATAAAATGGAAATCTTTAGGGATTAGAAGTTGTGAGAAAGGGGGTGAGAGGTGATATTTATAGCGAGTCAGTGGTTTTTTTAATATTATATTCAATAGATTGTTATTATGGATCGAAACTACAAATATTATTTATTTTTGTGACTATATAAAGTGACCAGTGCATGTTTTTTGTAAAGCATTATGTTATTACATAATCGAGGACCCAAATGTTCATGTATTTTGGTTGTCTTTTTAAATATCATATTTTAAAATATATCATTACTCACAAAAACAAAAATTATTTTATAAAAATACTAATACATTAACCTAACCATTAATCTACATATATAATCCAAAAATTAATTCCATTTTTGGAAATTATTTTTTTATTATGAGAAATTTTATTTTTAAACAAAATCTTCATTTCATTAAAAAATACTAAATTTATTATTTTTTCGATTTTATGACCCATTAAAAAATAATTAAATTCCTATAAAATTATATTAATATTATTATAAAATATGATGTTAATTTATAAATACTTTTATGAAAATTAACATTCTTTTAAATCCTTATATTTATTTTCAATGTTTACCTAAAACTTTTATGTTTTACAAAAATACACACACATAATTTATCATTTTTAAAATAGTTATTTTCTACAACCACTATATTAATATATCAAATTTTCATTTTATGAGATACAAATATATTATTTTACACTTCAATAGGTATGTTTATTCTTCTAATGATCTGATTACTGTTCTTAATGGTCATATTATTATTCTTATAGTCATATTTCTATTTTAATGGTTTTATTTCAAATGTTTATATGGCTTCTATAGATTATATAAATACACTAATTTTAATTCATTCTTTATTAAATTGCAATTTTATATCATGGTTACATATTTTCATTTTCAAAATGTATATCGCATTTTTAACATTCATCTTCATTTCTATTAGGTTGTTCATTACTGTGATTATTTTTAGCATTTGACCCTAACATAATTTTCCTATTATTTTTGTCATATTTTTTATTTTTTGTCCCATTCAAATACTATCTAGTCTTCTAGACATATTTATTCTATATATATAATGATTAAATTAATGTAATAATTTATATTCAGCTTTTTCATGTGGTGCACATCAAATAAATAATATTTTATTAATACTTATTACACATTAATATATTTATGATGTAAATTACATTAGTATGTTTTGGAACCTTACATTAAACCCCCTTATGAAATTTCACTCTCAAATTTTCATATTTCATAGTAATGTGATAATTTGTGAGCATACTCCTAAGTTATGGCTTCCTCGAGTTCTGATGTAGCCTCTTCATAATTATTTTTTCCTTATAGTACTCTAACTAGGTTAGTTTTTTTTATTTTATATAACATTATATCTATGATCCAAGATCTTCACCAGTTTCTCTTCATAAGATAGATAACTTTATAGATATACCACCTCTAAATTCAATACATCTGATTAATATTTTTTTAATTATGCAATATGAATACAGGGAATATGTCTTGATCTTGAGATAGGGTTGATGTTAGTTTTACGAGAAGGGAAACATCTCTAATGTGATAAACAATCTCAAAGGTGTTGATATACGACAAAAATTACATACCCTTCTTCCCAAATATCATGAGTCTCTTACATATAGATATATATAGAAACACCATATATACATCCTCAAACATTATGTATCTTTGGAAATTTTATTATATCAATAATATCAACATTGAATTTCTCTAATATGTATCTGAATGGTCATCACATCTTCTAACATTTCATTTATCATTGTTGTCCCATCAGCTTACACCCACCTATTTCATCCCAGTACACAGGTTTTCTATATCTATTCCTATCAAATACATTGTATGTATCCATTTGAATTCTTGACTTAAAACTAATATTGTATGTGAACTCTAAAAAGTGGTGGTGTTGATCCCATCATCCTTTTAAGTCCATGATGAATTATCTCAATATGTGCTCTAGTGTCTAGATAGTCCAATCTAATTGGACATAATTTTTGGGGGTGATATTAAATACTGATGTTTAACATAGTTTTTGGAGGATGTAATAGGATCTTACAATACATGGAGGTAAATATCATATATCAATAGTATAAAATTAATAGTAGTGTTCCATATGGTCTCACTACTTCTCTAAGGTATATTTCTTCATGTGGATCAGCTGAAATTTCATCTCTAATAGAATTGAAATGAATAGACTTCATTTGATAACAAACTATAACCCATATAGAATAATTTCCATTGAATATTTTCAGAATAAAAGTGATAATTTTTATGGTGATTTATTCCCATTTATATATTTTTTAGGTAATTATTGCTTCATCCCCTTGGATTTTTTCCTCTACCTTCACATTATGACATATAATATACTTTTAGGTATATTTTTTGATATCCCAATACATGTCTCCCAACCAATTAGTCACTCAGAAATATCAATACATATTGATGCTCCAAGGGTAGATTTACATGGTCAAACTATGTGTATCACTCAAATATGCCATCATTGTCTCATGATTTTTTGGTAAACATAATCATGAACCAAATATTACAACTCCTTCATTAATTTTGAACTTTGAGGACATCCCAATTCATATTTCTCCTACCTTCACCTAAATTCACACATAAACCCTTAAATCATCCATTATCATCTCGAAAATGGATGGTTTAGCAATCATTTGAGTAAGGAATAATGATGTTAATTCCTTAATGATTCCCATTTTAATTCTTCTTAGTTATAAGAATAATAGATCCATCTCAATTCTTATCATTAATAATGTTATCAAATCCTCTTTACATAGAGAATCTTCCACATTATTTTATTTCCTATGACTGTATTGTATTGAAAAATAATAGTATGTAATCATATCTAAACATATATATTGATGCATATTATTCTCCTTCTGATAAATGATATATTTGAGACTCTTATTATCCTTATATATTTCACACTTCTCTATATGATGATATTTTCACTAGACCTTCTATGAATATTCCATTATAGATATCTCCCAAAAATGTGTTGGATAGTTTTTTGCTTGAAATATTGTCCTCATTGTAGAATATAATACCTCATTTTAATTTGTATCACTACACATCCTAAGACCATATTTTATTCATCAATGTATAGAAAAAAATGATCCCCACATGAGAGAATCACGAGTTCTCGTATAGTGATAAGCCTTATTTTCGATTCCTTAAATATCTCTTCAATATTCACTGGTCCAAAAACATTACTCTCTTTTCAGTCCTCCTAGTTTGAGGCCTTTATAATTGTGAGATACTTGTAAAAAAATCATCAGTAATATACATCATTAATGGAAAATGATGATATACATTATATATTTTGTTCTATTTCACTCATAAATTTTCATTATCTAAGAAGGTTCCATATATATCCATTTTCTAGTGATAAAATTCCCCAATAATGATACTTCATCCATCCATAACTCACATTTACAATACATTTCATATAGATTATCCTTTCGTAATGTCTTTAGCATAGTATAAAAATTATAATCATTCTACTACTTATGTTTGATGTATATTCTAATTTCTTTAATAAAGATTTACATAAATTTCTCAAAATAATATCTCAAGAAACCGTTAATTATTTAAATGAATATTTTTATAGCATTACTGAGTCAGATTTTCAACGCTATAAACTCGTTGTCAACATACATTTCTCAAAAGGTAATCTTGGGAATATCATCCTCCACTAATTGGTGATATCCCCACCAAATTTCCACCTTATAAAAATATAAGGTCCCGCATGATTCATCAAAAAAATCATATATCCAAATATGGGGATACCTGTTCATTATAATTATTTAGTTAGGCTCACGTTAATCAATGGAATGGTGCATTTATCCATCATTATTCTTTAAAAAGACGACTATCACACCTCATGTTGAAGAACAAGAGTGTATAAAACTATTTTCTGGATTCTCTTGTGACTATTTTTTCAGTTATTCTAACACAATTGTGGATATTATATGTATACATGGATATGGGAAGAGATTCAAATCATAAGTTCATCTGATAACTCAACGTCTCAGTTATCAATAAGACATTGCACCTATTTTGGGAATACATCAGTGATTTCCCTCAGAATGGGAATCTCATCAAGCATGATTCTCTCATTGATGTAAGATGTAAAAGAATGTGCCTCAGGTGCCACTGGATTTTAAGAATTTCCAGACTGTTGCCATAAATATTTTGGTATCCACTGTGTTGGGGTCTTCAATACTTTGGTCTGCTGATTTTTTTTCATCATCTTCATTTAAAATTGAGGTCTCTTTGGATGCCTCAACTTCATGCACGGATCTGAGACCACTGGTTTCTTTCAAAGATGTTCTCTTTCTCCCCCATCCTTCTTCATAGCCTGGGTTTTTCGCTTCTCTAGTGGCTACCATTGAAGCATCGTCTATCTGTAATGTTGGATCTCTGGTTTTGTGTGTGTCAATAGTGTCTTTTTGGGAAGCGTTGGATTTCCTCAAATGGAAACTGGTTTCATGATTCAGAAGAGTCATACCCCCTTTGTATATGTTCAAATACTCTGTGATTTTGTGCAAAATATCTTTTTCATCCATGATATTGGTCCGGAACCGGAGTAGCATATGAAATTTTCTTGACGCTAATGATTACTTCAAAAAGTCTTGGAGTTCATGCCATCGGTTATTCGGGATCTAGTGTTTCTATCTATATTGTTGGTCCATGGATTCTTATTTTGGAAGGTATTCTTCGAGGAGAGGGATCTAGATATTGTTATCAGGTCTTCCCCTACTATTTCAAAACCATTACCTTCTATGAAAGATCAAAGACTCGAATGATGTTTTTATTTGTGCTACAGAGAGGAATACCATCCTCGAGGATGTTGAGGTGGTACGAATCTGTGTTTACCTAGATATAGAATCACCTTTTCCAGTGATGGTTTCACATAGGGTGGAAGGAATGGAGGACTGGTCCCATGCTCTACCTTATCATTCAATTTTGTTCTTCTATTCAGGATGTCAAATTTAAAGGTATTTTTCTTCCACCTACTATAGACAACATTCAATGTTAATGGATAATGATTATTTGGAGGATTGGTGCACTACTATTGTTTTGAAATACTATTATCCTATTATTCCGGATCAGACTAGGTTTATCGTTGGTGATACAGTGACTTAATTCGCATCTTCAGTTGTTCAAGAAGAGGGGGTTGGTGCTGACATGCTTATTATCTCCTCTGGTGTGGAAGATTATACATGCATGGTATTTTCCCTTCCTGTTAACATGGTTTGGGTTTTGGTCTTCTTCCTCCATGATAAATAGCTGAGTCTCTCCTCATTCTGTGTTTGGGTATTAGTGTATCTTCTCAAGTTAGAAGAATCTCTTATAATATATTCGTCGAGGGTTTTTTGAGGGTTTTTATGGGTTGTTATCCTGTAGTCAGAACACATGTTTTCTTCTGGTGGAACCATTCTCTATGTCTTTTGGGAAACATACTTCTACTATTATGGGAACAAGGATGTTGTTCTAGGAGATGTAGGTGGATTTATTTCATGGGATGGGGTCACAACCTAATTATGTCAAAGTGAGACCCTAAATGGTTGTGATGTGGGAAATTTGTTATTTTTAGATATAAAGACGATATCTCTTAATTCATACATGACTATCCTCATTTGTTCGTTTTTTCCTAAATAAAACTATTTCAATATCCTATTATTGGTTCGGGAGGACTTTTCACTAGAGGAATCCATAATGTCTTCCCAGGTCTGCAACGTCTGCACTCGATCTGAGGCCATTATTTATCACATTTCTCCTTCTTGAAATTATAAAGTCCTAATGTAATCTGGGGCCAGGTCTAGAAGCCCTCAGACTTAATGATATCACTCATTATTTGGAAGGCATGGGGCCTAGTGGAATGAGCTAAATGTGAATTTCTAGTTTCTAAGTGTCGACGTACAAAGGCATCCGTAGTTGGGATTATTCAACATAAACAACACATGTAAAAAATTTCCAACATCCCAGCGAGACTTGGAATGTAGATTTATATTCATGATGATCCAATTAATAAGCATATTTGGGTCTTTTGAAGAATTAATGTTGTAGTTGAGATATTGGAAGCTTCTAATCCGCATCTTTCTATGAAAATCATTGAGGATCATCAGGGGTGCCTCTTCTCCTTTTTATATGCTAAGTGTGAGGCCAAGAAGAGGAAATCCTCATAACAAAGTCTAAAAAACATTGATATGGAGAATTCAGAGTGGTTTTTGGGGGGATTTAATGTTAATATGTATCAGTTAGAGATTATAGGATGTTGAAGGGTTACCAATTGTGATCGGTAATCCTTTTCATCATGTGTCACCTATAATGGTTTATTGGATTTGTGTTTTGTGGGAAGTATATTTACGTGGTTCCTCAACCAGAGAGGACAATTTTACACTTGGTGATTATTGGAAAATCGTTTTTCAAATCTTCAAGAAATCTCCTCTTTTCTGAATTTAACTGTTGGACATCTTGTGTAGGATTTATAAGACCACGCTCCACATCCCATCATGTTAGAGAAAGGTCTGGAGATAAACTGGTAGTTTTTCTATTCCAATCAAGATAAATATAATATAAGTTTCCATATAGAAGTGATTTTATCTTCGGTGAACCTCATCCAGTATAAGAATTGGATGGGTTTCCACAATAATATATGGAGGCTTAAGGAAGACTTGCATCATTGGTTCATTAATAGATCCAATATTTTAGCCAACCTAGAAGTTATTAAAGATGAAATTCATATGATTTAGATAAGGCTATAGGATTCATGGGATGGGGAAATATTTTTCACTCTAGTTGATAAAAAACACCAACTTGTTGTCCTAATCTTGGAGAAGGAAAAAGATGTTTGTGAGAAATATTGAGATACTTGGCTTAGAGAGGGTGATATAAACATGTCCTTTTTAATGTCTACATCAAAGAAAGTGGCGCACAAATATTCCCAATATCTAAATGGTTGATGGGTCTCTTACTAAAGATATTTAGGTATTGGGAGGTATGAACTTTGATTATTTCAAAATGTTGTTGGATGATACTAATATATCTATGCATGAAGTCTATCTATCTGAACAAAATGACCTATTTCTCTTCTTTCCATAGGTGGTTTCTAGTAAGGTGAATCTGAATTTGGAAAAAAAAATGGATGTTGATGAGATTTGGGGTCTAGTTAATGCCCTTATTATTTAAGCACACCGAGGTCGGATGGATTTCTAGGATCCTCCTATATCTGTTTTTGAGAGTTGGTCAAATTAGAGGGGGTTGAGACTATGCATGATGCTTTTAGAGGGGGCACCTACCTAAGGTAGCTTGTGTTTCACTCTTATTATCATTCCAAATGTGACTGAGCCTTATTCTATAAATCAATATAGTCCAATTAGTATGTGTAACTTCCCATTCATGATCCCAAAAGGAATTATCAATAGAAGGTTAGTGGTTCATCTACCCCAATGGGTCTCTAAAAATAAATAGGCATTTATTAAAGAGAAATCTACTCAATTGGCCATTTCCATGGTACATGAGCTAGTGCGGGATATAAAAATCAAAACTCCAAGATCCAATGTGGTGATTAAGGTGTACCAACACAAAGCCTATGATAAATTGAAATACATCTTTATCATTAAATTTTTGGGGAATAAGGTATTTTCCATAGGGAATATGGACATACTGTTTAGAATTTTTAATTCTACCTGGAATGCTATTTCATTTCTGGGAAGCAATGTTGGTTTTTGAACCCCAACCGTGGATTTTGATAGGGGGATTCCATCTCTCATGGACTCTTCTGTTTCGTGTTGGATGCCCTAAGAAGATATCATTAGGGGAATGTTCTTAGTGGAGTCCTTCATCCCTACCATGGTAGATCCAATACCAATGACATCTCTCATATATTTTTTGCTAATGAAATGCTTTTTTATTGAATAGTAATAGGTGTACAATTAGAGAATTTAAAATTGTACTGGAAACTTACTACAAGTTTAGTGGTAAGACAATTAATAGAGAGAATGATAGAGTGATTTTCTTGAAATGGTATTCAGAAAGTAGGGTAAAAAGATTATAGACATTCAGGGCATGTATAAAAAATCATTTCCTATGGAATATTTAGGATCTCCTATTGTTCCAAAAAGGATATGAGTTCACCACTTTTGTAAAGACCTGTAATTTTCAAGGGAATTTTATTTAATTTTCTTTTGGATTTTACGAGTACACAGTTTCTGACGGCACCTGATTCCAAGGCCCGGTGTTCCCGGAATCAATTCCTGAAGTGTAGCGCGGGTACATTCTGAGAACAAACGGGCGGGTTTTTCTATATTTTGAACTGGTGCTCGAAATCAAAATCTGAGGGCACTGATGAAACCGCAGCGCCAGTTTTTTCTTAATGATACTTTCACTAGAGTTTCGTTTTCTCTTGAGGTGATGATAAATAAATGAAGTGGTTTAAGTAAAGAGTGAAATTAAATACGTGTTGTGATTTTATTTCTACTCTGAGTAATTATAACATACGTGTGGAAGTTGAGGTGGGACCCACTAAATCCTAACTCCTATTGGTAGGATATTAGTGAGGTGGGGCCCACAGGAGCCCCACATCTTCAAATCCGTTAAACCTCCCTCATGCATTTATTGTGTAACACACCTGCACCCCCTTTTAATGACATGTAAACTCTCACAATTAATTAGACTGTTAAAGGCTCTACAATTAATTTAATTAATTGAATGGGATCTTTTGAATTTCAAATTAATGTTGGCATGTGTGTGTGTGAATAAAATAAGACAATGTCTTATTTTTTGGTTGGTTGATTCGTTGTGTGGAAAAGAGGAGAGAGCTCTGGTGGTCTTGAAGAACTTCATCTTCTTCGCGAAGAACGCCGAGTCTATGACGAAGAACTCTTTCACCGCAAGGGGAGATCGTTGTGCCGTCTCCTCTCCTCTCCGTAGACGGTGAGAGACTCCTTTTACCGGAGAATGACGACGTGTCGAATCCTTCATCGGGTGAATAACGATGACACTTATGGAGCCTCGTTCTGCGACACCGTCTTCTGTGACGTCATTTCCCTGTGACGATCCTCATTCGATGACTTCTTCGAGGTAGGGGTTTGATTTTGTTCGTGAATATTCTTTTCCATACAATGTAAAATTCTTTAGCCGCTTTATATCGAATTAATAGGAGGGGGCCGGACTGCACGAACACGGCCGACCCTCATCCCCCTTTTGTTGATGTACTCGTTGCGGCTCGAATGAAGGCGGCATGGTGCAACAACGCCATGCGGGAATGAGGAGGAACGTGGCACCGTCGCGCCCCACCGTTGAGGCCGAAAGAATCCGCGGCCAGAGTCCGGCCGCGGCGGAGGGGCGTGGTGCCGTTTCACCACGCTGGAGAACCACTAAGAGGCCACAGCCATAGTGTGGCCGCGGCGGAGGGGCGCGGCGCCATCGCACCTCGCCGGTCGGACAAGGCCGCGGCGGTGCAGGGAGCGGCGGCCGGAACCGCCGGCCGCTGGCACATGGAAGGCGGGACCCGCGGGGGGTCCCATGGAGGAACACTATCCAGCCAGCTCGGCCAGCCGTTTCAGAAGAACCGGGGGTCGTAACCCCCATCTGGCAAAGGAATGGGCCCCACGTGGGGGCGTCGCTACAAAAAAGGGGGCAGCGCCCCCCCCCCCCCCCCCACCTTTCGTGTCCGCTCGGCCAACCCCGAGCCGCCCCGCTCGGCCAGGGCCGAGCCACCCAGGCTGGACCGGCCGCTTGAGCCGGGCTGGGCCGACCCAGGGGGTTCTAGGCCAGGTCGGTCCGGGCCCAAACCCCCCTAAAATCGGACGGGTTTGTTCAAATGCCCAAAACTGGGTCTACGGACCTCCAATTGACGCACTGTCTATTGCGATGAAATCCATGAATCAAGACAGTCATTTCGGTATATTACACTCAAGGTTTCGGAAAACATTGGGTATGGCTGGGTTGGTTCGAACACGAAACCAACCGGGCCCTCGGAGCGGAAACGTTTATAACTTGAGCTCCGGACGTCCGAATGACGTGCCGTTGACTTTGTTGTATTCCTCTTAGCGAGACAGACTTTTTGGCTTACTCCTATAGAGGTTTGGATGTAGTTGTAGTATGGTCAGGTCGGTTTTGACTTAAAAACCAACCGGGCCTCGGGAACAAAAAAGCCAATTACTCTCAGACCGGGCATCTGATTGATGCGTCGTCTGTCACATTGAGTTCCTTTTGTCGAGATGGAACTTTGGGATACATCAACGCTGGACTAAGTTTCAGTTGATGTATCGACCCCCTTTGTCTTGTGGAGCGGACCCTCTCAGAATCAAGAATGCTGTGTGCGGGAACCCTAGAACTGGTTGCGACTGCGACGACAATGATGACTGTACAGGGATCCTCCGTGGGTTCAGTAGTGACGATGACCATACTAGAATATTCCGTGGGTTCGACGTTGATGACTATTTTTCTTGTATCCTACGTGGGTCCGACAGTATTTTACTCTGTACTTGTATCCTACCTGGGTACGACAGAGTGGCTGGTCTTATATCCTTTTTGGTTCTAACAGCTTAGCTGGTCTTGTATCCTATGTGGGTCCCATCTTAGATGAATCAGTGGCTATATCTGATCATCTCTATCAACTTACAAAGAAGTATACCTGTGTGAGTTGAGTCTTGACTTTCAATCAATATCTTCGATATGATTGACTTGCTTTCCTATGTGGATTGGGATGTGTTCTCCTGTGTCGATTGGGTTGTACTATCCTGTGTGGATGTGATCGAACTTGGGCTCGGATGATGGAGCCGAACAGGAATTGATGATTTATGTATATGTATAGGTATATACCTAAGTAGATTTGGTTTTTTTATCTTGATTGTACCTTTCCTTTGTGGTTTACCCTTTGTGGATTCTGGGAGACCTTCGGGGGTCTCGGGGTCCCTACTAAGTAGCATATACTCAGCCCTGCACTGGCTATGCCCGCACTATGTTGTGTTGGATGCAGAAGACGGACAGCGCTGATCGTGGTTGAGGCTTGTGGATCAAGTCGGTACCTGGAGGTGGACCACTAGGCGGGACGTACATAGAGCAGACGGTTGGACCTGAGGAGATGAGGAGACTATCTGTACCCACCCTTCAGGTGGGATTTCCAGTGGACGGCTCGATGTTGCTGCTTTACGTTTTAGTTTCTGTACTTTTTTCCAGTTATACTTCACTTTCAGTTTGGGTTTGTATTCTGACCCACATATTTTTCCGAACATACAATTGTACCCAGTTTTACTTACTTTTAACTTCTGCTGGCTTACTCTGTGGTTTTTGTTTTCTTTATAAAGGTAATTCCATCCCTTTTTTTCAGGATTTACGCCTTGGTTCTAGTTGCTATCCCCTGGCCTATGGAAGGCGGGCTTGGGGTAGTCACGACACGGGTCCTGAGTACGGGTCGTGACAATTTGGTATCAGAGGAGTTTGGTTCTACCGTAGAACTCAGGACTCTGATCTTTCTTCTGTGTGAAGCAATAGTGTTAAAGGTATTGAGTGTGGTTATCAGTCCAGGGAGTCCAGTGTTGGTGTGGCGGCCAATGTATCCACACACCAGGATCCTAACTTCTTATTTCCGACTCAGTGCATGAAAACATCGATTGCATGTGTGTTTCAAAATTTTTCTTTGTGATTACTTTGTGTTAGCTCACTAGGTATACTGTATTGACCGTGGCACACCTGTTTCTTTTTAGGATGGCCCCATGACGGCAGCCGATTAGGGTTCCGAGCTTTGTACGAGACGACAGCCCAACGAGTGACGAGGCCTCGGTGTAGGGCCCTTTTACAGCGGGGGCACCGGCGGTATCTCTACCCACCGAGCCACTGATGCCACTAGCCCCAGACGTTGAGAGTGCACGTCACCTTAGTGAACTGTATGAGTTTCAGCATTAGAGACCGCCCAGGTTCCGTGGGGAGATGGACCCTCAGGCAGCTGAGGATTGGCTGGAGGCTGTAGTTCGAGTTTTCAGGTTAGTGGGGACACCAGATGACCTCATGGTGATCCATGCAGCGAGCCTCCTGCACGCGGCAGTAGGTAGATGGTGGACCCTGATGCTCCAGGTGCACGACGAGGCATCTCTCCTTTGGTTGGACTTAGAGAGCCTCTTTCGCTCAGAGTTCGTCCTAGCCACCCTCCGTGCGGTGCGCATTCATGAGCTACTACAACGGTGGCAGGGCAGCATGACGGTAGCCCAGTACTCGGCACGATTTTTCGATCTCTCACGCTATTTGATGGACATGGTACTGGACCCATTCTTCTGGTCCCGGACCTTCGATCAGGGACTAAGGCATGAGATCAGAGCATCGATGATCTCCCTCAGCTTTCTGATGCGGGCAAGAGTACTGGAGCAAGCCCTTCTCATAGTGAGCTTTCTTGCTGAGCCTACACCAACAGCGAGACCTACCACAGGGCGACACGTAGCAGAGTTTTCTGCAACTAGCAGTCGACAGACGTCATAGCGGTCCAGGAAGACTAGACTAGCAGGCGGACGACCTCAGGACACTGGCTCAGAGGTGCAAGGCACACGACGCAGAGGCAGTCTTACGAGGAGCAGACAGTGCTACGCATGCAGCGGGCAGGGCCACATGGCTCATGACTGCCCGACCCGCTATGCAGAGGAGTAGAAGACGGTTAAGGGAGAACGCAGGCAGAGGCAGAGGGTCGACCGTGGTGGTCTGTAGAGAGCAGGCAGACAATGCAGAGGAGATCGCTGAGAAGCAGGTGGTGGGAGACGCTTTGAGGCTTTACCACCACCACCACCAGGAGGTCCACCACGACCACAGGGAGCTTGTGGGAAGAGGTAGGCTCAGCTTTAGGCAGTGGAGGCCTACGACCACGGCACACCAGAGATGGTTCGAGTTACTATCTATGTCTACTCCACCTTTGCTGAAATTCTAATAGACACAAGAGCTAGTCATTTTTTTATTGCCACTGCCCTTTTTCGGAGCTCAGAGATTCCGACGGAGCTATTGGCTTGATCCATATGGCTAGAGACTCATACGGGAGCATACTCGATGATTACGCACTAGTTCTGGTAGTTTGAGCTTACTCTAGGAGTTAAGAGATTTGGTTGGGATCTTCTTGTAGCGTCATTTAAGCCTTACGACATCATCTTGGGCATGGATTTGTTATCTACAGTCCATTCTCAGATCGACTGTATTAGGTGCAAGGTGCGGTGTGTTCGCACCGATGGAAGTAGGTTCACCTTCACCGGTGAGAAGGGAGCCTTAGCAGCGCATGATAGACTCATATAGAGGATAGTACAACCGATCAATCATCAGTTGGCTAGCCTCATCCTAGGAGCAGTTGACGTGTGGAGTCCTAGTTTTCCGGTAGTGGTGGATCAGTATGCGGATGTTTTCCCTGACGATGTTCCATGACTACCTCCTCGAAGAGAGGTAGACTTTTATATTGACCAGTACCCCAGGATAGCCCCGATATCCACTACATCATATCGAATGGATCCCGCTGAGCTTCGAGAGCTACGGGTACAGCTGGAGGACTTGTAGGGCAAGGGATTCATCTGATCCAGTGTTTCACCCTGGGATTCCCCGATATTGTTCACCAATAAGGCGGACGGGAGCTTGCGACTATGTGTCAACTATCATCGCCTGAAATAGATGACCGTGAGGAACAAGTATCTTCTACCGGGGATTGATGACCTCTTAGATCAGCTCAAGGGAGCACAGTGGTTCTCGAAGATAGACCTCAGGTCAGGCTATCATCAGCTCAGAGTTCGAGATGAGGACGTGCAGAAGATGGACTTCAGATATTGGTATGGCCACTATGTGTTCTTGGTTATGCTTTTTGGTGTAACCAATGCACCAGAAATGTTCATGAGCCTCATAAAGAGGATCTTTCAACCTTACCTCAATCGATTTGTTGTGGTTTTCAACGACGACACATTGATATACTCGACCACAGAGGAGGAGCATGCCTACCACTTGCGGGTGGTACTAGACACACTCTGAGAGCACCGGCTTTATGGTAATCTCTTGAATTTTCATTTAGGTATATGTGAGGTCCACTTCTTGGGACACATCGTCTCTGAGGCGGTAGTTGCGGTGGATCCGGCGAAGATCGAGGCAGTGCTAGCTTGGGAGCAACCCAGGATCATGACGGAGGTGCGGAGTTTCCTAGGTATGGCTGGATACTACTGGAGGTTTGTTCCAGACTACTCCAGAGATGCGACACCACTTTCAGCTTTGAAGAAGAAGGGGAAACCCTTTGTGTGGTCAGATAGATGTCCGCAGAGCTTCCAGGAGCTGAGACAGAGATTGGCCAGTCCACCCATCTTGAGGCTACCGGAGGAGGGAGTAGGGTACATAGTCTACTGCAATGCATCAGGGGCCGAACTCAGATGTGTCTTGATGTAGGATCGGGCATTGATCACCTATGGATCACGACAGTTGAGGCAGAATGAGAAGAACTATGCTACCCATGACCTGGAGTTAGTAGCAGTGGTCTTCACTCTGAAGATGTGGTGACACTATCTGATGGGTGAGCGCTTTACAGTCTACCATGACCATCGGAGTCTTAGGTACATCTTCTCATAGAAGGACCTAAACCTAAGATAGTGGTGATGGCTCGAGTTCCTCCAGGAATATGACTTGGAGATAGTCTATACTCCTGGAAAGGGGAATGTAGTAGCAGATGCTCTCAGTAGAAGGACGGGCATTCAGCTACTAGGGGAGGCGATAGAGCAGCTAGCCGCTTTGTAGATATCATTCATGGATAGAGATGAAGCATCCTTTCTTTAGTCACTCACAATCACTCCTCCACTACTACAGTGGGTCAGAGAGGTATAGCATGGGGACGTTGACTGTGAGACGCGGTGTGCACAGATATCCTCCGGACAGGCACCTGATGGTTTCTCTATAAGAGGAGAGCACAACGTCATTTTTAGAGGACGTACCATGGTACCAGCTGCTTTACAGGAGGATGTGCTGAGGGAGTTTCACACTTCCCCTTTATCGGTACATCTAAGAGTGGCGAAGATGTACCAGGATCTAAGACGATAGCACTGGTGGCCGGGTATGAAGAAGGTTGTAGCAGAGTTTGTTTCTCGATGCCTTACCTGTCAGCAGGTGAAGGTGGAGCACCAAGTACCAGTAGGCTTGGTGCAGCCCTTGGAGGGCCCATAGTGTAAGAGGGATAGGATAACTATGGAGTTCATGACTGGACTACCACGTTCTTCCAGAGGTCACAACTCCATTTGGGTGATTGTCGACCGACTCACCAAGTCGGCCCACATCTTACCCATCAGAGAGAAAGGCTCAGTGGAGAGCTTGGGACGCCTCTACGTTCAGGATATTATATGGCTTCATGGTGTTCCATCATCTATCGTCTCCGATAGAGATGCTCGCTTTACTTCCCGGCTTTGGAAAGGGTTTTAGGAGGCATTTGGGATGCAGCTACATCTGAGCACCGCCTTTCACCCTCAGACGGATGGTCAGACGGAGATGACCATTCAGACTCTCGAGAAAATGCTCCGTGCATGTGTCCTCAACTTTGGTCATAGATGGGAGGATCACCTACCCTTGATGGAGTTTGTGTACAACAACAACAACTACTCCACCATCAGGATGGCACCATACGAGGCATTGTACGACCGAACTTGTAGGTCACCTCTGTGCTGGGCAGACCCTGGGGAGTCAGCACTGGTGGGATCGGAGATGGTCCAGGACATAACAGAGAAGGTCCAAGTCAACCAGGAGTGGATGAGGATAGCTCAGAGCCGACATAATTCTTATGCTGACTGGAGGCGGAGACCACTAGAGTTCGAGGATAGCGACCACATTTTCTTACAGGTCTCACCTCGACATGGATTATAGAGATTTGGCTAGGGCAGCAAGTTATCTCCACAATTTATTGGACCATTCTAGGTTCTCAGTAGGATAGGGGAGTTGTCTTATCTCCTGGCTCTACCACCACAGTTGCACCAGGTGCACAACGTCTTCCACGTATCTTAGCTGAGGTGATACGTGCACGACCCGACGCATATCATCGACCATGGGGAGCTAGAAATTGATAACAAGGCGACTTTTTCGGTGGTCCCAGTGGAGATCGGGGATCGACAGGAGCGGTTCCTACGTGGGCGGTCTATTCCTCTAGTTCACATCAGGTGGCAGCACGGGAACCTCCATGATAGAAATTGGGAGCGGGAGGCTCAAATACGTGCTCAGTACCCTCATTTGTTTCCCTAGTTTGTGATGTATCTTTATGGGATTGTAAATCCCTGAGGTGGGAGTAATGTAAAGACCCATAAATTTCAAGGGAAATTTTTTTTAATTTTCTTTGGGAATTTACGAGTATGTAGTTTTTTACGGAACCTGATTCCGAGGCCTGGTGTGTCCGGAATCAATTTCCGAAGTTTAGCTCGGGTACTTTCAGTGAACGAACGAGCGAGTTTTTCTAACTTTTGTACCGATGCTCAGAATCAAAATCTGAGGGCACCAATGAAACCGAAACACTATTTTTTGCTTAAGGAGACTTTCACTGGAGTTATGTTTTCTCGGGAGGTGATGTTAAATAAATGAAGTTGTTAAATTGAAGAGTGAAACTAAATATGTGCTGCGATTTTTTTTCTACTCTGAGTAATTATAACCTATGTGTGGAAGTTGAGGTGGGACCCAATATATCCTAACTACTATTGGTAGGATATTAGTGAGGTGGGGCCCACACGATCCCCACCTCTTCAAATCCCTTAAACCTCGCTCATGATTTTATTGTGTAACACACCTGCACCCCCTTTTAATGACATGTCAACTCTATTAATTAATTAGACTGTTAAAGGCTCTTCAATTAATTTAATTAATTGAATGTGATCTTTTGAATTTCAAATTAATGTTGGCATGTGTGTGTGTGAATAAAATAAGACAATGTATTATTTTATTGTTGGTTGATTCGTTGTGTGGAATAGAGGAGAGAGCTCTCGCAGTCTTGAAGAACATCATCTTTTTCGCGAAGAATGTCGAGTCTACCACGAAGAACTCTATCACCGCAAGGGGAGATCGTCATGCCGTCTCCTATCCTCTCCACAGTTGGAGAGAGACACCTTTTACCAAAGAACGATGACGCGCTGCATCCTTCATTGGGAGAACACCAACGACGCTTACGAAGCCTCATTCCGCGACTCCATCTTCCGCGACGTCATTTCCCTGCGACGATCCTCGTTCGACGACTTCTTCAAGGAAGGGGTTTGATTTTGTTTGTGAATATTCTTTGTCTTCCAATGTCAAATTATATAGCCGCTTGATATCGAATTAATGGGAGGGGGTCGGACTGCATGATAGAGCTGACCCTCCTCCCCCATTTGTTGATGTACTCATTGCGGCTCGAATGAATGCGGTGTGGTGCAACAACACCACGTGGCAACAAGGAGGAATGCGGCGAAGGAGCGAGACACCATCGCGCCACGCCGTTGAGGCTGAAAGAAGCCGTGGCCGGAGTCGGGCTGCGGTGGAGGGGCGTGACGCTGGCACGCCGCGCAGGAGAACCACGATGAGGCCGCAGCCAGAGCGGGGCCATGGCGGAGGGGCGCGGCGCTGTCGCGCCGCGCCGGTCGGACAAGGTCGTGGCAGTGTACGGAGCAGCGGTCGGAACTGCCAGCCACCGGTGCATGGAAGGTGGGACCCGCGGTGGGTCCCGCGGAGGCACACTGGCCAACCAGCTCGGCCGGCCGTTTCGGAAGAATCGGGGGTCGTAACCCACAGCTAGCAAAGGAATGGGCCCCCATGTGGGGGGGCGCCATTACAAACAAGGGGGGCAGTGCCCCCCCCCCTTCCGCGTCCGCTCGGCCAATGCCGAGCCACCCCGCTCGGCCAGCGCCGAGCCTCCCAGGCCGGGCCGGGCCGCCCGCGCCGGCTGGGCCATGTCGTGCCAGCCGGGTCGGGCCACGCCCTAATGGGCCTGGCCCGGACCCGGGTCAGGTCGACCTTGTTCGGCCCGATCCAGGGGGTTCTGGGCTGGGTCGGTCCGGGCCCAAACCCCCCTAAAATCAGATGGGTTCGTTCAAATTCCCAAAACATGGTCTACGGACCTCCGATTGACCCACCGTCTATTGAGATACGATCCTTGGATCGATCCGGTCATTTCAGTATATTACACTCAAGGTTTCTTATAACTTTGGGTATGGACAGGTTGGTTTGAACACAAAACCAACCGGGCCCTCAGAGCGGAAACACTTATAACTTGAGCTTCGGATGTCCGAATGATGTGTCGACGACATTTTTGGATTCCTCTTAGTGAGAAAAACCTTTTGGCTTACTCCACTCGAGGTTTGGATGCAGTTGGAGTACGTTCGGGTAGGTTTTGACTTAAAAACCAACCGTGCCCCTAGAACGAAAAAGCCAATAACTCTCAGACCGGTCATCTGATTGATGCGTCGTCTGTCACATAGAGTTCCTTTTGTCGAGATGGAACATTGGGATACATCAACTCTGGACTACGTGTCAGTTGATGTATCGACCCCCCATGGTTTGTGGAGTGGACCCTCCCAAAATCGAGCATGCTGTGTGCGGGAACCCTAGAGCTGGTTGTGACTGCGACGAAGATGACGGCTGTACTGGGATCCTCCGTGGGTTCGGCAGTTACGACGACCGTACTGGAATCCTCCGTGGGTTCAACGGTGATGACTACTATTTTTGTATCCTACGCGGGTCCAGCAGTATTTGACTCTGTACTTGTATCCTACATGGGTCTGACAGAGTGGTTGGTCTTGTATACTTTGTGGGTCCGACAGCTTAGCTGGTCTTGTATCCTACGTGGTGTTGTACCTCTCGAACCCCTCGAGGTTTGATTTTCATGATCACAATCACCCTCTTATGTTTCTAACATTGTGTTTTAAGTGTTTGTGATGATAGGCACAAGGTTGCCAAGAAGTTGGCCCAAGGATGGACAAGAAATGGACTACAATTCAGTCCACCGGTCAGCCGGTGGCTCTGTCACCGGCCAGCCGGTGGAACCCAGACCAAACAGTAGAAGCTACTGCCTTCCCACCGGTCGACCGGTGGCTTCCCACCGGTCGACCTGTGGCACCTGCACAAAGTGGAAAGCTACTGTCTTGCCACCGGCCAGCCGGTGGCTCTGGCACCGGTCGACCGGTGGAGACTGGACCAAGTTTCATCTCAACATCCAAGGCACCGGCCAGCCGGTGGAGCTGTACCGGCCAGCCGGTAGCCCAGTCAAACTAGCCGTTGGAGCTTTGACCAGGCTGCTCCACTTGCCTCCCAACGGCTCTTTAAGCCTTTCCAACGGCTCCAAAGGCCTCCAACGGCCATATGAGGGTTCCCCCTCTATAAATAAAGGACCTTGAAGCCCCGGAACAAGTGTCGGACCATAATTAAGCTTTGTGAAGCCAACGAACACCTTTTCCATCATTTGGCCAACCTCCGGCGGATTGCTCCAAGGGAACCCCAATTGCTCCAACCAACTTCCACATCCAAGGAGCATCACCAAAGAAGCTTGGGAGTGCACGTCTTCAACTCCAACCATCCATTGGCGCCCAAGTCTTCCCAATTACGGTTTTTATTGTTTTATCTTTTTGAGCTTTAAAATTGGGTTTGTGCCTACAAACCCCAACTCTTTTCTCATCTCCCCTTCTTTGGGTTCTCACACCACCACTAAGGTGTGAAGAGGTTTTCTCAAGCTTTTCCTTTAAAAGGCTTGTGTCTCGGTGAGCTAGTCTTCACCCGTAAAAAGACTAGTGGGTTCTTGCTAAACCATTAAAAGCAAGTGGGTTCTTGCTAAACCAATAAAAGCAAGCTGTAATAGGTCCTAGTGCTACCTTAAAGCCTAGTGGGTTTCTTGCTAAAACCATTGAAAAGCAAGCGGTAGGAATCTCTCAACGGTTGAGTTGGGAGCGGAGACGTAGGCCGGGTTTTGGCCGAACTCCGTTATCAATTTTGTGTGTCTTGCCTCTTTTTTTCCGCTGCATTCTTTACTTTGATTTTAAATTGTTAATCATTTTTTAAAAGGCAATTCACCCCCCCTCTTGCCATCATTCCCTCCTTGGGGTGTTCTTCCGACCCAACAATTGGTATCAAAGGGACGTATTTGAATAATTCCCTAACCGGTTTCAAATTAAAGATCCTATTTTTTTTTTGATGGCTTCTACCGCTTCTTCTTCTCAAACTCTCGAAGGTCATTCTTTGGATCGTGCTCCATTTTTTGATGGATCTGATTATTCTTTTTGGAAAACCCGCATGACCACTTTTTTAAAAAGTATTGGCTATCCTATTTTTAAAATTGTCATGCATGGTTATTCATTTTCTTCTCCCGATGAATCCAAATGGACCCCCGCCGACATTGCAAATTTCGAGCTTGATGGCAAAGCCATGAATGCTCTTCATTGCGGGTTAGATAGAAATGTATTTAATTGTATTTCTTCTTGCACTACTTCTTACGATCTTTGGAAATTGTTAGAACTTACCTATGAAGGTACTAGCGAGGCTCCAAAGCAAGAACCCGCTCAAAAGCAAGAACCCGATGAAAAATCCGTGCCCGCATGCCCACTTCACAAGAAAAGGGCCAAGAAAAAGGTGAAGAAGAAGGCTTCAAAGGCAACATGGAGTGATAGCTCCACCTCTTCATTCTCCTCCTTCTCCTCGAGCGACCAAGGTAAAAAATGCCTAATGGCAAAACATGAGGTATCTTCCTCCTCTTCCTCCTCTTCCTCCTCTTGCTCTTCAAATTCCAATTCTTTAAATCATTTATCTTATGAAGAACTCTCACATGCTAGAGATCAACTAGAAAAAGGTTTTCATGAACTATCTTCAAAATTTGTTGCTTTGAAAAAGTCTTTCAAAAAACTTTCCTCCGAAAAAGACCAACTTCTCAAAGAGAACGAGGAACTCACCCTTAAAATCCAAAATTTTCCAAATGTTGATTCCATGGAATCAACCATCAAAGACCTTAGAGAGACCTTAGCCAAGTTCACCCAAGGGGAACAAAACTTGAACAATATACTTGGTTCCCAAAGGGTTTCTAGAACCACCAATGGACTTGGCTACACCAACCGAGCCTCCTCCTCCCATGCTCAAACCGTTTTTGTAAGGGGGAGCTCCGATTACAAATTTTGTAATTATTGCAAGAAAACCGGGCATCTCATTTATGAGTGTAATTGTAAAAACGCCCGGTACGGTCAACCCAAATCTATTTTCTATTCCGATGAGTTCTATAGGAGAAGACCCGCCATGAGACAAGTATGGATTGAAAAATCCCTTCTTGCGAGTCTCTCCGGGCCTAAAATTGTCTCTTTTCAAAATCCCTCTCCCCAATGACTTTTTGTTTTTATTTAGGGGGAGTTAGGATCTTTTAAGCCTTTTTGTGTATTCAAAATTTTTCCTTTCAATTTCAACACTTGGTTTCAAAACTCTCAATTTCAAAAATTTTCATTTGGTTTCAAATTTCAAAATTCAATTGGTTTTTGATTCAAAACTTTCAATTCAAACTGTTATTCAATTTTTCATTTCAATTTCAAAAATCTCAATTGATTTTCAAATCTCAAATCTTGTGTTTAAAATCTTGATTTTCAATTTCCCTCAATCAAGTTTTATGCCCCACGCTATTTTGATAATCACAAAGGGGGAGAAATTTCTTGATTGATTGGGGGAGAATCTTTTCTCTCATGCTTAGTATTTATTTTCAATTTATCATTTAGGCATGCCTTTCATTTAAGTTTTTACATTGTTTTGGTGATTGTGATCATCAAAATAGGGGGAGATTGTTGTACCTCTCGAACCCCTCGAGGTTTGATTTTCATGATCACAATCACCCTCTTATGTTTCTAACATTGTGTTTTAAGTGTTTGTGATGATAGGCACAAGGTTGCCAAGAAGTTGGCCCAAGGATGGACAAGAAATGGACTACAATTCAGTCCACCGGTCAGCCGGTGGCTCTGTCACCGGCCAGCCGGTGGAACCCAGACCAAACAGTAGAAGCTACTGCCTTCCCACCGGTCGACCGGTGGCTTCCCACCGGTCGACCTGTGGCACCTGCACAAAGTGGAAAGCTACTGTCTTGCCACCGGCCAGCCGGTGGCTCTGGCACCGGTCGACCGGTGGAGACTGGACCAAGTTTCATCTCAACATCCAAGGCACCGGCCAGCCGGTGGAGCTGTACCGGCCAGCCGGTAGCCCAGTCAAACTAGCCGTTGGAGCTTTGACCAGGCTGCTCCACTTGCCTCCCAACGGCTCTTTAAGCCTTTCCAACGGCTCCAAAGGCCTCCAACGGCCATATGAGGGTTCCCCCTCTATAAATAAAGGACCTTGAAGCCCCGGAACAAGTGTCGGACCATAATTAAGCTTTGTGAAGCCAACGAACACCTTTTCCATCATTTGGCCAACCTCCGGCGGATTGCTCCAAGGGAACCCCAATTGCTCCAACCAACTTCCACATCCAAGGAGCATCACCAAAGAAGCTTGGGAGTGCACGTCTTCAACTCCAACCATCCATTGGCGCCCAAGTCTTCCCAATTACGGTTTTTATTGTTTTATCTTTTTGAGCTTTAAAATTGGGTTTGTGCCTACAAACCCCAACTCTTTTCTCATCTCCCCTTCTTTGGGTTCTCACACCACCACTAAGGTGTGAAGAGGTTTTCTCAAGCTTTTCCTTTAAAAGGCTTGTGTCTCGGTGAGCTAGTCTTCACCCGTAAAAAGACTAGTGGGTTCTTGCTAAACCATTAAAAGCAAGTGGGTTCTTGCTAAACCAATAAAAGCAAGCTGTAATAGGTCCTAGTGCTACCTTAAAGCCTAGTGGGTTTCTTGCTAAAACCATTGAAAAGCAAGCGGTAGGAATCTCTCAACGGTTGAGTTGGGAGCGGAGACGTAGGCCGGGTTTTGGCCGAACTCCGTTATCAATTTTGTGTGTCTTGCCTCTTTTTTTCCGCTGCATTCTTTACTTTGATTTTAAATTGTTAATCATTTTTTAAAAGGCAATTCACCCCCCCTCTTGCCATCATTCCCTCCTTGGGGTGTTCTTCCGACCCAACACGTGGGTCCTAGCTTAGTTGAATCAATGAATACATCTAATCATCTGTATCAGCTTATGATGAAGTATACCTGTGTGATCTGAGTCTTGAATTTCAATCAATATCTTCGATATGATTGAATTTATTTCCTATGTGGATTGGTATGTGTTCTCATGTGTGGATTGGGTTGCACTATCCTGTGTGGATGTGATCAAACATGGGCTCGGATGAAGGAGCCGAACAGGAATTGATGACATAGGTATTTGTATGGGCATATACCTAAGTTGAGTTGGTTTTTTTATCGTGATTGTATCTTTCCTTTGTGGTTTATCTTTCATGGATTTTGGGAGACCTTTGGGGGTCTCGGGGTACCTACTGAGTAGCGTATACTCACCCCAACACAAGCTATGCCCACACTATGTTTTGTTGGATGAAGACGACGGACAGCGATGATCATGGTTGAGGCTTGTGGAGAAAGTCGGTACCTGGAGGTGGACCACTGGGCAGGACATACACGGAGTAGACGGTTGGACCCGAGGAGCTGAGGAGACTATCTGTACCCACCCTTCAGGTGGGATTTCTAGTGGATGGCTCGATGTTGCTGCTTTACTTTTTCAGTTGATGTACTTTCTTTCTAGTTGTATATAACTTTCAGTTTGGGTTTGTATTCTGGACCACTTACTTTTCCACAATTACTTTTGTACCCAGTTTTACTTTGTCTTTACTTCTGCTGGCTTACTCTGTGATGTTTTTTTACTTTATAAAGGCAATGCCTTCCCTTTTTTTCGGGATTTACGCCTTGGTGCTAGTCGCTAGCCCCTAGCCTATGGAAGGAGGGCTTGGGGTAGTCACGGTACGGGTCCCGAGGACGGGTCGTGAAAACTTTGATGGCCAAGTTGGGAAAATTATAACCCTCATTACAAACTTGAAGAATAAATTCACGTAATTTTGGGTAAAATCACGTTGGTTAATTGTGTATTTTCCTTGATCCCCATGCACTTGCTTTCATGGATTAAGGATGTGAAGAAAAATATTGAAACGATGTTCATGAGATTCATATGGGACACAAACAATGAAGGTAGGCTTCATTGGACTTTATTGGACATGTTCTCTAAGGATATTTCTAATGGTGGTATTAATATCTGAAGTGTCAAAGTGGAAATGATGGAAATTCAAGCTAACCATGCATGGGATTTTATGGAAAATGCATCATTGTGGGAAAGATTTATTAGTAATCGCTATGGAAAACAAATAGAAAGTGGAAGGGGGACTACATCTCGACTACGGCTCATGATTTCTAATCATTTACCAGTGATCCGCATTCCTTCCAAGGGGCAGGTGGGCTATGGGAAAATAAATTTCCAAAAAGATAATTGGGTTGGCTCTCCATTGGAATTCCCAGGATTTCCTGTCCTGATGATCTCCTTTTCCCATGCTAGAAGATTCATGCCCTTTATTCAGTCCATTCTCATACATGACCAACTAAAGGAGTTTTTCTGCATCACCCTGAATCAGAAACCAAACAAGATCTTCTTTAAAGGGATAGCCTTGGGTGCCTTCTCCGCTAAGGGGTACTGCTCGGTGACTTTGCCCCTTGTTATTCCACACAGATTGAATGAAATGGTTTGGGGAGGTGACCATTCGGTGAAATAAAATTTTCTCTTTTGGAGTCTCTGGAATAACACTATTACAACATATGACTGGGTGAGGAACAAAAGGATCTCTTTGGGATAAAAATGCCTGTTTTATATTAATTCCAAAGAGAAATCAACTGATCATCACTTATTTTCTAATGACAGGGTGGCTAGAGTATGGAGTTCCATGTGTGAGGCCTTTGGGAGGGGTGGTCAGGCAACCACGCTTTCCTTTTTTCTTCAATTCTGCTCATCTGGATCGAAAAATAACACTTCTGAGAATAAGGTGAGCGTAGTGCTTCTTGTTGAGGGTTGTTGAAGCATATGGAATACACCAAACCAAATCTATGATTGGGGAACGACCTACTCACACCTGGCCATGCTGGTAAGATCTAGGTGCATCGGGACTGAACTGGTTTCGCTTTTCATAGGATGGGTAGCTATTCGTACATTAAGAGTTTTTATGAAAGGTAATTATACTTCCTTCACCATATAGGTTCTTAACATGCAAGGCATATTAGAAAAGTGGAATCCACCAAACAGTGGGTTTAAACTCAATGTGGACTGATCATGTATGACTGGATTTATGAGGGGTGGGGTGGTTTTTAACCCCCCAAGGAGTTGTGATTCTAGCCATTAGTGATGGATTTGGAGTGGGATATTTCCACATGGTGAAGACTTCATTGATGCAAAAAGGTATTGAGCTTTTTCATTCGCACAACATCATATTGGATTCCATCAAGACTGAATCAACTATTATCAATGATTCATTATAGGGGAATCCAAAAATCTCTTGTACCATTACTTATATCATTTGTAAGTTCAAACAACTACTAGACGCACATGCTATTCTTAGTCACAGATGGTGTGAGGGAAACATGTTTCTTAAATTCCTGGATTTGGGAATTACTAACGAGGATCCTAATTTTTTTATTTACAGGTTGGAGTCTCTTCTAAAATCATGTTTTATCTTTACTATGGATGATGCATTGGGTCTTTAATACTTTATACCTCCTTACCTTTTATCTGTATAGGGATTTTCCCATCTTTAAATAATAATAAAAAGTTAATGTTGGATAGATGGATTCTTTTGTTGGTTTCAATCATTTGGAAAAAATATACCATCACATAAATCAGTAATATACACACTTGTGATGAATATTCTAAATGATATTAATCCTCCTTACACTTGAACAAAATCACCAGATGGCTTGGGATGTAAATAGTGATATCACTTTATTAACCATTAATGGTTAATTTATATAAGGATAGTCAATCCATGACCAATATATAATCAAACATAACTAAAGGATAAAATAGAAGAGTTTCTAGATGGTTTATTTGAAAACAATTGACCATGAAGGAGTTATATACTTCAGAAACAATAATTTCTATGTAAATTGAACACAAATATATCTTAATGCCCATGTTTTGAGGTGGTGTTTAAATTATTCTACTAGACATTCAAGATATGAAAAAATTGGTAGAACTAAACTAAAATAGTACATTCTCTATTCTGGGATAAATAAATAGCATATCTATCACCACATCATTTTCAAAATCCACATTAGTTGTACTTGTATCATAGGCCCTTCCATTCCCTATAAGCTGTAGAGGTTGTTATAGTTGTTGATTTTTTCTAAAAACCCAAGGTTTAAGAAATTATCATATATAATTACCAAGTTCCTTGATGTTCAAACACTATAACGTACACCGAGTATTGAATTAGTCCTTTTTTCTTCAATAATATTAGTGGATCTCTTCATTTTTCTTTAGAATTGATTACCATAATGATGCAATTATAAAAATTTCAAAAATCTCTTATTTCCCTTTAGAAATTTTCAAGGATTATTCTCCCCAAACGTTTAACACATGGGTAGGATTTTTTTTCATTCCACTATGAGATATTTTCATATATACTCCTTAATTAAATAGTCATTTAATCTTTTCTATATCCTTCCTTATGAGACAATCAGGATTCAACAATCTCCTTCTCTACCATAATAAATCAATAGCCAATATCTTCATTGATTTGAAAGTAATGAATTACTAAAAAAATTCATATATTCAAATTTAACCCATTAAAGCCACATTATACATCTATTTAAGAATTCATGGAAATGATGTAGATATATCATGAAATCAATTTGATGTGTTCCTAATAACTCTTGATATATTCATATTTATTTTGTTTTAGACTAATCAAAACCTCTTCCTTTTTAAGATGGTGAGTTAAGGGAAAATATTTTCAAAAAATTAATTTCTTGAAACCTTCACATTCCATCGAATCAATTTATAATTTGGATTTTCTGTTCATGATCAATGTCAACTGTTAATTGGATTCCCCATTAAGATAATAGACAACCATCATGAATATATCTTATTTTGAGGATTTGAGAATATGTAATAACTTCTAAAAGTATTTAATCCATTTTCCCATAGTGAGAATATGAGATGGTACACTAATGGTTAGATTCCACTATCCCATAAATGGTTTGATCAAAACATTTTATTTATTAGGAGAAAGAGGGTGTTATACATGATTAATGTGATTATTTATAATTCATGTCAGGTGATCCAAAATTTCTATAATGTTTTATGGTCTCAATCCCATCAAGTTAAACATCTAATTAAAAAATCATCACATGTCCTATCACCTTGGTTTTCAGAACATTTTCCCAATTTCCCACCGATATATAAAATAAATAGAATTCATAATTAGAATACTTTTAAAATCATATAAAAGATAAATTAAGATCGTATGAGGAATAAATTAGAAAATCAATTTAAATCATATATTTTGAGTCCCTAGGTTTCAATATTTGTTATTCAACTTACTTTTACTATCATTTTTTTTATCCATACAATCTATTCAAGTCCATTATAATGATTTTTAATAGTTTTTAAATTTTCTAATTAATATTCCATGGTAGTGTCAACACATGTGTATAGAAATTCCTCTATTTTTAATACTAGGTGATGATTTAATTAATTAGACGTGTTCCCTTTTGTGGTTATTAACTTGAGGTACAACTATGCTAGACCCATATCCACATGTAGTGTTGATATAGGGATGTAACATCTTAGAAACCAATCAACCTATACTTCACCAAAATTTAAATATGTTTTCCCCTGGTTTGACTTATACCTAGGGTAATTAATAAATAATTCTATAAATAATCACAAAAAATTACAAGACCATACTACAATACCCACTATAGTGACCCCATAATTTTACTCATATTGTTTCAGGATTTTTAACATAAATAACCCAAAAACACAAAAAAAAAATAGAACGATTTATGTAACTATAAGAATATGTACATTAAAAACTAGAAAATGAAATAAATCTTTATTATTTTAACCTCCATAATGGGATCATAAATTTTCGTAAATACCCATATGATTTCTTGTATAGGAATTATTCACTTATTAAAAACATTAATGTTATGCCATTTGTTAATTTATGTCATTTTAACAACATTCATGAAAAATATTCATTTCATTTAGTTAAATGATTATTAAAGTATTAAATAAGATTAAATGACATATAATATAATTATTATCATCTTATATAACCATAATATTATTTTATGACCATCCTTTGTAGTGGTGGAGGAAAAAGAAGTGTGTAGTGAAATTTGGTAGTGAACCAACCATATTGTAATCAATATTTTCATTCTTATAATATAAATAAGAGTGGGTAGAAGATGGATATTTCACAATAATAATATCATATTATTATTTTTAGAATACTTCTGTTAATATTTATAGGTGTATGGAGAATATTAAGGGGTCTTAGAATAAGATTAAAATTAGAAGAGGCTAATTGATAATTGTACTAATTCTTTTGTTTATCTCCTATTTGGATACCCATTAAGGCCCATTATAATGATATTTTTATGAGACCACAACACTAAAAAATGAGGTGTAGGATTTAGAAGTGATTTGAAAATAATAATATCAAGATCCATTGCATAAAAATTATGGGTAGAAGGTGTGAGGTTGGTTGGTATTTATAAGTAGAGGGGAGGGTGGTTTTGAATATTATATTCATTAGATTATTATGTAGGCCCAATACTTCCAATATTATATATTCATGTGGCTGTAAAAAATATATTTTTTCTGTGCTTTTGATCTAGTGGGTTCTAAAATTATCTACCACTCAAAAAAATCATGTATTAACATAAAATGTTAAATACCATATTTTATTGCATTTCACTATTCACCTAGAATTCAAATCTTTTAGAAAAATTCTAAAAATTATCTATTTTCTATTTTTAGATTCCAAAAATGAAATAAATTTCATCAAGATAATTTTATAAATATTTTAAAATTAAATTTTGAGGAAAATTTTAATTTATTTTTACAATACAAATTTTAATATTATGCTCAATTATCAAAACATTTGATACATTATATAAGGTATATAAAAAATATTAATATTATAATACAACATAATAGATATTTATAGCCAATTTTATTAAAATAAACATTGTTTTAAATAGTATTATTTATTATAAAATTTTAGTTAATACATTTATGGTTTAAAATTTTAAAAAAGATAATTTATCAATTTTAAAAAAATTATTTAAATATAGCATAGTATAAATATGCCATGTTTTTATTTTATAAGATACCTAAATATTACATTACACATAGATTGGTGAGGATACTACTATAATAATCGGGTTGTTAGTCCTAATGGTCAGATTACTATTCCAACAGTTAGATTACTCTTCCAACAGTCTGATTTGTAACGGTCATATGTGTTCTCTACTATCAATAAATAAAAAATATTAACTTAATGTGAGTATAATTATTCTTGGAGGTCGACCCGGTCTAAATTTTAAAATTACCCTTTTCTTATTTTCAATTTTTTTCATTGTAATACATTCAATTATTCTATCTATATTTTTTCTCAAAATATAATTTTAAAATTAATTTAATAAAATATATTCTTTTATCATGTGGGGTGTGTGTGTATTGATTAAGATTATATTACTAATTATGAAACAATTATATATTAACAAGGGAAATTATACAAGTAAATTTGAATTCATTATAATTATTATACTATTAGGGGGGTATGTACTTAGACCATGGAAATGGAGTTCCCATATATTTGAATACATGTCTATGGGAAAATTGAAATATACATTTTTAAAATTGTGAAAAATGCATGATCAATTGTGGGTGTCTCATTAGACCCTGGGGATTAATGGTTGCATTTATTTATATAACTAATGTTTGTTTTTTATTTTATATAGTAAATAACATGAACATTACATTGTATTTACTAGATACATATAAGACATCCTTGGTGGTTCCCTATGGTTTCATGTACACATGCCGTTCTTGGGAAGCCACTATACTTGGGTACCCATGAAACCATCACTATTCAAGTTATCATGTTAGAAAAACTCCCATGCATGATTTCATTAGTAGTATTGCTTGGATGTTACTAGAGACTGGGGCATGGTGGTCCTTGGGATTTTATAATAACATTTTTGAATTTTATTATTCTTCTTTAATTTTTTATATGTGTCCAATTAAGTGGGAAGTAATCTTATTGTATAGTCATATGCTGCATTTCATTATTTACAATTGATGTCTTATATTTAAATTTTTATTCCTTGTATTCAGATATTATTAATTATTATTAATTATATATGATTATTTATATTTTTATTACTAATCAAATGTGATGGAATCATTTCCCGCATATCAAACCACAAAACCTCACTGCTATTTGGAATACTTTGTAATATTAAGAGGCATGTCTGGGGTCAAATAATGTTATATTATAGGAACATTATATAATGAATCGGCATGGGTATTATTCAACTATTTATATTAACAATTCAATAAGAAATCATTGTGGTTTTGAATTATTTTTCATTAAATAGATTCATGATATAAAATAATGTTAAAAAAATCAAATATTATGTTCACATTTTATGAGTGGATGATAATTATAACTTTTAGAGCTTCATATTAATGATCCACATCAATTCTAGTAACTATTTAAGCATTCCATTTCTCTCTTGGCTTTTGAGGTTTTTGTAACAGATTATATTTATCCCTCATATTGGTGAATTTGTTTTCATAATACTTAAATATTTAATAATTGATACACTAGTGTTTGAGTGGTGTATTATTTTGAACATTATTTTCATCTATTATATTGAACTTCTTCTAATCATCTTGTTGGCATTTATATGCCTGGTATCCTTTTTTTACAAACATTAATCATTTTCGAATTCCTTCTTTGGATATATCTCATATGTGTCTTCAAATATATTTTGTATATAGAAAGTAGTGTCCTTTCTTTTAGATTTAATATATAAATTTAATTTTTATTTTGAGATATTTTCCTATTATTTCCTCTAAATTGATAATTATAAAGTTTGTCTACAATTTTCATTAAAAATATGATATAACATCAAAAAAATATCATAGCTAATTTTGTCTCATTATATAATATTTTCAGAAATTTAGTTTTATGAAACAATATTATTAATAATTTTTTTACTTTTAGGTTCAGTGATAAAATTTTAAGCATAACAAGCATTCCATGTAGTGTTCTTTTATTAGTAATCAGAGTATTTATCCTCCTTTTTTTAGATAATGGAATTCATAATTCATTTTAATGAATTTATTCCATATAAAATAATGGTTTGAAAATATTTTTAGAAACTACATCAATTATATAGAGTCAATTACATCCATTTTACTTATATTCTTAATAAGATTCCACCATTTACCCAATTCACTATCCAAGTGATCATAATTTAAAACCACCATTTCCTTTTCTAAATACTAAAGAAAAGAAAATATTTTTTATATTGTATTGATAAACTACTTAGTAACTTTTGGGCAATATGGATCACTAGAAGATTATATTGGTTACCATATAAAGTAATCAATATATTGTTTTTATTTTAGGGTTTATGGAAGCTTGAAAAGATTCATGTTATTGTTCATAACCTTAGATAATTTATATTTTATATACATGTCATTTTATGCACCAACAAATTTTTCATTCGGTTATTCTTTAATAAAATAATTTCATTTTCCATCTCATTTTTTGTTTCACTTGATTAATTGTAGTTTTATCCATTAACTAAAATCAAAATGATTATTGTGAGTGGTAATTAGTTTTAACAAAAGTAATAAATTATTTGAACATAAAAATCAATCCCAAAAATCCCTAACCTATGCGATCTTTATTCCAACTTATGACAATTTTTTAAAACCTATGTTACATTAGGTTTTATTATATAATTCCCCATATTCTATTAAATAAATTTAACTAAACCCATAATTGATACCAATATAGTTGGACCAATAAAAATATACATAAAATTTACATAATTATAATTCTAATCAGGTCCAAATCTCAGTAAGTCGCATCCCAAAAAATCGAGATGTGTATTTTCTCTAGATATCATTAGTAAATTTTCATTATCATTCAACACGGTGTACATTTATTCAAATTATATGTCACTCTTTATAATTTTATAGACATTACATAGGTAATATTTTTATTCCATACTTTTAGAATGGAAAAATATTTAAAAAGTGAGCTTAGGATCTCTGTAAGGGGTAAAATATAATAGATATAAATCATGTTGACATTGATAATCACAACGAATATCATAAAGGATTAAGAATCAAGTGGACCTAAAGGTGTGAGAATAAAACCTAAAGTTATAATAACATCATAACATAAAATGAATAATAACATAATAATATGGATTAATATAGAAATTAGGAATATATATATTCATATAAAATCATACCATATGGCAACGTTCTCTTCTAAGACCAAGATCAAACAGTGAAAAACAATTCCCACAATATGGTAAACTATGATAAACTCTCATGCACCATAAAATAACATATCATAAATGATAAAATTTACTAAATGAATTGAATTCCCATATAATCCTAGGACCACACATATCATAATAATATTACCATACATACATGTTTCGTATAAATATAAAAACAATCCATAAAACATAGCGTAATTAACCTATAAAAATAAAACATGTTACATTATAATTAACACATGAAATAAAATTATTCATCCATAGAAATAAACTGGATGATACCATTAATTCATTTCAATGGAGTATCATTATAATTATTAATTTATTATTAAATAATATCAAAATTGATGAAATATTCATTAGTTGAAGACAGAAAAATTTAGAAAAATTAAAAATAAATTTCATTTCTATTCTATCACTGCTTCTTTTAGAAATAAAGTTATTTAAAGAATAAATTGATTTAAATGAAAGGATAATGAAATAAAAAAATTAATAATTCATTGACCATGAAAACTTTAAATATTAAAATTTTAATGAAAGTGGGTGGACATTGTGGGGGGAAGTGAGTATGTGGAAACTTTAATGGAAAAGAAGATAAAAATATTCCCCACAAAACATTATAATTAATTCAATATCTAAGGAAAGATACCTATATAAAACATTGAAACATAAAAAATGATATGTAACACATCGTTTCACTAATAAACGTAATAGACCAATTCTTTATTGTGATAGGCTATGTTGTGTTGAAAAATATTCATGGTTTTCCTACCATTATTATTCATTAATTTTTTGGGGGGTTTATTCAAATAAATAGCAACACATAATGGATTTTATATCTATAAAAATGGATTCCATTATGGTATTTTATTCCAAAAGAAGTTAGTCACTGAGGTTTCATTCCATTGATAGTTATGAATGCACATTAGTTAAGAGAATTCATGATTTGGATCATCACATCCTTTATATGAGAATTATTTATTTCTATGGGACCCTCTTATATATTTTAGAGGAATTCATTAATCATTCTCAAATTTATATGATTGGACTACTCACCCATTTTTTTGTTCTTGAGCATTTACATGGCTGAATGTTAAAAATTTTAATAATTAAAGTTGATCAATATTTAACATACATATTAAGGACACATAATTTAAGATTTTATGGTTTGTATCCACACAGCTAGGCACTCTATAATATATTTATATTTAGGATGGTTATATATAGTTACAGTTTTCATATATAACCCATAGATAATACATCGAATATGTTCTTGTAAATGGAATCATAACCCAAATATTATTTTAACACTTATTGAGACAATTCATCCCTTTTATGTTCATGTGATATGGGATAAACCATGTTGTTTAATATCTCATAATAAGAAAATTTATGAAAAATATTCCTATCAATGGATAATGTGGTACTTATGCATCACTATCCCTTTTTTGTAATCATAATTCTAAATATAGACCATGGGGGAAAATTGGGATGGTGTAAGAAATATAGACAAAATATAAGGATAATGATTATAATTGGGATACATTGACATAATTAAATTATTAAAATAGCTAGAGGTAATATGTTTATCCATGTAAGGAATTTATATATTAGGTATATGAACCAATTAGGATATTTTAGAGTGAATATGGCCCCAAATATATAGATTTCCAAACTCAATGGAATATAGCCAGGTGAATAAAGGATGTAGATGATCCCATGAGTAGCATACCACCATGAGTAATGAAACAATAGATTAATGTTTTTGGGGTCATTCTTAGATGAGTCATACACATATATCATCAAAAAATGAATGAAATCACATATTTCTTGAGTGAAATGGTTTAATATAATTTTATAGTATTTCAAAATGTAGTTTAATTTCATTATGTATGGATGTATCCATAAAATATTACATCATTTGACTAGGATTTTTGTTTCATAAAATATGCAATAATATTGGATTGGGTAGGGAATACTCATATGTTGATTCCCTAGAGATATAGTTTAGGGAATACACCTAGTAGGATTCCCATGTTATATGAATTTTAATTACATTGATTCTATAAGAAACTCAAATATTTATTCTGATATAAGCAATTCTCACTCTGAGAAACAATATATAGTATAAGATCATGCATATTTTATGAGATAGGATAATTACATCTTGATGCCTCATTTACAATGAAATTTTTCTTTTTGAGTATCCATTTATCATTGATGGTATATTCACTGGAGACCGTATATATGAGTAGGTATACAATCCTTCTATATTAAACCTCATGACTAGAAATATGTTTATAGAGGTAGGAGGAGTATGTATCATACAAGAAATACTATGGTCAAAATCCTTGAGTTATTCCCTATATGACAAAGCTCATTGAATAGAGAAGAAATCAATTGTGTGATATGAGATGTTGCTCTATGTTCTTCCTGATAGAGATCACCATTATTAATAGAATACATGATTTTTATTCCCCACGGGATTGTACCAATATATGGGACAAACCAAATAAATATTTTATCAATAGAATCCATTATTGATGGGGTGAACACTGGTGTGAATGGCCTGATCTTATGTATTGTGTATCCCTTGAAGATGATTTTTATTTTGTATTTTGGTGTTTTTCATTATATAATTTAATTAGTGAAGTCCCTTTGTATTAATATGAAAATAATTAAGAACCATAAATTAATGTATTCCACAATGGGTGTGTTTTATGGGCCCATTCCAAAAGGGTGACCTTATGACGTGGATGGATAGACGCCTCAAGGTACCTATTGTGAGGTTTACCTAAGAGGTATACAAGGTAGTTACAAAATTTATAACCTCATGATGATGTTATTTAAAGGGAAAAGAATTATTTTTAAAAAAATTATAGGTTCATTTTCCAGTTTACTTGTAGGATGATATTTTATATAGCCAATGATGAGGTCATCTCAAGAGCTAAACCTGCGGGTTAGCCACTTTGAGATCACATAATGGGTTGAATATGAGAAATGAATTTTTTAAGGTCTTTACCATATTTTATACTTGGACATTCATCTAATTACTAAATGATAACATTGTAGGATAATAATATCCTAAATCATAAATCTCATGTCCAATCATTTCTAGTAAATTCTATATAACTATCTCTATGTATCTACGTATTACTAGGGTCTATTATAGAATATTAAACGGGATATTTTTAGGCAACCATGAGTCAGTTGGTTACAAATATAGGTTAGAATCAGAGATATTCAATGGGAATAAGGATTTGATGGGTTCTAAGAATTCATAGAAGAAATTTTTTTAGCATTGGAAATGGATTATCTATCACCACATTGTCAGATGATATGGTGGAAAACCAAACCATGATGTCCATCCAAAAAGCATTCTCCATCACTACATGGATGAACCTTGTAGTGAGTGATTTTACCACATTAATAATCAAAATGGATAAGCTAACACATTGGGTTTGGACCTTGTAGTAGTTATTGGTCGGAGTGGATACTAAATAGAATGGTGAATTGAGTTCCAATTAAAAATTTTTGTTAAAAAACTTATTAAAAAACTCCCAAATTACAAAACAAGTTAAACTGTAGTGAATTTATAAATATTGTAAGTTTTCAATTAATTTCTCAAGATATTGATTATTTCTCAGTTAACTAATTCTGAATTGATTAAATTTTGAAACTAAATTATTGGCTAACAAAAGTTATAAAACATTTCTAGTTTCACTATCAGATATCATTAAAAAATTTGTATTTCAAAGTAATTAGCAGCGGAATATAAAATATATAATATACTTTAGACTTAATCTAAGATGTATAGAAAATATATCCAAGAGTTTCAGTATCAAGATGAGACTTAGTACTCTCAAACAATTTATAATGATTTGATCCACATCCTAGATCAGGGTAAAATAACAGTACACAGACTATCCAGGTACTAAGACCTCTACCACAGTTATTCGTGGGAAACCAAAATAATAGCACACAGGCTGTCCAGGTCCTACTTGACCTCTACCACTATCCATAGTGGGATACAAGAGAGTTATGGAAGTTTTGTGTGAGGATTTAGAGATCCTCTAGTTTAGCATAGGAGACAGTGTGTGTATAGAATATACATAGTACACACACTACTCAAAATGTAAATAAAATAATCACTGAGAGAGTATATATGTGTTTAGAATGCTATAATGATTTGAAGTGCAGATCTGGACTCCTTTGATTAACCAAGAATGGTTTGAGTCCTCTGTTTTTTTTTTCTGAAAAACAGAGGGTCGTTTTCTTCAGGTTCAGTTTGATCAGCTTGAGTGCAGGAAGAACTTGTTGTATTTCTTCACTTCTCTAAGCTTTGGTGCTTGTGTTCCTTTTGTATCGAATGAGTATCTTCGTGAATTTCCACACCCAGCAGCTTTTTTACTTCTTTTCATCACTTCTTATGGCCATCTTATGCCTGACTTTTGTCTTTCCATTTACAAATTTTAGTTCCGGCAATGGAAATTATTACCTTTTCATATGTATGAGGTATGGTTCCCTAACATGCCAAAAACTATCATTAAATAATAGCATGTGCATTAAAATCATAAAATATGAGCATTGCTAAATAAACAAAATGAAATAGAATTTATGGAAACAGTGACAGGTTTTCAATCAGTATCTCCTTATAACAGTGATCTTGTAGCGGTGTCTCCTCTGTATCGGTAGTTATTACTCTTTGTAACGGTAGTTCTTTGTATCACTCAGTGGATCATTGTATCAGTGAACTTCAATCGGTAGTTGTAACTCTTTGTATTGGTAGCTCTCTATGTAGTAGTGAGAATCTATCGGTAGCTCTTTGTTATTGTACCTGTAACTCCTTGTATCAGTAGACTTGAGTAGCAGTGAGCTTCTTTATATCGGTGAAATTCATAGCGGTAGAATTGCTTATACCAGTAGACTTACTCTAATGGTAGCTCTGGTGTAACAGTAGCTCATATCGGTAGATTTTTTATCGTCATCTTGTGCATACTGGTAGCTCTTTTCTGTACCAGTGATTAAGTTCATACCAGTGGACTTCATACTGGTAACTCTGTGTATCGATGACCATGTCTATTTGTAGACCAAGTACCGGTTTGTCTGTATCAGTAGCTATGAGCATATCCAGATTGAGTTATAATTATGTAAAAGTATGATTAAACATAGATAAACATTGATTCACATATTACAATTATTATTTTGATATTCATCATATATATATATATAATTATAAGCACACATCAAGATCATCAAAACATATTAAATCATGATTGGGATTATCAAAACAAGTGAGGTCAATAATCTCCCCCTTTTTGATAATCAAAACTCTTGGTATTATAAACCAACAAAATCAATAATGTATTAGAGAATATAGCGTTAAAATGCAATTTTATCAGAGGTAATCATAAAAACAAATGTACTAGAGTTAAAAACCAAAAGTATCAGAAGTAAAATAAAACAGAAAGGTATCAGAGGAAAATACAAAAAAATTATCAAAGGTAAAATAGCAATGGAAAATTTTAAGCTTATATTCCTCCCTTTGTGTACAACAAATGTACCCTTCTATATCAGAGGAAGAGTTATAGCATGAAGTTTATATGAAGTTCATTGTAGAGACCCAAATCTTGACGTACATGGAAATTACTTTGTTTTTGTGGAATACTTAATACATAACAAAAATATACACACAAGGACTGTAAAAGTTTAGTGTCTTTAGAAAATCGGAACATAATCTTCTAATCATTGTGAAATATCTTTAACATCTCCAATAAAGATCTTACCCTTTTTGTTTTAATACCTAAAAAATTTTCTTTATATCCTGGGGAAAAGAAAACATATAAAGGGTGAGCTCAAATGCTCACTAAGGGTATGCATGGAGAAAATAAAACAAACCATATACATTTGAACTTAAAAACATGAACACAATGTTTAAACATCAAGATCTTGAGAAATGACATAAAACATGGCAATACATAAGACATAGATCATAAAGAAACATTAATCCTGATAAAATATCATGGGAATAAAACATTTAATTGTGGCATCCATTAAGAACATGTTATTATTTCCATAGTAGCCAAGGCACTTTTTCCAAGACCATCGTAGTGGACAAAGTCCATTTCTGAATTGATTTCACTCCTCGTTCCAGTTCAGTATCCCTGAACTGGATTAACTTGTTGTTCTAGCCATGTCTATATCATGAGATATAAATCTTTACCCAATGCATTTTAGGGATATATAGGTCCAACCCATCTCATAATGAAATCATTCATAATTATGCCACAAAATAAACATAAAACATTCATCATAACCCAAAGACTAAAATGGGTTTCATAAACATCATCCCATCATCACGTAATCCATATAAAAATGGATATCATTTTATCATAAGAGAAGTGAAACCATGTAAATCATAGAGACATTATAATTGAAACATACACATATGAAATAATGTCATCTTAGATGTAAAATGGTTTTGATAAAACACATTAGATAAATTCTTGAAGAAAATATCCTTTCTTATTCAAAATCATTTTTTTAAAAATTCCATGAAATTTTAAATGAAAAAGATTTTTTTGAAAATAGTCATGAAATATTGTAGATTAAGCTTCATGAAAATGAGGTGTTTTGAAACTGTAAAAATCCGTTCACACTGTATAAGTTAAAAATAACATTATCCTCGTACTTTTTTCGGAAAAGTCAAAAAGTACCTTATATGGTAACCGAAGGAAATATTTCATTCATAAAATGTGCTAAAAAGTCAACAAAAGGTAAAAATGACTTTAAAAATTCATTTAATAATAGTAAACATTTTATGAAAACATTTTTAGAAAACATGGTCATGGATGATAAACGTAACCCCAATAAATACTTACGTATAAGCAATCTCGGATAAAAAATGAGATTGAAAATTTATCCCTTACAAAGATCTTTTTGAAAATAAAATATATCACTTATGTGCATTCTCTATAAGGTCACATAAAGAATTTATAAATACATGATAAGATATAAAAATTCATTTCTCCCATAATCAAAGAACGACATAAACATGAAAGAGAATATCAACCCAAAGAACGAAAATTGGGTTAAGAAGTTCCCTTACCTCATGTCCGACTTGACTCGATCGTTCTTTAATCTCCTGAATAATAAACCAAATTTAATTTCTACTTTCTTAAGAACCTTTTTAAATTTTATTATTCTTTTTATATCACTTATTACCATGTTATAAACAATATGTAACCATTTAAGATAATAATGTGTGTTTTTTCAATATTTTGTACTTGAGTCAAAAATGGACTTCTTATAATTACATGTTGTTCATATGGTCAATGTTTCGTTATATCCAGAATGATATTCATGATTTATATATCATATATATCATATATATCCAATATACACATATATTTATAATATTACATAACATATGGAGGTAAGAAATAAAATGCACCGTTCATGGAGACAGTAAGCCATACGTACACATGAACGCTAATTTCATTTCTATTTCTTATTTTAATAAAATTAAAACATAATTATACATATGTATATTATAATTCCAGTATAACATCATATATAATATCATTAACTACATCCTTTATACATCTCACATATGGCATTAACGAATCACATCACTTTGAGGGGCGGTAGTCCGCACTTCCTCAAATGAGATTATTGTATTTACTAACTATGAAAACCATAATGTCTTGATATAATTGAGAAGTAAATAATCATAACAAATCATAAACATAATATATATCATATATAAATACAGTTCCATCATAATGGTCATCATGAGAGGCGGTAGGAGAAAATCGAACAATCATCATTTCGTGTGGCGTTAGTTTCCCATCCACAAGAAACATTATGTACTTCATCCATTAGATGGAGGTGTGTGAAAGTGTTGTTCTAATACATCTCATAAAAACATCCTAGTATATTGAGGATACTGTTTTTTTTACAAAATAAAGGATTAAAAAGAGTTTAGGAGTTGGAGAAGTAGAATAAAAGAAAACAACTTAAGAGAAACTGTTACCTTTAATTTGGGTAACTTCCTTTGGTTTGAACCAAAAGGACTTCTTTAAGTTATTTATGACTAATGTAAGGCCTCTAGGGGGGAGTAGAGGGATGTAGGGAGCTTAATTGGGTAGAGTTTGGACGAGCCAAATGTCTTGAGAGGTGTGAGGGATTGGATATAAATGGCTCCTTTTATAAGGGAGAGGAAGGGCTCTTCAGGAAAGAGTGAAAATATTATTTTATAATATAATGATATTCGGTTTATAATGGTCCAAAAATAATTATAGTGGAATATAATATGACTCATGGTCGAGATATATTCATCCAATCAGAATTGGACAAGTTTTAGATAATATTTTAATTATTATAATCTTATTTATTTTAATCATTTATTAATGAGGTAAATACAACATCATTATTGTGTCATAAATAATTTAATTTATTTGAAGTCTAAAAATTATAATAAAATACTCACATTTAGGAAATATTTTTATGTTTCCAATTAATATTTATATTCCAAAAGATAATTTATATATACCCTTATAAAAATTAATTACTAAAAGATTTTTGTTAATGTCAATTTTGTCTTTACAATAAATTAAGTAATCTAAATTGTCATTATCACTCCCAAGTGGCTCAATGGGGTCCCAAAATAGACCCAAGGATGCCCATGGCCGGCCAATACTCATCCAATAAGGTTTGGACAAGTGTTAAGGTAATTTTGAATTATTATCATATTTTTTTAACCTTGAATTACCTTATTTACCTTTAACCGCTGTAAATAAAAGTCAAAAGTTACTATTCATCAAAAATTATTTTCATCTTATTGAACCACATATTACTTCTTTATAACAACCATGTATGTATTATTTTTGAAATTCAATTCATAGAAGTGGTAAAATTTCATTTAAATGAAATATTCAGTTTTTTTAACTACCACTAAGCGGTTTCACTATTCATCAAAAATTGATGTTTTTCAGAAAAATACCACATATTCAGCCTAAGATATATTTGATATTCTGAATTCAAAAATGATGTAAATTTTTTCAAATTCAAAACATATAATTGGCATTAATTAATTTTAAAATTAAATCCTGTTATCAAAACAAATAGCGCATTTTTAAGAAACAATAACTATCAAAATATCATCACTTGTTTACATCCAATTTCAAAGTGAAATTAATTCGAATGACAAAAATTGGATTAAATGGTAAAAATATATTATAATTACAATTTAAAACCAATTAAAAAGAAAATCTAACCATAAAAATTATTGCGATGAAAAATTTTGTTTTTAATTAAAATATAGCATGTTTTCACTATTCATCAAAATATGAAAGTTATCAGAATAATATGAAAAATTTATCCAAATTAAATTTTTATATCCTGATTCCAAGGAAAAATTTTATTTTTTAAAATTGAATTTATAAACATGTAAAAAACTAGATTTAAATTGGGTGCTCCATCAAAAGGCGGCAAAACTGAATTTTTTGAAAAATATTTATTTAACCCGAAAAATTTATTTTGTTCTCATACAATGTTCTTAAAAATATGTAAGATGAATAATAATTTTATAAAATTCAAAATTTAGTTAATACTATTTATAAAGGCTAGTCCATAATAATATTATAACAATATATCATTGTTTAGTGAAACTCGGTATTGCGTACTACAGACGCTACCGAGGAAGGTCGTTATTGCATGTAATGTAAGCCAAGTCAGGGTGACGTGTAGTGAAAGACTACTTTGTTGTTGAATATAATAAAATACAACCGTATTTCATTTATACATTAAACAAAATCTATACTTAATGTTGCATAGAATAATTTCTACAAAACAAACTTGAAATTTGCGTGTAACATGACCGAAGAATAGTGTTGCATATACTACAAGCTAATACGGTGTTGGGTATAGTGCAAGATAATCATGGTGTATCGTACAATAGAAGACATCAATGAAATTATAATAAAATCTCGGGTTGTTACATTCTACCCCCCTTAAAATGAATTTCTCCCTCTAAATTCATCGAGGTTATAAATGGTTTACTACTTGAATGTTTTTTCATAGAAACCCACATCGTAAAAAGTAATAATAAAACATCATTTTAAAAAGGGAAGTTAGAAACATAACAGTCACCCAATGTAACCCAGCACTGGGTTTCCACATAGGAAACCATAGGTGAAAATATGGATATGGAAGAAAAATCTAACCATAATTTTCTGATTGAGAGTGGTAGAGAATAGGTCTATGAAAAATCCAACAATCAAAAGCCATAGATTTGTGATGATATAAGGTACCGTAAGATTCATCAGATATAAGAGTACTAGGACAACATTTTTGGATTTCAATATAATTTCCCTAATGTTGAAGAATTTTTTAAAGAAATTATTACTTGATTTTGGTAAAATATCATCGTTGTTCAAGTCATGAACAATTTCCACTTCATATCTTAAAGAAATGATGTAGAATTTGTTTTCCATGAAGTGTTAGCGGATCATTCGATAGATTTATAGGTCATTCCATCTATCTCAAAAATAAGGTTAGCAAAAGTTATCAAATATACATAAGTCCTTCTATGGTGAGGTTAATCATATATGATTCCAAAAATGAACTTATAATTCATCTATAATATTTCTTAATAAAATAAAACAAGTTTCTACTAACCAAGGACTTCCTGTAGGCCAGTGGTAGGTGATAAAGGCCTATCGCACATCAGTTGTGGATTCGATTCCCACAGCCTTGTCTGATGCGATGGGTTGTCGCACGTCCTGCAGGTTGTCATTTTTCTAAAATTACATCATTATGACATTCCATCAATAATATCGACAATAGTTTTATCCTTAAACAATACTAACTTATGTCCAACATAATCCATTTCAAATCTTTAGGCTTATCCAAAATACTTCTGTCCATGCTTATAGTATAAATAAAACAATTGTTTGAAATGGCATCTACTGAGCATATTAATTCCTTCATTTTTCCCCCATATATCATAAGATATATCTTGTTGTTGGTCACATTCCAAACATTTGAATACCTTAATAATTTATTCTCTTTAAAAATGAATACTCATTGAACCTTAGTGAAAACATGAATGCTGCCAAAAGTTAACTCTTTCCACATACCAAAATCCCAAAATTTCTATATACTCAAACCATGATATAACATTGTCCTTATATTAGTCACAAGCTCATTTCATTTTCTCTTTATCACTTCATTATGTGAAAATCATCTTCTTTCAAAAAATATTTCAATCACTTTTCATGGTTACCAGTACCATAAAATTATTGAAAACCAATACATAGATATTCCAAAATTACACGATATCATAAATAAGATTCCATGATACTATTTTGAAATCCCAATACATAAACACTTAATCATTACACAACATCATTTTCATACTCAACATCACAAATAGTGATCGCATGAGACTTTACTTTATACTTTTCCTTAAGAGGTTGCTCATGTTGATCATCATTAACCCATGGATTAGGGCATTTATTAGCATAATGCCCCATTTTCTTGCACTTGAAGCATTGAAGTGCGGGTGGAGAGTTCTTTGTAGTCTTTTCTCTATTCACATAATTAGCAACCTTTTTCCAATTACTTCGACAATAAACTACTTTATGGCCTTCTTTTCCACACTTAAAACATTTTCTAGTACCTTTTAGGCAATATCCACCATTCTTCATTCCACACTTTGAGCATAAAGAAACATCCATCTTCTTTTCACCATTGTTCTGAGATTTCTCCTTAAACTCTATATTTCATTTCTTATCAAAACCATGAGATTGATATGTAACACCAACTTCCAGTTCTACCTTGATAGGACAATGCACAATTTCTTCATAGCTACTGAACTCTCTTATAGATAATGCCCTTGGAAGACTTTGTTTTAAGCCACTGAAGAATCGATCAACTTTACTTTCAGGTTGTATGATAAAGCTAGATGCATACCTTGCAACCCTTTTAAAATTCCCCTCGTATATACCAACAGATTTATCATCCTTTTTCTTAAGCTCAAGGAACTACTTTTCCATCTTCGTTCAAATAATACGAGGGAAGTACTTATTGAAAAATAAGTTCTTGAATTCATCCCATTCCATGGATTCAATTTCACATTGGGGCCTTGTATTCTTAATTAGAGTCCACCACTGGTCTGCTTCACCTTCTAAATGGTAAACAGCCAGAATGACATTTTCATGTTCTGAACAGCGAGGTATGGAAAATATCTTTTCAATGGTACTAATCCATTGGTCAGCAACAAGTGGATCAGAAGACCCACTTAAAGAAGGTGGATGTTGCCTCATGAAGGACTCAATAGAATATTGTTCCCTTTTCTGCTCATTCGGATGGCTAGAATGAATCTTAGCAAGTGTAAGTATAGTAATAATATTTTTCACTCCATCTCCCATAAAATTGGTTTTTTTATTAGGATAATAATTTCATTGTCCATTACATTGATCAACATAGTTCCTTCGGGTTCCAGCCATCATCTAAAACCCAAAAAGAATAATGTGAGAGGCAAAACTCATGATAGGTAAAACAACATAATAAAGGGGGAGTAACACAAATATATAACAACTTAGGTTTAATTCTATGATCGTTACCATAATTTTAGGACTATAACCTATACTTATACTTAACCTTAGGGACATCCCTAGACATACCTTAGAAAAATATCTAGGGATCTCACTAAAGTTTTCGCATCCCAGTTTCCAATGGTTGACTAAACCTTTCCTCTGATACCAACTGTAGAGACCCAAAGCCTGATGTACATGGACATAACATTGTTTTTATGGAATAATTAGTACATAACAAAAACATACACACAAGGACCGTAATAGTTTAGTAACTTTGGAAACTCGGAACATAATCATCTAATCTTGGTGAAACAACTTCAACATCTCCAATAAAGATCTTCCCATTTTTGTTATCTTACCTAAAAACCTTTCTTTATATCCTGGGGAAAAGAAAACATATAAAGGGTGAGATCAAATTCTAAGTAAGGGTAAGCATGGAAAAAATAAAACAAGCCATATACATTTTAACTTAAAAACATGAACACAATGTTTAAACATCGAGATCTTGAGCAATGACATAAAATATGGAAATACTTAAGACATAGATCATAAAGAAAAATTAATCCTGATAAAATATCAAGGGAAGAAATCATGTAATTGTGGAATTTATTAAGAACATGTTTTGATTTCCATAGTATCCAAGGCACTTTTTCCAAGACCATCTTAGTGGAAAAAGTTCCTTTCTGAATCAAGTTCACTCCTCATTCCAGTCTTGTATCGTTGAACCGGATTTACTTTCCATTCCAGCCATGTCTATCTCATGAGATATAAATCTTTACCCAATGAATTGGAGGGAGATATAGGTCCCACCCATCTCATAATGAAATCATTCTTACTTGTGCCACAAAATAAATATAAAACATTCATCATAACCCAAAGAATAAAATGGGTTTCATAAACATCATCCCATCATCACATAATCCATATAAAACAAATGGATATCATTTCATCATAAGAGATGTGAAACCATGTAAATCATAGAGACATTATACTTGAAACATATACATATGAAATAATATAATCATAGATGGAAAATGGTTTTGATAAAACACTTGAGATAAATTCTTGAGGAAAATATCCTTTTTATTCATAATTATTTTCCTTTCAAAAAATTCCATGCAATCTTAAATGAAAAGGATTTGGTTGTAAATATTCATGAAATCTTGTAGAGTAAGCTTCATCAAAATGAGGTGTTTTGAAACCATAAAAATTCATTCATTCCGTATAAGTTAAAACTAACATTCTCCTCGTACTTTTGTCGGAAAAGTTAAAAAGTACCTTATATGGTAACAAAAGGAAAGATTTCATTCATAAAATGTAGTAAAAAGTAAATAAAGGGTAAAAATGACTTTAAAATTCATGTAAGAATAGTAAACATTTTATGAAAACATTTTTAGAAAACATGGTCATGGATGATAAATGTAACCCCAGTAAATACTTACGTATAAGCAATCTCGGATAAAAAATGAGATTGAAAATTTATCCCTTACAAAGATATTTTTGAAAATAAAATAGATAACTTAGATGTATTCACTATAAGGTCACATAATGAATGTATAAATAGATGATAAGATATAAAAATTCATTTCTCACATAATCAAAGAACGACATACACAAGAAAGAGAAGATGAACCCAAAGAACAAAAATTAGGTTAAGAAGTTCCCTTACATCGTGTCCGACTTGACTCGATCGTTCATTAATCTCATGAATAATAAACCAAAGTTAATTTATATGTGCTTAAGAACCTTTTAAAAATTTATTATTCCTTTTATATCAATTATTACCATGTTATAAACATTATGCAACCATTTAAGTTAATAATGTTCATTTTGTCGATATTTGGTACTTGAGTCAAAATGGACTTCTTATAATTACATGTTGTTCGTGTGGTCAAAGGTTCATTATATCCAGATTGATATTCATTATTTATATATCATATATATCATATATATCCAACATATAAATGTATTTATAATATTACATAACATATGGAGGTATGAAATAAAATGCACTGTTCATGGAGACGGTAAGCCGTACGTACACATCAACACTACTTTCATTTCTATTTCTTATTTTAATTGAATTAAAACATAATGATACATAAGTATATTATAATTCCAGTATAATATCATAAATAATATCATTAACTACATCCTCTATACATCCCACATAAGGCATTAATGAATCACATCACTTTGAGGGGGCGGTAGTCCGCACATCCTCAAATGAGATTATCATATTTACCAACTATGGAAACCATAAAGGCTTGATATAATTGGTAAGTAAAGAATAATAAGAGAATCATAAAAATAATATATATTATATATAAATGGATTTCCATCATAATTTCCACCATGAGAGGCAGTAGGAGAAAATCGAACAATCATCATTTCTTGAGGCGTTAGTTTTCCATCCACAGAAACATTATGTTCTTCATCAATTAGATGGAGGTATGTGTACGTGTAGTTCTAATACTTCCCATAACAACATACTAGTATATTGAGGATACTGGTGTTGTTTCAAAAGAAAGGATTAAAAAGAGTTTAGGGGTTGGAGAAGTAGTATAAAAGAAAACAACTTAAGAGAAACTGTTAATTTGGGTAACTTCATTTGGTTTGAACCAAAAGGACTTCTTGAAGTGCCTTATGCCTAATGTAAGGTTTCTAGGGGGAGTATAGGGAGGTAGGGAGCATAATTGGGTGGAGCTTGAATGATCCAAATGGCTTGAGAGGTGTGAGGAATTGGATAGAAATGGTCTCCTTTTATAAGGGAGAGGAGGGGCTCTTTAGGAAAGAGTGAAAATATTATTTTATAATGTAATGATATTCGATTTCTAATGGTCCCAAAATCATTATAGTAGAAGATAAGATGACTCACGATCGAGATATAATCATCCAATTAGAACTGGACATGTTTTGGATAATATTTTAATCATTATAATCTTATTTATTTAAATCATTTATTTATGAGATAATACTGCATCATTATTGTGTCATAAATAATTTAATTTATTTGAAGTCTAAAAATTATAAAAAAATACAAAAATGTAGGAAATGTTATTACCTTTCCAATTAAGGTAATTTCTAATTATTATAATATTCTTTTATCCTTGAATTACCTTATTTACCTATAACCGTAGTAAATAAAAGTCAAAAGTTACTATTCACTAAAAATTATTTTCATCTTATTGAACAACAATTTACTTTTTTATAACAACCATGAATGTCTGATTTTTGAAATTCAATTCACAGATGTGGTTAAATTTCATTTAAATGAATGATTCAGTTTTTTTAACTACCACTAAGTGGTTTCACTATTCATCAAAAATTGATGTTTTTCAGAAAAATACCAAAAATTCAGCGTAAGCTATATTCGATATTCTGAATTAAAAAATGATGTCCATTTTTTCAAATTCAAAACATAGATGTGGCATTAATGAATTTTAAAATTAATTCACGTTATCAAAACAAATAGCTTTTTTTAAGAAATAATAACTATCAAAAGATCATCACTTGTTTACGTCCAATTTCAAAGTGAAATTAATTCCAATGAAAAACATTGGATCAAATGGTAAAAATATATTGTAATTACACTTTAAAACCAATTAAAAATATAATCAAACCATATAAATTATTACGATGAAAAATGTTGTTTTTAATTAAAATATAGTGTGTTTTTACTATTCATCAAAATATGAAAGTTATCAGAATAATATGAAATATTTATCCAAATTAAATTATTATATCCTGATTCCAAGGAAGAATTTTATTTTTTCCAATTGAACTTATAAACAAGTCAGAAACTATATTTAATGTGGGTGCACCATCAAAAGGCGGAAAAACTACATTTTTTTTAAAAATACTTATTTTACCGAAAAATTTATTTTGTTCTCATACCATGTTTTAGAAAATATGTAAGATTAATAATATTGTTATAAAATTCAAAATTTAGTTAATAATATTCATAACAGCTAGTCCATAATAATATTATAACAATATATCATTGTTTAGTGAAACCTGGTATTGCGTACTAGACACGCTATCGAGGAAGGTCGTGATTGCGTGTAATGCAAGCCAAGTCAGGGTGAAGTGTAGTGCAAGACTAATTTTTTGTTTCGTATAACAAAATACAACCATATTTCATTTATAAATTAAACAAAATCTATAATTAATGTTGCATAGAATAATTTCTACAAAACAAACATGAAATTGTGTGTAACACAATCCAAGAATAGTGTTGCGTATACTACAAGCTAATACGGTGTTGCGTATAGCACAATATAATATAGGTGTAGTGTATAAAATAATACATCAATGAAATTATAATAAAATCTCAGGTTGTTACATTCATATTTCTCCCTTTGTGATTTATAGTTATCCCCTTTTATTTTTCCCTTCTATATACATATCCCCCTTTGTGATTAGCAAAAAGGAAGGGTGAAAAGAATGTATCAGAGGAAATGAGAAATAGGAAAAAGAAAACAAGACCATAGATACATTTCGTGGGGAAAAAAGTACAAGTGAAATAAACAAGTAATAAAAATGAAATACAAATGAAATACAAAGGATTCATATCAATGGTACTAGCCCGAAATCAATCCACATCCTCAATATGTGATTTTCCCATGGGATCAGAAGAGGATTCATGCATTGTGGATGCATGTGGAGGCTTAGGAACACCAGAAATGATCAGAGAAGGCCAAGCTACTGAAACTATTCTTGGCATGTACTGTGTAGCTCTTTGAGTGATCATTAGAGCAAGGCTGCGGATGGCTTGGGCTGGAGTCATCTGACCAGGAGAAGTAGTAGAGGCAGATGTAGGTAAAGCTGGAGGTACAATCACTGGCCGAGCATCAACATGGAAGAAAGGCAACAAGAGATTTCTGAAATCCATAATGATTCATCCTCCCCTCTTCATAGTAGAAAAAAGTAATCCTTGTTTTCCAAAAACATATCCAAGGTAGGAGTCAGCTCCCTGAGTTTGCTTACTTGTTCCTTGAAGGCTTGATTGACTGGTGGTAGCTTCATGTTTTCTAACATAAGCTTGAGATGATTATTGAGTTGATGCTTGGTGTAGAACCTTTGAAAATAGTAATCTACTTTGTCTTTCACTTCTTTCTGATAAGCAGAAGCTTCTCTCATATAATCTTGGACAATCTTCATTACATCTCTAGTAGTAGACACCACTTGGGTCATGGAAGATGAGTCCACAGAGCTACTAGTTGAAGTTGAACCAAGCTCCTCCATTATCAAAGCTCTAATCTGATCCAATTCTATTGAAGGTCTCAAAGTAATAGAACCAATAGAAAGATTCATAGTTTCCTTGAAACTCTTTATTAGACCATTAATAAGATTTTTCACTACATAATCTTGGGTGCTAACAAGAACTTTTATTGAATGATTAAACTCCTCAAAAAATGAGACAATTTGGATGAATACACTGTTCAAATAATCGAAATCCTTGTCTGATTGACATTTAGAACTCATATATAATTCCAGAGAGACAACTGATCTCTTTAGAACTTCAACATCCTCTACCAAGCTAGAAGCCTGATTCTAGAAAGATGTGATTTCATCCACTATTTCTGCCACAAAGGTTGACACATTACAACCAAGGGAGAGTTCCAAATATGTTTCCAAATTTATTATCTCTTTAACAAAGAGACTCTTTAACTCGGCAACAGAAGCACTCAAAAACTCTTTCATCTCATCCTTCAAAGATTCTAAGTCATCCCTGGAGACTATATTAGAAGGCACAACAACAGGTTCTCTTTCAGACACAATAATGGAAACTGAGTCCTTCATAACAGATTGAATAGATGACATTAAGGATACTTCCATTTTTCTTATCCCTTCCAAAAAAGATGTATTAAGATCTGACATTAACTGATCCAGATCAGCTTTTCTTACCAAATTCTCAGGTAATATCTCAGACAGAATATTATAATTGACTGTAGGTCTACTGATGGATACCTCATTATCAGAATCCGGATAGTCCAATCCACAAACTACAAACCCTAGGTCCTCTACCCAATATTTAATCTCAACAGCCACTAAAACACTGCCAAATATGGTTGGATTCTCCCCCTCAATTGGTTCATTATCTTGTACAGAAATAGCACCCTCAGATGCTCAGTCTTCCTTAGAAGAATCTTGCACAACCATCTCTATTTCTCCAATACTAGGAGGCTCTTCAGGAATAGGAGCAAGTCTATCAACTTAAACAATAATAGCTTCTAAAGGCCCAGTAGATCTTCCAATCAGAGGACTCAAACACAAGGTGGTAGAAGCATATGCTTTAGTTTTAGATCCTCTTTCTTCTTCCTCATTCTCTGAGGCAGCCTCTTCCTGATCTGATCTCTGCTGGTCTTCCTCATCCACAGGTCCCTCTTCATTACTTACACCCAAAAACGTTTCTGTACTAGGTAGTTTCAAAGAAGCATTTTCCTTTTCTTGTGATACAATGTTAGGAGTTGGGCTGGGAGGCAAGTCTGGATCTCCTCCAATAGCTGCAGAGGAATCCTCCGTTTCTCAATCATCACTATACTGTGGCTCCTCCTCATTAGGTCCTAGACCAAGATCCCTCGCATCCTTAGGCCTAGAAGGATGATCAACAGGATTAAACATATCATATAACTTCTTATCATCAGTAACCCACTCCCCTCTCCATGGGTTCCATCTTATCTTAATTTACTTACACACTATGCTTTTGATACAGAAGTTGTTTCTTACCACCACTGTTTCATCCTGAGACTCTGCTACTCCCTTTACTTTAATCATAACCGAAATCAACTTGCAAAAGAATAAATCATTGGTCTTTGATTTGGGTCTTGTCATATCCTCCATTTGAATCATTATAATCCTACATAGATTCACCTTCACACCATGTCTCAAGATATGTAACAGATAGATATCTTCATATCTTACATTTGAAAAGTCCCATCTTCTTGGACATAGCACATGTTGCACAAATTTTAGCAACAATATGTTTTCTCCATCCATTTCAGCAGCCACAAACTTTCTCTACTTGCCACTACCAGTGAGCTCCTCTAAGGAAGTCTCATAATCAAATATGTCACTTGTAGGGTGTACTATCTTCGATGAATATCCAAAAACTCCTTCATGTGGTACTATTAGGTACTCATCCCACTCAACAGATGAAAATGATATTTCCTTTCCATTTACCCATGAAATCATTCTATTTTCCTCATTGGATTTATCAAAACTCAAAAACTCATAGAACTATTTTACTAGCTTCAGATAGTAGGGGCCATTGTTATTTGAGAAGCATTTTACGCATTTCTGATCTTCCAGCACCTCTATAACTAATGATTTACTAGACATCGGCCATTCCGCACATAGCTCTTTCTCTATTACAATATCTCTATTTTGTAAATGCGGGTTCACTCGACCCCTCCCAGACCTTGTTCTACTAACACTGGTACTAGATTCAGACCTTGTCTTTTGCTTCTTCACATTCAACTCATCAATGTCGTCCCTGATAGTCGGAAGTATGGTTTTTTCCATCTCTAGATTGAAGAATTTAGGGTTCTCGTGAGATTCGGGGATTGAAGGAGTTGGGTTTGAGAGAAGAGAGTTCAGTGGATGGAGATGTAACTAAGACTTAGTTTTATCATTTAAGAATCATAAAATAAATAATTATATTATAATAAGTAAAGTATAAATGGTACAGATTCCAGCGGCTAAATACAGAAGTTTAAAACAGCACATACTAATGGTAGGGTATACCAGTGAGAATTCCTAACAGTGAGGTTCACTAACATTCAGGTATATCAATGAGGTTCATACCGGTGAGATATAACAGTGAGGTTTCATACCGGTGAGGTATATCAGTGAGGTTTCATACCGGTGAGGTATATCAGTGACGTTTCATACCTGTGATGTATATTAGTGAGGTTCAATACCGGTGAGGTATATCAGTGAGGTTTCATACCTATGAGGTATATGAGTGAGGTTTCATACCGGTGAGGTATATAAGTGAGGTTTCATACCGCTGAGTTATATCAATGAGGTTTCATACTGGTGAGGTATATCATTGAGGCTTCATACCGGTGAGGTATATCAGTGAGGTTTCATACCGGTGAGGTATATCAGTGAGGTTTCATTCCGGTGAGTCTATCATTCCTAGTTCATGTCTAATGTACTTTAACCTATCCTAACATAAAGTCTGGGTGAAAATGTCAGCTAATTGATGTTCAATACATATAAATTCAAGAGTAATATCACCCTTTTAGTAATTATCTCTCAAAAAATGGTGCCTCACATCAATGTGTTTGATCCTAGAGAAAGACATGAGATTCTTAGAGATGTTAATTGCACTAGTGTTATCACAGTTAATAGCTCCATGTCTAAATTGATATCCATAGTCCAGTAAAGTGTGTTTCATCCACAGAATTTGTGCACAACAACTACCAGCAGCTCCATACTCTAATTCAGCAGTAGACAAAGCAACTGAATTCTGTTTCTTACTATACCATGATACTAAGGACATTCCCAATAAATGACATGTTTCAGATGTACTTTTTCTATCTAAATTTCAACCAGCAAAGTCAGCATCTGAATAACTTGTTAAATCAAAAGATTGACCTTTTGGATAAAACAAACCTACGTTTTCAGTATGTTTAAGATATTTGAAAATTGTTTTAACAGAATGAAAATGTGACTCTTTAGGATTATATTGAAATATTGCACACATAAACACACTAAACATAATAACTGGTCAACTAGCGGTAAGGTAAAGTAAGCTTCCAATCATACCTCTGTAATTTGTTTGATCCACTGGTTTCCTAGTTACATCTGCATCCAATTTATTGACAGTACTCATAGGTGTATCACTTTCTTTAATACTATCCAAACCAAAACATTTTATGAGATCCTCTATATATTTAATTTGATTTATAATTATACCATTTTCATTTTGAAAAACTTGAAATCCAAGAAAGTATTTGAGTTCTCCAATTAAGCTCATTTCAAATTCATTTTGCATACTCTTTGACAAATTAGTACATAAAGACTATTTTGAAGATCCAAAAATAATATCATCAACATAGATTTTCACTATCAAAACATCTTTATAAATTCATTTAATAAAGGGAGTTGTATTATCAATACCTTTAGAAAAACCTTTTGAAATAAGAAAATTATTAAATCTATCATACCAAGCTCTTGGAACTTCTTTCAAACCATATAAAGCTTTAGATAGCTTAAAAACTCGATTTGGAAAATGTGGATTAGTAAATCGACGTGGTTGTTCAACAAAAACATCTTCAATTATAAAACCATTTATAAAATCACTTTTAACATCCACTTGATATAACTTCAAATTAAAATGAGAAGCATAGGAAAGTAGAATTCTAATAGCTTCTAATCTATCTATAGGGGAAAAGGTTTCCTCATAGTCTATTCCTTCCACTTGACTATACCCTTGTGCAACTAGCCTTTCTTTGTTTCTAACTATATTTCCTGACTCATCACCTTTGTTTCTAAAAACCCATTTAGTGCCTATGGCCAAGGTTTCCTTAGGTATGTCAACTAATTCTCCGAATTTATTTCTTAAAAATTTATTTAATTCTTCTTGCATAGCCATTACCCAAAATTCATCATTCATTGAATCATTGATATTTTTAGGATTTAGCCATGAAATAATGGCTTCATGTTCAACCTGGTTTCTTAGAGAATCTCTAGTCTGTGTCCCTCTATCAATATTACCAACAACATAATCTAAAGGATGATACTTTAAAATCCTAGTTGATCTAGTATAGGTAGGACTAGAAATTTCAGGTTCTTCTCTAGATTTAGGCTCTACAGAGACAAGTTCTTGAAAGTTTCCCGAACTAGATGTCTTTACAATAGGTTCAATGACTTTATCATTAAGGTTAAAAACAGAAAAATCTTATTCAAGATTTTCAATGGAATTTTTGGGTTCTTATTGATCAATTACATCAAACTTGTTGTGAACAGATTCTTCCACACATTTGGTTATTTTATTAAAAACTATATAATCTTTTCTAGTAATTGAATAACCTAGGAAAATTCCTTCATCACACTTTGATTCAAATATGTCATGATTATCATTTTTATTGAGAATAAAGAATTTTCAACCAAAAATATTAAAGTAATTAACCTTAGGATTCCTATGGTTCCACAACTTATAAGTGGTATTTTTGAGAACTGGTCTAATCAGGACTTTATTAATAATATATCAAGTTGTATTTACAGCTTCAGCCCAAAAGTAAATTGGAAGGTCATACTCATTATGCATAGTTCTTGCAATTTCTTGAAGGGTTCTGTTTCTTCTTTCTACTACACTATTCTGCTGAGGTGTTCTAGGGGAAGAGAAATTGTGACTATAGCCATTGTGTGAGCAATAAGATTCAAACTCATGATTTTCAAACTCATGACCATGATCACTTCTCAATGTCTTAATCTTAAGACCAATAAAGTTTTCCACAGACATGGAATATTTAATAAAGTAAGGACGAGCTTCAATTTTGTGATCTAAGAAGTGTTCCCAAGTGTACCTAGAATAGTCATCTACCATAACATAGACATAGTGCTTCCAATTTAAACAAGAAACATTTGAGGGTCCAAACAAGTCCATGTGAACCAACTCGAGAGGTTGAGAAGTTGAAACTTCTTTCTTTGATTTAAATGAAAATTTATGTTGCTTTCCCTTTTGACAGGGATTACAAACTTGATCAGCTGGGAATTCAAGTTTAGGTAAATCCCTAACTAAGTCTTTCCTAGTCAGTTTTTAAATTGAATGAATATTGCAATGTCTTAATCATCTGTTCCATAGCCAAGACTCTTTATGAAAATAATTTAGGCAAAAAATGTTTTGTTTAGCTAAGTAATTCAAATAAACTGCATAAACGTTTTCATTTCTCAATGAAGAAAATACTAAAATATTTTTAGAATTAAAAACACCACAAGAATCATTTTTTAATTTTAAATTGAAACCATCATCACACAACTGGGAAATAATTAAAAGGTTATACTTAAGTCCATTAAAAAATAAAACATTGTAAATTTAAACCGAATCAGTGTTACCAAACTTCCATAAGCTGATGATTTTTCTTTTTGAATTATCATTAAAGATGACATGGACTCCATCAACCTTGATTAAACTCTTTAAGAACTAGTAATCTCCAGTAATATTCCAGGAAAATCCACTGTCAAAGTACCATACCTTTTTATGGAAACTTTTCAAACAAGTTTCCTACAAAACAGGTTTAAACAAAAATTGATTTTGGAACCTAGATTTTCATGGGTCCAGACAGGTTAGAAAACAAAACTTTTGGTAGCCAAATTTGTCTAATGGGTTTCTTATAATCAATAGATTCAAAAGATTTTGAAAGATAAAATTTATTTGATCTATATCCATGTGAATAACTAGTTGAAGCATATGAATTTCTTGAACTAGAACTAGAACCATTCTGTCCAGATTTCGGAATAAATCTATTTTTAGTAATCTGTCTCTGTCTAGGATGATAGCGTATTCCTGTGGTCTATTTTGGTGCCACTTGTTCTCCTAGAATTTCAGTAAGAGTGTTCTTTCCATTCCTGAATTTTTCTAAGTCTTTCCTAAGTTTCTCAATGGAAAATTTCAGTTCAGTATTTTCCTTATGTAATTGAGCTTTATTTTCTTTTTCTATATCAAGTGCATATTTAACATAGCTGGTCAAAACAAGACGTTCCTTCAAAGTCTTATACTTTTCCTTCAATTCATTATAGGTTTCTTTTAGCATATCAAAGTGTTCAGACAATTCATCTTTAGACATATTATCATCACTACATTAATTCCTAGAATAATAATCATTCAACATAGGGGAAACAGGTACCTTAGAAGTATTAGTCATGAAACACATATTGGAACGATTCTTTTCAGAATCAGAAACTTCAGACTCACTTGTGCTGTCTTCTGAAGCACTCTAGGTTACCTTCATGGATTTCTTATATTTTCTCTCCTTGTAGTCATAATTATTATTCAACTTTAACTTTAGGCAGTCTGCATTAATGTGTCCTTTCCTTTTGCATTCATAACACACTATCTCATCATCCTTATCAGCTTTCTTCCAATCCTTCTTCCAATGACCTTTATGGTCAGATTTTACTTTATAATTTGGTTTTATGAACAATTTATTCTTCTAGTAGAACTTATTGATCCATCTAGATATCTAATCCATCTCTTCATCACTATCAGAATCTGAACCTTCACTTGTTGAGATTTTAGTAGGTATGTGAACTTTCTCCTTGTCCATGCTCTTTGAGGAAGTAGATTTAAATGCTACCAACTTCCTCTTTGGTTTATCATCTTCTTCCTTGTTTACTTTCTTCTCTTCTTCATACATCATCAACTTACCAATTAATCCTTTAATAGGTAGTGAACTTATATCACACAATTCTCTTATTGAAACAGATGTGCCTCTCCATCTTTCTGGCAGACATCGTAGTATTCTCATAATCTGCTCCTTTTCAGGAATAGCTTTTCCAAGTGAGCTCATAGTATTGACAATCTCATTGAACCTTAGATACATGTCAGAAATAGATTCATCAGGCTTCATTTTAAAATCATAATACTTAATAGTACATGAGTTTAGTCTCATTTATTTATCATTGGTTGTTCCTTCATGGGAAATATCCAAAGTGTCCCAGATTTCACAAGCAGTATTGCTAGCAAATATTCTATTAAATTCCTCATCATCTAAAGCACAATACAGGGCATTCATTTCTTTACAAATATTGTTGAAGGATGTTTTAGTAGGTTCATCCCAAGTAGTTGTTTGAATTTCTGTAATCTTATATTGAGTCTCTATAGCAGTCCAGATGTCAAATCCCATACGTTTTCAATGAATTTTCATTTTAAGTTTCAATTGGGCATAATTTGTACCATTAAATAAAGGTGGCCTGTTGGTAGCAGTACCTTCAAGTCTATTATCCATAATCAGATTTTAGAAAATATATTTAAAGAGATAAAATTTTTAACTAATAGAAATTTAAGATCATTATGATAAAACTAAAATCACAGTTGAAAAACAGTGTATTTGGATACCCTTCATAAAAAAACAAACAACATGTGATACCAAATGTTGGTCAGAGTGTATACTTAAGAGGGGGTTCAATTGAGTTCCAATTAAAAATTTCATTTAAAAACATATTAAAAATCCCCCAAATTAAAAAACAAGTTAAATTGTAGTAAATTTATAAAGATTGTAAGATTTCAATTAATTTCTCAAGAGATTGACTATTTCTCAGTTAACTCAATCTGAATTGATTAACTTTTGAAACTAACTTACTGGCTAACAAAAGTTATACACACTTTCTAGTTTAACTATTAGAGTAACTTTAAAATAGTTTGTATTTCAAGGTAATTATCAGCGGAATATAAAATATATAATATACTTTAGACTTAATCTAAGATGCACAGAAAATATAACCAAGAGGTTCTGTATCAAGCCAAGACATAGTCCTCTCAAACAATTTATAAAAATTTGATCCACACCTTGGATCGTGGTAAAAAAAAAGTACACTGACTGTCCAGGTTCTAAGACCTCTACCACAGTTATTCGTGGGAAACTAAAACAATAGCACAAAGGCCATCCAGGTCCTACTTGACCTCTACCACTATCCATAATGGGATACAAGAGTGTTATGGAAGGTTTGTGTGAGGATTTATAAATCCTCCAGTTTATCACGGGAGACAGTGTGTGTATAGAATATACATAGTACACACACTGCTCAAAATGTAAATAATATAATCACTGAGAGAGTATATATGAGTTTAGAATTCTCTAGTGATTTGAATTATATCTCTACACTCCTTTGATTAACTAGGAATGCTTCTATGTCCTCCTTTGGTTTTTTTGGCCAAAATATAGAGGGTCATTTTCTTCAAGTTCAGTTTGATCATCTTGAGTGCAGGAAGAGTTAATTGTAGTTCTTTACTTCTGTAAGCTTTGGTTCATGTGTTACTTTTGTATCGAATGAGTATCTTCATGTATTTCCACACCCAGCACCTTTTTCACTTTATTTCAACACTTCTTATGTCTGGATTATGCCCAGATTTTATCTCTCCTTTTATAGATTTTATCTCCAGCAATGGGAATGATTACCTTTTCATAGGTATGAGGTATGGTTCCCTAACATGCCCACATCTATTATTAAATAGTTTCAGGTGAATTAAAATCATTAAATATGGTTGTTTCTAAATAAACAAATAGAAATATAATTTATGGAAACAGTGATTGGTTTTCAATCAGTGGCTCCTTATAATAGTGTGCTTGTAGTCGTGGATCCTCTGTATTGGTAGCTATTACTCCTTGTAACAGTAGTTCCTTATATCAGTCAGTGGGTCATTGTATCGGTGAACTTCTATCGGTAACTGTATCTCTTTGTATTGGTATCTCTCTGTGTAGCAGTGAGCTTCTATCGGTAGCTCTTTGTTCTTGTATCGGTATCTCCTTGTATCAATATACTTGAGTAGCAGTGAGATTATTTATATTAGTGAACTTTATAGTGGTAGACTTGATTATACCTATATACATAATCTAATGGTATCTCTGGTGTAATGGTAGCTCGTATCGATAGACTTTGTATCGGTAGCTTGTGCATGCTGGTAGATCCGTTCTATACCAGTGATTAAGTGCATACCGGTGGACTTCATACTGGTAGCTCTGTGTGTCGGTGACCATGTCTATCAGTAGACTAAGTACTGGTAGGTCTGTATCAGTAGATATGAGCATATCCATATTGAGTTATAATTATGTCAAAGTATGATTAAACATAGATAAACATTGATTGACATATTCCAATGATTATTTTGATATTCAGAATATATATATATAGAATTACAAGCACACATCAAGGTCATCAAAACCTATTAATGCGTGATTGGGATTATAAAAATAGGATATGTAAACATTAGTATAATCATCCTTGTGATCATAAGGACCTCATAGATATTGGGGACCTCACTATTCTTTAGATATCCATTTGACTTAAGACAAAATATCATTGAAATATTCATGTTTTTTTATTATTCCATCAAAAGTTTGAATTTTTTATCATCATTAGAATCAATAAATTCCCACCCCCATAAATTGGGTCTTTTTTGAATGATACATAAGAAATAATTATGAAATAAAGAATCTCATGTAGTGTCAATGTACTCAAGTATTTAGTGGGGTCCTATAAATATGTTTCTAGCTAACATTAATATTCAAATTTTTTCTCTAAATTTAATATCATGAAATATTCTAGTAAAATATTACATTATTAACCCTTGATAATTAAATAACTACATCTACTTACATGGTTTCTTGTATATTTTTTTTCATTACATGATCGACTTTTCAATTTAAGGGATGACATCAAAATTTGTGGGGAAAGCTCTTGGCTCCTATTTTCATTTTAGACTATATGAACCATTTTGATCTAAATTGTCAAACATGTGGTTCATGAAGTGGCCCTTTTAGTATAAAATTTCCACCAAGTGGTCGACATTCTAAAATTATATAATTCTATATTAAATAAATCTAGTATTTTCTCATCTATTTTGAACATATAGGTTAATATTCATCATTTAATTATTCTAAAAAAATAATGTCCACACCTCCAGTAAACCATATGATTTGTTTATCTGGGTTTATATAATTATTTTTATTTATAATAATGTTAAGAATTTTCCTTGACAACTCATTGTTATTTAAAATTATTTCCTCGCGAATTATCTTTATCTAGAACTCTGATAATACCCTATGTTTAATTGATTTCCATTATATGACTTCAATCTCAAATATGATTTTTAGATTCACATGACCGATCCTAGGAGACCATTTTAATGGTTCAATCCATTACTATACTTTTTGATTCACATCTATCATGGGTTCTAGTAAAATTATTAATTTATTTACTAGGTGCAGTATAGTGGTTGACCAAGTTTATCACACTTGAAGTGATTTTGTGGTGAAAAAAATCACTATTCCAAAATCACATATTATATATTTTTCTTTTTGTTATTTAAGTATAGTAAAATATATTTTGGATTTATAATTTATAATGAAATAAAAGAAAAAAAATTAGTATATAATAAAAATAAAATGCATGATGTTGAAAAAAATGGAAATAGTTCTAAGAGAATTTAATAAAAGTGAGAATTCATTATAATATTATTAGCTTCACATTTACATAAAGAACCCACTTCAACAAATGTATTGACACCATCCTATACCATGGTTTTGAATATGAATTTCACTCAACAGTCTTTAGGTACACTACACATCCACCACCTTCATCAAGGTAGAATAGTACATAAGATACAACTAAGCCATAAATTATTACAGTGAGGATTACACTCAATATAGATAATCCATATAGTGGACCAAAAAAGATAACAAAAAACATGAATTTGTGAATATTTATTTCAAAAATAAATTTTCCCACTCTAGTTTCTTCAAGTTAATTACTCTTGATTATTATTAAAGAAGTTTATTGTGATGAACAAGGAGTAAAAACACAGAAGGGGAAAACGTAGAAGAGTGGAAGAAAGGTATTATAAAATAAATTATATAAACATGATAATGTTGTAAAACACATCCTAATACACTAAAAATGTATAAATAAAATTTTAAAATCCATTTAATGGGTATGGAGTACAAATTTATCTGGAGAAGAGTGGCTAGATTTTACCTCCTGAAATTATACATCACAATATAGTGAAATTTTGACCATAAAAATGGAAATATCATAGAAATTTTATTTCATGAATTATGTCCCATTATTTATTTCTCATTAATTATATAAATGTATGATTATATGGATACATATGTCCAATGTTATTATATTATTAGTTGTAATTTATTTATAGCAGATGATATTAATGTGATTCATCAAATTTAATTAATTCATCGGCTTTCATAATAAATCCATTTTTCCATTAAATATAACGAGAATTCATGTATAAATGTCCTCTATATATTAAAACTATAATCACCACATTTTTGAATTGTATATATTCATATACGCTTCAATTTTATGGTTGAAAAATTATCTATTCCAAAAAAAATTCATGTTGCTTCAATTATTTCAGCCTGAACAAGTCCAAAAAAATATATTTTTCTATTAGAGTGAATGTAATCCTAATACACATAAACTCCTAAAAAAATAAGTGATCAATTTATGTCTATATTAATTTTATTATAGATGAAATATTAATGTGATAAAAATAGTTAAAAATGCATAATATTTAAATTTTAGTCATTAGGTTCAATTTAACAATAAAATTGAAAATGTGATAATAATCCAAAAAATAAAAAACATAATGGGGTTAAAAAAATAAATTAAATTTATAATTACAATAATATTGTAACCATTGATTCCCAAGACCTTAAACATTGCACTTTGGTGGAATTCAAGGAATTCTACTTAAACAGAAGCATTTTATTTTCTAGTTTCAAATGCAAAAACTAAAATAGAATATAAACAATGATTCGTTCATTCCACTTAAAATATTTACCTCTATAATAGTATAATATACTACCCTGCATCGGTTCATTAAAAAACTACATTCTTCTTGTTTATACAAATAATGTAATTTAGTGGGATTAATGTCTTAACAAGTGGTATAATCATAAATTCCACTTTTCCAATATCTACAATCTAAAAATATATTTATAAAATATATTATTTTACCCAAATTAAGTTCCTATATTTAGATTTTCCCTTATTCATATGGTGTTCAATATTAACCCGGACATAATGTAATCACTTTTTACAGTTAACTAATGCTTTGTTTTTTTGGTTTTTTTTAAATTTTGTCAATTATAAAATGTCTCATAATTTCATGTTTGTTACCAATTTACATTTTATTCCAAATTAAATATACTTATATGAATTTAATTTTTTTCTCCTCGTAGTGTTATTTTTCCTAATGGGAATGTTACTAAAATAAGAGTTCAAAATTCTAGTGTCCTAATATTATAATTCTAATTCCACTAAACACTCTTCCTTTTACAAACTACATCCTAGATTAGAAGAAATTCCAATTAATAAGTGGAAAAACATTATAAACAATTAGATAAATTAAATAACATATATATCAAGGAAATATTAAAAATCATTATCTTGATTTCACTAGGTGGGAGGACATTTTATGTTCAAATTTCTATCCTATAAAACCCCCTAGAGTGTTTAAAGAAGCAGTATAAAACATGAAAAATTCCAAAAAAAACATTAAAAATGTAAAAATCAAATAATTCCCAAAAAAATATAAAATACCTCCATAAATTATATTTTAATATTATTCCATTTAAATTAAAATAAATTTTTAAAATATGAAACAATAAAAAATGATAATACAATAAAGAAAAAAATATTCTTCTTTAGTGAGAGTATTGAGTTATGCACCTAGAAGAAATCACATTAATCCTAAGGGAAAGAAAGATAAAAAACATGATAAATTAATTCAATGAAATTAAATATAATAAATTTAAATAAATTTTTAGTGATATTTGATTTTATTTGACCCCTCTAAAAATTATATTATAGTTTATTATATCCCCTAGTAATGAAATAATAGTTTGTCATCCCCAATAAATTGGTGGGTGTGGATTCAAACTCATGAAACACAAATTTTTTCCCCTTTTATGGATATTCTCTTAAAACTATTTTTATAGGAACCCATGGATATAGGGAATAAGATATATCATTATTCAAATCCATTTGAACTCATAATGTAGGGGTTGAAAAAAAACTAGTTTGCCTCTTTTTTAGTGCACTACCTATTTGGAATCTTCTTAAGCATCATCTAGGGCACTATCATTTGAATTTTCTATTTCTATAGATGTATGAATTTGATAATCAATTAGACTTTCATTATAATATGGGTTAATAAAAAAAGGAATAAATATTTAAATATTCTCCTTCATGTATATCTTTGTAGATTATTCTTTCTAATGAAATTCCATGGTGATTTCATTACGTTCCCTCCAAAAATTATTCAATATGATCAAGGAGCTTAATTTGTTTCTCACAATGAGCATTGTAATTTTTTTATTTATCCTCTAAGGTCATATTTGAGAGGTTTGAATCTTAAAAATTAAATTATGAGAAGATAATTATGAACTCATTTAAATTAATATTTATATACATTATGTTTAACGTAGGATTAACTTACTGAGTGGGTTCGGATTCATGATCATCTTCATCACTCAGTCCCCCTTGGGGGTGATTCAATGTTGATGGATATAGGTAGTTTGGATCCTCAATATTGCATTTAAAGTAAATTGTATCCATATTTTCTTCTAATATTAAATATATTGTTATATTGTTGTTTATTATTCATTTTCATAGATGGTAAAATCACATACCATTTTAGTTTCAATAAAATCTTACCAATATTAATATAAGCCACGATGAGCTCTGATAAAAAAATAATCTGGCATATCCAATTCATGAAACACCTAAAAAAATATTTTCAATTTCATGAATGGATCTTTAATTAATTCTTTATCATCCTCTATAGGTTCTTTAATAGGAAATATGTGTGGGGAGTTCTCACCAAAATCCTATTCTGGTAATTCTTTTTACAACTTCAACTATTGAGATGTGAATACATATTCATATATCAATTTTATTTTACTCTCTATTTTTAGTATTTTCTCTATAATTCCTTGTAATGGGGCTTGAAAATTATTGTGAACTTATTCTTATAATTTCTGTTGAGGGTATTATGTCCATGAACTATGATTTGATTTGGAATACATCATAGAAAGTTATATGATTTTTTCCATCAATTAAATGAAAATAATGGTATTATAAACATTATTATTAAAAATTTAGTTTGAATACCGCTTAGATAACCAAAAATAGTGTCGTGTTTTGGAAAACCTATTACAAGGAGAGGAAAAATAAAAAACTTTGTTAACAAGTAAACACAGTAATTGGCCAAGGTCATCTCACTTGGCGAACTGTGGTGGTGAAAACACTCATTATTCCTAATCACATAATAATTTTTTCCTTTTATATATTTTAAGAATGATAATTAAATGATATTTGGGTTTGAAAATTTATAATGAATGATAGGAAAATAAAAAGAAGACAAAGAATCTAAACAAAATGAATGGAATTAGAATGAATGGAAATACTCCTATTGAAAATTGATACAACCGTGGTTTTTCTAAAAAAAATATTCTATTAAATTTAATTTCATTGATATATTATTCCAAAATTAAAATTGACTATTAATGAAACGTGCATAGTATTAAAATATCAAAATTTTATATTATATTTATCACATAGATATTGGAATAGTGGGAAATAGTATGATTAACAAATATTTTAAGATATATGGTTAACACCTGTAAATAAAATGAATAATTTGGTGACCAATTAATTAGAAAGGAAAATATGAACCATTTTAAAAAAAGTTAAAACCATTTTTGAAAAACAATTTTTCTATGCACAAATGATTTTTACCTCAATAAATATCAAAAATAACTTTTAGTAAATTATTTCATGTGAAATTTTTATATTCTGTATTCAACCAAATGTTTAACATTCAAATTGTGGTTTTTATAGAAACAAGATATGAATAAATAAATATTGTGCTTTAAATTTTTATTTCTTATAAAAATATTTTTTGTCTCACTATCCACACTTATTATAAAATTGATTTTCTCAATTTTAGAAAATATATTTGAAAAATAAAATTCTTTCTTAAATTTTTAATATAAAAATTATCATGGTGTGAATTTTTTAAATTTTCTAAAAGGATACTTTTTTCAATGAATAATGAAAATACATGTTTTTATTTAATAATGATACATTTTACTTTTTCTAATGAAAAAATTTAGAGGGTTCTAGAATTTCAAAAACATGGGTACAATTTATTCTTTACCAACATTCTACATGTGTCCTCTCCCAACACTTATAAAAGGTCATTCACTCTACTCTAATATTCACACTTCTAAAACCATTTTCTTTATCCAAGACCTAACCAAATATCTTCGATTAATCCCTCCTTACATCCCAGAGGCCTTATTATTATTTTGAATACCTCTGGTAAATGTTTTAGGAATATCTCTAAAGTGGCTCTCTGAAGAAGAGGTAAAATTATTATACATTAATTTTTTTTATTTCACCATCCGCCCTCTCAAAAAAAATCAATAATGTTGATATAATAAAAACAGTACCTCTCATATATTGAGGCATTATAATTTTAATTACATTACCTATATCTATCTCTTCATTCATAAAAAGGAAAAAAATCATTGCTCGTGTGTATAGAGGACTAAAGAATCGTGCACCGATGTTATGTAATTTCCATTTTGTTTGCATGGATGGTAATAAAGACGGATTATATTATTATATATTATATTTTTACCATAAATAAAAATATATTCTTATTATATAATGTATACCTTCTTACTATCCATTCTATGGAGGATATGATAATGTTTCTCATGTGTATAGATAACTACCACCTTGTGAAATATAATGATTCATTTTTAAACCTATTTTTATTGTACTTGAGGTTCAAATAGGTATCAATGAATTTGAGACATAATGTAACTGATTATTGTCTCAAATTGGATTCTTTTTTATAGAAGTTATGTTATTCACATATCTTATACTATGAGTTTTTGAGCATTAGATAATTACTTCCACTAATTCACCCATTACTGAAGATACTTATACAACATGGTAACTCATTTATTAGATTTTATTTTTTTGTTCATAGAGATTACAGAGTTACAGATTAGAAATTATGGCCTATTGAGTTTAGTCTATTAAAAATTGTTCTTGATGTTCCATTCAAGGAGGATTGGTTCATGGAGTTCCTTTCTTGGAGGTATAGTTTGTAGAGGTCCCATTCACAGAGCTACCATCATGATCCCAAGACTGATGGATGGTAAATCTCCATAAGGGTGACATTTGGAGTCGTGAATCACCACCTACTTATGAATCTCATTTATCTTCACAAATGGCTCTAATTATGGGGAAAAAATTCAATAAAAATAAACCATATTGTATTCACTATTAAGGGGGTAAGTGGGCCAGGATATGAATTCTTGCACTCAATTCCTAAAACACTAATGAGCATTATGAAATCATGGACCTCATTTCTCTAATGGTATATCCTTCAGGAATATATGTTCTTCATGATCTTAAAATTTTTTAAAACATCCAATGCTTTATCAAATATTATTTTCTATACACATGTGGATCCCTCCATTCAATCCAAGAAGCCCCATCCATTTCAATACGCTAAGCTCCATGAAGCCCCAAACATCACAATACCCTGAACATTGTGAAGAACCATTCTTCATGAATCTCCTACCTCCACACCTATCGGTCCATACCATATGGGTTGAGCCCATAAACCTCTACTAGGAATCACTATTGAAATTCTGTCATAGTCCCTTTTCTACTTTCACTAAACCCCATAAAAAATAGGAAGCCTCACTATAAAATATTAAGCCCGAATTGATGAAATTTTCGGTTTCACCCTTATGAATCCCCAAAATCCACCCCTAAAAATCCATGATCTGAGATTCTCCTATACACTCCCTAAAATTACATTATTTTTCCTAATACTCTTGGTCTCATTCCCTTTTCACGAGTTGATATTATCATCTATGTAATTCCCTGACCCTAGAAGCCCAGAGGTAGTGAATTATTATATTATAGTGGCATGATTACAAGGAATAAAATCCAAAAGGACTGATTTATTTAGTAATCTTGGAATACATGTGTATATAAATGATACCCATAATACAATGGAAAATATTAAATACAAACATGATAAATAATATAAGAAAAAAATAGAATTGTTGAATTCTTATTCAAAATATTTGTCTTCATAACCAGGGAATGGAAACATAATAAGGGTAATCTCAAATGATAAATAGCATTATATTAAGAGGATGTAATAATTAATCAATAAGAATAAATTAACTTGTAAATTTGAATAAATGATAAAAAATTCCATTACATTAAATAGATAAAAAGAAATCTATATATAAAGATAATAAATTAAAAAACATTTCATTTAATCAATAAACTAATAATTAGAATGAATCTATAGATATTTCCACACCAAATCTCTGGGATAAGTAATAACTAAATCAAAATAATGGAAAAGATTATTTATTAGATTTCATGTCTACGGAACATGAAAACCTATACCGTTAAAACCATTCGCAATACAATTTAAAACTAAATATATAATCCAATTTACATTTTTCACCTTATTCATCTCTTGATAACCTATTGATGCATCGAGGGGCTATAAAATGTTTGGGTCCCATCCATCATTACATGTCTAAATATTTCCACATATCACTTATCAAAATAAATAATATGACCAATAAAATATCTTTATTTAATAATGAATAATATTTCATCTATAATTACTCAGTGGAGGACATGTAACAACAAGGGTTGTTTATTTTTTATGAAGTAAATACCCCTCAAATATAGTTAAACTATTCATAAGGAAAATAATCTTTAAGCATTTCAATGTGTCTCGTTATACTTTGAAATAATTAAAAATCATCAGCCTCATTAAGGAATAACATCAAATGATACTTATAATTTAATGAGAATAATTCAACTTATTATATAACATGTCCAAGGGTAGTATGCACACCATCTAAAAGGGAATGTGTGTGTAACAACTAATAAGTCGCAATGGAATATAAATTGAGATGAAAGTCCCATACCATAACCTTATTTTGGTGTGTGGTATTTATACACATGTATAGTTGTTAAAAATATGTATCTAACATATAAAATAACCATGATCATGTTTTTAATATCATATAATAACTTCTTACAGTATTTTATTACCCATTTTTTAACACTCTTTCATTATTTTAACTATTTCAGTTGGTAATTTCCTAGTATTATCAAGTATGTTTTGATGTGTGATTTGTTATTCCTAATAATTAAATCTGGATTTCATCATCTCTAGAATGTAAACTATGTCTTAATTAAAACTTATATCTAGTACATATGAATTTATAATTGTGCATAATATTTTCTGATAATAAATTAAGTGCATCGTTCATGGGGACTGTATGTCATACGTATGCATGAACACTAGTTCCATTTCATTTTTATATTTATATAATGAAAATGAAATTATATAAATATATATTATAATACCAATATCATATCTAATTAAAATTTGTTACATAGTTTTATTAATATCATCCTTAAAAAATTCCATGTACAATGTGAACAAATCACATTGCTTTGAAGACGTAGTAGTCCACACTTCTAAAAACAATGTTACTGTATTTACACATATTGTAAAGTATAAACATATGTGTTAAAAAATAATTTAAGAATAAAAATGAAATAATAATTAACAAATATATCATATATAAATAGAATTTCTATTATAATTCTCAACCATGACATGTGGTATTGGAAAAGAAACAATCATCATTTCGTGAGATGGTAGTTTTTGGTACACAAACAGTATGTTCAATACCTATAAAATGGAAGTGTGTGAGAGTTTAGTAAAAAAATAGCATAAAACATACTAGGATACTTATGATATGGTTTTTGTTATATATTCATTGTATATAAAAAGTTTAGGGGTGGACAAAGGATATAATACTAAATACATTAATGAAAGATGTAACCTCTTAATCGGTAACTCCTTTTGATTTGATCTAAAGGTCATCCTTGGGTGGACTTATGAACATGTTTAGGCTTCTAGTTTGAGGGTAAATATTTTTTGGAGCAATGTGGTAAGAACTTGTTTGATCCAATGTAATGACACAAACTTTTGATTAATTATTATTTCTTACTTTTTTGTGTAAATTCATTTTATACACAACAAAACTATATCCTTTAATAAATTAAGTGTGTATAATAAAAATGATATCATTGAGTTTCTACTTTTATATGACCGTTGGTCAATATAACCATTGGAAACTGAATTCTTAGAGTTATTATTATTGTTTAAAAATACAAGTTGTCATGGTTAATTAATACAGAAATAAGAGTCGATGGCCTCAGCCAGTAGACTCGGGCAATACGAAGCACATCTATCAGATCTTGGGAAGGAGGTTGCATGACTGGGCTTTGCTCTCAACCAATCCCAAGATTATATTCAACATGTGAAGCTTGAACAGAATTTCCTAAGGGAGAAGATCAAGATGATATAAATCACCACTCGGGAAATGTTGTCCTAGCCGCCCCCAAGATTTTATCACCATATCACATCTTACACTTAGGTCCTATATAGGTGTTATAAGGTGAAATGTAACAAAGACTTAGTTACTTTGTGTAATCATTTTGTATAAATAAAATTTTTATTTGTACATATGGTAAAAAAAATTATTTCAAATGTCCAGATAAATATAGGATGAATTTATAGAAGTTCCATATTATTGATTAAATTCTGGAAAAGGGTATTTTAAAATATTTTTATATACATTAAAAAATTAAGAATGAAAAAGGATTTTCAAAAAATGGTCTTCTATAGTTGTGATAAGTAAGAAATTTATGGTCTAATAAGATCAAAATAACTTTTACTGAATAGTAAAGTATAAATTTTAATATTACCCTTATGAAAATTAATGTGACCAATGGAACACTAACCTCACTTAAGGAAGTATACATATAATTTAGTCATCTTGAATGGTGATGTGATATAATAGCATAAGTAAATAACTGTTTCAAAAAATTCTTAGTTATATACTCATACATTTTTTAGGTGAATAGTATTTTTACGTAAAACTTAAAACACACATAATTAAAAAATTATTTTCATAAAATGGTGTTCATTTTTGAATTCAAATCATCGGTATTAGGTTAGGTTGAATTTTTTATATTTTTATAAAATGTTTTGTTTTTCAGTAAATAGTAAAAATACAGTTTTGAGTTTCAGTGTGATTAATGACATCATTAATGATGTAATATTGACGTAATAATTCTTGTCAGATTTTGTATAGTAATATATGTTATAAGGTGTCTCAAGTGGTCAATACCATTATAAGGCCCAGGGATTTTTCAAATACCACTGATGAGGTGTTTCTTGAAATTAATTAAATATTCCATCACTTTTTCTGTAAATACCAACCCAATATTTCATAACATTCATTAAAAATTCATCATCAACAAATCGCTGGTCTTTTACCTCCCAATGAGTCCTTAAAAGGTTCCTTCAAGCCCCCAAAGGTCCCAACCTTCATGCTTTTGAAGTTACTCTTCAAGGTATGGGTACCTTTCCCCCTCCAATTTTAAGTCAAAACTTCATTTATGTTGTGTCTTATATATTCCATCTTATTATGTTTGGGTGTGTTCTAATATACCCTTATTTATTTTCATCTTATGTCCAAATAATAAGATACCCTTTACGCTCTCATAACATAATTTTATGTATTTTTAATTTCCCCCGTTTGGCTACTGAATTTGCGTAAAAGAAATCACATCTTCTCTTTTCTTTCAAGTTTAATTTTCAAGTGGTATTCTGTTAAAATATCCATACCATGATCTTATTTCTTTTTATTCTATACCCATACACTATTATGAGTTATTTATGAGTGGGTGACTCTTGTACCCTCTATTTTCAATGTTTTCTAAAACCATGTTATATAGTCGTTATGCTGCATAATATTTGTCTCAAAACCTCTATCACTTTTTCTCAAGACATTCTATTATTTTATTTATGTGAATACCCAAAACTAATCTAGTTATGGGTGTATTCATCAAGGAATTAAAATGGAACATTTGGTTCTGTATTTGACATACATAAAATCCTCATTAATTTTCCATGGGATATAAATGACATACCGATCAAGTTTTTATGTACTTTTTTAAAATGTCATGATTTTTTACATGAAACAAATTTATTTTATTCTATTTGTGTTATTTATTAAATATATGATTATGATATATGTTTCTTACATGAAAATAAATACATATTATGGTTGTTCCCTAATATCTCTCCAATGCATTGGGTAAAGAAGTTAATCTCTCAAGATGAAAAGTTTCACGATTCCTTGGTGAATAACGGTGGTAATTTTAATGAAACCTTGGGGATGAACCTTGGTTATATGTTCATGAATGTATAAATCAAATTTTGTAGCCACATATTAAAGTTATGATTCAAGTTATTTTCATTATTATATGTCTATACTTCCATTTCTCATGTCTTTATATTTTTCATCAAGTTCTTATTGATATCTCAATGAAACGGATTCCCATGCTTTACTTACTGGGCCATCAGCTCACCCTTTCCATTGATGTATGACCCCAGGTTATGAGATTAAGTGAATTAACTTAGGATAAACCTTTGATAAATAATTACATTTTTGTTAGAATAATTTTTAATGTTTTCGTGTATATTGTTCCCGATTTCCAAAACACTGGAAATTAAATATTCTATATTTGTAAAATATAATGAAAAGTAATGTAAAAAAAGGATGGGATTCCATAGTTGGTATCAAAGTATAGTTTAGTTATTCATGGAAATTTGGATATTAAAACATTAGGAATAACCCTATATAAAAGTTTGAATATTGGAAAACACCCTAGTATTTTGGTGAAATATTAATTATGTTGTTTCCAAATAAATAAATATATGTCTGGATAAGAACAAGTTTATATTGCTATGGAAGAGATGTACCTTGAAGTGAAAACTCCGACAAAGAGTTTCGGGCTTAGCCTAGGGTATCCTGGTACACGACAACAGACCTTGCTACACTCTTGGCTTGACACTCTCGGGGGATTTTTTTGGTTAATCAAATGCTTTTTATGAATCATTATGAAGGATTTATAGATAAATTTATTTTTTAATCATGAAGTTTTGAGACATAATTTACATTATAGTTAAAAGATTTTTAAATGAAATAATATTCTAACTAAGGTTTTATTCTTTTAGAAAATGATGGGAAATAGGAGGAACCATGCCAATGGTGATCGCAATGGACCATGCACTGACGACCCTCTGACAGAATCTAGAATGGAAACTTTCATGAGAATGATGAACCAAATGGCTCAAATTATGGGAACTAACTTGAATCATGTTGAGAGATGGATCTCACCATGAAGGGAACAAAATTTTGTTGAGTCCTTTATGTGTCATTGAACCCCAACCATCAATTGATCTACCGACCAATTTTTTTTTGGAAAAGTAGATCAATACTATCGAGAAAATCTATTTTGTGCTCCACTATTCGGAATAATAGAAGGTCACCCTATTTGTTTACCGCTTAGACGGAGAAGCTGATCAGTGGTGGGAGATGATAAAAAACAAAATGCCAATGTTGGATTTTGAAGCTATAGAGGTGGAAGAGTACATTGGGATCTTCTTCAATAATTATTTCCCTCATTCGATGAGATCAAAATGGAGAAGGAGTTTCTCGAGCTGAAGCAGAAGGAGAATGAATCTCTTGGAAGCTATGATATGAACTTCACCAGAAATTCCTATTACACCTAATGCTTTTTCATGGATCCTAATGTAATGGTTGATATAATCATTGGTTATTTGATACCTCATATGTGGAATAATCTATCCAATCGAGACTATGACATTTAATAGGAGATCGTACGAAGTGAAATGAATTTCAAATTAGAGTTTGGTGAGACACTGTGGTCCCATAAATCCAATGACAAGAAGAGATTAACAGAGCCAAGATTAGGGAGGATATATGATCCGGGAATAGGTGGAAAGAATGTGAAACTTAACACATGTAATAAATGGGGGAAGAAGTATTCGAGGAGCTTCCTTCTCAGGAGCGGGATCTTCTACAAGTGTGGAAGAGATGGCCATATTGCGTGGAATTTTTGTAGTGAGGTGAATCCATAACATCCCAACAGTAAAAACAAAGGGGATATGGTGCAGGCCCTACCTGGTGTCTAATGCTTTATGTGTGGACAAATTGGGAAATTTTCCAATCATTTTATAATTCCAAGGTTATTATATGGGAACCACCAACAGCCTCAGCAATGTCCCATGGAGCAAGGTCATGCATTTTCTATCACGACAACTGATATTGAAGCAGCAAATGATGTGGTGGTATGTACTATTGTTTTTCTTTGAAATCTAAGAATTATTTTTTTTATTTGGTTATACACATTCCTTTATTTTCTCCAAGTTTGAAAAGAATTTATAATCCACACCTGAATTTATAAAAGTTGAGTTATTAGTCAAGATTCCTAGTGGGGTTATCCAAGCATCATCAGTGTTTACAAAATCAAGTATTTAATTTGTTGAGAACAATCATATCACAAATATAGTAGTCATTCACATGCTGTAATTTGACATTATACTAGGGATGGATTGGATCTTAATGTATAAAGCTAAGATCAAATGTAGAAGAAAGGAAATCTCATTTGTCTTGAATGGAAAACATATAGTTATCTTCCAAGGAGAGATATCTCAACCTGATATTTTCCTAGACTAACCTCATATATCCTTCATTATGGAGTTGACCGGTGAAGAAGAAGAAGGAAAAAAGAGTATAATGATAGAAAATTTCCCCATCATCTAGGAATATATTGTCGAATTTCCTAAGAATATTCCCGAACCTCCCCCAGAAAGAAAGGTAGAATTCTCCATTGAAATCATACATAGATCTCATCCGATATTATGGACCCTATATAGAATGGATAATGTAGAGTTTGAAGAATTAAAGAAGCAACTCCAAGATCTTTTGGAGAAGGGGTTTACTCATCCCTGTGTGTCTCCTTGGGGAGCACCTATTCTATTTTTGAAGAAGAAGGATAGATCAATGAGGCAATGCATTGATTATAGAGAACTAAATAGGATCACAGTGAAGAACAAATACCTTCTTCCAAGAATTGATGAAATATTTGAACAACTTTGTGGGGATCAATTCTTGTCAAAGATTTATCTTGGATCTTGTTATCATCAATTGGGTTTTAAAAAAGAAGATATTCTAAAAACGTCCTTCTCATCAAGATATTGGCATTATGAGTTTGTTGTTATGACCTTCAGAATGAATAATACACCTACTATTTTTATGTATTAGATGAATATAGTCTTTAATTACTACCTTGATAACATTATGGTACTTTTTATTGATGTTATTATGATATATTCAAAAATTTGTGAGGAGCATGAGGATCATATAAGGGTTATTTTACAAACTATGAAGAAGGAGAGGCATTTTGGAAATTTTAGAAAATGTGAATTTTTCTTACAACAAGTTGATTTATTGGGGCATATTGTAAACAAGGAAGGAATCACAGTTTACCCTGCAAAGAAAAAGGTTATAGAGGAGTGGCCTCCTCCTAAAACAATAACCGAGATTCGTATTTTCCATGGATTATAGGGATATTATAGGAGGTTTTTGAAAAACTTTTCACCACATTCTAATCCATTAAAAAAGTTAACTCGAATAGGGGTCAAGTTTATCTAGACAAAGGATTGTGAGGAATGTTACCAAGCACTGATGAAAATATTTGTTACTGCACCCATGTTAACTCTTCCCACATGTGAAGAAGGATTCTTTATTTTTAGAGATGCATCACTAAAACGTCTTGCGTGCAGCATCATGAAAAATGAAAAATACATTTTGTATACATCTTGATAGTTGAAGACTCAGGAGTAGAACTATCATACACATGATCTAGATCTGGCTGCGATCATTTTTTCTCTAAAAATATGAAGGCACTATATTAATGGGATGAAATGTGATATATACATAGACCCTGGAAGTTTGAAGTATATTTTCTCATCGATAGAATTGAACATGAGACAAAGTGATGGTTGGAACTTTTTAAAGACTATGATTGTTCAATTCATTATCATCCCAAAAGATCAAACAATGATGCTGATGTATTAATCATGAAAGACCCAGTTGTTCTTTCCATGATGATGATTCGAAGAGATCCTTTGATCAAATAACCTATTAAAGCTATACATGGGAATTATAAGGAAAGGGAAATCATCAACCCTAATCCATATGATTTATAAACTGTCATTTCTAGAGAAGATCATGAAGGATCAAAAAGAAGATCCTTTGTTTTAGACGATGTTTATGGCTGTGAAGGATAGAAAGATTCCTCAGTTAAATATTGATAAAGAAGGTGTACTTAAATATTGTACAAGACTCTATGTACTATATATTCCGGAAATAATGAATTAGATGGGGGATGAAGCTCATAGCTCTATGTTCTCTATACATCCTGGAAGTACCAAAATGTATAGAGACCATCGTGATATTTATTATTGGGATAATATGAAAAGGGAGATTGCTGACTACAAATCAAGGTTCCTAGTATGCAAGTATGTGAACCAGAGAGAAAACTTCCTAAAGGGGTATTTAAGACCACTACCCATACAAGCATGGAAGTGGGACAATATCACAATGGAATTTGTCACTTTTCTCCTGATAACTTCCAAAGGAAAAAAATGTGATGTCTGTTATTGTGGACCATCTCACCATGTCTGCCGATTTGATCATTATTTGGGAATATTTCTCTCTTTATCAACTTGTTAGGATTTATGTAAAGGAAGTGGTAAGGATGTATGGAGTTCCACATTCTATCATATCTGATCATGATCCAAAGTTCACATCAAAATTCTAGAGAAGTCATCAACATGCTCTGAGTATGGAATTAGATTTCAGTACGATCTATCACCCCCAAACTGATGGCTAATCAGAACGGACTATTAAAACACTCTAGGACATGCTAAGAACATTCTCAATGGAATTTAATGTTTGATAGGATAAACATATCCCATTAGTTGAGTTCTCTTACAATAATTGCTTCCACTCGAGAATTCAAGTGGAACCCTATGAAGCTTTATATGTGAGGCATTGTAGAACTCGTACTGGTTGGGATTAAGCTGGTGAGAGAAAGATTCTTGGTCTTGATCTTGTGTATGAGATCCCAGAAAAGGTCAATGCCATCCAGAAAGACTTTAAGGCTGCTTAGAGTCAGAAAAAGAGTTATGTCGACCACCATCAAATGGACTCGGTGATTGATGTTGGTGACAAAGTCTTTCTTTGAATTTCTCCTTGGAAGAGAGTCATGAGGTTTGGGATGAAATTGAAGCTCAACCCTATGTACATTGGCCCCTAGGAAATCCTTGATCACATATGAGCAGTGGCCTATCGTCTTTTAGTTCCTCTAAATCAAGCACAGGTTCATGATTTCTTCCATGTATCTCTCTTAAAAAAGTAAATACCTGACCCTACACATGTACTAAATCCAGGGGCGGTACAACTGGAACATGACATCTCTTATGAGGAGTAGCTAGTGTAGATCTAGGATTTTTTAGAGAAGGTTCTACGTAGCGAGACTACCCACCTTGTTAAGGTGTTGTGGAGGAACCAAAAATATGAAGAACCCATGTGGGAACCAGAGGACTCTATGATGTAGAAGTACCCACACCTTCTCACTTCTGAGGATAAGAGTTGTAATTTCAGGGAGGAAATTTATTATGGGGGGAAGAATGTAATAACCTGAACTTTTGAATAATTTTTATTTCTTTATTTTGTCTGTTATTTTATTTCATACTTAGAAAAACTATATCCTTTAATTAATGAAGTGAGTATAATAAAAATGGTGTTGTTGGGTTTTGACTGTTATATGACTGTTCGTCAATATGACCGTTGGATACAAAATTCTTAACATTATGAATATACTTTATAAATAAATGTGATCATGGTTAATTAATACAGAAATAAGAGTTGATGTCCTCATCTAGTATACTTGGGCCATATGAAGCCCATACATCTGAGCTTGGGAAGGAGGTTGTATCACTAGGCATCACTATGGACCAAGATCAAGTAGAGCTTCACCATGTGAATCCCGAACAGAATCACCTAATGGAGAAGTTCAAGCAGATAGAAATCACTGCTCAGGGAATGTTGTCTGAACGGCCCCAAGATTCTACCACCATAGCACACATTACACTTAGGACCTATGAAGGTGTTATAAGGGGATATTTAACAAGGCCTTAGTTACTTTTTGTAATACTTTTTTATAAATAAAATTTTTATTTATTTTTATGGTACATTTTTTGTATTTCTAATTTTCTGATAAATATAGGATCAATTTATAGAAGTTCCATATTATTGATGATGTTTTGGGAAAAAGGATATTTTAAAATATTTTTTATATAATAATTAATAATGAAAACTTATTTTCAAAAAATGGTCTTCTACAGTTGTTGTCAATAAGAAATTTTGAGTCTAAGAAGATCAACATAACATTTATTGAATAGTAAAGCATGAATCGTAATATTACCCTTATGAAAAGTAATGTGGCCAGTGGAATAGTAACCTAACATAAGAATGTATAAATATAATTTAGGTATCCTGAATGGGGAAGTGATATAATAGCATATGTAAATAACTATTTCAGTAATTATTAGTTATGTTATAGTATTTTTTTCGGTAAATAGGGTTTTTACTTAAAAATTAAATATCACTTAATTCGAAAATTATTTTCATAAAATGGAGTTCATTTTCAAATTCAGATCATTTGTTATTAGGGTAGGCTGAATTATTGATATTTTTTTTAAATTGTTGTGTTTTATAGTGAATAGTAAAAATATTGTTTTGAGTTTCGGTGTGATAAGGACATCATTAATGATTTAATAATTTTGGTTGACATGTGAATAGTAATATATGTTATGAGGTATCCCAAGTGTCCAATGCCATGGGAAAATACAATGGGCAAGCCCATGGATTTTCAAATACCACCGATGAAGGGTCCCTTGGAAATTAATAAGATATCACCTAACTTTTTCTATAAATACCAACCCATTACATCATTACATTCCTTAAAAATCCATCATCAAGGAAGATATGGTCTTTTTACCGCCCAAGGAGTCCTTCCAAGGTGCTCTCAATCCCCCCAAGGTCCACCCCTTCAGTCTTTCAAAGTTACACTTCAAGGTAAAGGATCCTTTCACCCCCCTCTTTTAAGTCATGCCTTCCTTTATGTTGTGTCATATAGTTTCCAACATGTTATTTTGGAGTATGTTCTTATATATCGTTATTGCTGGACATTTTAGGTCAAAATTATGAGAGACCATTTCTGACCTCATTAACTAATTTTCTCAATTTTTATGTGGCATCGTTAGGTTGTAGATTTTTTTAAAAAAATTGCATCTTCTCTATTAATTCGAGTTTCATTTTCATATGGTATTCCCATAAAATATCCATACAATTATAATATTCCTTTTTATTATATAGGCACATAGTATTATGAGTTATTTATGAGTGTGTGACTCTTGTTCCCTTTATTTTCAATGTTTTCTAAAACCATGTTATATAGTAGTTATGCTGTAGAATTTTAATCTCAAAACCTCTCTTTCCTTTTCTCAATAAATTATCCTATTTTCATTATGTGAATACACAAACCCATTTTATTTCTATGTGTATTAATCAATACATAAAAATGGTACATTTGGTTCTATACTTGACATACATGAAACCCTCATTCCTTTTCCAAGGGTTATAAATGACATAACGATCATGTTTTTAAGTACTTTTTTAAACGTCGTGATTTTGACATGAAACCCATTTATTTTATTATATTTGGGTTATTTATGAAATTTAAGATAATGATATATGTGGATCACATGAAAATAAATACATATTAAGGGTTCACCCTAATAGTGCTCCAATGCATTGGGTAAATAATTTAATCTCTCGAGATGCCATGTTTCACATAACATTGGTGAATAACGTTGTTAATTTGTATGAAACCTTTGGGATGAACCTTGGTTATATGGTCTTGAATGTATAAATTAAATGTTTTTTCCACATATTAATGTTATTATTCAAGATATTTTCATTACGATATTCATATTCATTCATTTCTCATGACATTATTTTTTTCATCATGTTCTTATTGATATCACATGTTAACGGATTCCCTTGCTTTCCTTATGAGGATTTATCCTCCCCAATTCCTTTTATGTATGTATTTAGGTTATGAGATGAAGTAATTTTACTTAGTATAATACTTTGATGAATAATTACAAGTGGATTTGAATAATGTTTAATGTTTTCATGTATATTGTTCCTCATTTCCAAGAAACTGGACATTAAAGATCCTCTATTTGTAAAATTTAATGAAAAGTATTTTCACAAAATGATAAGATGTCATATACAATGTTTCATGTGAGTTTTTAGTATGTGGGAGTAGATGTGACCTTTCTATAGTGTAGGAGGAGTGGCACTCTTATAATATTTTTTCAGTGGAATTCTATAACTGTTTTTCAATTTAATTTTGATCCCATAATGAACAAAATAATCTAAAAGAGACTATAAGTTCTAAATGTGTCCATGAAATACTCTCGGGATGGTTTCTAGGTCATTTAGGACCTTAAAAATAAGGTCTAGTCCCTTATTTAGATTAATTTTACCTTAATCATTGTAATTAATCTTGATTACTTTCAATAATATTTTTTGCCAAAAAATAATTTGAACTTATTAGATATTAGATATTATTATTATTAAAAATATTTAGTTCATATTTTCAAATTAAAAACACATAAAAGGTATAAATTAATTTAAATTTAATCTCGTAGAAGGGGTGACAATACAATTTTTAAAATAAAAATGTATTAATGTTATCTAAGTTGTTATATCAAATATCAAAGTGTAACTGATTACAATGACCTGAATTAGAATAATTTATAAATTATTGATATAATTTTACCTAAAAACAAATTTTAAAAACCAATTCCATAGGATAAATAATTTAGACAAAAATCAGTTTTGAATTAAAATCCAGTATTTTTCACTATTCATTAAAAAAATGATACTTCACAGAAAAAAACCAAATATTTACCCAAAAGTAATATTTATCATTATATTTCAAAAAAAATTCATTTTTTCATTTATAATCCATAAAAGTTCCAAAAATGGATTTATAATACGTTGACCATTAAAAGGTGGTAAAAATTCCAAACTAAAATATAATATTTATGCATAAAATTAGGTTTGTTTTTATTTAACGCCTATCAAATATATTGGATGAATATAAAAAAATATTTTATTGAATATTATATATATATATAACATTAATATAACTCACTAATTTTATGTAATATAATTTATTAGGGTAGAATAACTTTTTGAGAAAAAATAATGATTTATTTCATTTACATTCAATAGTTTTTCATATTCAATTTTAATTATTTTATAATGAATAAATTCATTAAATATTTTTAGAACACATATTTTCAAAATCTATATAATAATATTCATAACAACTAATTTATCATATAGTTTATATATTATTATATTAAATAATATTTTAATAATATACCATTATTTGGTAAAACTTTGTCTTACGTGTAATGAAAGACGTCTGAAAAAACCCATTGTTTCATGCAACATATTCTAACACAATATCTTATTCATTTCAAGATATATAATAGATTTAATTTTTTTAAAAATAGTACATATATAGTAATGTATTGTGGTTTTAAATTACCTTACGCGCTTAGTGATGCGTGTGACACATGATATCAAATTCGATGTTCATACATTTCAATTTCAGGGTGTTGCATTATCTAGACCATAATTACATTATGTCATTGCAATTTAATCTTTTTCTTGTTTACCAAGGTATTTATATTTAAAAATAAACTATTTTTGAAACCCAACATCATTAATAGGGTATATATCATATCATCTAAGTAAGAGATAAAGGAAAGTACAATGGTCACATAACTATGTTCATGTTAGGAGAATATATGTGGCAAATAGAAACATGGATATGTAATAAATGTATAATATCAATGTTATAATGCAAAGTTATAGAGAACTAGGATATGATAAAGTGAAAAATCACAAATCCATAAATCCACAATGATCTAAGGGCTATTTCATTCATCAAAAATGAATGTACTGTGAAAACATTTTGATTTCAAGATCATTTTTCAGGGAGTTGAGTAATTATTTCCCTCTCTAAAAATATATGTAATTTTACATACTTTTTATGATTATATATGTACAATCTTATCTTTTGGTCATGCCTTTTATTATTTCGACATTATATCATAAAAGAAGATTCATCATATACTTATTTAATATATCAATCTCTAAAATCACATCCAATTTTCAACTTAATCCATTTTATTAATGGCCAGTTTTCTAAAAGAATTTTGATCCAACAACTTACAAATAATGTCACTAAATTTCCATGATGAAATTATAAATATTATTTAATCAACATAAACCTTCTATAAATTATCACATTCTAAACATGTGAATAAATTCATCACGTATTATCTTGAAATATAGTAATAAGTCAAATCACCATAAGACCTTATTAGAAAGACAAATTATACCTTATTCCTTATGTAAGACACATGTTTTTAGATATATTTCAAAAATTCAAAAGTGTTTTAAATTTTATTAATGATAGAATAGAAAATGTTTCGACAAGTCATTAATTAATTACATGGTAGTCGTCGCTTTTCCAAATCAATAATATATTCATAATAATCTCATCATCAAAAACATATTAGGGGTTTTCTTTCTCCCAATTATGTTTTGTTTAAAAATATTAACTTTCTACTGAATATAATGGCATGGAACCATTCAACATATGATCTCAAATCATTATTGAAAATGTATTGTAGTACAATCCTTATATATTTTATAATTCATAAGATGAGAACTTCATAAATTAAATAATTTTAAAACGTTTTTCATTGATCCAAATACATAAGTAAAATAATCATTCCACTTTAGTTGTGTCAATAACATATGCTGAATATTATCCCTTATCTTATTCAGAGGTATATTCCCTAGACTCCTTGGAAATTCATTGTCCAAAATCCCCATCACATTGCAATTATAACATTGAATATTATTTTTTCCTTATTTTCTTTTCATTATTTTTTCTAGTGACCTTTTCCTATACAAATAAAACATTATATCAATCCATTCAGTCATTTACCATAGTTATTCTTTCCAAAATTATCACATTTATTAAAATCATTAATTCCCTTTGTCTTCTTTGACTCACTCCCTTTTCATGGTGGTCAGATGGTCGCTTCTTATCTTTGTTTCCTTAGAATATATTGATTATATAAAATTCATTCTTGGTCTTTATGGAACATTAAACAATTTAATCATATAAATTAAAATTCATAGAGACCAATTCCCTTCATATAATTAGATTAAGACAATTTATGAAATGATCAATATTATACTCTTTTTGGAATATGTAATCCATAGATTACCTGGCAATCCTTGTAAAGGTAGCTTCTTATTCTACCACACTCTCTTCTTAATTTTTATTTAATCCAGGAATAAATCTATTTATCTAAATTTGACAAACATGAGGGAGTTATTTATTGAAGAATGTATCCTGAATTACTCTTCATTCCATGAGTTCTATTTCTTCTTCCTCCCTATAATTCTGGATCAATGACCACCATTGATCAGCATCACCTTGGAGACACTATACCAAAAGTGTAGCCTTTTCCATTTCTTGGCATTTTATGGTTGTATATATCTTCTCTAGATACTTAATCCATTTCTATGATATGATTGTATTAGTAGTCCTACTGAACGTTGGGGGTATCTGTTTCATAAATCGATCCATCATAGAATATTCTCTCTCTGGAAGAGGTTTCTCCATCCAGGAAAGGTTATTTGTCATAACCTGATTAAACTACCTCAATATATCTAGAATGTCCTTAATTTTAATACCAGCTACATTTAATTTTTCAATAGGGAATCCTCAACATTTTAAATGAGTGTTGAAACACTTTTTCTTTCAAGGTTCCATTTCAAGATAATAACATATACAATATTAGATTATAAAATTGTGAACTGTCTATAACTATAAACATGTTATAGCACAATACAAAAAATTAATCATCTGAAATCCTATAATCATAAAAATTAGTTACTTTGGGGAAACCTTACATCTAAATCCATCATAATGCTGAGTAAATAAATGTGGACTAACTTAATTGTATCCCCAGGAGTGTCAAACTTGGTGCGTAATAAGACCCATTGTCTTGTACTAGGTTAAACCATGTTAGGTCATGTACTCCTTGTCGGAGATGTCACTCATAGATATATTTGTGCTAGAACCATGTCCACATGTAGTATCCAGACATGTATACACTTCTCGGAAAACCCAAATAATTTCTTGATTATCCAAATTCTTATATGTTCTTATATACTTACCAATAATTTTTATCTTAGGGTTATGTTTCTCAATATATGAATTATAAATATAGTTTCCAAGGTTTCTTATACAATTCCCCTAATACCAGTTGTAATTCCCCAGCCCCAGATGTCTAGAACCGGTGCATTATTATAATTCATTGGCATGATTGTAAGGACTCAAATCTTGAAGGATGATCAGATTAGTAGGTTTTGAAATCTAGATTATATACATGATACCCATAATACTTTGGGAAATAGTAAATACACACATGATACTTAATAAAAATAAATAATATGAATCCTAGAATGATTATTCAAATGTTTCTTCTTCTTTGCATGGGGAATAGAAACACAATAAGTGTGAGCTAAAATCATCTTTAAGGTTATGTAAATTGGATGCAATAATGAATCAATATGAATAAAATAACATGGAATGGTGAATGAATGAAAACACATGCAATTAGAATAACTATATAATGAAAAATACATATATAAAAGTAAGAAACTAAAACAAATTTAATTTAATAAAAAAACTATGAATTATAATTCATTAATAGATATATCAATGAAATATTTCATTGAAAATTAATAACATAATCTAAATGAATGAAATGACTTATTATTGTACATCATGTATAAGGTATATAAAAAATATACCATAAAGACATTTCTCATAGTGGTTTAAATCTATGGATAGAAACCTATTTAATTTTTCCAAAATTTTAATCTCATAAGGACCTATCAGTTCATCTAGGGTCTATAGTATGTATAGAACACACATGACATTACAGGTCTAAAGCATTCCTTGTATCGATTAATACAAATTGATAATATTCCTTAGAAAATATACATATTGAATAATTAATAAAACTTATCTATAATTCATCAGTGGAGGACAAGTAATAACATCGACTGATGAAGGTGGTGAATGAAAATACCCTTGAAATACCATTAAAATGTTATTGAGTAAAATAATCATTAAACATTCAAAAGTATCCCATACCACTTGAATCATTTTAAAATCATAGGCCTTATAATGTAATAACATAAAATAAAAATATAATATCATTATAATAACTATATTCATGATATAACATGTCTAAATTGTATTATATACATCATATAAAAGTGAAATAGTGCATAAAAATAAAAAACGTCTCAATAGAATTTAAATTGAGATGAAAAATCCATAACATTAACTGTCCTTTTGTTGTATAGAATTTATAATCCTATATAGTTCTTTAATATATTTCACTAACTTATAATAGAACCATAATAATGGTAAAAATATCCTATATTAACTTCTTATAATATTTTATTACCCATTTGTTAACAAATATTCATAATTTTAAATATTTTTATTGTTAATTAACTAGTTTTCTCATTAATTTTTTGACTTGTGATTTTATTCCCGTTAATTAGATAATTATTTAGTCATATAAACAATATAAATAATTATTTAATTATCACATATATTTATTTTATATTTATTTAAAATATTCCATTATATTTTGAGATAATAAATGAAGTGCACCATTCGTGGGGATGGTAGGTCGTACGTATGCATGAATGCTACTTCCATTTTTTTGTTGTATTAAAAGGATGAATATTAAATGAAAAAACTATAAATTATAATTAAATTATCATATATATTTTATATATGTTTCATATTATTCTTAACATCACCCTTAATGTGATTCATGTATAGCGTGAACGAATCATATCACTTTGAGGAGGTGGTATTCCACACATCCACAAATGATGTTATCATATTTAAAAAATGGAAAGAATAAAGGTATATCTAATAAAATAATTAAAGAATAATTATGACATAATATATCATATATATCATATATAATTTTTTTGGTGACCATAATTCCCAACCATGAGAAGTAGTAAAGGAAAACAATCATTGTTTCATGACACAACAATTCTCTCTACATATAAACAATATGTTTGATACCCATTAGATTGAAGTGTGTGTGAGTGTATGTCAAAATATTAGTATAAACATATCCTATTATATTTATTATATTTATGATATTATATAATAATTTAATAATATTATTTTATGGTGTTGATAATGGAAATAAAACTAAATAGATTAAGGAAATATGTTACCTCTTTATAGGGTAACACATTTTAGTTTAAACCAAAGGGATTCATTGGATAGATTTATAAAAAATGTGAGGTTTATAGGGTAAGGGGATTGATTTTTGGGATCTATTTTAGAATATATTGGTTCATATGAAGTGTCGTGATAGGTGTGAGTGAGTGGGTGAGGTTCCCTCTTATTGTGGATGAGGATTGGCGCTCTTGTAATATTTTGGAAAAGGAATTCCATACACTTTTCCCCATTGAAAGTGTAACCAATAATGAACCAAAGTATATATAATAGAGGATATGGTCTATTTATGGCCATATAATGGGTATTTTACATGTTTATATATCATTTTGGTCCATAAATTTAAGGTTCAGTTCTTTATTAAGATAAATTTTAGCCTAATTGATGTAATTATTTTAATTACATTCACAAATATTTTTTGTCAAAAGCTATGCTGACCTTAATGGACCTTATAAATTATTTTAATTCAAAATATTGAATAAATTTTCAAAAATTTTATTCATATAGGTGGCATAAAATTATTTATATTTATTCTCAGGGATGGGTTGACAATGTGGGTTTGTAAAGACAAATTGTCCAAGTGTTTGTTAAATTTTTATAACCAATTTCAATGTATAATTGATTACAATTAAATATAATGGTTTAATTGATTAATTATAGATATAATTTTAGTTTAAATAAAATTAAAAATATAATTTAACACTATAAATAAATTAGATGAAAAATTAGTTTTGAATTAAAATCCAGTATTTTTAACTATTCATTAAAAATGAAACATCACAAAAAAACCAAAATTTACCATACCTAAATTATTATGTTCCTATATGAAATATGAAGTCTATTTTGACTTTTATAATCCATAATATTTCCAAAAAATATTTTTAATTTAAGTTCTCTGTTAAAAGGTGACAAAAATGCCTAACTACAAATATTGTATTTTATGCATAAAATTGTGTATGTTTTTATCTTTAGCCTATCAAATATATAGGATGAAGAAAAAAATATTTTATTGAATTATATATATATATATATATATATAAATGTATAACATTAATACAACTCACTAATTGTAATTAGTTTAATTTATTAGGGTAATAAAAAATTGTGAGATATTTAACCCTTTTCATAACATCTAATTTTATAGAAAGGTTATATCTTTTAATATTAAATAATATTTTATTAATATATCATTATTCAGTAAACTCATTCTTGCATGTAACCCAAGTCGTTTGGTGAAACTCGTTGATGTGTTCAATATAAGCTAACTCGATATCACATTCATTGAAATATATATCATATATTAAATTTATTTAAAATATTATGTATATTGTAATATCTCAGGGTTCCATATTCCCTTACATTTTTAGTGATGTATGTGATACACGCTATCAAATACTATGTTATTACATTAGAATTTAGGGGTGGTACCATCTTGGATTCCACTAATACCTTGATTAGAACCATTACTCATGAAACCCCTCAAACCCCATCACCTAGCTCCCATTCCAGGATGGACTAGAAGGGCCCCACTTGTTTAATTCCCACTACATTAATTTACTGAACTCATCTGAATAGTTTTCTTAACTAGATTAATCTACACTATATAATACTCGTTAATTCAATAATAGGATTCCTTTACATGAATCATAACTAACTAACTTCATGATCATGAGATGACATTCCAATGTCCTCACTACAATACTCGAAGTTGTAGTGTAACCTTTCATTCATGAATATGATGAATGTTTGTCAGACATAATATACATTATTCAACAATTAATACAAGAAATTTTATATTCCTCACTACATAACTCTAAATTGTATATTACCCTCTCATTAAATAATATGAAGCTTTTGTTTCATGCATAAGATGCCATAGGACATGATCATTTGAATACATTCCATTTTCCTAACAACGTGACATTAATCTATAGCACAACCTAAAATTATTGAATATTATTCCATTTCTTCAAGCATAAGGTTCCACATGCCACAATTAACAGAATCCATTTCATAATCCTCACAACATGACATTAAACTATAGTATATTCCATTGGAAAATAATTATATTCCTCCACACAATATTCATTATACATAAATTATAAGAGTTCACAAATATTGATCAAGGGACAACCAAAAAATAGTTACTATTGGCCTCCTCCTAAGGTGTGATTCCCAATCATATCCCTTAGCCCATAAATATGATGACATTACTTCATGATATGACATATGGAAGATATAATCGGAAGCTCAATCTATAATCTCCACACACCACATCCTTTCACATGAAATTAAACAGTAATGTTGCACCATGCAATGGAGATGGGATGCCTTCATGATCTAGCATAAAGAAGACATAATGCGTATATCAACACAAAATCCCCAAACACCAAGTTATTTTACATGATGTTAAACTATAATAATAAACCATGAAAGGGAAATAAGATTCCTTTATGCCATGACTTGAGGAATATAGAATGGGGAGATCAAAACATGATCTCCTAACATTAAATTCTTTCACATGATGTAAAACTATAATCGTATTCCATGAAGTGAACATTGGATTCATTACTGATCTTACATGTGGAAGGTAGAATGGGTCGCTCAATTTCTAAGCCACACGTGTTGTTCAACTGTAATCCTACTCCATGAAATGGATATGGGTTTCCCTAATGGCCTAACATGCGTAATACAGTAATGGATTCTTCTATTTTTATGCACCACCCACATCCTCACTACTCCTAGAAGTGCATGAACATCTTCCACACATAATCCCCAACCACATCCCTACTGATCCTAGAATCACACGGTCGGATTTCATACATAAGACCCAGCCACATCCTTACACCCACATTATGTTCATGGGATACTTCCACGCATTAGCACCAATCATTGGCATCGTATTATGGGATGCTCAATGTTTACTCCCCACCCGCTATTACAACCATGTTAAATCCTCTTCTGAATGGATGATTTTAGACATAATACACACACCATCCCTCATAGACGTTCATTTCTTGACACAAGAATACTTTTGTATGAAATTAAACTGCATGGATCGATCTTGTCAAAATGAATTTAAACAATAACAATGAACTACTTGGGTTTTGATCCATGTATTCTAAATAGGGTATGTACAAATCCCCTTTAAGGCTCTACCCTAACAATAAAAAACTCATGGTGTATCCTCCTATGGAAACACCTCAACAGTCCACCTCAATGGTAATTCTGATCAACCTCCTATATCCATCTTAATGGGTATTCTGATCCACAACTCCAGGTCAACCTCAATTGGTGTCCTGACATCAGTAAACATACAAGTGTGAAATCTTCCATACTAAGGAAAAACCTCCCAAATAAGCATCCACGGATCTTCTAATTAAAAATAATAGATATAAAGGGGAGTTATAATCCATCGATATGCAACCATGGTGTGACATCTTCCCACCTAGGGACACACCTCCCTAGGATGCCTCAAAGTGAAATATGATTCATTCATCCTTTCCCCCACAATACATTAACCATGTTCTAATCTCTACAAGGCATTGAAATTATTCCCCAATAAGTATTAATAATAAATTATAATCCATCTACATAGGATATATATCATTTTACCTATCCAAAACACATACCATAGATAAAACATAGTATTTTTAAGGTAACAATTTGGGGTAGACAAATGTGCATTGAATAAATTTACTTGTGATAGACCTGAGATGCCTCATGTTTCCAATATAAGATTCCAAACATGATATTACATAAAAAGAGGAAGACATTACATGTTCCCAATGCACAAAACATCTTTTGATGTCAAATCATGTCCAATATTACCATCTACTCCAATGAAAGGTCTCTTCCCTACAAGATAGAAGATGTGTAATATATAGTTCCCACAATGAGATGAGACTAGGAATGAGTTACATGTACCCAAATTAGGTATATAAGTGAGACCCAAAATTGGGGAAGAGATTCACAGAGGAATCTGTTGATATAGGAACCAAAATCCCATGATCATGTTTCGATCATGGAATTGACATCACCATCAATAGTTATAGAGGTCTCCCTCTATTATAAAGAAGGAATGTGGTGCAAGAGAAGTGCATCCCTATGATGATCCACACCCCAGATACATACTCTTTTGAAAAATAGGGGTATATGATTCCCCTTTGACATGATATATAAGGAATATCATTATTTTAATGATATTTAAATATTCACTTTATTTTAATCATTAATGTTTATTATGACACAAATAATACCAATGTGGTAATTTTTTATTATAGAATCTCATTTTTTCAGTAATATATATGTTTATGCTTAAAATGATAAAATATTATGTTCTATCACTCAAAAAACTCATGAATTTTCCAATCATCCATTTATTCATGAATTTATCATGCAATAGTACTAGATTCATATCCTTGGTATTTAAAATGATGTATAAAATGATTTTAAGAATCTGTGACTTCATCTAAAGCTTTGGTGGAAAATACTTTTTCGTCCCAAACCATGTATTCAAGAAATTATTTAAATAATTTATTTTACATTACACAAATGATTTATTAAAAAAAAATTAACAATATTTGAATTTTAAAAGAAAAATTGAATGAATATTCATGTTATTTACCAAATAATGATCATTTTGGTTTAACCAAAATAATGAATGGAATTGATATTTTAAAATGTATGACATAAAAATAATTTCCCACCATCAAAACCTAATAGTTTATATAAAATTTATTTTAATGTTTTCAAAATTTATTTTCAAAGGAAACGATTTAAAAAAATTATTTCTTATAAAAATTTCCAATGTAGAAAGTATATTTTCCTTAAGAAATGATTTAAATGGTATTTATATTTCCATTATATGTTTCCAAAATTATTTTCAAAAAAAATTATTTTAAAAATGATTTATGATTTTGAATGTTTCTTCAATGTGGACTGTATATTTTCTTTAAGAAATGTTATCAAGGATCATTAAGACATCCATTATAGGATTCCATGATTATTTTCCAAAAAAATGGATTTTGATAATTTAATATGTCTTCAAAAATTATATTTCAAAGTTGAAAGGTTATTTTCTTAAATTAATGTTTTAATTTATAATTAATAATTCATTCATATTTTTCACAAGGTTATTTTCAAAGAAAAGAAATGTGAAATGTTTTTGTGTTTTTTATGCCTGAAAAGTGGTTTTCAATATGGAAACACTATTTTACACATAAAATGTTCCTAGTAATGTTTAAAAAAATTCCATCTTAGATGACATTATCTAAAGTTATTTATTACTTCATGGAGATGAGATCCAATTATTCCATTATTATTCTTTCTTTTAATGGTTTATGTTTATCATAACAATATATTTAGGGAATCGATTTCACTTCCATGAGTTATTCCATGATAAAATGATTATGAGTCACGATTATTTTTAAATAGTTTCTTCTATAATGAGATTATTATGAAACATGTCTCTTTTCCATATGTCATGCGATAATAAAATACTGATTAAACCAATTTCGTTTCACTGGTTTATATATAATGACTTTTTAATGATTTAATGGAACATGTATGTTTGATTTTATATCTATGTGTTATAGGAAAAACATCTACCACCATTATATTATGAATATCACATGAGATAAACATAAATTTAATTATAATTGAACCCAGTTTAGAAAGGTATTTTGTTCAATATTATAATCTTTGGAGTAAACACTTTCTACTAAGATAGTTTAGTGATTTTACTAATTCTACTATTATAGCCTTGAAAAGGATCCTTGACTATGGTGGGGAAGATTTTATATGCTTATGTGTATGACACAATTTGATGACTAATGTTAATTTTAGGCTCTCATGGATAATTTTATTTTATTTCTTTATGATTCATGTATTTTGAAATGTCAATATTTATTCCCTGACTCAAGATTTTGATCTTTATTATACATAGTATGGTTTTCATATGTTATTATCACATTCTAATACACATATGCTTACATTAAGATTACATATTTAACTTTTTTTCCTTTTTTGAGTATCTAGGAACACCCTTTATTTTGTTTTATTTCCCCCTTTTTTAAGGATATGTTTTATATTTCAAATGTCTAAGAATGGTACTAGTTATGTGGAACTATGTGGGTGATGATTTCGACCTCTTATGAAACTATTCTTTATGTTTCCATGTTTCCAAATGCATTATACTTTAATGATCCTTAATCATGTGTTTGTGTAATGTAATATATATTAATATAAAAAGATTTAACATATGTGTATGATAATACTAGGTTTCTATAGATATTATTAGAGCATGGGTTTAGTTATACATTGGAAACTAGGTTTATAAAACCATAGTGTGATCCCTATGGAAATTTACAAGGATAGTCAAAGGGTAATTATATAAATTGTAAAAGATCCTAGATTATATCTTGTGGGTAGAGATATTGGTTTTCTAGAAATAAATCCATGTATAAGTAATGAAATTAGATGTGGTTATGTCATAAAGGTGACTAGGGTTAATACCCCCAGAAAAAGAAATTCCAAGATTGAATCGAGTGTTACCTAGTACACAAAAATGAGGCCTTATCATGCACCTAGTTTTGAAAATTCAAGGGGATATTCATTGTAAATTCATAAACTATTTACAAACCACATTATGGATTTAAGAAATATTAATGAGTTTCATTATTTAATCCAAATGTTTCATAGATTATAATGAATGTGTCAGGATTTAGGAATCCTATATGTTATTCTTCCAGATTATATGATTTTCCACTATGATAATTTTTACTTAAACTAAGTTTTTGGGTTTAGTAAATGGATGGAACCCAATGGTTCCATGTTTATGATGAAAGAAATAGAAAATGAAATGATTTTCCTCCTAAGAAACAAAATATTATGGGATAAGGATTGAAAATTTTCATTATTACACTCACATAACATTCTCAAGAAATGAGACAATATGAACTTCAAAACGAGAAATGTAGGGAATAATTTCATGTCCATCCCTTAAAGTGTCAAAATCTACCATAGTATAGTGGTTATATTGAACTTCTAATTGCTGGGTAACGAATAATTACCACTGAAAATATATTTTTCATTCTCCATTGTTCATGAAATAAAAAATTCCTTTTTATTATATATCTCTTAGAAGGATAATAGCATAAATAGTTGTCTCTCATTAAAAATATGATGCAACTTATTAAAATTGAATCCATGTTGTGTGATGAGTTTAAAACATTATTTTATAATAAGTACTTTTCCAATATTATTCATACGAAAATGGGAATGGAATTCCAATATCTAATAGATGATGATGAATCTGTTGGAACCTATGTAGAAAATTTTACAATTCAAGTTAGGTCTAGTTATTTAATTTTCATTCAACCAGAATTTATGTTTTATTGATTTTTTAGTGGATTAAACACAATCCAAAAAAGGGTTTTATTCATAAGGGGATTTTATTAATATGAAAATATCAATCTATGTGCTCTTAATGTGGAAATGGAGATTGTATTTACCCGTAAATAGAATGGTTATGATAGGAAATGAATGATGGAGTTCATGGGAAGCAATAAGAACCGTGGAGAGAAAAATATGATATTTCTTTAAAGCATTATGTGTGGTAAAAAAACATGGAGGATATTTTCTTTCCGGGGTTGGTAAATTTTTTATATGTGGAATGGAATGTCATAGGAAAGTCAACTGATGGAATGATTGGAATTTGTTAGCTAATAATAAAAATATAGAAAATATCTAACAAATTCCCCATAAATACAAAATTGATTAAAGTGTAAGGAGTTTTAGAATTATTTTAATAAATGACCCAATCCAAGGGTTAATGGGGATGATAATACATAACAACCTCTGAAGTAGATGGGCAAGGTTAATGGTTTTACAATCATAAAGGATAGTGTAAATCATGAAAATTATCTAAAACATTCCTTCACTCATTAGTTGTGAATTTCATGTTTTATTTTTATGAATTATCCCTATGGTAATATTTTCATTAACCTTTAAAAAAATTTGATTAGACTTTGATCAATGATTATCTAACACTTATTGGATTCTGGAATAGTTAAATCACATTTAATATTCAATCAATGCATGTATGAACCGAAGATTCCAATCAAAATGTTTTTAAATAATATAAGAGATCAAAAAATATTAAAGTGTCAATGTATTTGGATTCAAGATTTAAATTGAAAAGGTATTTCATGAATAATATTTTGGTTATAATAATCATGAAATATCTAAGGATTGTATTAATATTGGATGAATATATATCTCCACGTAATATTAACATAAGAGTTATGGATAAAATTATGAGTTTAGGTGTGTAAGTATTATAATAATTTCAAAGTAAAAGACACCCCTTTTGAGATATTTTTGGTGATTTTTTATCAAGATAAAAGATATTTTGGGTTTCAAGTGTGGTAATACAACCCTTTGGTTTTTAATTGATTAAGTGAAAATGTTATCTAATGAAGAATTAATTTACATTTTGGGGATAATATTAAAGGTATTGATAACCTATATGGTTGTTCTTATCTTTTATGTTGAGGTAAATATGGGTTATCTTAATATAAGAATTATATTAATAATGTTTCTTAAAAATGACGAACCTTAAGTTGGGTGACAACCTGTCACATTCAGAAAGTCCATGGGGATTGAACACATAGTTAAGGAATAAAAACGGTATAGCGTATAACACTAGCCACTGTAAATGTGTAATTCTAGTTGGAAACATGAAGGGATATACTAATGAGTATGTATCTGAGTGTTTTATATGTAATAAAATTAAGTCTTAGAAATAAATGTTTAAGGGGATTCTCTAAAAAATATTTTAACCATAATAAAAATGGGAAAACATAACCATGTATTTCATAATTAGACTCACAAAAAAATCTAAAGAGAATAATTTAATATGGTTTGTAATAAATCTATGTAAAAATTATTCACAATTAATCTCTATTAGAGAAGATAACCCTCTAGATCATCATTCCCATATATATATTAATTAATTGGTAAGGTTTCATAGTGTACTACATTCTAATGTACCCAATCAATGTCTTAAGGTTACCATGATGTTTTTGTGTAATATTCAAAAATTTATTTATAAAGTGTTGTGTTTAAATATTTTGTATCATCCTTAGATAGATGTTCAGTCTTGGATAATAATTCAAATATGATATGTTGATATCTTTTGTGTGTATATTTTTTAGGTGTTTGGCATTGACACCTTCATTTAGTCAAGTTTTCATAAAACAATAAGTTTCATTAATGCATTAAAATGTCTCCTTATGAAAACATATATGGAATGGAGTGTGGGGATCCAATGTGATACAATGTTTTTAGAAAAATAAATCCATAGGTACCTAAGATAACTGAATAAATAGAAGATAATGTTAGATTCATTCATCATTATAACATAGGGTAAAAAATATACAGATTCTTTATTATGATAATAGTCTACAGATTCTAAAATATTTTTTATGTGTGAGAGAGTTTCTATGATTTTATAAATAGAATAAATAATGAAAAACGGTTACCTAATTATATTTTTTCCTTGTAATTATTGATTACATTGATATGGTAGCAGGTCATTTGGTGCCCCCACATAACTTCTCTCAGGTTCACAATGTGTTCCATGTATCTATCATGAGGATGTAATTATTGAATCCATAACTTGTACTAAACTCATAGTTTATAATTATAGAGTAATATATTTAGTATGAGGAACAAACAATGGATATTCTATATCATAGATATCAAATTAAAAGAAAAAAGACCACACACATGGTCAATTGTTTTGAAATCACCATCTTTAGGTAGCTATGTGGGAACCTGAGGATTTAATTGGGAAAACATATTAGTAGTTTTTATTTGAAAATGATGTAATATATTCTCAAAAACTAAATCTATAGTGGGGATAATTTATTACCCATATAGTTTGAGAATAAAATTTGAATAAATTTAATTTATTTGATTGCTTGTGTTATACGCAACATCATTTTTTTAATAAATATGTCACAATATTAAGTTATTATCTTTCAATTTAATTGTTATCATATAGCTGTTAAAAATGAGCTTTTGTAAATTATTAAAACATTTATGAAAATATATTGTTTACACATGTATATAAAATGAATTATTTTGTGACCAATTAATTGAAAATGAAGAGGTATCTTTTGGAAATAAAATAAATCATTTTGTACACAGTTTTTCTAGGAAAAAATTATTTTCACCTTAATAAATGAAAAAAAACTTTTGTTTTATGGTTTTAATTAAATTTCTAAGTATTATATTCAATATATTTTTAATCATTCTTCTTAGGTGTCTTCTGAACATGATAAATGTATAAATCCAATTTTTTGATAATAAATTTGTTGGGAAAAATCCATCAAGGTAACATTACAGCATTTTTGGGTTGATTTTTTGTTGACAAAGCAGGTTTCCATGGTGAATTGTCGGGTTACAAATATGTTTTTAGCAATAAATTTTGACAAAGAACCATGAAAAAGGAATGGAAGATCTGGAGGAGGTATAAAACAATAGATAAAAGTTGGCTCTGTTTTCCTGTGTTGGCCAAATATTTGGGGTCCAAAATTTGGAGTTTGGTAAGAATCGAGAAAAGTTGATATCCTTGAATATCTCATCAAAATATGGAAAAGGCATGAGTTTTGAGAGGATTGGCTTCATGGTTTGGATTTTGCAAAGATCAAAAAAATGTTGATAGTGATGCTTCGTGATTACGACGAGCTTCGCGAATGTCATAGTTGAAGAGAATTGCAAATGTGAAGGGCATCATGAGTGGTGCTTGTCAACGAAGGCTGGAAGTAAATGATGGAATGCTTCATGATTACGATGAGCTCCACGATCAAAAAATTATTGTAGGTGCTTCGTGATTTTGAAAAAATTTCGGTGGAAATTTTGAAGCTTTGTGAATTGAGATGATGTGGCTTTGACATCATGCGGAAGGTATGAGGGTCGGTGGAATCACCTATAAATAGACCTCGACCCCCAAGAGCGATGTAGAGAGAGTTTTTGAATAAAATATTTTGTTATCATCTCATGAAGGTGGTTCGTAAATGTAGTGTGCTTCGCGAAAGAAGAGCTTCGTGGCGGATAATCCAGCTCCGCGAAAGTTGAAAGCTCCATGTTGGCTCAGTGAGCTTCGCGAGGGAAGTTTCTCTATGACTACTTTTGCTTCGTGAGAGTGCTTCACGATAGTGCTTCGCGAAAAGGCAGGAGCTTCATGAAGGATTGTTTGCGCTTCGCAAAATTGGGAGCCTCACGAAGTAGGATGCTTTGTGATGGTGTTTCTAAAGTAAGTTGCCCAATGATTAGGGGCAATGGGGTATTCATCAGTGGATTAACATTTAATTTCAATAGAGAATCTATATATAGTGGAGGATGAATTCATTAGGGTTAATGAATAGACCTACAGGTCCATAAACTGTGATTCAATTTTCTGAAGAAGCAGTGATCTCACATCAGTTGAGAGAGTAGTGAGTTCTCAAATTGTGAGTGGTTTTAAACCAGGAGGGAAAGTGAGTCTGCTTCGAACATGTAAACAACAGTGCACTTATAGATGAGTTGGTACATCAGCACACTACCAGTGTATGCTCCTTGGATGTATTCCAGTGAGGGTGAACCAAGTAAAAATCGATGTGTCTTGTGCCTAATTTAAGGTTTGTTCATACTATGCATCGGGAAGGATAGAGAAGAGGGGTTTTCTAATAGTAAAACAATATCAAAATGGGCAGTCTTTTTAATCTACCATACCCTGATCCCCCCCCCCCTCAGGGTATCTATCCTTGTTGACCTAACCAAATTAAATTTTATTAAAATAATTTTTTTCAAACTTTTCACACATATTTCAAAATTAATATTTTTACACTTATAAGAAATTTATACAGAAAAATAAACATCATTTTTTAAATTATAATTTCAAAATTATCTTAGAGAAATTTTTTGTTAATTTTATAAAAAGTTAATCTTTTTTGTGCTTAGTGAAATATAATAGTTTTTATTAGAAACTTTCTTTTCATTCAAATTATATAAAATATATATTTTATTATTATATAGATTTAAAAATAAAATTTACTAAATTATATAATAATTAATCTAAATTAGGTAATTTAATTCAATTTAATATTAAATTATGATACAGTATTTTGTAGTTTTCACTTTGGAAAAGCACTTTTACTTCACATATGTGGGGTTAATTATAAATTTATTTTTTACAATTGTGTAAATTTAATATTGAAACATTAATTCCATATTTTATATTATATAATATGGTGAAATTAATTTTTGGTCAAATTGATTGGTAAAAATAGTAAAAATAATTACTGTAGTTATTTATAAAAGTGGTTTACTAGGTGAAAATAAAAAGATAAGGGGAAAAATTACAACCAAACTTGTCCAAAACCCATTTCATGGACATATTCAGACATTATACCATATAATATTATATAATTATCTATTTTGGATCCTATTTTCATGTTAAAACATTGGTATATTTTATTCAATTCAAAAATAAAATTTTTTGTCCTCTCTCCCACATCTAAATGCCACCCCTCTATTCTCATCTTCGCACTTAAAAACCCATTTGGTTCATTCAATACCTGAAAATATTTATTCCTTACATCCATAACCACATTATATATTACTTATTTTCATTAATAATCCCTCCTATTAATGATTTATCAACAATCCTAAAGAGGCTCTCTAAAGAAGAGGTAAAATACATAAACATGTGTTTTTATATTTATGATTACACCTTGATAAAATATTCTTAGACTATGAAATCTATTATTAAAATTATCTATCATATACTTATATGCTATTATTTTAATGTAATAACCTATATCCATCTCCACTTATATCAAATTGTAAATAATAATTTAGCTCAAGTTTATAACCGATTACCTCCTCGAGAACTGATGTGATGTGTTTATCATTTATATTTTACATTTATGGTAATAATAATAGATTACACCAATAAATATTATATTTAAAAATAATTTCAATTATAAAATTTCAATATCACATATACCTTATTAATTTCATTTTAATGTGAGGTACGTTAATGTTGCTTGTGTGTACGTCGGACCACCGACTCATGAAGCGATGTGTTTCATTTTTCAATAACACATGGAATGGATGTAAACTAGGATAAATTTAATAAATATATATTATAAATATTAAATCATAATTATTTTTTATAGTTGAATTTATATTTACCTTTTTTCATGATCTGTTATAAAAATCGAAATATTGTCCATACGTATGTACGACCTACCATCTCTATGAATGGTGTATTTTATTTTATGTCATTATTTTATGGATTAGTCTAAATAATTATATACTAAATTTATATGATATTTATATTATACATAAATAATGTTTTCATATTTTGGATATCATGTAACCATGATCATATTAGTATGATTGAAAATAAAAAATCAAATCATACATGGAAAACAAAGTTGTTATTACAGAAAAATGATTTTAACAAGTTAATGTTAATAAATTGGTTATAAAAGGGAATAAGTAAAAATAATATGGTAATATATTTATATTTTTTTGTTTTGGAGTGTATTTTTCTTAAATCAATATTTATTATTCGGGAGATTTTGATGTGCATGAAATCAATAGTGACTTAGGGTAAGGGATTATGATTTCTAATTTCCTTTTGGGGATATATATTTTTATGCCCATATATTATTTTATAAGGGGTATATAACACCGATTTGAAATTTGATATCATAAATCTCTTAATTTTCATGATATTTAACTTTTCATGTTATTTAATTGTTTAATGTGTATTACGATTCAAAAGATACTAAATTGGTAAATGATTAATGATTCAATCGAATCTACTGTCAATATTTTTTATATTAGTGCTTATAATGATGAATTATTATTATCTACCTCTCACTAAATGCAGTAAATTTATCATCATATGGTTATTAATAATTATACCAAGTAATAGTACTATGATTTTTTATTTGGTAATTTTAATGAATCAAAAAATAATTAAGTTTGACTTCATTTCCCTTTTCTCTCAAAAATCATTTTTCTTCCAAAAACATATATTTTAAAAATATTCTGAAAAATGATTTCAAAATTATCCAAATGATTTATTAGTTAACTATTTACCCATGTTGTAATTTATAATTTTTTTGAAGGAATCGTCATTTCATTTTCCAAAAAAGGATTATTTGAATTTTATAGAAAATTTAAAAGGAATATTTGTTTTAAAGTGTATGGAATGAACAAAATTTTCCACTATTATGACCACATAATCATTTAAAAAAAATATTAATAAGATTAAATTGTCATTTTAAATGAAAATAATTTTTAAATAGTTTTATTTTTAAACAATTTTTTAGTTGAAAGGAAATTTTCCTCATGAATTTTTTTAAATGATCTTTATTGATTCCTTTATATGTTTCAATGTTTATTTTCAATGAAAATTTTTTTGAAAATATTTTTTGTTTCAAAATTTATTTTTCAATGTTAAAATAATGTTTCCCTCCATAATTTTTTTAAATGAACATTAGATATTCCATTATATTTTTTGATGATATTTTTAAATAATGGGATTTTAAAAATTATTATTTGAATTTATTTTCAATGTGGAAAGGTTATTTTCTTAAATACATGTTTTAAATAAATATTAAATATTCATTTTCATGTTTCTAATGTTACTTTCAAAGAAAATTGTTTTATAAAAATATTAAATTTTAGTTTCAAAATGTTATTTTTATAGTAGAAATTATATTTTCTTTCTGAAAATTTCCCGGTGGCATTTCCAAGAAATATTTCTACTAAGTTGACATCGTCTGATATTTGTTAATTTTTTTCAAGTAATATTATCTAAGGATACCATTATTATTATTTATCTGAATGGTTTATGTTTATTGTAACTTCACATTTATGAAACCTATTTTACATCCATGGGTTACAAAATAATAAAATGATTATAAAAATGCTTTTTTCCCTGGGATATGATATGATGAAATGATAAAATTATTATGAAACCCCATTCTTTTCCATTGGTTCTACTATGAGGAATTATTTATGAAATTGATTTATTTTATTTTCTTTTTATATGATAAAGTTTTAATAATTTTTTGTAATACCCATATATTATTTTCATTATGTTATTGGTGAGACCTATATCTAAGTAAAATTAAATGGTAAATAATTATATCTATTTTAAAAAATAGAAATAGAATGGGGAGTGAACCATGTCTGGTAATGGAAATTTTCGGCTATGATTTTCTTATGATTGAACCAGGACTACAGAACCTTTTGCATGGGTAGACCCAATCCACTATAATAGACTTAAAAGTGAGAATTTACAGCTACATAAATGATTTTTTATTCTTATGTGCATGCCATATTTTTTTCTTATTTTAATGTTATTAGGTCATGACTAATGTTATTTTATTATCTTATAATTCATTCCTTCTTAGATACAAATCAATATTCCATAAATCATGTTTTTTTATTTTATATGAATTGTATTGTTTTCCAATGTTATTATCATGCTCTCATACACTTATGCTCATTTTACATTAATTTATTTCCCTAGTTTACCATTACTGGGAATCTGAGCTCTCCCTTTATTAAGTTTTGTTTCCCACGTTTATGATGATTGGTATTACATGTGTTATGTATATGAAGGTTCATACTTATAAGGAACCAAGTTGGAGATGATATAATACCCTTATGAACTAGTTTTTTATTTTTCTATTTTTCTAATGGCACTATACCATTACGATCTATATGCATGTTTTTGTGTGTTATAAAGAATATAAATCTAAAAAGATGTAATATCTATGTATAAAATCATTTATATATATAAATTTCTCCCAAATTTATCCTTAATTATCTTCTTCTTTTTTTAACACTAATATAAAAATTTCACTCTATCATATATGTGGTCACCATCCTGCATTATGGCTGGGAATGTGTGGTTCACTCAATAATCTCAAAGTGCACAACACATCCACATCCTTAAACAGTGTCGAACTTTTTTGAAGAAGTATCCAAACTATAGATAATTGAAAAAATATTGTACTCAATGTAAAACATCCTTTTAGTTACTAAAAGAAAATATAAATCATAACACATAAATTTTTAATGACATGGTATCAAAACATAATTCTCCCCAATGAGATTCTTCAGGTTAGTTTCTCATGATAATTATTAAAAATATCATATTGAAGATGAATAGTGATTGAAAACACAAAAATGGAAAAAAAATGTAAAATAGTTCAAGGAAAATAATATCTATTAAGATGATCAAATATACTAAAATAGATAAAATCCTTCTAATATACTAAAAATGGCCAACTCCTTAGAAAGGAGGTGGTGTTTGAATTTATAGAAAGAGGGGTCGTTAGATTTTAGATCTAATATTTATCATTTTCCTAGTGGCATAGTTCACAATGAGAGTTTTCATTTTTTTTATAGATCAATAACAATGGATGACCATCACAAGGAGTTATTTGTGATAGTAATCTTTTACTATTGTTTCATAATAATAAATTGAATCACAATTAAAAAAAATTAGATGGTTTATCTTAAATAACTCTTAAATATGATGGGAAATAAATATATCACAAATATTATGCTCAATTCTTTTAAATATCAATTTTGACAGGTCAATATCCAATAACATTAATTATTATGAATAATTTTTCTATCTAAATTACTAATATTTCTATAAAATAGAAAAATAGAAAAAATAATAATCTTTTTGAAAAATATAAAAAGTTATAATTATAAATATAAAAATATTAAATTAATGCATAATTTCACAAAAATCATGTTTTTTTACTGTAACACCCTAGGATTTCATAGTATTTTATCTCTTTAAAGTACTTCAATAACTTACGCTACATGCAACACCGAGTTTGAGCACTCCATGACATACCAATCTAGCTGTTCAAATGGGGGTTATGAATATTATAAACCACATTTTGAATTTAATATATATATATTATATTTTTAAAATTAAACTTTTGATTTTTATAGACATAATATATGGAGAAATTAAATTTTTTAGATAAAAGAAGTATTTTTCAAAAAATGCAGGTTTTCTGCAGTTTAGTGGAGAAAAATTTTTAAATCCAATATTTGAAACTTTTATACATTAAATTTAGTGCAATTAAATTCATATTTAGAAGAAGGACATAAAAAATTTAGTTTTGATAAATTTTTGGTACTTTTCTGATAAGTTTCAAATTTTAATGAATAATGAAAAATACTAAATTTTAATGAATTTTTTAATCAAAATAATTTATATTTTTAAATTATGAATTTTAGTGGTTTAAAAGTATAATTAGATTATATTTTTATCATTTAATATAATTTAGTTCATTTAAATTTAAAAAAAATAAACACATGCCAATCTTTTGATAATTTTTACTTTTTATAAACCTGCTTTTTTGGTTTTGACAACAGGAATTAATTTTAAATTAATTAGTACAACTTCTATTTTTTTAATTTGATAAAATAGACTTCACTTTAGAATTATAATTATCAAAATTATCTTTGGGTGAATTTTTGGTATTTTTCAGAAAATAATAAATTTTTTGATGAATAGTGAAAAATAATGTGTTATTGTTTAAAAGCGACTTTTATTTAAATAATTATTATTTTTTATTTAAATTTATTTTAAAATCAAAATAGATACATTATACCTATATTAGTTCAATTTAATTCATTGGAGTCATTTTATAATAAGATTAGATATATAAAATTTTGTTAAACTTTTAACATATTTTACCCACCTTATAGGAGCATTTGAAAATTTCCATAAAACGTAATATTACGGCTTCTGTGAATTTAATTTCAATAATTCAAGAGATATGGTTGACATAATTAAGTAAAATTATGTTCAATAGGTTTAAAACAATTTATGGTGAATTGTAACTTTTGAATTTTATTTACCAAAGATAAAAGAAAATAGGGTAATTAAAGGTAAAAATGATATTATAATTACCCTAAAACGTGTCCTAATTATATTGGATAAGTTTATTTTGACCAAAATCAACCTTATAAATAAATTATGATCCTTTTTTATCCACATGGATTAGATTAGGACATTTATTAATATTTTATTTAAAGAAGAGTTAAAATTGTTAAATTCAAATGTTAATAACTAAACTAATTTTAATATAGGATTATACAAAAGATAAATTCAAATATAAAAATTAATTAGGAAGCTAAAGATATTTACTACATAATGGTATTTTATTTATTATTTTTAGATATTAAATTTTTAAATTCAGTCATGACACAGTGATGATTCAATAATTACTTTATAAATTAAAGATTAAAATAATTGATATTATAAATATCAAAATAAATGTAAATTGAGACTTTTGATGCCAAAAAAAATATTATAGATTAATATGAAATTTTAGAGTTTATTTATTTTATTTTTTTTATGTAATAAACTTTTTATGACTTTCACAAAAACCAAATACTAAATAGTGTTAAAATTTCAATAATTGCGTTTTTAAAACAAATACTATATTATTAAATGATATAATATTCCTAAAAATCTATGATTCAGATAAATGGATTAAATAATGAATGATATGTGATTATTGAACCAATTTAGTTCTCTTGGAATATTATTTTAACTTTATTAACCATGTAATATAAAAATAAAGAACATAGGGAAAATGTTAAATAATATAACTAAGAGTAAAATCTAAAAGATAAGGTTAATATTGTGACATAAACCTGTATAAAACATATTGTTTTAGAGTTTTTAGACCCATACCCACATTATACACAAACTAAATCCTTTTGGATCCATTATAAACCGAATATTATTATATAATAAAAAAATATTTCAAGCTTTTCCTAATGTGACCCTCACCTCTCTTATAAAAGGGCACTTCACCTTCTCTCCAAATCACACATCCAAAGCCATTTCTCTCGGCCAATACCAACCCAAATCTCCTCCTAAATTCCCTCACTTCAACCTAGATTCATTTCCTTGAGTATAAATCCATCCTATGGAGCCCTTTTGTTTAAATCAAAAGGAAAAAACCAAAGAAGAGGTAATTATTTTATCACCTCTTTCATTGTCCATTTCTTCTTCCAGATTATAATTCTTTGTTATTTCCATAACTAAATACTAAATATAGTTCTTTATACATATTTTGATGTTATTTTAAATATGGTACAACCATACTCATTATTCTATCCATCCTTTGAATGATAATGTCACCGTGCGTGCTTACGTACAACTTACCGTCACCACATCATGGTGAAATTTGTTATTCAAAACTACGTTATTTGGATGGATATAATGATGAGTAATATGTATATAAATAATGAAAATAACATTACAATTTCCTTGTGCAATTAATATACCATCAAATTATACACCTTTTAATAATTAAGAAAATTATATTGTCGCTCGTGTGTACGTATGGATTACCGTCTCCATGACACGATGGGATTCATTTCCACGTTCACCATTCAACGGTGATTATAAACGTATATATAATTAACAAGTATGTAATATATAAAATAATAATTCAACTATATATATATATGTACTTAGATATATCTTACTCACTTACTTCTGTTCAATATGATTTGAAAAAGAAACATCATTTATGCGTAGGTACGACCTACCGTCTCCATAAACGGTGTTTTCCATTTCATATATCTATATATAATACATATTTATATTCTAAATATATATGATATATAAATAATTTTTTATATTATGGAAGTCTTTAAATCATGATCTAAATGAAATGATCCAGAATAACAAGTTAAAAACGTTCGATAAAGAAAGATATTATTACCCAAAATGATAATTTAACATTGATGTAATTATTAAATTGGTATTATAATGTCATAAATGAATCATGCATGATATAATAAATATGAATTTGGATCTAGTATAATTTCATAACATACTATGTTCATTATACAGGGGGTTAAACATACCCTCGACCAATAAAAAATACAAGGTAACAGTTAATTTCTCAATCTCATTATTATCTGAGATTGTTTATGTGTATGTTACTACTGGGACATATTTATTATCCAAGACATGTTTCATAAAATTGTTTTCAAAAGGAATATTTTTAAGGTACACTTTATATAAAACATCATTTTAAATGATTTAAATATTTATTCTTCTAAATCATTCTCATTAATGTCTATTTTTTCAAAATAGTTTCAAGGATTTATTTATAAGGACGTGAATGTTTTAAAATGTTAATTCCACTAAAAAGAATCAAAGTGGTATGGGACACTTTTATTCAAAAATATAATTTAAATTCCTTCTATTATAAATTTTTTGACTTTGAATTGATTTCATAAAAAAGGTATATTTCACTCAAAGAGTTTTACTGATCATTTTCAATGATATCAAAATCCTTTACTAGATATTATTATTGATTGAGGTTGATTTATTATAATACAATATTCCCAATTATATTGAATCAGTTATGTTATTTTTTATTGTGGATGTGATATTTTTATACCATTCGTGGTTTATGGCCAAATTATTGACATTTCATATGCTAGTTTTAATACGAATGTTTATGTTACGTTTCAACATTCTCATATGAGGAATGCAGTGGACTTAGTAAGTGATGGGTGGGGTCATCTATAGCCCCTAGATGCATCTGTAGGTCTCATGATACAAACTAGTGTCTTGGAATAAGTCTTTCACTAAATCTTATTTGTAGTATTGGCATGATTCCTTGACTATTTGGTAATTATGTCCGGCATTAGGAATTCCCTCATTATGAAATTAGACACTACATGTGATTATTCGACTAGTAGAATATTCATGTGTATGTCTATATGAAAATTATTGATTTATTTTTTTCCATATTCTGTTCAAGATTATGTTTAAAAATATTGTAGTATTTACAACATATATTTCATGAAAATTTTATAGATTCTAGTAAATAATTTACCCTTACTGAGCATCTGAGCTCACCATTTTCTTAGGTTTTATTTTCCTATGAATTCAAGAAGTGTTCTATGATTTATATACAGGTTAATGCTAGAAGAATAATGGAATTCTCAAAGGACTATCTATTTTTTATTTTAAGTTAGAAATTGTAATGTAAATTTCATGTATGTAATCTATTTTCCAAGACTGCTAAACTGATCAGTCCTTCGAGACATGATTCCTTGTAATCATGCGAATGTATTAAAATAATTCTCCGCCTCTAGGCTTCTGAGTTCACGAAATTACAGATGGTATCATAGGAAGTGTAAAACAATCCTTTTAAGCCATATTTATAAAAACATTGATTAGATAACATTAACCTATGAAAATCATTGAGGATTAGTATAGAAGAACTTCCAAGAATTTTGGTAATGTAGATATTTTTTGAATTTTCAAAACAATACATCTATGTCTGGATATGAGCAGGTAGAGGTGGCTCTAGAATAGATGTACCTAAGAGATAAAACTCAGAAAAGTAGTTTCGGGATTGACCTGGGTTATCCTGGTACATGACAACGGGCCTTGCTGTACTCTTGGTTATGACACTCCTGATGGATATGCTTAGGATAATTCACATTTTCAATATAATCCATTATGAAGGATTTATGATTAAATAGTTATTAAAAGAAAACTTTTTTTGATTATAGATTATATGTATAAACATTAAAATTTATGTTAGGAATTTTACAAGTTTGGAATTGTGCATTGTGATTCATGAACTAACCTAGATTATCTCATTTGTTAGAAATAACTCCCAATAGAATGAATAAGAACTCCAACAATATGCAGGATCCAAAGAGTAAGAAGGATCATATAATTCATGGTATTAAGCCAGCATTTATAATGGAAATAGTCTCCCACATATTCTCATCATATAAAAAAATTATCATGTGTTAATAAGATAAGTAAATAATTCTCTGAGTCTTATGGCTTTGAAGGGAAGCCAAATAATAAAAGGATTGTAAAGCAAAATATGGATAAAGGGAATAAGGGAAAGAAGGATTTTCCTATACATGATAACTTTGGAAATAATCGACTTGGTTAATTCTTGATGGGAATGAGAGTTTGTTATAAGTGTGGAGGTAAGGGAACTCAAGTATGTGATTTCAAGGGTAAGAAAAAAGTTTCAAATGTACAATTCTTCATCAACCAGGTGTGGGGACACTATTAAAATAAATGTCCCAACCATCATAGTATACCCCAAATTATGCTATTGGATAATAATCAAGTTATGATACTACAACAGATGAAGATTAATAATTATCGTTCTTATATTATGTCATTTGAGTGTTGTATCAATGATTTTCATGTTATATTAATTACAGAAATAAATAAGGATTGTATTGGAGTACTATTTAATTGATGATTTGAGATTATATGGTAATAAGAAAATTGAATCAACAACAAGTTAAAAATTTTGGAAAATACATGGGTGAAGTAAATGTAAACCATAATATAGTTCAGATATTGAGGTAGTGATTTTGGAATAAGAGATGGTTGATTTAGATAAATTATATTGGATATTCTTGACTACCTTGGAACTGATTAATGGTTTGTTTATTCTATCATGTTTGGAGTATCCAAAAATTTTGGTTTTAAGGAATATATCTAGTATTCTATAAGGAATAATGGAGCATAAAGGTAATCAATGAAGTTTTATGGTAATTCAGGGTGTTACCATGTTTTAAGAGAATACATTATGAAGGTACTCACGTGTTATTATGTGGAAAAAAGAGATCTTCATTTTGTTATGTTCACCTTCCATAAAAAATTTTGGAATATGAATTTGGACACAAGTATTTTGGATAAGCCAAAAGGTTATAATGGATTAAGATGGACATTGGATACTATGGTTTAAGGTAAAAAAATTATTAAGATTATTTTTGGATTTTTTTATAAAAATGACAACCTGAAGGTTGGGCGAAAACCCATCGCGTCTGGCAAGGCAGCAAGACATGAACCCACACCTGAAGGGTGACACGGGTTCATCACCTACCACTGGCCTATATGATGTACTGGTTTGTATAATGTAGTTTTTTTAATGATCATAAAAATGAATTGTAGATTATTATTTTTAACCCTATAAGATTAGGATAAATAGAATATTTTTGAGTTTCTGTTATCTTTTGGAGTGAAAGATGAGTTTGTGGTAGAAATTAGTTAAAGGATGGAACTATACTTATCAAATATTCTTTTTTTTTCTTATTCTATGAAGAAATTTATTCATAATATTTAGTGAGATTAACTTAAAATGAAATGTGTGTTATCATAATATCTTTTTTTAACTGATGATATTTTAAATCATCATTGATTTATGGCTTTGAGGCCCTCAATTTTCCATTCACTTTTTTGTGATTGATGACCTTAATCACTCCTTATAAATATTTACATTTTTCCTCCAATTATAATTTCCACCAATATTCTCCTATTAGATATCATAATAGTGTGGTGACTTTTTCATATCCCTTTCCCTCTTACTAAGACTAAATTTTATTAACCCTAATTCTGATTTGGTTTTTCACAAAGGTATTTTCTATTTTTATCATTTTATATTTGAAGAACAGTTTAATGTTTCTATGACACAATTTATTAATGGTGGGGAGAATATAACACCCTGGTATTTCATAGAACGGTATCTCTTTAAAGTAATTCAATAGCTTGCGCTACACGCAACACTGAGTTTGAGCGCACCACAACTTACAAAACTAGTCGTTCAAAAAGAGGTTATGAATAGTATTAACCACAGTTTTTATTTTATATATATATATATATTATATAATTTTAACATTACAATTTTTTGTTTCATAGACATAATATAAAGACAAATTCAAATTTTCAGATAAAAGATGTATTTTTCAAAAAATGTAGTTTCTTCACATTTTAATATAGAAACATTTTTAAATACAATATTTGACACTTTTATACATTCAATATAGTATAATTAAATTCTTATTTTTAATTTGGACATACAAATTTAGTTTAGAGTATTTTGTGGTACTTTTCTGTTAAGTTTCATATTTTGATGAATATTGAAAAATACTAAATTATAATTAAAAACAACTTTTTAAATCAAAATAATTTATAGTGTTAATTTATGAATTTGACTGGATTTAAAGTAAAATTATTTTATATTTTTATCATTTAATATAATTTAGGTCATTATAAGTAAATTCACATTTAAATTGGACATAAACACATGTCAATCTTTTGATAGTTTTTACTTTTTAAAAATCCTTTTTTTGGTTTTGACAATGAAATTTAATTTTAAATTAATTAATGCAGCTTATATTTTTTGAATTTGGTAAAATATACATCATTTTTGAATTTTTATTATCAAAATTAGCTTAAGATTAATATTTGGTATTTTCTGAAAACTATCAATTTTTTATGAATACTAAAAAATACTGTGTTATTGTTTAAAACCATCTTTTATTTAAATAATTATTATTTTTTATTTAAATTTATTTTAAAGTCAAAATAGATACATAACACCTATATTATTCCAATGTAATTAATTGGAGTAATTTTATAATAAGATTAGATATATAAAATTTTATTGAACTTTTAACGCCTTTTACCCACCTTCTAGACACATTTTCAAATTTACATAAAACATAATTTTACCTCTTCAGTGAATTGAATTTCAAAAACCCGAGGGACATGGTTGATATTAATAAGTAAAATGTGGTTCAACAGGATGAAAATAATTTTTGGTAAATAGTAACTTTTGAATTTTATTTACCACGTTTAAAAGTTAATAGGGTAATTAAAGGTAAAATTGATATTATAATTACCCTGGCACATGTCCTAATTCTATTGGGTATGTGTATTTGGACCAAAATAATCCTTAGGAATGAAATATTATCCTTTTTTATCCATTGGCATTAGATTAAGACATTTATTATTATTTTATTTAAAGAAGAGTTAAAAGTTTCAAATTAAAATTTTAATAACTAAACTATTTTTAATATATGGTAATAGATAAGTTAAATTTGACTATAAATATTCAATATATGTATAAAAATATTTCCTACATAATAGTATTTTATTTATAATTTTTTGAGATTATATAATTAAATTTATTTATGTCATTATGATGATGCAGTAATTATTTTATCAATGAATGATTAAAATAATAGACATTATAAATATAAAAATAAATGTATATTGAGACTTCTGATGCCATATATAAATTTTATATTTTAATATGACATGTTATAATTGATTAAATATATTTTTTTTGAAGTAATTGAGTTTTTAAAACAAATATTATATTATTAAATGATATTATATTCCTAAAATTCTAAGACTCTACAAAAGGACTTGTATAATTATATATATGTCTTTAATTAACCACTTTAGGATCTATTGCCATTTTATTGATGGTTTACTAACCATTTAATATAAAAATACAGGAAGACTTTGTAAAAGTTAAACTATTTAACTAAGAGTTAAATCTAAAAGATAAGGTTAATATGGTGACCTATACCTGTCTAAAACCAATTTATTGAGAGCTTTTCGACACATCCCTACCTTATCCTAGAAATAAATCCTTTTGATCCATTATAAAATTAATAATATTGTATAGTAAAATAATATTTCAAGTTTTTTCTAAAAGAAACCTCACCTCTTCTATAAAAGGGTACTTCCCCTTATCTCAAAATCACACCTCCAATCCATTTGGCTCAGCCAAACCCAGCTCAAATCCCCTCCCAACTTCCCTCACTTCAACCTATAGGTCTTCCCTTGAGTAGAAATCCAACCTAAGGAGCCCTTTTGTTCAAATCAAAAGGAAACACCCGAAGAAGAGGTCAATATTTTATCACCTCTTTAGAAGTCTTTTTCTTCTTCCACATTCTCTTTCTTTGTTATTTCCATTCCAAAATAATAAATTCATCACCTTCTACATACTGTGATGTTATTATAAATATGGTACAACCATACTCATTATTATACCCATCCTATGAATGATTATGCCACCATTAGTACGTACGTACGGCTTATTGTCTCCGCACCGTGGGGTAATTTGTTATTCAACACTATGTTATTTGGATCGATATAATGATGAGAAATATTTATATAAATAATAAATATAATATTCTAATTTCTATGTATAATTAATATACCATCCAATTACACATATTTTAATCATTAAGGAAATGATATCGTCGTTCGTGTGTACGTACGGCTTACCATCTCCATGACGTGATGAGATTCATTTCCACATTCACCATTCAACAACGATTATAAAAATATATATTATTAATAAGTATGTAATATATGAAATAATAATTATATTGTATATATATGTGTGTGTGTGTGTGTTTGTTTTTGTGTGTGTTTGTACATATATATATCTTATTCACTTACTTTTGTTCAATACGATATGAAAACAGAAACAACGTTTATGCGTACGTACGACCTATGATATCTATTAACGGTGTTTTCCATTTCAAATATCTATCTATTATACATATTTATATTCTAAATATATATGATATATCAATCATTTTTTATATTCTCTAATTATTTAAATCGTGATCTAAAAGATACGATTAATAATAAGAATGTCACTACCCGACCCAACGGGGCTCGAGCCGCGACTCCCCAAGCCTGCCTCCAATAGGCCAGGGGATTGCGACCAGCGCCGAGTAGGCTATCAAACACATGGGAGACATTAGCCTAAGGTACCTATATATTCACACCCACAAACACCTCCATTGAACAGTGCAGAGATATAGAAAACTGAAAAGTAAATGCATGCATACAATCTATCCCAAACCAGAGTGCAACAACAAAAGTACAAAAGGGAAAAACAGGGCCCACCAAAAGAAAACTACAAAGTGCGTCCAACCTTCTCTGAAGAAGGGGGATACTGCCACAAACAATGTCAGAAAGCTCCCTTGGCACAACACCAGCAAACACCCCGGTCAGTCTCTCTCACTCAGCTCCGCCTGCTCTGGGTCCTCCTGGGACTCCGTCAAAAGGCCTGTGATCTGCACAAGACACAAACATGTGCGGGCAAAGCCCGTGTAAGGGTGAGTATAAAAATACTCAGTAGGCACCCCAAAAACCCAAAATCAAAGAGTGCAACTGAAAGGCAACAGTCCGCTCATCCCAGCCAGAGGGAACCCAGACGAGAGAGAAACTCCATCTCGTGACCATCCTCGGCTAAACATAACTCGTCAGCTCAACTCAGGTGTATGCCCATACATACACCTTGAACATTCAAGATATACTCAGCTCACACACCAAGCCACAGGAAGTACCAACCTCATCACCCGCAACTGTCCATAACCAGAAGAGTACACCACATGAACACTGTCACCCCAGATGACACTCATCCGAGAGATACACTCCATCGGGTTTCTCACAAACCTCTCAAATTCTCACCCAAGAGATCATGCTCGTCGGATAACATCACTGAGGAAACCTCACTGAAACAACATAATCCCCAAACTTATCGGATAGGGGATTGCTCCTAGGGTCCTCTAGGGGATACCAGAACCCACTCTGGTATATGAAGCTCACAGATAGGGGATCACTCCCGGGGTCCGCTGGGGGATACCACGACCCAATCTGTCATACGTAGTTCTCACAGATTGGCGATCACACCCTACATCCACTGGGGGATACCAGAACCTGATCTGGCATTCGAGAAAAACACTCTACTCAGATAGAGGATCATCTCCCATATAAAGGTGGTCACGATGATACCGGAACCCTATCTAGTATAACTCACGATGTAGGGGATTGAACCGACGATGCCGCAACCCTACTGAAACCATGCGCTGAGTATGGGATCGCATAATCAACGATACTACAACCCTACTATACACATCATGATGTGTAGGGGATCATATACCCATCGATACCACAACCCCACAGAGCACGGCCCACCACGTAGGGGATCATAATTCTGATGATGCGACAAACCCTACGAGGTTAACTAGCTAGATAGGGGATCTTCACCTGTGAATAAGCGATCACAGCGATACCAAGAACCCGATCTAGGGAAAAGATGCTAGAGGATCCCGCTCCGCGCCCACCGGAGGGATTCCACAACCCTAATAGTTTAAACATCCTATCGAGAGGATCACAAACCTATACGAAGGTTGTGATGCCACACAAACCCTCGTGGGAACGAACCAAGGGAGTACTCTCAACCACTGCTAGTCCAAAACGTGGCTAACCCAAGCGACCCACAACAACGCCACACTTTGCACCTCCAAGGCCAAAAACGAGGGGCCCATCGCAATCTACACAGAAAAACACACAGGATAGGTTGCTTACTTGCCTGAAACGGAGCACCGGTAAACAATGCACTATTCACCATAGCTAGCTCGTGCAGGGCCCACACAACGATCCTGAAACCCATCGAGCAAATCATACCACAACGATCCCCTCAAAAAAACAAGTGGAATCTACTACTCACTCGTCCGAAACGGACACCCGGTGAAAAAGGTATTATTCACCGCAGCCAGCTCGGGTGGGGCCCACACCTCGATCCCGAAAAAATCGAACGAATCATAGCATTGCGATATTCTCGGAAAAACACACAGGATCGACTAATCATCCGCGAAAATCGGACACCTGTTGCAAAAGCTGCATTTCTCCACGAACGCCAAAACCCGGCCTCGTAGGTCCCGCACACCGTTCTCAGTCCCAACACCCGAGAACCATCTCAAAAAGTCCTCTGTACCATCAGGGTCTCAACGCCACTGACAGTACATCATTCAGACGCTCCGGGTAGAAGTTAAAATGGCCCGCAGTCGTAAAATAATAAAATATTATTATTTTAAACGAGGTTTCTAACTCTCGGGCTACGATCCCGAACCCTTAAACTCTTGAACCTATATCGGCTGGTTCGCCTCTTCGTCAGGGTGGCATCGCCGCAAACGGCATGAGAATCTGACTCCCAGATTGCAAGATATAGGGGATTAAAGACCCCCGTATGGGAAAAGTGGTCGGACCGGCCCGCCCTGGCCGACGGCCCTCCGCCATGCTCCGCCGGTGCCGCCGCGGGCCACCGCACACCACCGGTGCTGGTGTCGCGCCAACGGACCTTCCACGGACCGTCGGGGGCTCCCCGGCGGTCCGTTTTGCGATCCGAAAGCACCAGTGCGACCCCCGAGACGAGATCTTCCCGGAAACGACCACAAAACGAAGCAATTCGTAGCAAAAATGGGATCGGGGGATTTAAACTCAAACCGCCTACCTCGCGGGCGAAACACCGAAGCTTCGAGTGTAGATCGACGCCGGAGACTCCCAGAATCTAGATCCGCTGATGACCGGGACCGAAAACAGACGATTCCAGCTCGATTTGAAGAGAAAATGGAGGTCGGGAGGGGGGTGCCGCCGCCTGCACGTGAGGGAGGAGGGAGGTAAGAAGGAGGAGATATTTCTTTTTTTTTAAACAAAAATATCTCTTATCTCCGGCTCCCGACTCGCCTCCGCTAGATGCCCGATGCAATCAAAGGTAAGGTCACATCTAAGGAAAACGTGTCATTCTGAACGCAACGACGGACTCAGATTTTCCATCCGAGACTCCGTTCAGAAGTTATTCGAGCCAATGCTCACATACTAACTTCTCCGTTTATTTACGAAAACGCCCCTGGTGGCGTTTCTCACCGCAAGCCCATGCCCGCAAAGTTTACACTTCTCCTAGGGTAAACGGCACGTTTCTGATGCAACAATACCCTCGGATTCCTGTTCTAAGCTACCGTTTAAGAGATATCACACCCCCGCCACGTGAATAGTATAAAAATACTTGATATTTTTATAATATTTATTCCAGGAACACTGGGCCTCGGAATCACACGCCGTCTTCACGCCTAGATCTGGAATTATTTGTAGAAATATTCCAACATCTCACAGGGCCAAAAACCCGAGTTTCTACATCCTCCCCCCCCCTAAAGATTTTCGTCCCCGAAAAGCCCTAAGCACAAGGAAAGCGACTGGACTCTCAACTGGGTCTCACACACCAGTGAGTTCAACCACAAACGCCCATGCCCGAACACATAAGTTAGAGGGACTCATCCACCACGCCTCAACACTATCCGCTTTGGGAGGCACTGACTCATCCTCACGGTTTTAATCGCATCACATAAACGCGTCTCAGTGGGGGAAAGAACCATCTTCCTCATGCATTCTAAGCACGCTGAATAACACCCTCACAGGGTTTTACCAACGCCCTAAACAAAACTCGAGAAAGAAACAGAAAAGAACAGTACCACTGAACAGTGTCTATCAAACTACTACAGAATGTAGAAAGGACACAAGGCGTACCTCTATCCATCCGCGGAGCCTCTGGGTTAATAGCTTCCAGGGCATGGAGGTGTCCTCGCCCTCGGCCACCAGCTCCCTGAGCTTGGCATGGACCTCCTGGGGGTGGGGGTGGTGGAAACTGGTACCATTTACCACCTCCTCCCGCTACACCCACTCCACTGCCACGTTTGCCGCCCTGCGGACCTCCTTGCTCGAGACACTACCTCTGTCAGGGCTGTCCATCGACCGACTCCCTCTCAGCAGCACGTCGGGTCGGACAATCTCTAGAAAGATGTCCCCGACCATCGCAAGCATATCACCGCCTCTCCTTCGGCTGACCAAAACTGGCCTGCGAGCCATAACCCTTAGATCCTCCATCCTGGGGTCGTCTCCTGAAACGCTGTCCACGTCCAGACCCCTAAGTATGTCGTTGGCTACCAGATGCCGATCCAACTGACAAAGTCTCAGATCTCATGTGCCCAGAACTATCAGGCGGAATCTGCTCAGCCAGAAATCTCTCCACCACCAAAGCTCTCTCCAGCACTCCAGCATAGGTGGGCAGGCACAAGGAAACCACACCAGCTCGAATGTCTCTTCGTAGGCCCTGCTCGAAGGTCCGAGCCCTAAAGAACGGGTCTCGAACCATATCCAGGGAGTAGCATGACAGGTCCGTAAACCTCGTTGAGTACTCTGACACGGTCATGCCCTCCAATAAGAGCTGCAGAAGCTCCTGAATCCGTACTGACCTCAGTATCACGGGATAGAACTCCTCCCTGAAGAGTCGATCAAACTCTACCCACGTGAGTGTCTCCTCATCATGGGATTGTGTCACCAAGATCCACCATCGCTCGACTGAACCATGAAGATGGATCACTTCTAGGACCACCATCTGATCTGGAGGTGTCCTCACTAGGTGGAAAACTCAGGTGACTGCCTCCAGCCAGTCATCAGCTACCTGGGTGTCTGGATCACCCCGAAACCTCAGAGGTTGCTGCCTCTGGAACTCGTGCAGTGTACACAGCCTGCGTGCAACCTCATCCTGCACTGCCGGCACAACCAGCTGCTCGACAGGTGGTGGCTTAACTGGCAGACCACCTGGAGTCCTAGCCTTAGAAACTGCGCCCCGGTCCACAACCTCTACACGGGGCAGATCGTCACCACCGTCCTGTTGCAGAACCCTCGCTGGCTGTCATCATGGAGGCATCCTGAAATACATTCAAGAAGTACCACAGTTAAAAAGTATATCTGGAGAGCTGACTTGAGAAGGAAAAGGAAAAACCCCAAAACCTAGTACTATATGATGCATGTACCACTATTTCTATGCGACCAGTGTACGAATGTCGCGAGTCGAAAGGCAGGTTATCAGAGTCCTGGTGTATGGATACATCAGCCACCGCACCAACACTGGAGTCCCTGGCCTGAAAGCCGAACTCGAAACATCCTAACACTGCCGCTATGCAACCCAAACCAAACTCACAGCTAGACCAGCTACGCTCTGAGATCCCATAGGTGGAACCTCCCTTAATACCACTCTGTCAGGACCTAACCCAATGGGGCTCGAGCCGCGACTCCCCAAGCCCGCCTCCAATAGGACAGGGGCTGGCGACCAGTGCCGAGTAGGATATCACACACATGGGAGGCATTAGCCTAAGGTACCTTTAAAAATGCACCCACAAACACCTCCATGAAACAGTGCAGAGATATAAAAAACTGAAAAGTCAACGCATGCATACAATCTATCCCAAACCAGAGTGCAACAACAAAAGTACAAAAGTTAAAAATAGGGCCCAGCAAAAGAAAACTACAAAGCGCATCCAACCTACTCTGAATAAGGGGGACGCTGCCACAAACACCGCAGGAACGATCCCTCGGCACCGCACCGGCAAACACCCCAGTCAGTCTCGTTCACTCAGCTCCGCCTGCTCCGAGTCCTCCTGGGACTCCGTTGAAAGGCCTGTGGTCTGCACAAGATACAAACATGTGTGGGAAAAGCCCGTGCAGGAGTGAGTATAAACATACTCAGTAGGCACCCCAAAAACCCAAAACCAAAGAGAGCAACTGAAAGGCAACAGTCCACTCATCCCAAACAGAGGGAACCCAGACGAGAGAGAAACTCCATCTCATAACCATCCTCAGCTAAACACAACTCGTCAGCTCATCTCAGGTGTATTCCCATACATACACTTTGAACAATCCAGATATACCCAGCTCAAGCACCAAGCCACAAGAGGTACCGACCTCATCACCAGCAACTGTCCATAACCAGAAGAGTACACCACACGAACACTGTCATCCCAGATGACACTCATCCGAGAGATACACTCCACCGGGTTTCTCACAAACCTCTCAGAAGCTCACCCGAGAGATCATGCTCTTCGGATAGCATCACTGAGGAAACCTCACTGAAACAACATAACCACCAAACTCCTCGGATAGGGGATCACTCCTAGGGTCCGCTAGGGGATACCGGAACCCACTCCGGTATACAAATCTCACAGATAGGGGATCACTCCCAGGTTCCGCTGGGGGATACCACTATCTGATCTAGCATACCTCATTCTCACAGATAGGGGATCACACCCAGGATCTGCTATGGGATACCACAACCTGATCTGGTGCCCGACAAAAACACTCCACTCAGATAAAGGATCATCACCCATATAATGGTGGTCACGACGATACCAGAACCATATATAGTATAACTCGTAATGTAGGGGATCGAACTGACGATGCCACAACCCTACCGAAACCATGCACTGAGTAGGGGATATCATAACCAAGTATACCGCAACCCTACTATACACCTCATGCTGAGTAGGGGATTGTATACCCGATGATGCCACAACCCTACTGAGCACGGTCCACCGCATAGGGGATCATAATCCTGATGATTCCACAAACCCTACGAGGCTAACCAGCAAGATAGGGGATCGTCGCCCGTGAATAATCGGTCAGAGCGATACCAAGAACCCGATATAGGGAGAAGATGCTAGAGGATCCCGCTCCGGGCCCACCAGAGGGATGCCACAACTCTAACAGTTCAAACAACCAATCGAGAGGATCACAAACCTATACAAAGGTTGTGATGCCACACGAAACCTCATGGGAACGAACCAAGGGAGTACCCTCAACCACTACTGGTCCAAAACGTCACTAACCCAATGACCCACAACAACGCCACACTGTGCACCTCTAAGGCCAAAATTGAGGCCACCATCGCGATCTACGCGCAAAAAAAGGCAGGATAGGCTACTTACTTGCCCGAAACGGAGCACCAGTATAAAATGAACTATTCACCATTGCTAGCTCATGCGGGGCCCACACAACGATCCCAAAACCCATTGAGCGGATCATACCACAACGATCCCCTCAGAAAGAAAAGCGGAATCGACTACTCACTCGTCCGAAACGTACACCTGGTAAAAAAGGAACTATTCACCATAGCCAGCTCGGGTGGGGCCCATGCCTCGATCCCGAAACACATTGAACGGATTGCACCATTACGATCCTCTCGAAAAAACACACAGGATTGACTAATCATCCGCCAAAATCGGACTCCTAGTGCAAAAGCTGTGTTTCTCCACGAATGCCAAAACCCGTCCTCGTGGGGCCTGCACCCCTTTCTCAATCCCAACACTCGGGAACCATCTCAAAAAGTCTGTCGTACCATCAGGGTCTCAACGCCACTGACGGCACGTCAGTTGGACACTCCGGGTAGAAGTTACAACGGCCCGTAGTTGTAAAATAATAAAATAATATTATTTTAAATGGCGTTTCTAACTCCTGGGGCACGATCCGGAACCCTTAAACTCTCAAACCCACACTTGAGGGTTTGCCTCATCATCAGAGTCACATCGCCGCAAATAGAACGCGAATCTGACTCCCAGATTGCATGATACGGGAGTTTAAAGACCCCCGTATGACAAAAGTGGTCGGACCGGCCTGAACCAGCCGGTCCTGCCGGCCCGCCCTGGCCGGCGGCCCTCCACCGTGCTCCGCCGGCATGCCACCGCGCGGGGAATCCGGCTGTCGTGGGCCACCGCACCGGGCAGCTGGCCACCACGGCCCCGCCGCGGGCCGCCACGCTCCGCCGGCGGACCTTCCGCGGACCGCCAGGGGCACCCCGGTGGTCTGTTTTGCAATCCGAAAACACAGGTGCGACCCCCTAGATAAGATCTTCCCTGAAACAACCTCAAAACGAAGCAATTCACAGAAAAAAAGGGATCGAGGGATTTAAACAGAAACCGCCAACCTCGCGGGCGAAACGCCGAAGCTTCGGGTGCAGATCGACGCCGGCGACGCCCTGAAGCTAGATCAGCTGACGATCGGCGTAGAAAACAGATGATTCCAACTCGATTTGACGAAGAAACAGAGGTCGGGAGGGGGGTGTCTCCACCTTTTCATGAGGGAGGAGGGAGGTAAGAAGGAGAAGATATTTCTTTTTTTAAAACAAAAATATCTCCTATCTCAAGCTCCCAACTCGCCTCCGCCCGATGCCCGATGCGAACAATGGTAAGGTCACCCCTAGGGTAAACGCGCCATTATGAACGCAACAGGGGACTCATATTTTCTATCTGAGACTCCGTTTAGAAGTTATTCAAGCCGAAGCTCGCACACTAACTTCTCCATTTATTTACTAAAACGCCCCTCGTGGCGTTTCTCACCGCAGGCCCGTGCCCAAAAATTTTACACCTCTCCTAGGGTAAATGGCACATTCTGGATGCAATTGTGCCCTCAGATTCCTGTTATAAGATACTTTTTAGGAGATATCACACCCCCTCCACGTGCATAATATAAAACTACTTGATATTTTTATAAAATTTATTCCGGGCACACCGGGCCTCAGAATCGCACTCCGTCTTCGTGCTGAGCTCTAGAATTATTCGTAGAAATATTCCAAAGTCTGACAGGGCCAAAAACCCGAGTCGCTACAGACATGTTTAAACACGTACGATAAAGAAAGCGATTAATACCCAAAATTTTAATTTAACATGAAAATAATTATTAAATGGGTAGTATAAAGTCATAAATGAATCATGTATTATATAATAAATATTAATATGGTTCTGGTATAATTTAATAACATAATATGTTCATTATACAAGAGGTTAAATGTACCCTCCACCAAAGGATATTACAAGGTAAGGTTTAATTCCTCAATCTCATTATTATTCAAGATTGTCTATGTGTATGTTTTTACTAGGGTATATTTTTTATCCATGTCAATGTTTCATAAAAAGAGTTTTCAAAAAGATTCATTTTAAGGTACTCTTTAACTAAAACATCATTTTAAATGTTTTAAATATTTATTCTTCGAAATATTTCTCATTAATGTCCATATTTTCAAAATGGTTTTAAGGATTTATATATATAGACATTAATTTTTCAAAATGTTAATTCCTTTAAAAAGTTTCAAAGTGGAATGGGACACTTTGATTAAAAAATATCTTTTATATGCCTTCCTATATAAATTGTGTGAATTTTAAATGATTTCATGAAAATGGGGTATTTCACTAAAAGTGTTTTACTGCTCATTTTCAACTATATCAACATCCTTTACTGGATATTATTCTTGATTGAGGTAGATTTATTATAATAAAATATTACTTATTTTATTGAATGAGTTATGTTATGTTTTACTGTGGATGTGATATGCTTATACGAATCATAGTTTATGTCTACTGTATTGACAATTTGAATGCTAGTTTTAATATGAATATTTATGTTAGGTTTCAACATTTTCATTTGAGGAATGCTATGGACTTAGTAAGTGATGGGTGGGGCCTGTTATAGCCCCTTAATGAATCAGTGGGTCTCCTGAGATAAACTAGTGTCTCAGAAAAAGTCCACGACCAAATCTTATTTGTAGTATTGGCACGAGGCCTTGAATATGTGGTTATGATTCCCGGCATTTGGCATTACCTCATTATGAAATTAGATACGACATGTGATTATTCGACTAGTAGAATATTCATGTTTATTTTTATATGGTAATGTTTGATTTATTTTTACCATATTATGTTCAAGATTATGTTTAAAAAGGTTGTCATTTTTATTACAAATCTTGTCAAAAAATATTATAGCATCCTCTAAATTATTTACCTTTACTGGGCATCTAAGATCACCCCTTTCTTAGGTTTTATTTTCCTAGGATTCTAAGAAGAGTACTATGATTTATATATAGGTTTAAGAAAGAAAAATAATGGAAATATCAAAGTATTATCGATTTATTATTTTATGTTAGAAATTATAAAAGTAAAGTTCATGTATGTAATCTATTTTACAAGACTACTAAACTGATCAGTATTTTGGGACGTGATTCTTTGTAATCATCCCAGTGTATTAAAATAATGCACCAGCTCTGGGATTCTGGAGTTTGTGCATTACATTCACACTACAATGACCAATTATTCAATAAAAATAAAAAAATATCAACTGTTATTAGGTGTAAGAGAATAATGTGAAATAATAGGGTGAGGAAACATCATACCAACTCCATGTGAAAGTAGTCGTATATACTCTAATATCTACTCATCTATCTGATGGTGCTTCTCACACTCCACCCTTATCTATCTATACCTTCTATATCATCTCATCCTGAGATCTTATCCTCTTCTTATGTGGGACAATTAATTATAATGGAAAATCTTCACAATCATCCTTCATGATGACTGATGACTATTGGGGAGGAGAGTGATGGCAAGAGGGGGGGTGAATTGCCTTTTTAAAAAAGTTTAACAATTTAAAACAAAGTTAAAGGTGCAGCGGAAATAAAAGAGGCAAGACACAAAACTTGATAACGGAGTTCGGCTTAAACCAAAGCCTACGTCTCCGCTCCCAACTCAACCGTTGAGAGATTTACTACCGCTTGCTTTTTAATGGTTTTAGCAAGAAACCCACTAGACTTTAAGGTAGTCTAGAACCTATTACAGCTTGCTTTTAATGGTTGAGCAAGAACCCACTAGCCTTCTTACAGGTGAAGGCTAGATCACCTATGACTCAAGCCTTTTAAAGGGAAGGCTTGACTAACCTCTTCACACCTTGAAGGTGGTGTGAAAACCCAAACAAAAGGAAGATAAAAGAAAGAGGGTTTTGTAGGCACAAACCCAAATTGATGCTCAAAAAGATAAATAATGAAAAACCATAAGAGGAGAAGCCTTGGGCATCAAAGGATTGATGAAGTTGATGAAGGGCGCTCCCAAGCTTCTTTGATGGTGCTCCTTGGATGTGGAAGTGGGTTGGAGCAATTAAGGTTCCTTAAAGGAATCCGCCGGAGGTTTTCCAAATGATGAAAAATGTGTCTGTTAGCTTCCGTTGGCTTCCGTTGGCTTGGTTATTGTTCCACACACGTTCCGGGGCTTCATAGTCCTTTATTTATAGAGGGGGAACCCTCATATGGTCGTTCGGGGTCTTCGGAGCCGTTGAAAAAGTCTTCGGAGCCGTTGGGAGCAGGCTGGTCAAAGCCCAACGGCTAGTTTGACTGGCTCCACCGGCTGACCGGTGCTTGGCCACCGGTTGGCCGGTGCTTTGGAAAATGGAGAGGCCTTCTGCCCAGGCACCACCGGCTGGCCGGTGAGGAGGCCACCGGTTGGCCGGTGGTGAGACAGTAGGTGTCCCTTCTGTCTGGGTTCCACCGGCTGGCCGGTGATGGGACACCGGTTGGCCGGTGGTCTGGACAGAGGGGATGCCTTCTGTCAAGATTCCACCGGCTGGCCGGTGATCATCCACCGGTTGGCCGGTGGACTGAAATCAGTCCACTTTTGCCTTCTGGCTTTCTTGACCCAATTCCTTGGCAACCTGAAATCATGCCTATCATCCAAAAACACTTAAAACAAGATTAGATAAATAAGAGAGTGATTATGATCATGAAAATTAAACTACGAGGGGTACGAGAGGTAAAGCAATCTCCCCCTATTTTGATGATCACAATCACCAAAACAAGCAATGTAAAAGACTGAAATGAAAGGCATGCTTTAAAGGATAAAGCAAAGCATGATAGAAAGATTTGTCCCCCAATCAACCAAGAATTTCTCCCCCTTTGTGATTATCAAAATAGCACGGGGCATAAAACTTGATTGAGGGAAAGGATTAAAAAAACAAGATAGAGATTTTAAACCAATTGAAATTTTTGAAATTTGAATTGAAAGTTTTGAAAAAACGCAAAAAGGTTTGAACGATCCTAACTCCCCCTAAATAAAAACAACAAATCACCGGGGAGAGGATTTTAGAACCGAGACAAATTTTGGTCCGGAGAGACTCACTAAAAGGGATTTTTCCATCCAAACTTGTCTTGTGGCGGGTCTTCTCCTATGAAATTCATCGTTAAAGGAAATGGTTTTGGGCCTTCCATACCGGGCATTTTTGCAGTCGCACTCATAAATTAGGTGCCCGATCTTTTTGCAATAGTTGCAAAATTTATATTGGGAGCTCCCCCTTATAAAAATAGTAGGAGCATGGGAAGAGGAAGCTTGCTTGGAATAGCCAAGCCCTTGGGTGGTTCTAGATATGCATTGGGAACCAAGGAGCTTCGAAAGGTTATGTTCACCTTCGGTGAACTTAGCTAGGGATTCCCTTAAATCCTTGATTGTTGATTCCATAGAATCAATATTGGGAAGGTTTTGGATCTTGAGGGACAAGTCTTCCTTCTCTTTGAGAAGTTGATCCTTTTCGGAAGAAAGAATTTTGAATTTCTTTTTTAAAGCAATAAATTTGGAAGAAAGTTCGTGAAAACCTTCCTCCAATTGATCTCTCGCATGTTGGAGATCCTCGTACGATAAATGATTGAAAGAATTGGAAGAACAAGAGGAAGAGGAGTCGGAAGAGGTTACCTCATGGAATGCCATTAGACATTTTTTACCGTTGTCTTTTGAGGAGGAGGAGGATGAGGAGCTATCACTCCAAGTGGCCTTGAATGCCTTTTTCTTTTCCTTTTGCTTGGCCCTTGTCTTGTGGAGTGGGCAATCGGGATTATAATGGCCTTTCTTGCCGCACCCATAGCATATTACCTCGGGCTCGGATTTTTCGTCGAGTTCTTCCTTTTGAGCCTTGCGAGATTTCTTCTTTTTGTTCTTCTTCATGAATTTGTGCATCTTGCGGGCAAGGTTCTCGATTTCTGAATCGCCGCTTGAAGAGGAAGAAGATGAGGAGGAGGAGCTTTCTTCTTTTTGAACTTTGAAGGCGATGTTCTTTGGAGTTTTGATGAGTTGGACTTCCTTTTCAGCTTGCCTCCTCATGGTGATCTCGTAGGTCATGAGGGATCCGATGAGCTCTTCGACCGGCATTTTCTTGACATCTTTTTCTTCTTGAATTGCCGTGACTTTCGATGCCCATGAGCTTGGTAAGATCCAAAGGATCTTCTTGACCATCATCTCTTCAGAAACATCATCTCCAAGAGACTTTCTTCCATTGCAAACGTCAGTAAAACGAGTAAACATTTCAGTAATATTTTCAGATGGATGCATGGTAAAAGACTCAAAATCCTGACGGTACATATCCAATCGAGTATCCTTAACTTTGTTGGTCCCCTCATGGGTAACCTCCAAAAGTTTCCAGATTTCATGAGATGAGGTGCATGTGGAAACTCGATTGAATTCATTACGATCAAGGCCGCAATGAAGAGCGTTCATGGATTTTCCATCAAGCTCGAAATTTTTAATATCGGCTTGAGTCCATTTGGATTCATCGGGAGAAGAGAGAGAGTAACCATGCATGACAATTCTATAAATAGGATAACCTATACTTCTAAGAAAAGTAGACATGCGGGTTTTCCAATAGGTATAGTCGGTTCCATCAAAAAAAGGAGCACGACCCAATGAATAACCTTCGGGGGCGAAAGAAGATGAAGCCATCACAATGGATCTTGAATTTGAAACCGGTTAAGGTATTACACAAACACTACCTCTGATACCAACTGTTGGGGAGGAGAGTGATAGCAAGAGGGGGGGTGAATTGCCTTTTTAAAAAAGTTTAACAATTTAAAACAAAGTTAAAGGTGCAGCGGAAATAAAAGAGGCAAGACACAAAACTTGATAACGGAGTTCGGCTTAAACCAAAGCCTACGTCTCCGCTCCCAACTCAACCGTTGAGAGATTTACTACCGCTTGATTTTTAATGGTTTTAGCAAGAAACCCACTAGACTTTAAGGTAGTCTAGAACCTATTACAGCTTGCTTTTAATGGTTGAGCAAGAACCCACTAGCCTTCTTACAGGTGAAGGCTAGCTCACCTATGACTCAAGACTTTTAAAGGGAAGGCTTGACTAACCTCTTCACACCTTGAAGGTGGTGTGAAAACCCAAACAAAAGGAAGATAAAAGAAAGAGGGGTTTGTAGGCACAAACCCAAATTGATGCTCAAAAAGATAAATAATGAAAAACCGTAAGAGGAGAAGCCTTGGGCGTCAAAGGATTGATGAAGTTGATGAAGGGAGCTCCCAAGCTTCTTTGATGGTGCTCCTTGGATGTGTAAGTGGGTTGGAGCAATTGAGGTTCCTTGAAGGAATCCGCCGGAGGTTTTCCAAATGATGAAAAATGTGTCCGTTAGCTTCCGTTGGCTTCTGTTGGCTTGGTTATTGTTCCACACACGTTCCGGGGCTTCCTAGTCCTTTATTTATAGAGGGGGAACCCTCATATGGCCGTTTGGGGTCTTCGGAGCCGTTGAAAAAGTCTTCGGAGCCGTTGGGAGCAGGCTGGTCAAAGCCCAACGGCTAGTTTGACTGGCTCCACCGGCTGACCGGTGCTTGGCCATCGGTTGGCCGGTGCTTTGGAAAATGGAGAGGCCTTCTGCCCAGGCACCACCGGCTGGCCGGTGAGGAGGCCACCGGTTGGCCGGTGGTGAGACAGTAGGTGTCCCTTCTGTCTGGGTTCCACCGGCTGGCCGGTGATGGGACACCGGTTGGTCGGTGGTCTGGACAGAGGGGATGCCTTCTGTCAAGATTCCACCGGCTGGCCGGTGATCATCCACCGGTTGGCCGGTGGACTGAAATCAGTCCACTTTTGCCTTCTGGCTTTCTTGACCCAATTCCTTGGCAACCTGAAATCATGCCTATCATCCAAAAACACTTAAAACAAGATTAGATAAATAAGAGAGTGATTGTGATCATGAAAATTAAACTACGAGGGGTACGAGAGGTACAACAATGACAACACCTAATATTTGTGATAACTTATAGTTGTCAATCGTGACCCCATACTAATCACTTAGTCATTCCCAAAACCTCTAAAATTCTCCTATATATAACCCCCTCCGACGACACATGACTCACCAATGGAATCTAATTCACTCCCTCCTTGAGTATTGCATGGCTAAGAATTCACCACCTCATATGATTCCTTCAAATATAATTATAAATTAGAATAATAAAAGAATTAATATTAGTGATTTTTTATAAATATTAATAACTATAATATAGAATTTTTGTTCGGCTGCATGTTCACCTATATGGGGATAAATATAAATATTTTTATAAACTTCCAAATCTATAATAGAGGGTTCAATAATGAATGAAATGATATAAAAAAATTATATTTAATGTTTTTATATATTAATAAATATCATAACTTTCCATATGTAATCTTCGTATTCCAAATATGAGATATTCATCCCTATGTGTGACCTCCTTCCTCCCACATCTATGAAGTCTCGATGATGAACACCTCATAAAATTCAATATTATATAGTAGGACCCCAATCTATCCCATACATGAGCTGGGATATGGTAATGTCAATGGGAGATGCATGATAGGTTAAATTTGTAGAAGAATCTTTATAAAATGTTCGCTTTCAATGTTTTTCTACGAACTCTTAAAAATGATCAAATGCAAGAATCTCTCATTCCTTATTGATTAGAGATATCAAGATGCGATAAATCAAATATCATAAATAAATAAAATCAATTAAAAAATATGTCTATAGTTCAATACACTTTTAAATATATATATTATTTTATAACATAAAATCTTGTTGTTGAACATATACTGACGAATGGAAATGGGAACCTCATCTGATTACACCCATGTCTCTAAAAACAATTTCTTTGAATCTCACCATCATTACCAATGATAAATGAGAAAAAAAGTAAAAAAACATAATTTTGTTATTAAATTTAATATAAAAAATTAATATAATATATGTTTCATAAACAATTAATCATATATTCGTAAACAAGTATAACAAATTGACATATAGACACCTTTCTAGAATAGTGTCAAGAAAAATTAACTCAACTTGGCCATTCCCCCTACTAATATGAATAGTATCATATTGATCAGAAGAATTAGGATCATATGTAGGATATTCGGCTATAAAGAGAGATAAAAATAGATCTTATAGAGCATCACCAGCCATTAATAAAACTTAATTTCACATGTGAGAAATTTTAAGTATATATATATATATCAACTATAAAAAACTAATAAATACTAGAATATACTAATTTTATGCATAAATGATTTTTTGTACATACATCACAAATGAAAAATATATAAATAAAATAAAATAATAAATACATGTAAATAAATACTAGAACATAATAATTTAACACATTAATATTTGTTAATATAGACATCCAATATAAAAAACATAATAATACCATATAAAATATAACATTATTACCAATAAATAATTGTTAAAACATATTAAAAATATAAAAAACTAATAATTACTTTCATTAGTGATGGAATAGAATATATCATTAGCTCCCTCCATCTCAGACAAAGACTCTTACCAGTAAATAATTGTTAATACAAATAAAAAATATTAAAAACTAATAAATTCATGAATATAATACATCATTTTTCATATTCATCTTCTTCTTTATTAATGATAATGTATTCAAACTCTTTTTTAGAATCTTCACCTTCTATATGACTTTCATCTTCATTATACCTTAATACATCCTCAAAAGTATCAACAACATTGACCCTTTATTAGGGGTTTAATCATCAATATTTATATCTTGTTGGGTAACATAAATATTTTGATATCCTTCTTGAAACATTTCAATATGTTAAACTTCTACATAACACTTTTAATTTTTAATGAATTGATTACAAGGATATTTCATTTTTATTTCATTTAACTTGTCATTCCATTCTCTTTAATATCACGATAATTTTTTATAATAAACATGATGACATTGATTTTCCAACATAAAAGTGTCATTTGATGCAATATGAAAGTTATATTTAATATTATGGACTCCCTATTCTAGATGATCTCAACACCTTATACCAGTATCAAACCAATTTCAATTATGAATTTTTACATAATTTTCTAATAGATAACATAATTTAATTATTTCAACCAACATAACCTAAACATTTTCTTCACTTTCTTTAAGATGATATCCTCTTAAACAAACACTAATATTCATTTATTTCTATGTATCTCCCTAAATGTGCATATGGAATTGAAATCTGTTATCCACATACACATTATAAGATTTTAAATTTTTTGGTAGCACGCTTAATCAACTATCAGTTTTTTTAATGTTATGTTCCATAAAAATAATAAATATTATTAATAATATATGTCATTACAAAGTAGAATTAATATTTTATTAAAAGAAACATAATTTACTTGTCTTTGAAACCAATAAGAAAATTTCTATTGAAGGCATTATTCAAGGGAAGTAGATGAAATTTCTATAATTTTTTTATGGCCATTATATATTCTAAAAAACAAATAACTTACATACTTTTATCTTTTATTAGAATTAAATAAATTGATAAAAATTAGTACATACTAAAACAATAATTTTATTTCATCATTATTTTGTAGTATATATATAAGAGATATTTGTAGTTATTCATATAAATTCCATTGTTCACAATAACAGCAAATCCATGGTTGGGTTGAAAAAAAATAGAAAAATGATGGTCCATGTTATCATTATAATTTATCTCTTTGTGAAAAAATCTATTATGTTTTGAAGGATATTCCAATTAAAATATATAGGTGTAGAAACTTGAAATTTTATCAAATAATTACACTTTTTAAATTGAACCCTCAACTGATGCTTTGTTACATTCAAACATCTTTAAATTTTGAATACATATTACAAATAAGTAAATCCATCAGAATAGTACTACCCCTCCACATTTAGCATCATAAAGTAGATATTTTATTAAATGATCCAATCAGTCAAAGAAGGAATGTGAAAATATTTTCTTCTATTAATACAAAACTAAATCGACATATTTCTCTAGCATACACAATGCTTCATAATATGATGTTTTAATAAAAGTATATCATAAAAAATATGATATCTTATTCAAGATGTCCCATTAGGATGAATTGAACAACCCTCTAAGATCAACTGGTAGTAATCATTCCATTAAAACGTGGAATTCATATTTTTCATAACCAAGTAATATTTTTTTGATGTAATGAGAATACTTATAAGAATAACCATCTGGTAACATAAAATATAAAATCCGTTGATATAATAGTAAACAACTTCCATTAAAATTTCCTTATCATTCTTTAGGATTCGTTATTTTTTTGATCTTTCATTTCAAATAACTCAATTTTAGGATGTATGTATATTTGGAAAATATTTAATAGTGCATGTACATTATCATTGATATAACCTAGTGTGTCTAAATTGGTATATAATATGCTATCAAAAAAATCATCTCAATATGTATTACATCTAACATGTGAAGAACTGAAAAATATGACCAACTAGTACCCAACCCTTGAATGCGCACGACCCTATAAATGAAATTTCATTTTTAAAATTCAAAAATTGATTAAAAATAAAATAATGATTAAAAATTAATGTTATGTTAAAATGAAAAGGTACAAATAAGGAATATTGGAATACCTGTAGTTTCTCATACGACATTTGTAAAATAATATAATGTTTTAATTGTAGAAAATAATAATGAAATATGATACATGAAAATTAGAATACTAAATGTAAATAAATGAGACATACAAAACAGTATGTAGAGACAAAATAAAGTCAATAAAAAAACAAATGGTGAGAAATGAAATGGAAACAACAAATATTTGATAGTTTTAATTGTGTGGATTCAACAGACAAATTTTATAAACTCATGTTACTATTTGCGTAGTTGATCTGTGAGTTTTTTCTGAAGTAGAGCCCCACACCTAAATGTTGGCTTCCCATTATATTCCACCTTTTCTGTAGGAAAATAATTAAAAATTAGAAAATTGGAAATCAATTTTACTAGAGAAAATGGAAAATATAGTTGTTTTGATTCATATCCATGGAATTTTGTGGCAGTGGTGTGGATTAAGATTAATTTCTTTTCTTGTAATGGTTAGATTTATTGTTAGCTTAATATACATAATATACCATAATGATCATGAAACACTTATTTTAAAATATGATCTGAGAGATCTCTATATTTTATTTTTAAAAATTAAGGATGTATTGTGTCTATGTTTCATTTGAACAATGCAGAAGACAAAAATATCATTAACATAATATTCATATTATTTTAAATAATAGATAAATTGTTTAAAATAACTTATTAAACAAAACATAGTACAATACATTGAAATTATTTGTGAAAATAGAAAACAACCATGAAGGGAGTCTGCAAAAGTGTTTTTAACATAAAATTTAATTATACCGGAAACAAATTATTAAAATCCATTGGTTATGAAAATTACATTTCTTCCAGAACTTATTAAATTTCACTGATAGGTCACATCTGAAGGCACAACCCATGTGCAGATAAATAATAAAGTAGTTATATTGATAAATAATTTTATATGTTGAGTGAAACGGTGTCATTTAGAAGCATTGTTGTTGTTGTAGTATAATGTTAATTCCATAAAAAATCAAAAAAGTATTACCCTGTAATGAATATAGATGGGACACCGAAAAAACCCATAACTTAAAAGGGTACCTCCTTGAATTTACAATCATTGAAATTTTTCTATATAACCCTACTAATATGGGTGGATGCGACTTGGCCCCATGTCGTGTAGGGGATCTTCTCCCATCATGTTACATGATTCTTCACATTCCCCTTCCATTTATGAAGTTGTTGTACTTCCATCCTCTCTCCCTTACCCCATGGGATGGTTCCCTAACCCAATATCGGTTTCTATATCATTCTTTCTCTCATTCTCATTATTGATCATGATATTTTTTCATCTCACATGAATCACTTATTCCAATGATTTCATTCTCCATCTCCTTTTATTTAACCAGTTTTTTGCTTATTTTTTATTTTTCACACATTATTCCTCTCTCAACTTCTCTTTTTCTACCTTAAACTCATAGATGAAATTCCTAATAATTTAATAATTGATATGATACTTTTCTATGATGTGAGACTGAGTTCTCTCACCACATCATTTACCATAATAAAAGAACCACAGATCTCCCAGAGAGCCATCTTTTTCTCTTGACCAAGCATCAACACTTTTCCAGTCTACGGTTGATGAATCAACATGGTTTTCTCAAAATTAAGCACATACACCGTTCCCATGAGTACCTATTATTTTTCAACTTTTTATGCTTCTCTATGTACCTCTACATGTTCCAGGAGGTTCTTGATTTTCAACTCTATAATAGGTAGCTATCATGCCGTTTCATCTGAGATTAGAGGAGGGGGTACGACTTCAACTTCATGAGCAAGGCCTTCTCGCTCACTCCTAACTCTTCTGTCAAGAATCTAATCAAAATAATATATAAAAACCTATTTCAAAGAGTTTAAAAAGAGAATAGTTTTAGTTTACTGCTGTTAAAAACTAATCACAACTATCAAAAAATAAGGTAGGAAATTGGATATTGAAATATCACATACTATTGAATAAAATATGCATGATTTTTTTAAGATGGATTTTAATGTAATTTAACTGAAAAAATACAATATGTAGGAGATGTACTACTCCAATAAACTATTAAAAATATTAAATGAAAATAACAAATAAAAATATTAAGTGATAATAACAAATACAATTACACAATAAAATACTTGAAAAATTTATTATTTGATGTCATCTTGTATATTATCAATGGAATGAAATGAGATTAGTGTTTCTAATAGAAACATTTAAAATTAGATAATATAATTATGAAGGGAAGTTGGTTTTTCATACCTGAAACCATATAGGAGAAGAATCACTTTTAGATACTACATATCATAGCCTACAAATCTTATAATGTTTAAATAGGGAAAGAACAAATGCACCAATCCATAATAACCTCCAAATGTACAATACCCTAATCATTAGAGAGGTGATAACATTAATTCAACAGAGGAAGTAAATATAACCCCTTGTATGGAGGTGGATTAAGAAAAAACTTTCAAGAGGTAGGATTGAAATTAGTTGTAGTATTAGAGTGCAACTGCAAATAAAAAATGATTAATAGAAGGGATGTTAATTACAAACAATCATACTATAAAACTAGTTACTTTTGAGCGGTCGAGGGCACAAATAGTCTGAAATACATGAAATAAGTTACTCAATGTGTGTTTGAGGGCACAGGATACCTAGGTGGAGTGGACAACACAGATGTGGAAGAGCCGAAGGTGAAGTTTTTGGTTTTGGATGAGCTGAAGGCAGAGGAGCCAAAGGCGGAGGAGCTAAAGGCGGTTGAGTCACCAGTGGAGCATGCAGAGGTGGAGCACACGGAAGTGAAACTAGGATTAGAGAGGAGAGTTGAGAACAAGAGAGGGATAGGGGATTCGGGGAGGGGAGCTAGAACCCTAGAATATCCATACGTGAGTCACGATCATAGGTGGCTTTCCATGAGTTTTTTCTGGGATTGCAGGTAGAATTAGAGGATTTGCGTGACATGGAAACATGGTAAGGTGACATGTTAGTGGAAAACTCCAAAATTAGTAAATATATAGATGAGATTATTGAATTTGGTTAGGTTGTTGAGTTGGATCAGTTCAAACCATCTAATTAAATGGATCAGGTTATGAACCCAAAAAAGATCACAAGATAGTTAACCGGATAAAAACTTGGCCCATGGACCCAAATTTCCACCTTAAGTATTTATCTACTTTCCAAATAAACAATTCTAACATTTTTCTAAATTATTTTCAAAAAATAAGAAATGTTTTCAAAACCATACTTTGTAAGTGTTGTCTAAATAAAAATACAAAGATGATAAACATTCTAACCCCTCCCAGGAATTTTATTTGATTTTTATAAAAAATTCTTACGAAAGGTAAAACATGAATATAGGATCCAATAATTTACTTGAATTTTATAAACAATTATTAAGAAAGGTAAAACATGAATATAATAACCAAATGATAATTTAATATAGGAATCACTTTCCTTGAACCAATAAAATAAGTGAATGAATCATAATTTATTTTCCTTCCTTTCATTGATTTCAACTTCAAAAGAAAAAACATCTTAGGCCATCACTGAAAAATAAGTTAAAAATTATAATAAAAATGATAAAACCAACAGATAATTGGAATAAAAAATCCTGAAAATCCTTCATCATAGTTGGGTATGCATCCTTGAGATCAATGGTAGCAATACCTTTATGGAATTTCTAAATAAAATGGAGTAATTGTTCTTCATCCTTTAGATTGTGCTTGGACTATAATAAATCAAAAACAATTGTTTAGATTTTTTTTCATTACCCATTCTAGAAGAGTGAAATATATCAATTTCCTTTTAGGGGATGAACATCCCATCATACTTGACTTTATTATTATTTCTCAAACTTTTTATGATAGCTTTGTTGGAATTGACATCAACGTAACTCACTTAATTGATTTTGTTGGCTATAATGTCTTTAATTTTCATCAAATTTATAAACAAAAAGAATAGTAAATCATGGAATGGAAAATATATATTAATTATAATTTTTGACACAAATACATTCATTTAAAATGCGGATATTGTTTCCAGTTTGGGACACAAAATGGATGAAATAAAATAAAGATTGAATACAAACATTTATATTTATTTATACAGAGTAGGATATAACTCAATCAATTTGAAATCATTACTAAAATGTAAAGGATTTCACTTCAGGGCCATCATCCTATCTTTTTAACTTTTGGAACCCTTTATGAATTTAAAAAATTAACAATATGAGCCTCATATAACATTGTTTTGTTTTTTGTATAGATTCTCAGGTATAAATGGACTTCTATTCAATATAAGATAATTTTTTTAGTGGCCAAGTTAGAGAGATCTGAATAACTCAATTGGTTAGAGGCATGATGACCTAAACTCAAATTGGATTCAAATAATTGGTTATAGAAAGCAACTATATATTAGGTGGTCGAAAGTTAATACACATGTAGGTTAAAATAAGTGAATAAGTCAATTTGTTGTAGTATTTAATGCCTAAAATCAAATTGGTTTCAAATAAATTATTGTGTAAAATATTAAATGAAACAAAATAAAATGACCTACTACTCAAAAATATATCCTTTTTCCATTTTTTCATGATTCTATATTTCTCTAAAATCATGTGTTACTTCACCCTGTCACCTTTTATGCTAGATCAAAACCCTGTAATAATATTGATTATATTTAATATATTGAAATAACAAATTAATGGCACATTAGTGGTACAAAATACTAAAATGAGTGTGGATTAAACATGAAGACAATTATAATAGAAGAAAACATAAATTATAATCATGATATTTGATGGACTACATGTGGGACGAAATGTCACATACCTGAGTAAGAAGACAAAGTTAAAAATAATTTAAACATGAATTAATAGAACAAGATACCTCCAAATTTATGAATCAATATAAGACATGGTGTATGCTTTAAAATTATGCCATGTCATTGATAAAATAACTTCAATGCACAATATGGATGTTTCCCGAAAAAAAATTTATAGGTCATTTAACATATGTAAAATCTAAATTTTTTAAATTATTTATCAGTAGTAATTTATATAAGAAATTCATTAAAAAGAAAAGTTGGAAACTATCAATAATATTAGGATCCATTTGTTTCGAAGGCTTCTTATCAGGGGGTTTATCAGGTTTTATGTTTTTTACTATAGAATTCATTATTCATGTTAAATTTCAAGATGCATGTGTTTGTTGGAACAGTTATGGGATAAAATGTTTGAACTCATCCCATATAATAGCACGTACCAAAAAAGGTATCCAAATTAGCTCTGAATTAGTGAAAATTTACTACCAACGATTATAAGTTTCATGAATAAAATATGGAAGTCTTACCCTTGATGTTCGTGAAACTGGTTACCACTACATCATGATGTTTTAATAATTAAATTTTATCATGTAGCTTTTTTTAATTCCTAAATCATATTTTATATTATCACCCAATTTGAGTCAGCATATAGAAATTAGAAAGGAAAACATTATATTCATTAATGTTAATGACCATGTATTTCATAGATACCTTGCACAATATTTAACATAATAATGAATAAAGAAGAAACCCAATAGGCTCATATACCATTCTACCCAGGTATATAGACATTCATAATCATTTTGACACAAAAATAAAAAAAAATTAATTTCGTTCAAAGAGAAAGGAATTGATTCTATTATAATATTGAAAACACAATTTGTAAATTGCATATATAGCCCAAATATGACGTTCAACATGATAATTATGAAAATGGATATGGTTTAATTTATAATATTCAATATAGAATATTTAAAAAAAATATGGGTTTTTACAAGGAATATGCTGCTCATTTAACTCATTGAATCATTCCATGTATATATATTTTAAAATATATTGTTATCTATTAAAAAAGTAATGGAATTATCATTTCTAAAATCAAAAAATAAATTTTATAAGAGGGGGATGTGAGATAAAGGGTTTTGATTAGGGTATTAAACCATTTCGTCTTCTGCTCCAAATGATTTCAAGACAGTCATAAATTAAAAAAAGAAATTTTTTTTAAACAATGTAATTTTTTTCTATTCAACGAAAAATATAATTTTTACCTCTACCCATATTAATCAATAGGCTGAACATATTATTGAAACTCCATTCTGTCAAAGATTCTAAAAAATTAAAAAGGGAATCCCTAAGAAAGAAAAGGGGAAAATACATGAAGAAAATCAAGATTTTAAATGTCATGAGTTTTAGGTCTCCTTTGTCAGAACAAAATAGTGTCGGCGCTCAACCTACTTGCAAGCCCCAAAATGTTGCACAACCTACTTGCGTGCTCAAATTACTTTCTCCCATGGTCCCATATTTTCCTATAAATAAACCCATTGGGCCTCCATTTTTATGGAAAAATTTCCATGAAGACCAATTTCTACTATGGTCTCTGTAGTGCTTCGCCCAAGTCATTATGAACTTTCAAGGTAGTTCTTCAACACCCTTAACAGAATATTTCATTTAGGATCATTGGACATAATCCTTTTAGTGTTTTAAAACCCTAACACTTGCACGCCTAAAGTGCCCAACCCCCATAAATCAGAATCACTTGTGAACCACCTATTCCTTTCATTGGAACTTGAGCGGCCAACTTCTGAGATTACCTATGTATACTCCTGAAGGCTTGAGCCAAGTCCCACCCATGTATTTCCATACTAGTTTTTCATCACTCACGTGAATATTAAGTCACCCAAGTGTACTTGTGCACCCTTACTTGTGTGCCCTTATATACTTGAGCACCCCTTTTTATTCACTTACTCTCTTCAGTTTATAAGCCAGCAAGCCTTCATCAAAGCCATTAATGGTAAGGCATATTCTTCCTAGGAGCTAGACGATGTATCCCTTGCTGTAATCCACCATAGTGAACCTCCCCATGATGGCATTCACTGCGAATTTCCACTTCGCAATAGTATTTCACATTGTCAATACTATTCTATAATTTACAATATAGCGATAATAAAGCCCTCCTATCTCGATGCACTTCCAAACTTAAGGCCAATCATGTCTGATGCCTTTTCATTGACTAGTGAAACACTTTCTCAACCAGAAGACATCTTAAGGGAATGGTCCTTATATGAACCTCCCTTAGGTCATTTTCTTTCTAATACAAATCATCCACATTATTTAAACCAAGTAGATAAATCTCTAGTAAAAGACGATGAAGATGTGTTAAACATGAGGAAATAATTAGCTAAGGGAGAAGTTCCAGTCATGTTCTGGCCTTTAGAAAAATCTTAGTACTGCATTCCAGAATTGATTTTAGAAGATTGCATTAATGATACTCACCACAACCTATGGAAGATACTTTTTATTATGAAAACCAAAGTATTACCATATGATGAATATCAAAATCATGTAAAGGTAGTAGAATGGTTGCAATAACAAATTGACTTGGTGTCTCTCTTAGATTCCCAATATCCAATGGTTGAAAAATAGTAGAGAATCCTTCTGTGTGCATGCCTCATTGCTCTAAAGAGGGTACTCCAGTTAATTTATGATTCCCCGTCTAGTGTTCATATCATAGGATGGGGTGCACATGGAGCATTTCATTTTACTACACTCCAAAATTAGCAATGTCTACCAAAAGTGGTCTCATGCAATGTTATTGCCCACGGTCAGCCACAATCGATAGATTTTGTATGTAATCAAATGTACACTTAAGAACAAGCCACAAATATCTCTCATCAAAGTTAGTCCCAAAGAAAAGAATTTGTTGAGTTACATTTACATCATGCATATGAGAATCTTGAGTAGGAGTGCCACTTAGAGGATGTTAGATGTTAGAGAATGAAAATGTCTAAAATAGGAAAGCAATCTTCTAAAACAGGTGATTTGATTGGTTGTTAGATAATGAACTCTACTAATTTCTGAACCCAAATTCACAATATCTAAAGATAAGTTTCACAAATTTCATCCATAGAAGTTAAAGAATGACCCCATCTTGCAAGGCTGGGGGATTATTTAATTCTACCTTCAAATTCATTGAACAAAGTTCAATGATTTGAAGAAGAAGAAGAATATGAAGAGCCCCATCCTACAGGGCTGGGGGATTTACCACATATGTAATCTCCTCCTCAATGGAAGTCAGTTTTCTCCCGATTAGGGAAGAAGACATAAGGATAGCATACAACTAAACTACATGGGGATTCACTTTAGGTTATTATCCTTCAAACAGTACCTTGGAATTCATCATATAGGATAATAGAGTCTCATGGAAGATACAGAGGGAGACGATCATGCAAAAATACTGATAGAATTCCATCGATGCATTATGCATCATTGAATGTCATTAACAACACTTTAGATGATCCTCCCAAAAAAGAGTCATGTTTAGGGGAATCAGAAGATGCAATTCTAGCCCACAATATGGTACACACTGAGGAAAATGAAGGAGTGTGTACTCGAAAGCAAGGCCTTACCCAAAATCTAGGTATGCCTTCATATAACTAACTCCAGCCCCTCCAAAAGAGATATAACAAGGAGAAAGGAAAATGTCATATTGCATCACACTTTTCCACTGGATAAGGTTAATCTTTTTTGCTTGAAAATTTATTTCCACGGCAAGAATAGGAAATGAAGGAGTTGAAAAGACTCAATATAGAGGTACATTGAAGCAGCATTTCTTCTAGACGTACTCCCCAGGAAGTTCCTCAACTTGAAAATCTTGTAGAAGCTCCCCAGAAAAGAGAATTTATAGTAAATAAATATGTATATAATGAATTAACTCCATTGGGTTCACAATTAAGGAAGGATCAGACACATCCTAATAGGCATTTACCCATGGGTTATCCAAGAAAAATATCAACACCACCATCAGTGGTTTTGTCGGTCGTTGCACTAGCTCAAGCTCCAGTTTCTATAACTGCACAGGTTTCAGATCATCCTAATATCCCCCCAAATTCTTATGAACACAATTGAGGCATTAAGTACTTGATTTGAAGCTATAGAGGAATGAAGTGCACCAGTTCAACTGGAAAAGAGAGCTTACCCTGAATGGGTGGATGCAATTCCTCCCCCACCAAATTTTGTGAATACAACATTCCCAATCATTAATGGTTCCAAACATCTATAACCACACTTAACACATTTTGTTAATCATTTTTATCTTGTGATGGTAACTCTTAAACAACAATAAGAAGTAATGCTTAGGTGTTTTGTGTAGTAATTATAGGGACCATCTTTTGTCTGGTATTCAAGTTTACAATCTCAATCAATTACTGGATGGGGTGATCTCTGTTAGAAATTCCTTCTTCAATTTATCTCAAATCTACCAAAGAATATAGTGTTTTATCATACCAATTATAAACAAAGGGATAATTAATGAGTTTTAAATTTCATTGTGTGATGGAAATGATTAACATATTCCTTAAGTCAAGAATTTCTTAAAGAATAAAATCTGCCAATTTGTATGTAAAATCTACCTGATGTGTTATGCGCACCATTGATCCCTTTAAATTACAATAGAGGGATTCAATACCCTACTTAAATCACTCAAAAGATAGAAGAATCTATTATATAAACAAAGGCTAAAACATGGGTAATTATATAAGCTCTAGGGAGGAGGATAGGAAAGGCAAAAGCTGCTATAGTTACACTCAAGCAGACACATGTACCTGCTTCTACTTCAAGAACATCATCATACCGAAGGGATCCACCTCCTGAACATCCGTAGTAATGACCACCTCATCATGATGATAAAAGAGATCGAAGGAGGAAATATTCAGAGGAATTAGAGAAAAAAATTATTCTTTCCAGAATAAACAAGTTCCAGGTTACATCACCTCAGCTCTGGGAAATAATTTGGTTCAGTTTCCAAGGCTGCAGAAACCATATAAAGAAGGATATGAAGATCTTCAGAATTATTGTACCATCACTAGATGTTAGGGAATCCCATACATGACTGTTTTGTTTCAAGGACCTCTTTCCAAAGATGGTAGATGATGGACAAGTGAAACTGAAATGTTTGTCAGCCCAAGTATCATGTGTTACCGATACTGATCTAGAAGAATAAGGCAAATGGCAGGAAGTCAAAAGTAAAAATGTGTAGAAATATGATGATTGGATGATTAAGAAAATGATAAACTGGAGTCATTCCATTTTAGGAACATAGTTGAAACAACTGATTGTTTCTTCTACCACTTCTACCATAGAAAAACCACCTTCATCAAAAGGTCATTTCTTAATGAAGTAAAGTGATCATATGAAAAAAGAGCAGTCAGTAGAAGATGAGCTTACGTTGAGGCCAAAGTTGACCATGACCCTGGCATATTTCATTCTATCTATTTCAAAAGCACGAGCATCACCCCACCTAATGACACATTCATAATTATCCTATCAGGAAGAATCTCTATCAGATGAAGAATTGATCTTTGGTTTTTCAACGTTATCCAATTTATAGATCCTTATGTCAATGGTGGATCTATTTATAATGAGATAGAATTACTTATACCTAATTGGGGAACTGGAAGAAGAGGTCGGGGTCAAGGATACAGGGGATGATGTGGGAATTATAGAAACCACCATTTTAACTCAACCCCGGATCAAACTATATATGCAGTAGATACTCATGGAAGAGACCTTTTACGGACTCAATAAGAACAAGAAGTTTTTCTATGAAAGATATATTCGGTTCGACACAATTATTTTAGGGGACCAATTAGAAGTCACATCATCTTCATCTCATCATGTGAATAGACATAGTTAGTCTAATCTACCAAAACCCGAGGTATTTCTAGCTTCTGCTCCGACATAGGGTACGTCTACACCAGAAGCATCAACTTCCAAAACACCTGCAAAACCGCATCTTCATACTGCAAAATGATGCCCTTTGAACAAAAAGTATGATTTATTAAATTAATTTTCACATGTACCATCCAAGTTATCAATTATGGATGCTTTGAATCTATCAAAAGTTCTTCGAGAATCACTCACTAAGGCATTGTCAAGTCATCAAGAGTTCAAAACTAAAGTTGTTGCTGCTATGGTTTACCGTACAGAGAATGATAATGTATAATGTCATCTAGTCTTTTCTTTAATAGATGAATATGAAGATGATTTTGTAAATGGACTTATTATACCCTTGTATTTGTCTGGATAATTGTATGATATAGACATCCGATGAGCCTTCCTTGATAATTGCTCTGGATTAAACCTCATTCTTGTTCGTACACTTCATCGATTGGGCCTAACTGAATATGACATATCTCCTTTGACTATATTTTTGCAAGAATATGACAAGAATGAAGAAGAACCATTGTGTGAGATTACACATAGAACTCAGTTTGGAGATCTTGTGTCTAATTCAGATTTCATGGTTGTTCATCTGGACATAGCCTTAAATATTCTTCATGGAAGGACTTGGATGCATCAACATGTAGCCATACCTTCATCATACCACCAATTTATTATGTACTATTTCAATGGTAAAATCAGGACATTGTATGGTGAAAAGGATCTGTTCAAAAAATGTGAATTTCAATACATTGAGGAAGAGTTTTATCACACAAAAGGAACGAAGTCTATGACAAAAGAAATAACCAGAGTTAATGCTATGAATGGACTAGAAAAGATACCATTGAATCTATTCATACATTTGAGTATAGATTATGTGATACCCATCAATCAAATTGAAAGGGTAAAACCAAATCCCATCACTCATCCAATAACTTCCATAATGTCAATTGTGGCAACTAAGCTTGACGGCATGGGAGAGATTACTGATTCACCAAGTAGTGATGGAAGCCTAAATAGTGATGTTTTCATTTCATTTTCTAAACTACCACTAGTCTCTACTTCATCATTAAGAATAGAATAAATTGTAGAAATTCTAGAGGAAGACAAAGATGTTGATTTTCTATCAATCAACTCCTCTTTATTACCACAGGAAGACCCTTCATCATCAGTAGGGTTAGATATGGTGGCCTCTTCTTCAAGATGTTCAAATACTGAATCCCCTTCTAACTTTGGGAGTATTGTCTCATTATCTACTATTCTTGTGGAAATAATAGAGGTAACACATAATGAAGAAGACGAGGAATATCTTGGAGATGCTCCTCCAGAATTTGAGGAAGGTGTCACTAACACCATGGATGAGCTCAGAAAAATAAATATAGGTACAGAAGAAGATCCATGCCCCACTCTAATTAGTGCGGCCATGAATACTAAATACCAAGATTAATGAATATGGGATTCACCTACCAATGGACTAAATACTATCAAGAATAATTTGATACCCTCATGAAATTTCTCTTGAGTCCACCATTATTAATGCCACCAGTTGAAGGAAGGCCACTTATTCTTTATGTGACAACTATAGAGCGATCACTGGGTGCCTTTCTTGCTAAAAATAAAGATCCTAGGAATGAAAAAAAACTTTACTATCTCACATGAACTATGATTGATGTAGAAACTTGATATTCATTTTTGGAAAAGTGCTTCCTAGCATTAATATTTTTAGTTCAGAAATGGAGGCACTACCGCAACATCATGAGGACCAATTTGTATCTCCCAATAACCTACTCAAATTTATCCTCAGTCGTCCTATGTTTACAGGGCGTCTAGCATAGTGGGAAGTTATTTTGAAATAGTTTGATATCCATTTTGTGCCTCAAGAGGAAATAAAAGGCCATGCTCTAGCCAACATCCTTGCTGAGCATCCATCTACAAGAGATACATCATTAAATACAGAACTTTCTGACGAAGAGGTCTTCTATATTCCAAAAGATTTCCAAACATGGGAAGCGTACATTGATGGTGCTTCCTGAATTCCATGATAAAAGAGAATAGAAAACCCTAAACTCAATTATGTTGGGTTTGGAATTGTTCTTATCTCCCCAGAAAAGGCAGTATTTCCTTATTCATTCCTATTATAGGAAGGCAGAATCAATAATGAGGTAGATTATCAAGCTCTCATTGTAGGTGTGGAATTGGAACTTCAGGTGAAAATGAATCACTTGAAGGTAAAAGGTTATTCTAAATTGGTAATCAGGAAAATCAATGGATAATATTCTATCAAAGCAGAAGAGATAATCCCTTTGGGTGATTACATCATAGGGTTAATGGATGAATTTCCCTCAGATCTGACATTTTCTTATGTTTCGCGATCCTAAAATTCCTAAGAAGATTTATTGGCTAATGCAGCTACAGCCTTGGAAGATCCAAATCAAGATTAGACAGTCATTAACATAGCCCATCGTCATATGGCCACACCTTTTTTAAAACCAGAATGGAAGAAATTAATGAAATTAGCCCTATTTCTGAGCTATATGATCATACCATGGGATGGAGAACATCCATCATGGAATATCTTCACAATGGTGTACTTCTACTGAATAGGGCTGAAAAAGAATATATCTGGAAATGAGAATCCAATTTTACTTGTTATGATAATCCAGACCACCAAAAGATCCTCTACAAGCAATGCTTTGATGGAATCCTCTTCAGATGTATAGATGGATAAGAGACTATAGTTTTCATGAACTATGTACAATCATAAGCTTGTGGTACCCACCAGTCTGGGCACATACTCTCTGATTAAATCCAAAGGCTTGGATACTTTTGGCCTTACTTAATGCAGGATTCCACCAATTTCACTAAGAAATGTCATCCCTGTCAAGTGAATTCCAACTTCATTCATCCACCCCCTGAGTTTCTACATATAGCTAAATACTCATGGCCATTTTCCACTTGGGCAATGGATATAGTTGGGCCATATCCTCAGACAACAGTTAAGAAGTTCAAGTATATCCTTACTCCCACTGACTACTTTTCTAAATAGGTCATGGAAATACCTCTCAATGTAGTTGGAGCCAAAATCATTGTTAGTTTTTTTTAAACTAACATCATCACCAGATTTGGCATCCCTTATACTATATTGACAGACAATGGATCCAATTTTTGTTCGATTGAGGTAAAGAAGTTATATCCGGAGAATAATATCAAATACAATCATTCATCTCATTATCATGAAGTGGCCAATTGATAGATAAAGGCCTTAAGAACCTATCAAATATACTCTAGAAGATGGTGGATAAAGATAATAAATCATGGCCTGATAAAATTTTGAATGCTTTGTGGGATTATCAGACAACTACTCATACTGCCACTCAATCAACTCCTTATTCAATAGTTTATGGAACCTAAACAGTTTTTCCAATTGAAATGAAATTTCCTTCACTAAGAGATTCAATTTGTGATTAGTTTTCTACAGATGAGAGGTATCAGAAATGGTTCGATGAGCTAGAATTATTAGACAAGAAAATATTTCATACTTTTCATCATTTAGAAGTCTATCAGAACAGAAGAACATGATCTTTTAACAAGAATGTTCACCTCTCTTTATTTCTTCAATGAGAATTAGTATTGGTGCTTAGGACTCCAATGATACTAGGTATGAAACCTCCAAAGCATTTTCCAATGTGGGAAGGACCTTATGCCATTCATAAGGTCTATTCAAATGGAGATTATCCCTTAATCTCAATTTACGGATAGCTTATTACAACTCCAACCAATGCTAGATTCGTAAATAAATACTTTTTGTAGTTGTACATATTGTACTAACTGCAAGACATAAAAATGCACTATACATATAATTCTTACTATAAGGAATAAAACAACACAGTATATATCATCCTCACTGAAAGACTTAAAACTGCGCAGTACAATGTCTTCGATGCATGACTAAAACCTGCACAACCCCTATGTCCTTTCTGCAAGACTAAAAACTACACAACCCTCATGTCCTCACTGCAAGACTGAAAACTACACAGTACAACATCCTAGTTGCAAGACATTAAACTGCATAACAACAACCACCATCAATGATTCATGACGTTAAAATGTGTAGCATCTTTTTCCTTCTCTCCTGATGTTAAACTGGATGACGTCATTTGTCCTTGTTGCATGACATTAAAGTGTATGACTATCGTTTTCTCTATTTGACGTTAGAAAATTCCATAAGCAATCATCATTGACATCATCACTACTCTTTAGTAGCACATGAGTCCCTCTCTTTCCTACGTCTGAGTCAAATCTGCATAAAGACCTTTTTTTAAGAACTATGTATGGATTGATTCTCATTTTCAATGAGATAAGTAGCGATGCCTAAATATCTAATTTTGGGCCCAACCACAATCACAAAATCTTCTTATTTTCATTTATCCTCATGTATATGAATCAAATATGTACATAGTGTTTCCTTAAGATATATGATTTGGTCTTTATACCATTTTATGTCTTAAGAATTTCCATTCTCTCAGAACGTTTCAAAAGCCCCCATTCTTCATGTCAAACTCAATTGGTGTGAGGAATGATTGTTTAAAGAACTAAATACAGCTGGATTCTCATCTATCTAAGATACTAATAGATGCCTAGATCTCCAATATTGGGCCCATACATGAAAAAAACCCTTTATTATTTGTATAATAATTGAACTTACATATGTAATGTTGTAATAACTATGTATGACTTGATTCTTTCCTTTAGCAAGACACATGGTGAAATTAAGGTATTATCCCTAGTCTAGTTACAATGTGTCTTTATTTTTTCACATCGGTTCATCTTTTTCCATGCCGCATGACATTAAAACTACATGGAAATTTAACACCCCCATTCTTCACCTTTGTCACCTTTGTATTATAGAAGAAATCCTCACTAATCTTGGATTCTCATGCCATACATAGTTCAAGTGGGATTAGGATTTGGGTAAAATTCTTATACATATAAATGAGGTGCATCAATTACTTATGGGGCTAAAAATGTCCTCACTACATGAGTTAAAACTGCACATCATAATATGTATTTAAAAGAAAAAAAGAAAATCTCCGTTTTACATATGAGCCAGATCAATGTAAAGGACATCAAACTCATAGACAATATTTATTCAAATATTCCCCACATGCATTGAGAAAAACTTCCTTCCATATTTCACACTCTTAATCCTGAATATTTCCAGATATTCATAACCTTTCCTATAGTTTCTGGTGACAGTGTTTCTAATGTTTAAGAACACTTTACCATGACTATGCAGCATGTTCCCTTGGGTGGCCATGCATAAGATGCCTACATAACGGGCATGTCAGTCAAAAGATGCCACTATTTGGATATGCAACATATTCCCTAGTTGGCCCTACATAATACAGCCTCCATAACAGGGTTTTCAAATAATCGTATTTTCATTCTTGGTTATAGTTTCTTTGTCCCATTCAATCATTGATGAAAATATACAGGAATTTGTTTTAAAATAGTCATTTAGGTATATTGGACTGATTATCTTTCTCTGGATCTGAAATTTTTCAAGACTGTGGTTTAAAATTTTTTCTCTCCATGTGTTTAATGCAATATGAAATAACTTTGGAACCACATGGCCACATATCACATACCGTTTCAATTTCTTGTCCTAGTTATATGATCTAAATCTAACAACACCACACCTCCTACATTTTGGTCATACCTTCATATAAGTTCTATTCCACCGATTCATTGGAAATCATGGTTGGAAATACCCTTTCCATATTCAGGTACCTTTCTCCATAAACCAAAATCTGTGCTTCAAAAAATATGAATCTCTATAAACTTTTTTTGGCATTTAGCAATAGAATGTCAGATTTTTTAAATCTCTTTTTCCTGACTATGCAGCACGTCCCCTTAAGTGCCCTTGTATAAGTTACCAATATAATAGGTATGTCAGTAAAAATATGATACTATTTTACTATGTAGCATATTCCCCAGTTTTCCCTACATAATACAACTCCCATAATGGGTTTTTCAAATAATGGTATCTTCGTTCTTGAAAAAAAAATCCTTCCTCTAACTCTTTTTCCCTTTTCCCATATCATCCTTTCAATTCAGAAATTATTAAATCACAGTTTAAAATTTTCCATTCTATACCTGGATATGGTGGTATATTTCTAAAAAAATTGTCATGAAATTGGTATACTCTCATACATTTGTTTAAAGTTAAAGACCATAAATTAAAGCCACACAATGTCCTCACTGCCTGACTTAAAACTGAACAGTACCAATGTCCTCAATGCATGACTGAAAACTGCACAGTACGAATGTCCTCACTACATGACTTAAGACTGCATAGTAACAATGTCCTAACTGCATGACATAAAACATCACAATATGATATCAGAAATTCCCCTTTCTGGTTTATTTTAACCATTCCTCACACACCAAATTTGAATAGAAATGGTTTTCCTATTCATGACATATGTTGGTATAAAATATACCTTTCATTCATAAAATTCTTTTCCATGGAAAAACCATCCATTATGGTCTTAAGTCACCCAAATATTATTTTCTCCTATCTATCAGCTGCAATATGTTAAATTTCTAAAGAGCTATTTTCCTTGACTATGCAGTACATTCCCATAGGTGCCTTTCATATGTTTCCCACATAATGGGATGGTCAGTCAGAAGATGCCACTATTTGGAAATGCAACATATGCACTAGTTGGACCAACATAATAGAACCCCGATAATGAGTTTGTCAAAATAATGGTAACTTCATTCTTGGAGGGTACTCCTTTTATGTTGATACATGTTTTAGATTTGGTGACCATAAAAATAACGACTCAAGATTCCCAATGGAAATATTTAAAAAATATTATAGCAATTCTTAGCCCCAAATTCTTGTTTGGGATCTAATTTCAAATTTTATGGTCAAAGATATCTGCCCTTAAATACTAGCCTTTTATACTCCAACATGCATGACTCTAAACTGCCAACAACAATAGACATGGTACTCACTAGATCGAGAACCTACAAAAGGAACTCTGAACAAAAGTCGAGACCCATATCACTAAACGTACATTTTTATATGATTTTGGTATTATTGAGCATTAAAAAGTCTAGAGAGGTAAATTTTATGGGGTTTTCCATATAACCATAGAAAAATATCAAACTATGCTTAATAGGCCCAATAGCTTATTTAAAACAAAAGCAGTTAGCGAATGTGAAATAAAAAATTATTAAAGAAAAAATACATTTCATTAATGAATTTTTTTACAGAGGATAATACAAAAATTAGAGTCTCTCTCTTTTCAAAAATTAAAAATTATAAAAGGCTTTCTACACAATTACACATTTTTTTGACAGCCTATTGGGCCCCGTAAGATGCTTGTTGAAGCTCCATTATTTGACTAGCCTCACTCTCTTCATCAGGATGAATTGATTCTCTAGAATCTATAATGGATTTTTCAGCATCATTCAGGAATTTTGCTACTGAGCTATGAAGCTGGTCAAGTTCCCCTATAATGATATCTAAATCTTATTAAGGGTGAAGCTGCAGAACAATCTTATATTTAATTGTCTTTTCAGTTCCTTCAACTTTGCAGTTTGAATAGCCTCAATATAGAACAAAACTGCTTGGAACTCTTCAATATTGATCAAAAGTATGGATTTTATCAATTCTTGTCAAAGATTTTTCTCTTGCTCCCTACTCTAAATAATCTCTTCCACTGTAATATGAATTTCACAGTATTTGATACCACCAAATCCTAGCATGATAAATAGTGATAAAATTCATGGAATTATTGATGGTAGTTCCTCAAGGGGCATCTCAGATATTATCTTCCTGATGTTTTTCCATTCCTTTCAGCATGAAAAATGAAAACCCTTCTATAGTTCTGAGTCCGATTCAGAATTACTATCATATGAAGGGATATATTATGATACTAGTTCACTTAAAGAAGTGACATATTCTATTACTTCTTGAACAATGGCTGCTCCACCTTCCAATGTTGTTTGGGATGATATAGAGGCTTCACCTCTAGATCTATCCATTGAATTTGATAGCCCTATATGGTAAATAAAGAAGTATTATTATGGTTTGATACAATATATAACAAAATTGAGGGAAACCATTGGTATATAACATGATTTTATAGTTTACAAACACTTAATAAACCATTCCAACATCATTTTACCAACATTTGAAAAACTATTGGTATACAATTTTACCAACACTATATTGAAATATTTTGTAAAAATATGTTATTCAACACTATAGAAATGGTTTAGAACCATTTGAATAGTGAATTTCTAAAAGATAACCAAACCGCTAGAAGAATCTCCTCTATAGCATAAACCTACATACAACACTTAAAACAACACAAATAATAAACCTTCATATCGTATGTAAAATAGAACAAAAAACAACATAGAAATACCACATAAAAACAATAGACTCCCCTCTTTATGGAATTTATTAATATTTTTTCATTGAACCTAATTGAGATATTATAAAACTATTCTCAAATTACCCAGTCAATAATGACGTGTATAAATTTTGTTTTAGTTTGAACACTAGATCACTACACCTTATGTCACAGTCTAATCCACCTTCATTATTTTCATTAGGGGTTCTTAATTCCCACCACTAAATTTACCACATCACATTATTCCCACCATGGCGTGTACTAAAACATAGTATTTCCCATTTTATATTGGGTTTTATGTTATATTTTTTGTGGAATTGTGAAATCAGATCAATACATGATGACTTACTTGTGAAATAGTTTAAGGATGTCCTAGTAGAAAAAACACAACCTATTGCTCACTTTTTTGTGAAGGTAAATCACCTAGTGAGTTTTTAGGTATTTAAGACAAATAGTTTGAAAATTATTGATTGATTGGGTGTTGATTCAAGATTATTTTTATATCATGGTTGAAGGTGGAACATCTTAGACCATTATAACACTTCTCCTCATCATTTAGGTTTCACTATGAGGATTAGTGAGTTATTGAAGTTTATAGTACTTTTAATTTAATTGATAATTTAATTATAAATTTTATTAATTAATTAGTAAAATATTATTGCATGATATTGGGTTATGATAATATAAGTATTATTAGTACAATGTGGGAAAAGGCTTGGACAAACATTGATAAATAAGTGGTTGCATTGATATCATGTTTGGTGGTCCATTTAATACATAACCATTTGTTTTGTATGCTTTTTATTTCATAGAAATTATTAAGGATTATTGTTTAGGATGTATTTTTTATAACCAGGTGAGTTTAAAATTCATAAGTATATAGCGTAGAACCATGTAGGATTGGGGTGGGTACTTTGAGTATTTTTTTGGGACATAAAGTACATAAAGACTACATTTGTGGGGGGGAATCATGAATAATTGTTTTCAAAAAAACATTGAGGGACATGGTTCATGAAATTAACAATAATTGTATTTGGATAACCCTAATAACATGGGTAAAGTACTACCATATGGGTAAGTCATCGGTCAGTGTTTTTGGTAAGTGTCTAACCTGTGAATTTGTGTGGTAATGACTAGGGGTATGACATTGTTACCTTAGAATTCCATAAATGAAATGAATTGATATGGATTTAAGTAGTGGTACATATATATTTTTTAGTTTTATTTTAATTTTAATTTTTAGTTTATTATAGTGTATTATGGGTGTATGTAATGAAAATGACCCATGTATCCCAACAATATCAGAGAATGATGAAAAAATGACTTAGGACCTTTTAATCAACAAATCTTTGCGTAAACTCTGAAAGGTATAATACGCAAATATGAGATATGGTTTCTCATATTAGGGAATTTAATTACATGTTAAATTTTAATATTTATGATTAGACATGAAATTTAGAGAGGCCACACCAACACGCACACAGACACATCGTTTTCTTTAGTGTAGATACATATCCATTAGGACACCAAAATGATATACAAATTTAATCACTATATGTTCATTAATCCTTGGGAAATAATTTCCTATTCATACTAATATAGTTTATGAAATAAAATATTGTCCAAAAATCATATACATAATAATATTCTAGAAAAATATGACTACTGTTATAAAATAAGGTATCATTTGGGTGGAATAACCATTATGAATGCCTTGGGAAAACCCCTATGCCTATGCCCGAACCATCCTCCAAAAATTAAAAATGAGTCCTCTAGAGTTCCATATACATTTTTTATCTTGGATCCTATGTTAGTTCCTTAACCCTAGTGAGATTAGATACATTATAATATACACACATAAAATAACATACAGAGAGTGATTATAATATATCCAGTAGCAGGTCACCAACCCTCCTCGTATAACCTATCATTAGATAGAGTGTAGATGAAAAAAAGGAATATTCAGATGAGTGGTATATGTGTAGTCAACATGTATAACACTGATATCAATTACAAGACAATGTATAAGAAAAAATCCTTACAATGGGAGAATCCAAACCATGTTCACATACATTGAGCCTTACCTTAGAGTCATAGATGACCTATATGAATAAAATATTAAATACCATGTAAAAGTGTTATTCCCATCCCAAGAATGGGATATATAAATACATGGTTATAAAATATTATTATCCATCATTTTAGGAGAGGTAATAGTAGAATTCCATGTATGTGCACTTCTAACCAATCTTAATACTTAGTTAACTTGTTGCAATCCCATACTAGATATTCCACTTATTCATTTACATGTGTTTACTTTATTATGGTAATATATAACAATATATCAATTATAACATATGGAACACAACATACTAATCATGTAATAATATATTGAACAAGTATAAAAAATATGGAACTATTAAAAAAATAATATTTTGTTAGGTCCACTAGGTCAGATACCCTGATAGGGGAGTGAATCAAGTTATGACAGATTAAAATAACTTCCCATATTGATCTTATTTCATTGTTAGAAAAAAAAACTCTCTTATCTCTCCTTCATGTTGTATAGTATGAAAAATGTTAAAGAAAACACATGAAGCATCAATTTTACTTGGTTCAAACTCATTGGGCTATGTCGAAGGATCATACACCAACAATGTGCCGATGTACCAAATCCATTAAAAGTGCACTACTATTTACAATGTTTGAAGTGGACTCACTGTCCCTCCTAGTTTACAACCAATTAAAATTTTAATGATCACATCTCTACCAGCTAAAGATACCTCACTACTTCTTTAGAAGAACCACTAACAGTTTAAATACTGGTAGTTTCTTTCATTACCTCAATAGAATACACCCTCAACTATATATATAGATTCTCTATTGATGTCCCATTTTCATCCTTTGATGAATACCACTTTACCGTAAGTGCAATTTCTTACTTCCAACATTCACGCAACCCTATGTTGACTTTTCCACCACATTAACTAGTGAATATCCTCTGCCTTTGTTGTCGGAAAATAAACTTACATACCAATTTTATAATTATGCTCCACATTACCCTTGTGTGCCACTTCATTCAGGCAACAACTTTTACGCTACTTCTTACATGACACTACTTTCTTTCCTATCCTAGGTGTCGCGACTTACTCCCCACTGCTTGCGTGCCACTACTTTCACACCACTACTTGTGTGCCACTGACTGTGTATCTCACTGCTTGCGTGCCACTCAGAACATGCACACCATTTCAACTTTCATGATCAGAGCTCTGATTTTCTCTAAGTTTTGAGATACTTTGAAATGATGAGGGTACCCATCTATTTATACGAATTTTGGTAGCCCTACACGTGAGTCGTGCAACTCACCTTGTGAACCACTTTATCATTTTCACATTATGGTGTAAATTTTGTGCACCTTCATCTCTCGCACACCCCATAAGGACTTGTGCACCACTTCTTGACTAGTATTCCAATTCCTAACATGTATGCCCCCTTCTTTCCTTTGTAATATTTGGATGTGATGATCATGAAATATTACTTGTGTGAAACTTATTCACTTTCGTGCTAATTAATGACCTGCACACAACAAAATGACTTGGGCGACACATTTTATCTTGCACACCACTTTATTTCCTTTGTCATATTTTGATGTGAGGATATTAAAATATGAATTGTGTGCCACTTCTTCACTTGCGTGCCACATAATAGATTTTGTACCAATTCCTCACTTCAATAGAACATAATTACTTGTGTTACACTTTTTAACTTGCGTGCTACCTTCATTCCTATACAATAATTTTTATGTTCTGATTTTAAAAAAAATTCCTTGTAGACAACAATCCAATCTCCCACTTTTTCAAAAAACACAAACACCTCAAAATGCTTCAATGATACCTTGATGGATTTTTTTCCCAATAGTCTCCCCCTTTGGGTTTTTTGAAAGCACATTCATAAATTGATACCCCATTAATGCTTCTTCCATTATTAACTATCATTCGCCTCTTGCGATTTGGATAGCAATCAATATTTTACTCAAGAACATACTCTAAGCCCACATGAGTAATTCTCAGCATGAGAAATAATAATATAATGAAATTTTCATCAATTAATCACTTCATACCTACCACCAATTCTTGAATCCAATCAACTACATTCACCATAAACCTTAGTTTTCATTATATATCTTCTTTGACCGACTAATCCTAGCATCATCTGATTTAAAAAACCTACTCCCCCTATCTTTTTGCTCACCTATCTCGCTGCTCCACCTATCATATTGTCCTCGTGTATTTGGGAATTACATTTTCCCATACAAAACTCTTCACCTTATCCCCCTTGAACAATAACATTTTATCACCTTTTTTCAATGAACACAAATGTTACTCCATTGCACTCTGCAATAGGGTCAAAATACATATCAGTACATCAGAGAAAACACACATCCTACCTCACGTAGAGGGGGTTCCACATCCAAAATATTTCATATGAGGCGAGTCAAATGAATTCCCAAAGCCAATTGATTCTTCACGAATGCTTCTTTGGGTAAGGACATTGTCAGAATATCAACAACCTATATCTCTATAAGAAAATATTCTAACATCACTAGCCCTTGATCCACCATCTCCTTAATAAAATGATATTTTATTCTAATGTTCTTGGTCCTCAAATGATGGATGAGCTTTTTCCATTGATTTATATCACATCAGTTGTCAAAATGAATTATGATACGATACTTCACTGTTATGCCCATGTCATAAAATTTCATTTTCATCCATAGTAACTGTGTGCATGATTGAGTGGATGTAATATACTCATCTTTTACAATGCTCAAAGAAATAAAATCATTTTTCTTGATCCAAAATATAATACACAATCCACCAAGATAAAAATCTCATCCTGATGTGGATTTCCTATCATCTATTGAATTTTCCACATATACATCTGTATATCCCAAATTCTTTAGATGAGTTTTTTCACTATACATTAAGAAAAAATGAACTATTCCTTTGATATACCTAAGTATTACTTTCACTACAATCATGTGGCCTTCCCAAGGAATTATTTGATATTTTGGTTCTTGACATGTGTAGAATATAATTTCATGACTTATGATGTTCAATTACAGTAAACATACAATAATTTTCTGACACATTATGATATTACCCACTTTACCTTAATCATCTTTTCACAGTTTCATCCGGGTAGCAACCAGAGTCTTTATTTACATGGAATTTTCCATTCCAAGTCTCCTCAGAACCTCCTTGGAAAATTTTTATTGAGAAATAAATGTTCCATTCCTCTCTTGTGTCACTTGTAAACCAAGGAAAAAAATCATCACACCAATCATAGACATTTTAAACTCATGTTTCATGAATTTATAAAACATTCTGCATTGTGCTTCATCTGATCCTCCAATGATTATATCATCAACATATAATATCACCATCGTCCTTTAATTACTATCATTTTTTACATATAAATTTTATTCAACTGCACAATGATCGAAACTGAGATTCTTCAAAAATTGATCTAGCATTCAATACAATGCTCTTAGTGCTTTCTTTAACCCATACAAAGCCTTATTTAGCCATAAAATGTAGTTATCTTCATCATGAATGAGAAAACCTTTGGGATTATCCATATATACTTATTCTTCCAAAATCCCATTCAAAAATGCTAACTTGACAACCATCAAGAACACATTGAAGTTATTTTGCACTACAACACCCTTGAATAATCTGATTGTTTCTAGCCTTTCCACAAGTTAAAATGTCTCATCAATATCAATTCCCTCTATCGAATAGTATCCTTTGCACATGAGATGTGATTTTTTCAGATCACAACACCATCTTCATTCATTTGGTTATGAAATATTAATTTTGTACTGATGACATTCTTATCTGTCAAACTCAAAAAAATCTCCCAAGATTAATTCTTGTCAATATAGTCTAGCTCTTCATTCATCGTCTGAACCCATATTTTATCTTCAGCTGCATCTGTAAAACATTTTGGCTCAACTTGAGATAATAGAGATTCTTGTTTTAGTGAATTCAATCTTTTTGTATAAAATAGCATTCTCTGATCACCAATGATATTCTACCTACCAATTTAAGCTTAACTCTTTTTCTTCTATGCAAATACAGACACAATTTCTTCTTGTCCATCAACAATATCTTTTTCTGAGTCAGTATCTTCTACTTCTACACCCCATGTGTTAATTTAATCTTCATCACTTTCATCAAGAAATGATTCACTATACTATTTTGTATTCTTTACATTTTCCACAATAGTGACATCATTTCTCTCTACTACTTTTCCCAGCCTCTTATTAAATATTTTCTATGATTTTCTTTTTCTTGAGTATACATGGAATATCCCACCATCTTCATATAATGCAAATATCCAATGTTTTTCTTTATTGAGAATGAATCACTTACTTCCAAACACTAAAAAGTATTTCATTATTGTATTCTTTCTGTACCACATCTCACACAGAGTCTTTTCTACCTACAGACATAATAGAGACTAGTTAGAAATGTAGAAATATGTAAATATAGCTTCCTTCCAAAATTTATCTGGTATGACTTTTCCTATAATAATCATTTTGTCCTTATTGTTGATTATCTGATTTCCCCTTTCAACCACTTCATTCTATTAGGGTGTTCTTACTGATGAAAATCGATTCCTTATCACGGTTTTCTATAGATATTTTTTTCTGACTATTTGTAAATTTTGTACCATTATTTGTACAAAACTCCATAACTTTCTACTCAATCATCCTTTCAGATTCCCTATAATACAGTTTTAAAAAACTAAACACATCAGACTTATAGGAAAATAAAATTACCCATTTCCTTCGTCAATAATCATCAATGAACAAGACATAATATCTCATTTCGTTAATGTATCTTGGTGAGAAAGTTCCATAGACATTAGCATGCACTAATTCAAGCACTCTTGTTGAATTTGTTTTCTTTTCCTTGTACGTCTTTCTAATGGTCTTCCACTATTGAAAAGAATCTCATGTATGTGTATGATCATGTGTTCGCTTGGGGAGATATCTAGAGGCATCACAGATTAATATATCTTCTAAGGAAGGTTGGAATAGATGACCAAGTCATTTATTCCATAACTTATTTCCCTTCTCTCTAGATAAAAAGTTAATATCTTAATAACCACTTACAAGGTAAAGATTTCACTTTTCCCTTTTTCCTAGAAAATATCTTCACCATCTATTTCTCTGATAATTCTCATCTTCTTATAAAACCATGTATAATTCCTTAACTCACATAGTTAATTAACACTAAGAAAATTGTGACTGGGACCTTCTACTACCAAGGCATCATCATGTCTCATTTCTTTTCCCCCAAACCAGCCCTTTCCCATGCCAACAATATTCCGGCCTTAATCATGTGAAAAATTGAAAAATGTTTCTTTTTTATATTTAATGCATGTACGAAGATCCTTATACCTATCATGTGAGATTTGTAACCATTTTCAAGGATCTATACACCCGAACGGTCTGATTCTTTAAGGAAAATTTCTGCAACAAATGCCTTCTCATCTCTCATCTTCTTGATCCATTTTTTTAATTGATACTAGAAATGGATTTGAAATCATGATATTACTTAGAGTATGATTTAATATCATAATCATGTAGAGCTACAAATTTATTTTGTGTCTTCTAGTCATTTATTGATTCTCAAATTTACTTCTTATGACTGCTTGTGTTTTGTTTTGGGACATTCCTATGCATGATTTTTCTACAATATCTATCCATGTTCCCATATCCTCCACACCCAAAACAATTCCCCTCATAAAATGTTCTATAATATTGTAATCTTATTTTCTACTGCTGTTTCTTTTGTTTCTGTCAGTATCTCTTGGATTTGAAACATACATAATGTGAATATCCCATCTTTCTAGAGAAATAACACCAGACGTTGAGTTCATTATTGTGTGCCACTTATTCCCTACTAATTTCCTCTTGGTATATATAAATATTATTATTTTTCTTCATAACCAAATCAATTTTTAATTTCAGATTAGGTGATTTCTTTAAGACTTCAATTTTTAGAGTTTTGTATTTTTGGTCTAGCCCTACATCATCCTTAACATATGAGCACAATTGTTTATTCCATTTGTCTTTGTTACAATGATCCACATTCAACATTTTGGTCTTTTGAATGGTTTGATTTTCTAGTATCCTTCTAGGAGTCAATAGTTTTTATTGATCCTTTACTTTTCATCGTAGACCAATAACTTCTTCTTCAATTTCTTCAATATGCTTGATTTGTTCTTTCATTATGTCATTAAATCCATCGATCTCCCTTTTATATTCTTTAACCTTGACATTATGTTCATTAACCTTTTCTATGATATCTGTCTAGGAGGACATAAATATTTCAATTTCTTTTACCAGATCAAACTTCTCTTCTTATTACTATTTCATATAGAGTTTGGAATCATCTAGCACTTTTTTGGATTTCTTAGTTTTCTTCTCTCCAAACATTTATCTCCTCAAGAGCTTCTTCTTATTCCACTTCCACATCGATTCTTCCTTAAACTTCTTATTCTTATTCATTAGTGTAAATTTCTTATTTTTTATAAGAACAACCGATAACTGCCACCATGTCATTTTCTCTATGATCATTGCAGTTCTCTATCTCTTCATCCTCCCCAACCACAGACTCATCTGAACATTCATATTCTTCTGAGAGAAGATTATTTTTATTAAAGAAATTTCTCTTGAAATATTCCATGCCATTCACATTGGCTAAAAACTTATTCTTGGGAATTTTAACATCATCCTCATTATATTCTTGTATCTTCTTGTGGCACCTTGACACAATATTTAAAACCTTTCTACATTGAAAACATACTAGTGGATGATTCCCATTGATATTTCCTTTTCATTTTTGTAGGATTTAAGAATGTAATGACATCGCCTATTCTATCTCTTCATCTTCATGATAAGTCTTCAATGGTGACTTTATTCATGGCCTTGAATGATATCTCTTTATATTTCCCCTTTCCCATAGCTTCGTTGTCATCATTTCTCATTTTGTATTCAACAAGGGTGTTATATAGGTTATCCAATGTAAGAACTTTCGGGCCAATATCTTCCAAAACTAAAAAATTCTAATTTAAATGATGTGGATGTTCCCTGAAGATGTGCTTCACAAAATTTTTGTCTTCAATTTCTTCTCAAATACCTCTCATGTCTTCCAAAAAAAAATTTCCCTTGTCAAAGAATGAATCAAAAGACGCATTCGGGTTCATTCTCCTGTCATCATACTCGTCCATAGAGCATGAATCATTTCCTCTCTGACCATTTTATATCCCTCATATATATTAAATATATTTTCCCACAAATCTTTTGATATTTTTCATGATATCACCTTTGTATAGATAGAATTGTAAAGGGATCCCCCTAAAGCCTTGATTACCTTAGCATCAGTATCCCTTTCACTTCTTCCAGCATCTGATAATGCACTACTATTGATGTTGGCTGACATACCATGCAATGCTACTATAAACACATCCATTCTCAATGATCTTAAATAGTGTTACATCTGACTCTTCCATAAATGAAATTTGTTCTCATCAAAGATCGGAATCCCTTTATTTTTTTTCGAAGAAGGTTGTGCCTCAATCAAAGACCAAGGCACAATTTATTGAATATATAAAAAAAGTTACATGAGTCTGAAGGATGGGATTTTCTTACAACCTTTATCATACAAATGGTGAAATTCAGGAAGCAAGGTATTAGAGCAAGTCAAGTCTTGATTGAGACCTTTTATGGAAAGGGCATCGACAACCATATTCGCCTCCTGATACATATTTGTGATGATGTAGTCGATATTCTGAAGCAAATCAAGATATCTCATCCAGCGAGTGGTAAGAGGCTATGTGAGATGGATCACACCATTACAGATAGCCTGGACAATTGTGGTTGAGTCACTCTCAATCCAAATCTCCCTCCATCCTTTTTTATGGGAAAAATTGATAGCATGTATCATAGCCGTCATTTCTGCTTCAAATGAGGTGGTCGTACCAGAGGTACCATTGAAGCACCCATGGAACTGCCCAAGGTGGTCTCTGAAGATAGCTCCACAACCTGTAGGACCTAGATTTCCTTTTGAAGCACCATCCATGTTGACTTTGATCCATCCAGGGAGCAGGGTCTTCCAAAAAACATCAAGGGTGTGTTTGGGTTGCCAATAGATTCCATTAATCCGAAGTTTGTGGAGAATCTCAAAGTCACTAACAGAATTGTTGTAGTGTGCTTTCTGGATAGAGGTTGCTTCTTGCACCACAATGAGGTTCCTATATTTACCTACATTGTGATTTAATGATTATATGTTGTGAATAAAATTATTTCTATTATACCAGATCACATACATCAACCCGGGAAGAGCAGCGAGTAACACGTTCTTAATTTTCTGAGAGACATCATGTTCGACACATATTTTTATCTGAGAGGTGATTGAATCATAAAAATACCATATGCAATTAAAAATATCAGAAATATATTTCCAAAAAGAAAATGCTATAGCACATGAAATAAAAATATGGTTAATTTCCTCCCTATGTTTATTGCATAGATGGCACTTAGACAAAAGTTGTATACCAAATGATTGAAGACACACTTCAGTGGGAATTCTACATTGAGAGAGAAACACTAATACCAAACTTTACCTATGACACCAATTTTTTGGTCTAATAGGTTAGATACCCTTGGGGGGTGAATCAGGGTATGAAATATTATGACAACTTCCCCAATTGATCCTGTTTCGTTATTATAAAAAACTATCTTCTATCTTCTTATCATTGCATAGTATGTACAAATCTTAAAGAAAGCATATTACACAGCAATTTTACATGGATCACCCTCAATGGACTACGCCAAATGTGCATACAATGGAGATATGCTAATGTACCAAATCCACTAAATGAGACCTGCTATTTACAAAGTTCAAAGAAGACTCACTATCCCTCCTTGTTTACAACCAATCACAATTTTAAATCTAACTTCTCTCTCAACTAAAGATATCTCACTACTTCTTTAGTAGATCAACTCATTATTTAAGTAATTTTTTATCCTTTCATTATCTCTAATGAATATATCCTCCACTATATGTAGATTATTTATCGAAGTCCAATTTTCATCCACTAATGAATACCCCTTTACCATTATTGTACTGTGAAACATTCAGCTTCCACACAACCCCAGGGTGACTTGTGTACCACGTTAATTAGTGTGCACCCTCTACCTTTGTTGTGGGAAAAAAACTTGCATGAAAACTTTATTCTTTCACGCCACTTTATGGTTGTTCACCACAGGATGCACGCCACTCCTTGCACGCCACTACTTGCTCACCACTCTTGGCACACAACTACTTGCACGCCACTACTTGCGTGCCACAAACTGCTCAACTCACTTCTTGTATGCCACTCAAACCATGGGAACCACTTCCACATGCACAATTAGAGTTCATATTTTCACAAAGTGTAGAGAGACATCGAAATGAGGAGGGTATTCTGCCATTTATTGTCATTTTGGTGACCCAGTGAATGAGGCGTTCAACTCACCTTGCATGCCACTTTATCACTTATGTGTTGCGGCATAACATGTGTGCCACCCCATAACCACCACACCACTTAATGAATTACACTCCTCTTATTTACTAGCGTTCCACTTCTTAACTTGTTCACCTCTATCATTCCTTTGTCATATTTTTATGTGATGATATAGAAGTATGAATTTCACGCCACAACATCACTTGTGTGATGCTTAATGATTTTTGTGCCACATAATGACTTGCGCACCACATTTTATCATGCACAACACTTTCTATACTTTTTCGTATTTTTATGTAATGATATTGAAATATTTGTTGCACACCACTTCTTCACTTGCACACCACTTAATGACTTGTGTGCCACTTCTTCACTTGTGCTCCACATAATGATTTGCATGCCACTTTTTAACTTGTGTTCCGGTTTATTTCTTTTATCATATTTTGATGTTTTGATTTTAAAAAATTTCAAGTGCGAAATATTCCAATCTCCCTCTTTTTCAAAAAAATACAAACACCTCAATAATTATTCGAAGATACCTTGAGGGATTTTTTCCGAAAAAAAAATATTTCTGTTGACATAATATACAACATAATATTTGAGCATTCACTCTTCATTTAAACTCATACCCCACAATTTTTTTCAAAGGGAATTCCATAATTCTGCCTAACCCAAATCGGATGTATCATATTAACCCATTATTTTTTATGATTTCATTTGATGATATATATTGGATACTATATATAGAATTAACACTTATCAGGATTAATATAATCATATCAGATAACATGTGATGGGTGAGGCACACACCTCCTTAGTTGAGAAACATAGATGGTTCTAAGCATGAAACTGAAAATTGGGGGTAAATCAAGATGATATTAAGTTTCTTAAAATGTTTACAATATCTCAAAAGTCCAAAAAACGTAGACTCAACTTTTTCTATCTATACATATGTTGGTGAGCCAATATTGGTGACACCCAAATAAATTAATTTTCACCAACCTTGAATTATGATGGTATCCTTCAATGAATATCAAATTATTTTTTGTAACTATAAATAATAATTATATAATCATAAATAAACTTCACCAATTTTCTAATTTCTTAGAATATACTAGGTCTGATCAAATAGGATTCAAAAAATTTAGTTCTACATAGAGGAGAATGATGAGGTCTTCAAAATAGTGCTTTATTTAATTCCATATGAATTTATTCTTTTTAGTTGTTATTAAAGTAAAATTCAACCATGAATTTGTAATCCTACCATAATTAACTAAAATAAAAGACAAATTACTAATAAATATCTTCAAAATTATGAATTATTTACTTAAAATAGTCATTTATTTATGGATTAAAAGTTATAATAAATATAACTTGAGTACTTGAATCTCAGTACGTCCATTTCCAAATAAAAGATGTGAATCTTGGAACTTTTATAGATAATATAATAGCTGAAACAATATGTATATTTATGACTTAAATTATATATAACTACATAAATTCAACAAATGAAAAGGCCTATTTGCTTGGTAAAAAGTGGGTTATCCTAGTTAGAAAGTCCATGATTTACCAGACTGCATCATAACCTTTAGAGGATATTGTTATATGAGTTTCATATTTTATTATAATATCTACTCATTTAAAAATATGAATGTGAATTGGATGACATTCAATGGTAGGATTTTGAAATTCCACTTTAATATACTAATAAGTTAAAGATTTATAAATAAATCAAGTAATATTCCTATTTTAACTGAGATATAAAAACTTTTTATGAACAGTTAAAACACTTATATGATATTTGGGTGTAAAACCCATCAAGAAGAATAGAATAAAATTATAACCTCTTTTCTCGAGGTGATAGTCACTACATGACGTCCACAAACATACAACAACGAAGGAGAATCTTAAATCCATCCATCATGAATCTCCCCGCCATCAAGACTTTTTTGATTAATTATAAAATCAAAATATGATATTTAGGAGTCCATAAAAATCTACATCTTAGATGATGTGAGGTCAAAAAGATATAAATTTACACCAATATGAACTTAAATTACATTTATGTGGAGTTAAACCATAATATAAATCTATATACATTCCTCATTTACTTACTATAACAATTGATGGTTAATATTATGTCTAAGAGAACTGAAAAAATCATTTAAATTTTTTCATTTATGCTTGATAAAATAATCAAACAATTGGAGACAGTTTATCCAACATCTCTACTTAAAATTTAAATATTTTTGTGAAAATACATACTTAAGGATTTTTTGGTCAGTTAAAACCATGAATCGCTCATCAAATATGTAGTGATTAAAAAAGATGAGAATAAATTAATAAAAGGTGTTGTGATTAAAATAATAGATTATTTATGCTACCTAATCCATGAATAATGTTTCCAACCTAGTCACATATATATTCAGGCACACAAAATCAAAAAACACCATATGTACATAATATCAGTCATAAATGCAATGGATCAATTTATCCCTCATCATCATTAAGATCATTACCGCCATCATTAGCTTCATCGTCATCCTCTCCCTTATCCCCTTTGTTGTCCCCGCCCTCATCCCTATCCTCATACTCAGCCTCATCCTCACCCTCATCTTCCGTCTCGGCCACCACATTGGTCTAATCCTCCACCTCATCCTTGTCCTTAGCCTTAATCTCATCATCTTCTTTATCCTCAGCCTCTTCCTCGCCATCATCATCGCTAGGAACGACATCATCTCAACCAACAATAAAAATTTCACATGGTACATTATATCATTAACTTATCAAAAACATATATTCATCACAAGATGCACTTCCCTCTGGTATAAGTTATAAAAATAAAACATTCATCAGTTTCATAAATTCAGTGTTTTCCCTATCAACTCATTCTTCCACCTGTCAGAACCTTTGTCCAGCATTTTCTTCTCGTTCCATAACCTATTCCAAAATAGTGGTATTAATAATGGTACCTTAAGAGGGCCAATACCTCTTCAGGACTATACACTTTTCATGTCAGTAGTGTACTCTTCTAGGGTGCTCATCTCCAAACACCTAATGCATGTGATCATTTGGCCTAGAATTGTTAGTTTCCTGGGCATCAAGGGCCTCCAAAGAATCCTATAAAAAATTTGAAAAAGATTATTTAGCTAAAAAATATATATTAATATGTGAAATCCACAATGTAAAACAAACAATATGATATTGTGTTGGTTCATTAACTACACTTCTATCTTTTTTCTTTCTACTCGAGAAAAACAGTTTTGCTCGAGTCACACGTCCATCAATATCCAACATCTACCTCATCAATTAAATTGTATATAGGTTCCAAAAATTGAAAATTGGTCACCAATAATGATTTTTTATAATAAAAATTATATCAAAAATTTATAAATCAAATAAATTATAGAGGAAACAATAGAAATTGAAATTACTAAAGAAATATAATAATCAACAGTCGTACATGCTTCCTTCCATGATCTGAAATCATATTTCTCAGCAAAGTGTGGAGGTGTTTTTTTCATAAATTTTTTTTTCTAGAAGATTCAAAAATAAAAATGAATTATAAAATAGATAAAATTAATGAAAAAATGAATATTTTATTTTTAAAATATAAAATGTGATTACTACCATTAACATGGTAGTTGTCCAATGAGATATCATTTGTAAATAATGTTCTATCAAACACTTATTATTGATCTGTACCACCTATAACTTTGTGGAAACTCTAGCATTCCAGCCATTATTCAACTCATGTTTATAAGATCTCTAAAGCTCACCTAATTCCTTTAGACATGATCGTCATCCAACCAAACCATTGGGAAAATTAAATTTAATCTAACACAAACATATTAATTCATATAAATTCAAAAATAATGTTGCATTAAATCTAACAGATTTTTTAACCCATATATGCACCCAATCATTATCCTTGACATAGTTTGGAAAATTTCACCATTAGAGAAATTTGACTTGAATTTTGTAAGAGTATTTGGAATGTGCCTCCAAAACTCTAATATTTTTGCCCTATTTTTTATCATTTAGTTTCCTTCACTGTAGTCCACCATCAAATTTGTGTGGCAGTTCCTCACTTCTCGCATCTATGTACCCCCTCGTCACCTATCAATAGATGTATATGTTATGAAATATAATAAAATAGTATATCTATACATTTTATAATGAAAAAATTATGGTATAAATTTTTTTAGAGTTCTAAAATATACCCATGGGTATGAATGTATTTGGGTTTTTTAAAATCAATGTTCGTCAACTAACATCCATGGAATATAGTGGTTTAATAGAATATCTGCATAATCTGAAATTAAGACCTTAAATAAGGTAATATTGTAATTTATGAAAGTATTAGAAATCCCATACAAGGTATTCCCATAAAAGAATCGAATTAAAAATTAAAACTTTTTAATGTCACCACATTTCTAATATACTAGAGTCATCGAAGTATCATTCAATTTTTTCTCCCTGTCAACATCATCATTTTCATTGGACAGATCATGTTAGCTAGTATCAAATTATTTTAGGTCAACATCCTTTCCTTCTCATGATGTAGAATAAATGGAAAATGGTCATATATCAAATTCTCTAATCTAATCCCCTCATTTAGATGATAAAAATTTTGAGATTATATTTTCTACGCATTGTGATACCACATATGGTAGTTTGTTTGAAAACAATATTTTTTACTATGGTAGAAAAATTATTCTCAGATAAAACAAGGTCATACAATATAATTATAATATGGAAAGTGTATATGACCTCTATTTGAAGCATTGTCAATTGAAAATCTAAAAAACTCTCCATATTGTTTTGAAAATATCTTGAGATCCAATTAGCTTCATACATACAACTTCTATCAATTCTATAAAAATAATGTAATAATTCATTTTGAGATATTAATCCCATCATATTGGTGTTTAATTTAAAATATATTAAGAAAAATGAAAATTGTACACTTTATATAAAACCATTATTGATAGAGTACCCTTTATGAGAATCATAATATAAAAGACAAGAAAATACTCCATAGAAAGGTTTTGCTAAGTAAACAAGAATTGTTTAAATCAGTTCATTTTTTATCATCACTATATCATTTCCTTTAGTTACGTTCACATTAGTTCAATTATTTTAATTTTAGTTCACATTAATGCAATTTAGTGTTGGTCATGTCTAATCATGTCTACTTGGGTCAAATCATGTTATTTCAATTCAATTCAGTTGGTTTGGTATAGACTAAGAGTTCATCAGTTGGAGGGTTGGAGTAGTGTGATCTCTTCCACCAGTAACTGTATCATATTGTTGAGATAGTTCTTTAGCCTATATCCATTGATTTAAAATTTAAACATCTCTCTATTATTATCTACCAAAAAACACTAAATAGGTACCCATTAGTCTTGACCAATGGGACTTCCCTTGTGGAATGAAGTTCATCAGGCATTAATTTTATTCTTGAGTTGTAGAGAAATATATTTTGTATGGGATGGATTTCACTTTATTGAATCATTAAGTTATGTGATACTCCTATTCTCTCCATCAAAATAATGCAATTTAAAAATTATTTTCTCTTTGATTTGTTATTTTCTTGAATATATATTATTCTTTCATATCCATCCTTTTCTATATCCATATTCATCTCTTTAACATCCTAATAAGATTTATATTCTATCTCTGCATACATATGATAACAATTCTATTTGATAAATTAGTACGTACTCATTTCATTTGGGGGGTTTTAATCTACTCTATAAACCCACATGGCGTCTTCCAACCATTTGTCTATATATTTTCTATTTTAATTTACTATCTTTTCTAAGATTCCATTAATTTCACTTTTTTAAAAAAAATCAACACGTTTATTAGAATGTGGATTGTAAGGTGTTGATTTTTTATGGTGCACTCTATACTTCCTCTTAAAAGAATACAAGAACCTATAGTGAATGTGGGTTCATCAGATGAATTCTTATAGTATTTAAAATCTAAAAATATATTATTAATCAAAAAAATAAAAATAATACTGGAATCATTAAAAAAAAGACTTGGATTCCAAATATTTTGATACATAGTCATAAAATAAAATAATTATAGAATATCCAAATGAATTTTGGAATGTTTTTATAATGTATATAACCCATAAAGCAAATATTTCACAAAAAGTCATTGTTTATTGATGTATTTATTTTCTATTAGATATATTTCAAGTAAATTTTCACTCCTCATGTATAATATAAAACTCAAAAGCATCCTTACAAATTTTTTGATTGTATATTCTATATTTAAGGACTTTCCTAAATGTTCATTGAGGTTCAAAGTATCATCCATGAGATAAATTATGATGAAATTATAACAAATATTATACCTCAATTTTAAGGAAACATATTTTTGTCATTTGATTATTATAAAACATCCATTCATATAGTTCTTACCAAAAATAAAACTGTGATACAATATTTAGTATTAAAAATTATTTTTGGATTAGACATTATATAACATGAGATGCTACAAAAATATTTTAACATATCATCATATCTTAGTTTTTCTCTTTCAAAAAAATATTGTTAATAATAGGGAAATAAATTATTAAATTGTCCACAGTCTATAATTTCCACTTTAATTATTGGTGAATCCTTCAAAAGTGGTCATCCACATGATTTTTATCTCCTATGATTTTTTATTTTCAAATAAGAAATATATTATTTCAAAAAAATCTTACCAAACATATATTTTATAATTAATTCTTGATCAAAATACAAAACAAAAAACAACCTTGTAATAAAATGAAAAAGAATGAAAAAAGTCAAAAATAAATGGAGGTAGAACATATAACACTATTATAGATTACTGATTTGAAGTGGAAGAACAAAAAATGACTTGAATATGGATCCATGGTTGGGGAAAATGTTTGGAATGTTGGGAAGGGGAAGGTAGATGTCGTTTATGGAAAATAAAAATACAAAACAAAAAATAAATAGATAACAAACATTAAAATTAAGTTACCACTTACAAATCTGAAGTTTTAGAAAAAAAATTGGCTTGAATAAAGATGGATCAACTGATGGGAAGATGTTCTGTCAGCTGGGTAAGATGGGATATTCTGTTTAGTAAATCATATAGGTGAGGGGAAAAGTTGATGGTCACTGTGTATTTGGGGGTAAATTTCCTAATGTTTTAGTAAAACCATTGGGATAGAGTGTATATACCAATGGTACTAAATTACAGTGGGGAATGGATGGTAGATAGATCTATATCCCAAAATCATTGTCAAAATGTTTATATAGGTTGGATCTATCCCTCCGTTTATTTAAAACCATTAGGTAACCAACCTCTATACTGGCCTCTACAAATGGTTTGTGAAAACTTTTGGTATATGTGCATTGGTATAGAATGTTTTTATAGTACTTCTTATTTAATGTATTAATATATAACCTATCCATTAAATTAGTAGTTATGAAAATGGTTAAATAACATTTTAAAATCTATTCATTACAGAAATATGAAATGAATTCATTGGTTAAGAATTAATTAGAAATAAATATGAAAACAATTTGAATATAAACTATAATTTTATTATTTTTATGTTCAAAAAGTTGTTTTAACCTAATTAAATAATGTAATTAAGATTTTTTAATGATATGGATGATATATATCTATATTCAATAAATTTGATATTAATCCAATATATTTGATAGGCATAGGATAAAAAGACACCCAATTTTATGTATAAAATACTATATTTTTATTAAGGCACTTTTCCAGCCTTTTAATGGAGATCCTATTTTAAATCCAATTTTTGGATAACATATAAATATTATAGGACTAAATAATCTTAATATTTTAAATAGTAACAGAAAAAATAGGTTATTGTGTTTTTTATTTTTCTATGAAGTTTCATTTGTTAATGAATAGTAAAAATAATGAATTTTAATTCAAAAGTGCTTTTCATCTAATTTATTTATAAGGTTATGTTATATTTTTAATTTCTTTTCATGTTTAATTAGATAAATTATCTATCCATTAAACCAATATAGTTAACATGAATCAATTTCACTATGAAAATTAATATCAAAAATGGAAAACTATTGACCATTTTTACTTTCTAACCCTTCATTATCATCTAGTCGACGTGATAAACATAAAATTAATCTCTAACCCATATGTGATTTGAATTTGATAAAAAGGATTAAACATTTTTAATCAAAATAATTTATAATCTATAATAATATTTTTTTACCAAACCTATTAGTGAAAGTAATAAAAATTAATTATACTGATTAAGGTGAAATTAAACTTAATAAGGGACTAAACCATAAACTTAAGGGCCTGAATATCTTATACACATGACCAAAAGATATTGGATGTCCATATATAGACCCTATAATACCTTGGGTATAATTTGACTATTTTTCTATCAACATTAAATGGTTAAAACATGGGTGTAATTCCCTTTTCCAAAATTTACCAGAGTGCAAGTCATCATGACTATAAAAATACACTCAAGCCTCCCACTAAATCACACCTATCAATACACCATGTATCGACAAAGACAGTTAAATATTGCTCCAAAAATTACTTCACCTAAACTTATAAGCTTCAATTTGGGATTAAATCCATCCAAGGAATCCACTTTTAACAAAAAAATGGAGTTACCTGATTAAGAGATAACATCTTTCCCCCAGATATTCAGTTTTATTTCCATATTCCACCCTATAATATCATATTATTACACTATTATATAACAATAACAGTATCCAAAATATACTAGTATTTTTTTATGTTTTGGTTTGTACCTTCACTTACACACACTTACATATAATTTTTATAGAACATACTGTTCTTATGTATGGAGAACTACTGCCACACAAAGAGAAGTCGTTCATTTTTTCTTTACCGCCTCTCATGGTGGAAATTGTCAAATAATATATATATATATATAATATTTATGTCATTTATTATTATTTATTCTTATATAATTATTTTGGGACACATAACTTTATACATTCCATTTTGTGTAAATATGATTACATTGTTTGTAGAAGTGTGGACTATCTGTAACACCTCAAGCTTTCATGGTACGTTTTCCTTTGAATAATTCAATAGCTAGCATTATACGCAACTTCGAGATTCTAACACACTGCGACCAATCAAAATAGACGTTATGAATAATAATACCCACTTTTTTAAATTTTATAAATTTTAATTATCAAAACGGACTTCATTTCTGAATTTGTAATATCAAAATTAGCTTAGGGTAAATTTTTGGTATTTTTCTGAAAACATTCAATGTTTGATGAATAGTGAAAAACACTGCGTAATTGGTTAAAATCGACATTTTATTTAAATAATTATTTATTTTATTTAAATTTATTTTAGGTCAAAATAGATACATATTACTTATATAAGTTCAATATAATTCATTGGAATCATTTTATAATATGTTAAGATATATAAAAGTTTTATTGAACATTGTACAGTCTTTTACCCACCTCTTAGGAGCATTTGCAAATTAGAATAACACATAATTTTACCACTTCTGTGAGTTGAATTTCAAAAATATGAGTGACATGGTTTACATTAGTATGTAAAATTATGTTTAATAAGATGAAAATATTTTTTGGTGAATAGTAATTTTGACTTTTATTTACCACTGTTAAAAGTAAATAGGATAATTAAGGGTAAAAATGATATCATAATTACCCTAACACGTGCCTTAATTCTATTAGATAAGTATAATTCAACAAAAAACAAACTTAGAAAAAATATGACCTCATTTGGTCCACTAGGATTAGATTAGGACATTTATTAATATTTTATTTAAAGAAGAGTTAAAAGACTTAAATTCAATGTTTAATAACTAAACCATTTTTAATATAGGGTTACACACAATATAAATTCGACTATAAATATTTATTAGAAGGATAAAAATATTTCTTACATAATGGTATTTTATTTATAATTTTTAGACATTAATTAATTTAATTTATTTATGACACAATGATGATGGAATAAATACCTTATTAATGAAATACTATATTAATTGATATTACAAATATCCAAATAAATGTAAATTGAGTTTTCTGATGAATTTAACTAATTTTAAAGGTTAATATGACATGTTAGGGTTAGTTAAATAAAATTTATTCTAAGTGATAAAGTATTAATAGCTTTCAAAAAAATCAAATTCTAAATAGTGTCAAAATTGACATAATTGAGTTTTTAAAACAAATACTATTTTATTAATTTATATAATTTTCATAAAAATATGAGGTTCAGAAAAACTACTTAGATAAGGTTATATATATTAATTATGAACCACTTGGGGTTCTTTTGGTAGTTTATAGTAATTTTATTAACCATATAATATAAAAATACAAATAGACATGGTAAATGTCAAACTTTTTAACGAAGAGTTAAATGTAAAAAATAATGTTTATATGGTGACCTAAACCTCTCTAAAACATATTTATAGAGCGGTTTAGGACCCATACCTACCTTATACTCTAAAAAATCATTTTGGAGCCATTATAAACCGAAAATGATTTTATTATAAAATAATATTTCAAGCATTTCCTAAAGTGACCATCACCTCGCTTACTTCCCCTTCTCTCAAAATCACACCTCCAAAGCCATTTGGCTCAGAAAAACTCTACCTAAATATCCTCCCAAAATTTCTCCCTTAATCATATAGTCCTTCCTTTGGTCAGAAAGCCAACCTATGGAGCTCTTTTGATAAAATCAAAAGGAATAACCCGATGAAGAGGTAAATATTTCATCACCTCTTTCATGTTATTTTCTTCTTCCACTCCCTCTTTATTTGTTTTTTCCATAACAAAATAATAAATCTTGTACCTTATACATAATTTCATGTTATTATAAATATGGTATAACCATGTTCGTTATTCTATCCATCCAATAAATGAAAAATTCACCATATGTACGTACGTATTGCTTATGTTCTCTGCGTCGTGGTGTAGTTTGTTATTCAAACACTTCATTATTTTGATGGGTATAATAATGAGTATAAATAATGTAAATAATACATATAACATGTTAATGATTCTACATATATGATATACCATCCAATTAAATATGATTTCACAATCAATATAATGATATTGTCGCTCGTGAGTACGTACGGATTACCGTCTCCACAAATGCGATGAGATTTATTTCCCAATTGTAACCATTCAAGAATAATTTTCATTTAAAGACTAAAACTTATGTCTATAAACATAAAATCATTCTGTATATGAATTAAATACATCCTATCCATAAAAACATGGCTTATGTAACCAAGTTTATAAAGGAAAACGAATCACTCAACACCCGAATAGATGATACTACTAAAATATTATTAACAAAGAATTATTAGAGGATCAAATATGATATAATATTTATGTATATAGTTCTTGTATAATTTAATAACAATGATTTAACTATTATAAAGGAGGTTAATTTACCCTCGTCCAAGGAAAAGTACAAGGTAAAAGTTAATTTCATAATCTCTATATTATTCGAGGTTGTATTTATGTAAGTATCTATTAGGACCTCTTTATCATCCACATCTATGTTTTCTTAAAAATTTATTTCAAAAAAATTTTACTATTTACTAGAATATGGGTTAAATTCATTTATTCCCTTATTTAACCTTATATGTTTTGAAAGGAATCTTTTCATCATTTTCCAATCAATGTACTTTATGATATTTTCGACAAAATTAAGGTAAAAAGTTTTTTTATCATATACAGCGGGTATGGCTATTTTCCACCGTTATAACATCATCAAAGTTTCCCTTACAATATTATATAAATATTTTGAAAATAAATCTTTTCTTTTATAATTATGTTAAAATTAAATGTTTTCAAAATAGAAAGAGTTATTTCTTTCAAATAGTTTTCATTTCATCTATGTCAACATCCTTTGATGGATTTTAAACATGCTTGAAGTTGATTTGTTATTATACAAATATTCTATATTGTATTGATGGTTTTGTGATATGTTTGAATGTGGATGTGTAATTTTTATACCATTCATGGTTTATGGTAAAAGTAATGACATTTCATATGATAGTTTTAATACAAATTATTATGTTATGTTTCAAACTTTTCATATGAGTAATGTATTGGACTTAGTATGTGATGGGTGGAGCCCGCTATAGCTCCTTGGTGCATCGGTAGGTCTCAAGAGACAATTAGACATTGAATTAGTTGAGGTCTTTCCCAATTTGATATATGGTTTTGGCTGAGGCCTAAATCATTTTTAGACGTCTTGGATGAGGCCTTGACAAGATGTTTCAAAATGTCCGGCATTATACATTCTCTCATTAGGAAAATAATAATTATGGTTCATGTGGTTATTCAACTAGTATAATACCCATTAATATTTTTATTATGGAATTATTTACTCATCTCATATTCCGGCCATAAAGTGTTCATGTTTATTATTTGTAAAGGCATGTGTTTTTAATTATTCCTAATTCCTAATGTTTATGTTATCTTCTGTTGTATTGCTTACCATTACTGAGCATTTGAGCTCAACCTTTTCTTATGTTCCATTTTCCAAGGATATGAAGAAGTTAGTTACGATTGACTTGTAGACATAATCATGGGGGATTGGATGTTTTTAATGGAATAAATTAGTGTTGTATTTCTTTTTATGTTGTAATGTTGAACTTATGTATGTATATTGTTTCCAATAATACTAAACTGATTGGTCTTTTGGTACATGATTCCTTGTATCATACCAATGTTATGTAATAATGAATTGAATTTGGGTAAATGGGGTTGGGGAATTACAGTTGATATCAGAGGAAGTTTAGTACAAACCTTGGAAACTAGATTTAGAAAAACTCAGATTAATGAACATTACAATAAGATAGACTTTGAGGATTAGTATAGAAGAACTTCGTAGAATTTTGGTACTATAGAGATTTTGTGAGTTTCAAAAGAAATACATCCCTGTCTGGATAAAATTAGGTAGAGGCAGCTCTGGAATAGATATACCTTGGGTAAAACCATAAAACACTGCTTTGAGCTAGACTTGAACGGGAACTGGTGAAAAACAATGGGCCTTGTTTTAATCTTCATTATGACACTCTCGAGGGATATTCTTAGGATATTTCTCATTTTCATTACAAACCATTATCATCGATTTATGAGTATATACCTCCTAAAAGAAAACATTTTTATGATTATGGATTATATCCATAAACTGTTCAATTTATGTTATGTGTTTTACAAATTTTGGAATTATGTATTTCGATTCATAATCTAATCTACTGTATGACACTGTTTAGAAATGGTGCCTAGTGGAAGGAATGGAAACCATATCAACGCACATAATCCATGAAGGATTTCCCTCCTACTCAAGATAATTATAGTGGAGCTGGTGATGCAACTGGTGTTGATCATCTTATCACAATACTGAGAAAACACACTCAGGTTATGAATAATAACCTTACCCGCATGGAACACCCTAATATATTATAGGAACGATCAATGTCAGACTACATCATGAAGAAAAAACCACCAACATTCAATAGGAGTAAAAATCTGTTAGTAGCAAAGCAATAGATGAGATCCTTACAGAAAATATTTCATGAATTAAGAAGTAGCAAAAGGAAAAACAATTCATGGTAGTTTATCACCTCACGGGAGATGCAGATCAATGGTGGTCATTGATTCAAAACACAAAGGAATATGAATAAGTATTAAACATATAATGGAGGGAGTTTAAAGTGATTTTCATAGAAAAAGACTTTTCTTGTGACCATCGAGCGGATATGGAAAGTCAATTTCTGAGTCTCAGAGAAAAGGAGGATGAGAATGTCACAAAGTATGATGCTAACTTTACAAGGTTAGAAAGGAATGCAGTAGACTATATATGTAACCCAAGATGTAAGATTGATCATTTCTTTGAGGGGTTAAAATCATTTCTCTGACAAGCATTAGTCTCTCAATCCTTATCATTGTATGAAAATATTGTCTCATGTACTATCAAGACGAAAAAATAATTCTCTAAGTCTTATGACTTTAAAGCAATGAAATAAATGAATAGATATGCTGAAAACTCTGGGAAAGGAAATAAGTAAACATGGAAAAAGAGAAGAGTTGAATATCCACTCTGTGAAAATAGGGGAAGGTAGCACCCTGGTGCCTGTCTAAAAGGAAAATGAGTATGTTACAAATATGAACATAAAGGCCATCTTGATATTGATTGTAAGGGGAAAAATAAATCTACTAATGTTTAATGATAAAATTATAGGGATATGGGACATTATGAAAATGAATGTCCTAAGAGTTAGGGAAATTTACCTCAGAAAACACAAAGGGATCAGGGCTAAGCTTAGGCGATCACTACTGCTGAGGTTGAAGCTTCGAAAGATGTGGTGGAAGGCAATTTAATGGTTTCCTCATGTCTATCCAATGATTTATTTTATTTTGGATCATCGCATTGTTTCATATCTTCCCAGTTTTCTAAGAAAATTATATATTTCAAATTTGATTTAACAAGGGAGTTGTAGTCAAAACTCCTAAGAGAATTATAATTGAAATAATGTTTTGTGAATCGTCCCCATTAAGGCATATGAACGATATTTATCTACTAATATAATCATCATACCCATGATTTAATTTGATATAATCATCATTATGTATTGGCTTTCAGACCAACATGCGAAAATTTATTATAAGAAGAAGGAGATTACAATTCTTGATAATGATAAGAAGTACTTTATCTTTACAGCTGAAATGTCACCATCTGATTTTTATCAAGATTGACCCCCAGTAGCTGAAATAAATTATATTATTTGGGAGGATGAGAATAAAATAATTGTGGGTGAGTAAAATAATGTTCGAATAGAGGACGGGCCTATTGTGCAAGAATATGTAGGTGTGTTTCCAAAGGATTTACCTAGACATCCTCCAAAATGAAAAATTGAGTTTTCTATTTATTTAATTCATAGTTCAGGGCCCATATCAAAGACCAATTATAGAATGGACACTGTGGAATTAGTGTAACAAAAGAAACAACTATAGGAATTGAGTAATAAGGGATTTATTTTCCCTACTGTTTCTCCATGGGGAGCCACTATCCTTTTTGGTAATTAGAAAGACATATCTATGAGGTTGTGCATTGACTACAGGGAGATCAATGATATAATAATAAATAACAAGTATCCCCTACCTTTCATTAATGATTTATTTGACCAACTTCATGGATCTTAATATTTTTCAAAGATTGACATTCGATCTGGATATCATCAGTTGTGTGTGAAGAAGGTAGACATTCCATAAACAATATTTTGAACTAGGTACGGAAATTATGAGTTTACAGTAATGCCTTTTGGATTGACTAATGCACCTTCTGTCTTTGTCGATCTGATAAATAGAGTTTTAAATGAATATCTTGATGAATTTGTGGTGGTATTCATTGATGATATCTTGGTATACTACAAAATCTAGGAAGATTGTGAAAACCACTTGTTAATTATTCTAAACTCTTAGAAGAAATGAATTATATGGTAATTTTAGCAAATTTTAATTCTAGATTCAAGAGATTTATTTTCTGGGAAATATTGTATCTAAGGATGGAATATTTGTTGATCCTTAAAATACGAAGGTAATCCAAGAATGTCCAGCACCAACGAGTATAACTGAGGTACACAATTTTATTGGTTTAGTAGGTTATTATCAAAGTTTCGTCTTGAATTTTTCCTGATTAGAAAACATATTGACCAAGCTCACACATAAAGGGATTAAATTTGTTTGGAAAAAAAGTGTAAATAATGTTTTTATGAACTAAAGAAAAGATTAGTTAATGCTCCTATCTTGACACTACTATTGGGGAATGATGGGTTTGTTATTTATAGTGAAGCATCCAAGAAAGGACTTGGTTGTGTCCTTATGCAGAATGGTAGAGTTATTTTCTATGCATCAAGATAGCTAAAAATTCATGGGGAAGACTATACTACTCATGATCTTGAGTTATCAGCTGTAATACTTTCATTGAAAATATTGAGACACTCTCTCTATGGTAAAAAATGTGAGATTTATACTGATCACAAGAGTTTGAAGTATATTTTCTCACAGAAAGAACTCAACATGATTCAAAGATGATGGCTTGAACTACTTAAGGATTATTATTGGACTATACACTACCAACCAGAGAAGGCAAATAAGGTGGAAGATTCTTTGAGAAGAAAGGACCATGGAGTTTTGAACAATATGAGAGTTGAAAGGGATCCTATTTTCATGGATCTAGTTATGATGGAAATGGGAATAACCATGGAAGTTAAAACGTCAATACCATTTCAAATTGTTGCCAAACCATATTTACTACAAAGGATAAAGATATCTAAAAATAATGATAAGGAGTTTCAAAAGAATATTGAAGCTGTAAATGATGAGATATTGAGTGACTTCGTATATGAAGATGGAATTTTGAAATTTTGGAAGAGACATTCTGTTCTTGATATACCTAATCAAAAAAGGTAATTGTTGGATGATTCTCATAGCTCCAATTTCTTTATACTCCCAGGGAGTACAAATATGTATAGTGATTTGATGGAACATTTTTTGTGGGACAACATGAAGAGGGAGATTGCTGATTTTTCGTCAAAATGTATGGTTTGTCAACAAGTGAAATCTGGTAGACAATAGCCTGGTGGAGTCATGCAACATCTTCCCATACCTGAGTGGAAATGGGATGATATTACAATGGACTTTCTCATGGGGCTACTAAATACTCCTAGAAGGAATGATGAAATATGGGACATTGTTGATCATTTAACCAAGTCATCACATTTTATTTCTATAAGAGAATATTTATCACATGAATGTTTAGCATGACTGTATATTAATGAAGTTTTAAGACATCATGGAGTACACCTATCGATTGTTTCTGATCGTGATCCCTATTTACATCAAGATTCTTGAAAAGTCTTCAGAAATCCCTGGATACTAAATTTCATTTGAGAACTTCCTACCACCGTCAAACTGATGGACAATCAGAACGGACTATTCAAACCTTAGAATACATGTTGATATCTTTCTCACTTGACTTTGAAGGTATTTGGGATAAATACTTACCTCTGGTAGAATTTTCCTATAACAATAGCTTCAATTAAAGTATTCATATGGCACCATATGAAGCACTATATGGAAAGAGATTTCGCACACCAACTTGTTGGGATGATGCCAGTTAAAGAAAACTCTTAGGCACATAACTTGTTGAGGAAACAATGGAAAAAGTGATGATTATCCAAACCCACATCAAAGCAACCCAAAGTAGGAAAAAGATCTATGTCGATAACCGAAGGAATAATTTGGAGTTTCAAGTAGGATAACATGTTTTCTTGAAGGTAAATCTATGGAATGGTGTTATACATTTTGGTAATAAGGGTAAATTGAGTCCCAGGTACATCAGACCATTCAAAATTCCAGAACAAATTGGAGTTGTATCTTATCGTTTGGAAATGCCACTAAGTCTCTCCAAAGTTCCTGATGTGTTCCACGTATTACTGTTGAAAAGATACATGCCAGAACAAATTTATGTACTCACCTATGAGGAAATTGAACTTAAACCTGATATGTCTTATTGTGAAGATCCTGTCAAAATTCTTGATTCTAGGGATCAAGTGCTGAGAAACCGAATGACTTTTCTGGTAAAATTTCTATGGATAAACCATATAATTAAAGAGGAAATGTGGGAAATAGGAGAACTTATGATGAAGAACCACCAGAATCTTTTTGTGCGCTAGTATTCAAGAAATTTTGTGGATGAAATTATTTGAATGAGGGAAGAATGTAACACCCCACGCTTCCACGGTACATTTCCCTTTTAATAATGCAATAGCATGCATTGTACGCACCTTTAAGATTCTAACATACTACGACCAATCAAACTAGACATTATGAATAGTAATACACACTCTTTGAAATTTTATAAATTTTATTTTTCAAAATGGACTTCATTTTTGAATTCGGAATATCAAGATTATCTTAAGGTGAATTTTTGGTATTGTTCTGATAAAATATAATTTTCGAAGAATAGTGAAAAACATTACGCTATTGGTTAAAACCAAATTTTTTTTAAATAATTATTTATTTTATTTAAATTTATTTTGGGTCAAAATAGATACATAATACCTATATAATTTCAATGTAATTAATTGGATTAATTTTATAACAAGTATAGATATATAATATTTTTATTGAACTTTTTACCATCTTTTATCCTCCTCCAAGGAGCATTTGTAAATTTGCAAAAAAAAAATTGTACCTCTTTTGTGAGTTGATTTTCAGAAATCTGAGAGACATGGTTAACATTAGTAATTAAAATTTTGTTTAGTAAGATTAAAATAATTTTTGGTGAATATTAACTTTTGACATTTATTTACCATAGTTAAAAGTAAATAGGGAGATTAACGGTAAAAATGATATCATAATTACCCTAAAACATGTCCTAATTATATTGGATAATTGTAATTTTACCAAAAAATCTTAGGAATAAAATATTACCCCCTTTTTTCCACTTGGATTAGATTAAGACATTTATTATTATTTTATTTAAAGAAGTGTTAAAAGAGTTAAATTCAATGATTAATAACTAAAAAATTTTTATTATAGGGTTACACACAATATAAATTCGAATATAAATATTCATTAGAAATATAAAAAAAATTCTTACATAATGGTATTTTATATATAATTTTTAGATATTAAATAATATAATTTATTTATGAGACACTGATGATACAGTAATTACCATAACAATGAAATATTAAAATAATTTATATGATAAATATCCAAATTAATGTAAATTGAGACTTTTGATGAATTCCAATAATTTTCTAGGTTAATATGACTTGTCAGGGTTGGTTAAATAAATTTTAATTGAAGTGATAATGTTTTAATGGCTTTAAAAAAAATCAAATACTAAATTGTGTCAAAATTGACAAAATTGATTTTTTAAAACAAACATTATATTATTAATTGATAAAATATTCATAAAAATCTATGGATGGGAAAAAAATACATAGATATTGTTATATATATTAATAATTAACCACATTGGGTTTTCGTGGAAGTTTATAGTAATTTTATTAACCCTATAATATAACAATACAAAGAGACATGGTGAATGTCTACCTATTTAACTAAGAGTTAAATCTAAAAGATAATGTTAATATGGTGACCTAAACATGTCTAAAACCTATTGGTTAAGTGTTTTTCGACCCATCCCCACCTAATCCTCTAAAAAACAATTTTTGAGCCATTATAAAAATAAAATTATTTTATTATAAAATAATATTTCCATCTTTTCAGAAAGTGACCCTCACCTCTCTCACAAAAGGACCCATCCCCTTCTCTCAAAATCACACCTATAAAGCCATTTTGATCAGAAACAATCTACCCAAATATCATCATAACATTCCTACCTTTATCCTAGAGTCCTTACTTTGGTAAGAAATCCAACCTATGTATCCCTTTTGATCAAATCAAAAGGAAGAACCTTAAAAAAATGTAAATATTTCATCACCTCTTTCAAGTTTGTTTCTTCTTCCACTGCCACTTTCTTTTTTTCCCAACCAAAATAAAAAATACATTACCTTATACATATTTTGATGTTATTATAAATATCCTAAAACCAAATTCATAATTCAATCCATCCAATAAATGACAAAGTCACCATATGTGCGTACGTACGACTTACCGTCTCCACGTCATGGTGTTCTTTGTTATTCAAACACTTCATTATTGGATGGGTATAATAATGAGAATAACTAATGTAAATAATAAATATATTATGTTAATAATTATGTATATATTATATACCATCCAATTACATATTATTTCACCATTAATATAATGATAGTTTCGCTCGTGTGTACGTACGGATTACCATCTCCACGAACATGATGAGATTCATTTACCCATCGTAACCATTGAAGAATAATTTTTATTTGATGACTAAAAATACTTTTTATGAAAATAATATCATTCTTTATGTGAATCAAATACATCCAATCCATAAAAAACATGGCTTAGGTAACCAATCATATAAAGGAAAATGAATCAGTTAACACCCGAAAGGATGATACTACTGAAATATTATTAACAAAGAAATATTAGATGATCATATAAGATATCATATTTTTGAAAATTGTTATTGTATAATTTAATAAAAATGATTTAACTATTATATAATAGTTTATCATACTCTAATCCAAGGGACAGTACAAGGTGGGGGTAAATTTCACAATCTCTTTATTATCCGAGGTTGCTTTTATGTAAGTATCTACTGGGACCTCCTTATCATCTACATCCATGTTTTCATAAAAATTTATTTCAAAACATTTTTAATATTTACTAGACTAGGGGTTAACGTAATTTATACCCTTATTTAACCTTATATGTTTTGAAAGGAATCTTTCCGTCATTTTCCAAACAAGTTACTTTATGACCTTTTTGACAAAATTAAGGTAAGAATGTTTTTTAACCTATATGGAGGGTGCAACAATTTTATGCCATTATAACATCATTGAAGATTCCCTTACAAGATTATTAGAATATTTTCAAAATAAATGTTTTTTTATAATTATGTGACACTAAAATGGTTTCAAAATAGAAAGAGGTATTTCTTTCCAATAGTTTTCATTTCATCTCTGTCAACATCCTTTTATGGATTTTAAACTTGATTAAAGTTGATTTTTTTTTGATAAAAATATTCCATACAGTATTGAAGGTTTTGTGATATGTTTGAATGTGGATGTGTTATATTTATTCCATTCATGGTTTATGGATAAATTATTGACATTTAGTATGCTAGTTTTAATACACATGTGTATGTTATGTTTCAATCTTTTCATATGAGGAATGTATTGGACTTAGTATGTGACGTGTGGAGCCCGTTATAGCTCATTGGTGAATCTGTAGGTCTCATGAGACAATTAGATGTTGAATTGACTGAGGCATTTCCCAATTTGATATATGGTTTTGGCGAAGGGAAAAATCATTTTTAGGCAATTTGGCTGAGTCCTTGATAAGATGTTTCAGAATGTCTGGCATTATAAATTCCCTCATTATGAAAATAATAATGATGGTTCATATGGTTATTCGACTAGTAGAATACCCATTACTATGTTTTTTTATGGCATTATTTACTCATCTCCTATTCCTGCCACAAAGTGTTCATATTTATTATTTGTAAAGGCATGTGTTTTTAATTATTCACCATGCCTAATGTTTATTTTATCTTCTGCTATATTTCTTACCCTTGGTGAGTGTTTAATCTCACCCCGTTCTTATGTTTCATTTTCCTATAATAAGAAGAAGTTAGTTATGAGTGACTTTCAGGCATAATCTAGGAGGCTTGGATGTTTCTAATGGATTAAATTAGTGTTTTATTTATTTTCAAGTTATAATGCTAAACTTATGTATGTATATTATTTCCAATAATACTAAATAGATCGGTCTTCCCGGACATGATTCCTTATATCATGCCAATGTTATATAATAAATCATCGACTCTGGGTAACTGGGGTTGGGGTGTTACACTATCGCCTCCAAAAAGTGATGTGATTGATTCAAGATATACATGGAATGTATTATAGATGAATTTAATGAACCTATGTGAAATATAGGTCTTTAATATTATACTGGAGTTATAATATAAATATTAATCATTTACTAATCACTCCTTTAATAAGATAAAAATATGAAAGTTGTGATCATAAGTACATACGGCCTACCATCTCCATGAACAGTTCATTTCAATACTTATCATAAAATCTTAGGGATTTTTATAATTACATATTTAAATAATTTATATGAAAATCAAATCATGTTTTACATTTTATATACTATTAAATCGTGATCTAATTAATATGAAGTAAAATAATATTTCAAATCTTACTCGAGAAACTAGGAAATTAACAACCAAAATAGTGAAAATAATGAAATCATGTTAACAATTAGGTAACAATATATTATAATATGGTCATATATGAGAAAATAAATACTAATATGGTTATATTATAATTTAATAACACTCTTAAAACCATTATAGATGTTTTCACGAGACGATCTCCAAAAATGAAGCTCAAGGTAAGGGATTCTTTTCTCACTTCTCATTCCATGAGGCTTACACTATTATTCACCAATTAATTATTTCTGTGGTGTATCTGTAACCCATTTATATATATATATATATATATTATCATGAATTATTTTATATTTAGACTATTTAATTTTTCATTTTATATCATTTCATTCATGGGCATATGATTCAAATGTTTCAAAGTGGTATCAGACAGTTGGGAATGATTAAAAGTTATTTTCCTCAAGAATGTTTTAATAATCATTCAAGGGTACTTACATTTATCAAAATAAACTAAAAAATTTTATCACTTCGCCACTAATAAGGAAATATTGATAAATATGATTCTTTTATTAAATATGGATACATTTTTATAAGGCACGTTGTTTTTAATTAAATTGATTATTTGATATATGGAAATTCTTTAGATTTGAAATAAATTGGTTGGGGACTATTTATGGAATAACCTGTTGGTTAGGGAGATATTAATGAAAGCCCCTCAATGCATAGGCAGTCTAATTTGATGAATTAGTTTGCCAAATCAGAATAGTGTAAACTATCACTTGACGGTAAAGATATCATTTTCATGGAAAACATTATTTACACTAAATAAGAAATTCCTTTATTTAGAATTTATTTATTATTATTATCATTGATATTTTTTGTGGACTAATATAGGGATTTATTTGATTATCATATTACTGATTAAATGGAATGTGATTTTTTTACCTTTACATTTTTATTATTCCTTTTCTAGTTTATTTGAATGGATGGGGTTATTAGTTATTTAACTTATCGTGCTGATTTACTCTCGTAAATTCATAATTAATTCGTCTTTACTTATCTATACTAAGAATTTTATCTCACCATTATTATGAATCCTTTCCCAGATTATGAAGCAGAATCCATTGATTGAATTTAAAGGTTTCTTTTTATTTCATTTTATTATGTATCACGTTTTTATTTTATATTTCCCAATGTACTATCAGTGTTCTGTATGTAATATAACTTTCAAAAATACATACACTGATCAGCCCTTTAGGATTTTATTCCTTTGTATTCATGTATATGAAATTAAATAATTCATCTTCTCTTGGTTTCTTGGGATACGGTGTTACATGAAATTAAAAGGATTTAATAATTAATTTTATAGTCAACTTCAAAAAAAGATAATGAATATTTGATCTGATCAAGAAGGTCACTATCTTTGCCAAGAGTTTTTTGACTTTATAAAAAAATTTCTTATTTATTCCCATTTCACACTACCATAAACAAAAAAATTGAATGAGGTTAGTTAAAGGATGAACCATTACTTACTATAAATGGTAAGTTCAATGATGGGTTATATAGATCTTCCATTACCAACTTAGTTATATGCATTACAAATTATATCATACACCCTAAAACAAGTACCATGTAAGGTAGAGAATGAAATTAAATTATATATATCGATTGTAAATAAACTATTTTTTTACCATACATGGTTATGGGGTTGTGAGTAATTTTTTAAGTCGATATTAGGCATCAAACTAGAACCTCGAGGCACAAAATGTATCCTTATTGGGTATCATAATAAAAAAAGAAGATAAATCCTATACAGACCCTCATACAAGAAAGTGATTATCTCCATGAAATATATCATTGTTGATATGGGGATAATATATAATAAGGTTAGTTGAATACATATCAATATTGACAAAGTTGGTTCATAAGATACACAATATTTGGTACAGTAATAGAACCCATAGGTCCACATGGAAGAAATTATTCCTCAAGAAAAAGTACTATGTAGGAGAAATAAAGATGTTATAGAACCAGAGATATATATTTTTTCTAGAAACTAATGATGGTGGCTCCTGTTTTAGTTTACAATAAAAAACAAATCCCCAAAAATGTGGAAGTGGAGTGCTTAAAAGTATCATGATAAGATGAAGAAATTATTTTGGAAATGGCTTCCATATATCAGAACTGTGTTTTAGTTCATGTCAATCATAATTTATATGTCAATGTTATTGGGTACAAATGTGTTTTCAAGAGAAAACTAGGCCAGGGAGCTAAATAATGTAACTATAAATAAATTCTTATGGTTAAAGTAGTTTAAACAGTATCATGGAATTCACTATAAAGAAAACTTTTATCTGGTCTTCATTTATAAATCTATCAATATTTAACTTTCATTAAATGATAAACAAGAAAACGAAATTTGGAATATTAGTTTTAAATAGAACTCTAACTAAGTGTGACATTAAATAAAATTTTAATATGAAACCACTAGATGGTTTTATGAATCTTGTTGATGCCAAAAAAGATATGGCAGTTTCATAGAACCATTAATGGTTTGATATAAGAATCCAAATCATAAAAATTTGATGTAACGATCCTATAAAAATATTTCACTTCATTATTAATAAATTTGAGCCATGATTTTAAAATTAGATTAATAGGAATGATTTAATTATGATAGTATTATATTTTGATAATATATTACTTATTTTAAATGACATATCATCCATAATGTCTATTAAGGACTCATTAAAAGGTGTTTCTCAATTAAGGACGTAGGTTAACAAACCTATATTCTTGGGATAAAAATCATTTTAGACAGACCCAAAAAATATTCTTAGACTAATTCAAAGTGAAAATATTGAGTAGATACTAAAGATAATTAGCATGGAACATTCTATGAGGATATTGGTTTTAGTGTCACATGGTATACTAGTTTCTAATAAAATATTACCTCACACACAATATTAGAAAGATGGAATGAATATAATCCCATATAAGTTGGTGAATGGATCAATCATATATGTCATGTTATGTACTAGACTTGAAGCGTCCTTTAAAAATGATAATTATAGGTAGATACTGAGGTGGTTGTGGTGAACAACATTGGTCTTTTGTAAGGTCTATCCTTAATTATCTATGAAAAATATAAAGATCTATTTCTGTATAGAATATATTAGGACCAACTAATCAGGGGTTATACTGGTACTATTATTTAAATAGATCAAAATGATTTGATATTATTTGTTGGATATGTTTTTAATCTAAAATAAAGTGTTGTGTGATGTAAAAGTTCAATGTAACCAGGTGTAAATAATTGTATTGTTTATTTTTTGTTAATATAATCTTTTATTGTAGCCAAATAATCTTTTTGGTTGTGAAATATTTTCAATTATTTTGATGTTTTACCAAGAATTAAAGAACCTTTAACATTATATTTTTATAATACTACAACGACACCTTTGGAAACAAATCTAAGGACTCACTAATGAAAAAATAATATACTTTTGAAGTATCAACTCTGGAAGTAATTTGTAAAAGGGTTGAAGTTTTAGTAAGAAGTTTTTATATGTAATAAAATTTATAATACCCATTAACTAACTAATTTAATCTTAAGAATGAATATATTATAAAAGATAAAATACTGAAAATTATTAGTTGATTGATCAAGTGAAAGTGGGAATATTTTTGAGTTGGTTATCTAAAACAAATATTAGTGTTCTTTATGATTACATGTATCTATAATTTTTTATATTAATAAACATCTTAGGAAATTAGGTTTATCCTTATTCATGACATATTATGTGTTAAATTTCTAAGGGTAGTTGATCCAATAAATGTTTATAGTAGCTTCCCACTATTATTAGAACTGAGAAGTTCCACAATGGTATTATTAAATATTATTTCTATTGTGATATGAATTCATTTAGGGGGCACAGATGATAAATACTATTAGGGGTAGAGAATCATAGTACATTTAGGAACCTTATAATGGTGTTTTCCCTTTGAAATTTCTACTATAGATGATTATGAGAACAAGACCTGATGATACAAAATCCATATTTATATGTTTCATTGGGTGTTATTATATTTATACATGTTTATTGGTTTTTAAACAATAATATAATTATTATTCGATGATATGACCCATGTGTTTTGATGTATTAATGAAAAAAGATAAGAAAATTGTTTACAGAAAAGTGGGCTCTGTTGGGGGAATCATCGGTAATATTCCATTAATGAATAATGCTGGAAATAATATTTCCCTTATTTAATAGAAGTTGATTTCTTAAGAAATTTTATGGAAATTATATATCATACATAAATCTCTCTACATTGTTTTATCTAGGAGTTTTAAATTTAAAGAAAATATAAGGAAGAGAAATAGGGCACAGGAGATTAGGGGATCATCAATGAAAATTATTGATAAGACATATCATGATAAAGGGATTATATTATAAATTAATTGTCTTTATGTGGTTATATGTTCTTCATGATGAAAATTATTTATATCTTTATTCCTTGGCAGGTATATATATTCTTGCGATGAACTTTGGGTTGTACACTTAATTACATTGATAAATATGCCTATAGGGAAACACACTTCATATATCCAGGACCTCGGTTAAATAATAATATTATTTATTATTTAACATGTTGAGTAAATATTATTCCCACACATCGATTAATGATTATTAAAATCTTCATAATCATATATATTCCATCCCTTTTTGTAAGAGATAATATATTATGAGTAAAATATTTCATAAATATTTGTATACTAATTTTTGAATATAATATTTAATTATTTATTATCCAATAATGAATGGATATTAATTAAATATTCATTATACATGGTTTGAAAAATATTATAGAGTAATGGAAGACCGAGTTTAGTGGTCCAATGAGAAAATATATATTTTTAATATTTTTTGAACAAATAATATTTAATTAATTCATGAGTTTAGTGAAAATCAAATAATAATAATAATATAATATTATTGTTATAGACTTGGGATTCAAGAGGGATTAACAAAAAAGTAAGTTCATTTATCGAATTATTATTCACTGATCTAAGTAGTAAATTTAAAAAACATATTATTTTTTTAGGGTTTCCATTTTTTCTTCATGCAAACATTTAGAGAATACTCTCATGTCCCTAGAGAATTCCCGTATCCAAGAAAACATTAATAAGAGAAAGATATCATCCTCTTATAAGGGTTATTTAGCTATTTCTATCACTTTTTAGGAGCCTTTGGGATATATGGGGGCATGATTGGGTTCCATGTCAATTATCTGATCTAGATTAGGCATGATGGTTTCATTTTAGACATCACCATACCATTTTCCATAAGTATTAGGAACATTATGAGATTTATACTTAGTTCATTGAACATCCTTTGTGTGGTGCACTCTTATTTATATGATAAACTATAATACACAAAGAATCATTAATAAAACTTGTGGGGTCTGAATATTTTCAAAGAAATTATAAAAAAATATCTTTTAGTTTCTATTGTGAGAGATATGTATTAATTAGGTTGATCAAACCCATTAAAATGGAAATGTTGTTTAACACAGTCTCATTTTCATGCTAATTAAAATTTTTGAGGCCAAAAACAATCATATTCATTAATATTGAGCTAAATTGCTAGAAAAATTGATGATGATGGTCTTCCAATCCTATGATTTATCTAGTTGGTAAACTAGTATAGTTTTTAATGGATGGTACCACCCATTTCTGTACAAATAATCTGTATCTTAAATCTTGTTTGACAAATATGCCATTTATGAGACCACCCTTGTACTGAAAATGTTATAGATACTACATTGGACCTCCCATGAAATCAATGTTTGGAAATATTAGATTACTAATTTTGGATGAAGGGGGAGTGGCATATATCTAATTAGGGTATGGGTTCTTATTAGTATATACTAGTGTGTTCCATCTTTTTAAGGATTCTATTTGAGAAATGACGGACTTGATAAAGATGATGATATATTGAGGAAATAATGTTTTAATTTTTCACTTTATGTAGGTAGCTAATGAATCTTTATATAGTATCCCTAAAAAGGTTATATACTAGATCCCATCATCATTTAATCCTAAGTGACTATTCATAGATGATGTAATCAAATGAAATAATGAAGGAATGTCTCTGTACTTATTAGCAATAAAATCCATGTTAAACTATTATAGGTAATTGGATATAAACTAATGCTCATGCACTATTTTTATAGGTTGATTGACACTCTCCCAATGAGTAAACGTTGAAATGTTCACTTCTAGTTGAATATTATACATTGTGAGAAATTTTCCGTAGAGTATCAAAACATTTATTTGTTATAGGTAGTTGATCACAACATCACAATGTGATATATTTTCTATGGATTATAGGATAATGATCGCTTCATGTAGTGGATGTGACAGAACCACACATTTCCCATTTTCATTATATGAAGCTCATAAATGGGGTGAAAATTGATCAGTTGGAGATACCATGTTCATGTTCAACCTCTATTTCTCGGGGTGTATACCATCCCTACTTTTTCAGTGTGGTTCGCATGTAGGGTGAATGTTTCTTAATTTAGTCCTCTTATATGTGGGTCTTAGTCTGTATTCTATGCTATATTGAGAGGGACTATGTTCACCAAAACATACATTTTTGAGGGTATAATATCCTTCTAAAATTAATAATATGGTGGATATTTCTTCCCTATATCCTATTTGACTGGGATATCAGGTCATCTCTGGTTCTCCTTCTTAAAAAGAGATTTCAATTTAAAACATCTATATTGTTTAAATATCTTTATTAAAACACCCATTGAATTTGTCATTCTATGGAAAGATTAAAGTATTCATAGACCTCTCTCACCGACTGTACCTCAATTGTTAGTGTTGTGACATGTAACGATGGGAATGGAATGGGTTTCTACTATCAAATTTCACTAACTAGCTTGGAAAAGATAGACTTTCTTAAAGGAAGTGATAAAAATGTCTTCCTTACTTAAGGGATAGGGAATAATTAGTTCCCTAACTGACATATCCTAAAACCATTAATGACATAATGATCTCATGGTTTTTAATGGTGGAAACAATTTCCCCATCCATATAGGGTGAGGCTACTTTTGGATGGTGTCAATGGTGGAAACCAATACAATCTTCATGATTTGGTTTTATTTTACACATGTCTGATCCTAATAGAATCCATGTATTGTATGTTAGTTTCTCCACAATAGAGGTTCTCTTTTGGTCAAGGTATTTTCCCTTATTAACTAGGATACTTTAATAACCATATTATAAGACTTGTGTATGATCCTATCAATGGATTATTCCACTAATGTTTATCCCATTTTAACTATAGTGGTGAGACGGTTTTATATGTTCATGTTATTTAAACTCGCTACCTATCCAATATCAATTTTATTACATGATACCTTTATTAGAGAACTCTAATATCCTAGGGATGATTTTGAAGTGCAATAAATAATTATCACATCTTCATTAGACACGTTCATTGAGTGGGGAATTAGTGATTATCTTATTATGTTTCCTTATACTATGGAGACAATAATATTTAAAATTTATGAATTGTTTCTTTGAAATTTGAGTGCATTCTATAGGGAATGTATAGAATTAGATCTGACATCAGATCATGTTCACCACATAGAGATAGTGAATATACTCTAAATAAGGTAGGATCTTAGTCCATGGTAAATAATATGTTGACAAAAAGTTTAAGTATATGTATTCCATGCATTCCCCCATTATCACCCCTAAGATAACCTATCGGGGAGTGAATATGGGTCGTAAGATAGTTTAATAGATTTAATCTACTAGTTCATTCATCATGGAAATTAATTCTTCATTATCCTGGGGGGATTATTACCCCTTATTTCACCACCATGGTTGTTTTCCTTATGCATTATTAGGAAAATGAGGGTTCATTTCTGTTGATAGAGAAAATGTTTTATATGTGGGAATTGAATCCATGGAAAAGACCAACATCAAACCCCTAATAATTGGTCGATGTGAGGGAACTAATGGGGTACATTTTAAAAGGTTATAACCTTAACATCTATAAATTTTTCACCACATGGAGAACCTTTATTGTAATAATTCATTCAGATTATAAGGAGAGGTCCTTCTATCCAATTGATCTTCTCACTCATGGAGAAATATCATGGCTAAAATTGCACAATACTTGATTCTAGTAGCCTTGAGTCCATGTCTAAATTATTACATTGGTATAATATATAAGGAATACACTCCATAAGGACTGAATATTTTATTTGTCTTGGTATCCTAGATACATAAGTGAAATTCATATTACATTTTAAATCATAAAATAAACTATGAATTTTCATTGAGAATTAGATAATTCCCCTTAGTATATCCTTACATATCAATCAGAAAAATTGCTTGTATCCTAGTGAAAATAAAACATAAGAGAGGGTTGAGTTTAAATGCTCTATAAGGGTATGTATACAATAGAAGATATGAATAAATAAGTAATAATCCATATGAAAAGGTAAATAACTATATCACATTTTATTTAATCAATTCCTTGAAGATAACATGACATTAATGGAAGATGATAAAGTAATTTCATATAAATAACTAAATGAGAAAGAAACATAACCATGTATATTATAAACAATCTAATAATCAAAAGGAATATCATCATTATATTTAATAATAATCAAAATCCTAATTCTATAAATCTAAATCAAATCTTTGAGGCCTTGTTCCATGACATCTAATATTATCGAAAACTTCTTTCATGGATTCTATATTAATGGGTAAGGACTTGTATGAAACCCAATCTAGTTTATCTCATAAGACCTACCCGTACATCACTGGGTTATAGAAGGACTATCCAATCACCTACTATATCCATTTAATTCTTAGGATGAAATGGTTGAATCATAATTCACATAAATAATAAAATAAAAAATTGCAAATGAAATGTCAATACTATACCATGTCAACAAACATAATCATTTAACATCCTGAGTAATGTGAACGGTGTCTATAAAACATATCCCAATAGTATTATATGTAAAACAAAGGATTTTGGTTATTAAAAAAATATAAATACCATAAAAATATCAACAAAAACATTCTTGGGGACAATATCCTTTTCATTTTAAAAATAACCGTCAAAAAAATAAAAGATAACAAAATAATTTTAGAAAAAAAATGTTATAAATTATATTTGAATCTTATAAGGGTATTTTTAAAACATTGAGTGGTCATTAAAGTAGGAAATTTTGTAAATTTTGAGCATGATAAAATAAATATTTATTTTACTTTTTTAGTAAAATCCAAATAGAACTTATTTTGAAAAAAAACCAGGGGATTCCATTGGAAAAAAAATTAAATGATAATTTGGTAATAGTGTATTAATGAATAATTTGAAAAAGGGTTAATATTTTTTTTGAAAACATCGATTCTTAATAAAATCTATGACAGACCAAATAGATAAATAATATTGGGCTTTATTAAAACATATTCTCAATAATATTTAATTAAAAAAGTGTGGAAAATTATAGGCTACTTGAAAAAGTTCTAAAATTAATCGAGTATAATATAATTTAATGTATTTTTAACAAAATATAAAATACTTTCTTTCAATTTAAATTCAAATATAAATAATCCCAATTAAAATTATATTGAGAAATAATCACTGAGAAAGATAAAAACATTGACGTGAGAATTAATCAATGAATCCATGATGCATACCAAATTTAAATCCACATGAAATAATTATAAATAAATCATAATTTATAGATAATTCATTACACACATGATCTTATAATATCAACGACAACAAATAATTAGTATAACCTATTAAAAAGAAATTGAGTTTTGAAATTCATTTCTATAAAGTAACTTTAATGTAAAATACCCTTGGATGAAAAACTTCAATGTGAAAGTAAAAATAACAAGAATTATTAAGTAATAATGATATTACCTATAAAATGGGAACTATACACACCATATGAAAGAAATTATTATCATGAAATTTTAATATTCCTTAATGAAGGGAAATTTATATAATGTTTCTTACCTCAGAAATCCTTGGGGATTAACATGATTCAACATCCATTATAATGAATATATGATTTTAATTAGCTTATAAAAACTGATTAATATTTATAAAATGAGGCTTCAGCCCAAACTTTTAAATAATACATCAAATATACTATTAAGACTAATCAAATAATATGGTTTTGGGAAATGAAGTATGTTATGATCATGGAGATGATTGGTCATACGTATGCATGATTAATGTTTCAATTTATAAAGATCGTTATTAAAAGGAAGAAATTAATATATTTTTTAAAATAATTATAATAATAACATGTTATTTATTTATATACACTTATAAATTTAATTCATGTATTGTTTTCATGAAAATATTGAGTCACAACACTTGGTGAAGGTAGTACTCCATGCATAAATGAATGACGTTAACATCTTTCTTTGAGTGATAATTTAATAAAAAAAATGATATATTATCATTTTAAAATTTAAAAAATGTTATCATATTTTATTTATTTATTTTATACCATAGATATTCATTAACATTTTATATATTATCTTCCATGAAATAGGTTATTGAAAAATGGATCATGTCGCTTCGTGATGTGGTAGACTTCTTTACACACAAACAACGTTATCATATCCCATATAGAATAGAAATTTAAATGTTTTATTTGATATAATTACTAAATATGTATATTTTTTATAAATATCATATATATACTTTTTATAGATCATCATACCCAACCGTTATAGGTGTTTATGGAAAACATGTCACACCGGTTGGTGAGGTTGTAGTATGCGGTACACACGAGCGTCGATTTCATTTACCATTTGAGGGAATAAGTTATGGATATGGGTCTCTTTAACATAATAACATATTAGTATATGGTAGATAATAGTTTTATTATAAATATGTATTAATAATATTTTAATGATATGGAAGAAGAAATAAAACAATAAAGCATAATTAGTAATTTTACCATTTCTTGGAAAACCCCTTTAGAATTATACCTATAGTATTAATAGAATTGATTTTTGACCAAAAGTATTATAGGTTGATTTTATTGAATCAGGGAAGTTATTTTTTAGGTATTTCTAAAAAAATATTTTAATGATTGATTAAGAGATGAGATATCATGGCCTTTTATAATTTAGGTGAGTGGCACAATTGAAATTTGAAAAAATAAAAAATTATACCAATGTTTTTCACTAGGAATAAGTTTTAAAATGGATTAATCTAGATAAATAGACATTAGATGTTCTAAATATGGTCATAAAATATATTTTTGACAATGTTTTGGGAAATTTTAACAATTACATTTAGTTTATCCCCATTGCAAATTAGTTTTTACCTCAACCATGGTAAATAACTTTTACTATTTTAAATATTCATTATGGAAGGAAATTAATGTGAACATAATATATAATATAAATTTTGATCATTCCAAATATTGAATCTATTTTCACAAAATACATTCACAAAATTGGAAAATTTTAATTTAATATTAATCTCATAGTCAATATAAAAAAGATGATTTTCAAAGAGAAAATCTTCAAAAGATTACAATGTTATTAAATATAAATTCAATATTAAAATGTTTTAAATGACCTATATTAGATAAATTGTGAATTAACTGATATTATTTTACATTAAAACCAATTTAAAATATAATTAATCATTATAAATTATTTAAACAAAAATCCATTTTTAATTAAAAATCAATATTTTCACTCTTTAAAAAATAAAATAAAACCTTTATGAAATATCCCAAAAATTACCTCTAGGTTAATTTTGATATAATAATTTAAAAAATGATTCTTATATTTGAAAATAAATTTTTTATTTGTAGTAAAAATTAATTATAAAGTATGTACTCATAACATAACTACACAACCATTTAGAAAAATATAGTTTTTTAGAATTTTTTTCAAATGGTTATAATGTTATCACTAATAAATATATATCCATTTTATTTATTTTATACAAATATAAACCATATAATGATCTTAATTTTTTTCTGAATATTAATACCCATAAATTTAATGGAAATATTATAATGGTAATGTTTAAATAATAATATATTATTATAGCATCGTGTTTAAATCAAACTCGATATTATGTGGATTTCAAGATATCAAAGGGATTGAATTTATTAAAAATAAAATATTTCATAAAATATATGGTTTTTATATTCTATTATATGATCAGTTCGTTATTTCAAACTCATTATCTAATATTATTTTTACATTTTAAAATATTATTGTGTTCCATTAAATCACCCCCACCCCTTAAATAAACTTATTTTCTGAAATTTAATCTTGATCTTAGTAATCAACGTTTTTCCATTTGACAAAACTATTTTGAAAACATCATAATAAAATAATTGTTAATAACACATCCTCTTAATAATGATAAAATTGAAGTACAAAAGTTATATGAAATAACACATAACTAGGCTTCTATGTAGGAGAACATTGTTTTCCAATGATTATATGAATATGAAAGAATATTGTAAAAAAATTATTTACTGATACAGATCATTGATCATAAGAAAGTGAATGATTAATGGAATTTTAAGGACCTCAATTCCATACAACTATTTTTATTTAAAAGACCATTTGATTCATCATATTTGAATGTAATAGGATAAATTTCTTATTTTGATATCTTTCACCTAATGATGTGGAATTACATTAATATATATAGATAAATGAAATTACACTTACATGGTAGATTTTTATTTCATTAGAACAATTTAATCTAATGGATGCGATTCAATGAATTTAAAATTCATCCCTTACTACATAAAGAGAATATCCAAAAAATATTTTTTTATACCTAATACACTAAAATTTACTTTTAATAGATCCTAAGGTATATAAAAATGTGGCATGTATTTCTGTTTGTATCTAAGTATTTTACCAAACCAGTATGCTCATCATAGATTATCCAATATAATGCATTAATATATATACCTCAATAGTAACTGCACTAGTTTATAATTAATTTTTCTTGATCTAGTACTTTATCTAAAAATAATATTAGATTAACCTGGACATCACATAAACCAATGGTAGGAAAAAACCTTAATCATACTTTAGTAATGGGTTTAATTTTTATGGCCATTCCAGATAAAATAGGTTTTCACCCCATCATTTAGGATAACATTTGTCTAAAACTATATTAATATAATACACATAACATTCCCTAATTGTGATGACCAATAGATAGTACAACATAAAATGAAGATAAACATTAAATGGTACAAATAACATTAAAGTTATGTCCCAAGAAAATGTACTTTAATTATTCCTCAATTACTTTTCATATACTAAACCAATGGGTTGTATTCTGATAAATATTTTTAAAAAAAATTTATTACAAATGTTATACTATTAGTAAAAAATAAATCATAAATTATTTCTAGGTTTTTAAACTTATCATCAACTTTAAAATCATAATTACATGATGGTATCCATATTTTTATGTAAATTAAGTCATATATGTTCCCAATATTTCATATAATCCTTATATGTTTCATGATTATTATATCCAAAAAAACCAATAGTAAAATTTCAACTACAATTTAATTCATGAATCAAAAGACATAAATAATTCATCTATTTTATTTACACATTGGTCCTTCCATGGTCTTGAGATTAACTATTATAAGAGGCAACTAACTTGAATAATTACCATGTTCCCCACTTTTAAGACAAATAAATTTAAATGGATCACACACAAGTGATTTATTTACTACCCCTGTATTGTTCATCTTTCCTCAAAAATTCAATTATTTATTTTCATATTTTCATACAAAAAACATATACCAATTCCATTGATACTCTTTCTTTTAATTATAAAACACCTTACTTTTAACCTAGTTCATTAATTATCATTATGATTTCGTATCATTTATAATGGTTTATAAATAAAATGTGAATTTTCCTAATCATATACAACAGGAGTGTCAAACAAGTTGTACAATACATCTTATTATTGTAAATTGCGTGATGATTAGGTCAAGCTAAATGTTCCCTTTTTAGAGTTATTACCCCAATGTATATTTTTCTAGAACCACATCAACTTTTGGTATAAAAAAATATTTGTATTTCAATTAAAAAAATAAATATATTCCTTAAAAACGATTAGTATGTTCTTCTATACTTATCCTAAAATCTTATCATAGGGTTATGATGAAAAATATATTTTTTCATAAAAATAATTCCCAATGATTCTACTCAACATCCTCTGAAACCAATTATAGAGATCCCAACTCCAGTAGCACCGAGCCAGTTTCTATATTATTACATTAGCATAAGATATAAAAAATAAAATATCAATTGACTAGATATAATAATAGTCTTACTAGAAAAGATACATAAATTAAATTTATATTAAATATTAAAAAATAAAATAAAAAATAAATTTTCACAGATAATTTAATTTTAACCATTACTATATCCCTACATATCAATCAAAAATCATTTCCCCATATCCTGGAGAATATAAAACATAATAAATAAGAGAGCTCATATGCTCAATAAGGGTAGGCATATAATGAAATCCATGAATAAGTAAATCATATTCAATTTGGAAAGTTAAAACAATAAAACACATTCAATATAATCAGTAACATGGGGATAATATGGAAGGAATGAATGATGATAAAATAATTCCATATGAATAATCACGTGATCCTAAAACATAACCATGCATATTATAACTAATCAAATAATAAAATAGAATTTTAATAATTTAATTCATATTGATGTAATTCATAATGATTGAAATCTAAACATATCTTTGGGCCCTTGTTCCAATATGTCTAGTATCATCAAGTCCTTGTGCCAAGAGATAAATTTAAATAGCAAATGACTCTATAAAAACCCAATCATGTAAATCTCAAGAGATATACTGATGCATCAAGGGGTTATAGTGGGAACCTCTCAACACTACAAAAAATCAAATTCATTACTTATATGATAGAGGTGAAACTTAATGATCATAAAAATTTATATTTAAATAACTACACAAAATATTAATACATTCCCAAAATTATTAACCTGATAATAAATCATACAGTGTAAACTAAATGGTATCAAAACAAGATATCCCTAGAGATATATATGTAAAAGAATGTTTAATTGTCATCAAAAAAAATAATTACAATAAAAATATATATTAATGACAGACTTAGGGAAAATATACATTTAATTTTGAAAAAATATATTTTAAAACTGAAATTTCACAAAACATTATCAAAACACATTTCATTGAAATTTTCCTTTGAAATAAATAAATTATGTTTTAAACCATATATTATTCGTGATGGTATGAAATTCCATACATAAAATTTATATTTAAACAATTATTCCATTCACTTTTTAGTAAATGTAAAAGAATAGATTTTTAAAATAAGACATTAAGATTCTTTTCAAAAAAATAACTAAGTCAAAATAGGAAAAAATATTTCTCTAATAAATCATTGGAAAAGGGTTAAAAAATAAATACATATTTAGAAATCATTGTTAGGGAATAAATGGATTTCAAATAGAAGAGAGAAATAATGTTATATTTTACTAACACATTTCTTCTATCATTTAATGTTATAAATATTTTAAAAATTATACTATTACTTGAAAACTTTCTTGAATAAAAAAAGGAGTATAAAATTAAAGGTTTTTAAAACATTATAAAATAATTTCCTTCATTATAAATTCATGTATAGACAATCTTAATTAAAAGAATATTCTCAAATAAACCCTTGAAAATATCATAATTTTGAAGTGATAATTTATCAATGAATTGATTATGTGAATCAAAAAAAATACACAAGAAACAAGAGGAAATAAAATACAATATAATCAAAATTAATTACAATCATTTTCTGAGAATTTCAAATACAATGAAGAAGTAATATGTCCCAAAGAAAATAAACTGAGTTATGTAACTCTTTACAACTAGGTAGAAAAATTAAAATACCCTTTGAATAAGTATTGGAAATTGAAACATAAAATACAATTAATTATTTATAAATAATGATATTATGTGTATAAGGTAATTATATATTCCATATAAATGAAATTATGTGAAAAAAATTATAATATGCCTCAATAATGTGAAATTTGGATGAAATACCATACCTCACACTTCCTTTTGGTCAAACATTATTTATCATCCACAATGGTGGTTGTAAGCTAGGTATTAACTTAAGAAATAATCATATTAATATTCAAAATATCATATATGATCCTTTTATAACATCTTATCACCCATTAGTTAATAAGTTTTCATTATTTTCATAGTTTTGAATGCTAATTTCCATATTTTCTCATTCATGATTTTTTATGAAAGTTAATTTTATTCTGAATATTATATAGTTCCAACATCTCCAAAATAATTAAAACGAAATAATTATCATATCATATATAAGTTATACTATTAATACCTACTATAAAATATGAATTTTAGAAATGGAGTATGTTACAATCATCAATATGGTAAGTCATATGTATGCAAGAGTAATGATTCCATTGTTTAATGATCATTATTTAATGGTGGAATTTAATATTTTATCTTCCCATAATGATATAATGTAAAATTATTTGTTTAAATAAAATCAAACATATCATCCATGTGGTTTGTGATTAAAATACTTAGTCACATCACTTCATGAATATGGTAGTCTACACGTACATGAACGAAATTATAATCATTCAGTGAGTAAAAAGGGGAGTAAGAAAACGATGTATTATATTTTCAAAAAGAAAAATATAGAATTAATTATGTAATTATTTCATTTATATAACATTTATTTATTAAATATATCTTTATTATCTTCCATGTAACATGTTGGTGAAAAACAAATCAAATCTCTTCGTGACACTGTAGGTTTTCATACACACGAGTGACATTATCATATCACCAACATAACAGAATGTAAAAAATGTTTATATATTATATAATTAGTATATATATATAATTATGTCATAAATATTATTCTTATACTTTATACCCAGCATCATAACCAACTATAGAGGTGTTTACAGATAAAATGTCAGATCATTTATCAAGAAGGTAGTCTTCTACACACATGAACAATGATATAATTTCCCATTTGAGGGAAGATGGATGGATATTGGTCATTCCATTAACATAATAACAGATCAACATATGATATATTTTCTTTTTATTATAAAATCATGAATGAAAAATATTTCGAGGAGGTGGAAGATGGTATAAAATAGAACCACGTAGTTATGAATTCTACCACTTCTTGGACTACCTATTTAAGATTATGACTAAATTATTCCAAAAATATATTCATAAAAAACAAGTCTAGGATGATGTTATAGAATTTGGGAAGTTATTTTCTATAAAAAAAATATGTGTGAATAGGAGAAGATAAGGGTGGCCTTTTATAAGAGAGGTGAGTGGCACACTTGTAATAATTGAATATTAAATGTGTTCCAACATTTTTTAAATAAAAAACAGTCCAAAAATTTTTATTATAGGGAATTATATATTCATATACTTCTATGAAATATACTTTAGAAAAATTTTTAGGTAATTTTAACCTTATTTTAGTTTAACAACCTGATAAATTTGTTTTTACAATGAATTTGGAAAATAATTTTTATTGTTTTTACAATTCATTGTTGTAATAAATTAATATGACCATATTTGATAATATAAATTATTATGATCAAAAAAATAAATCAATTTTTCCAAATACCATCCACAGATTAAGTAAATTTAAATTTCAAATTAATCATGAAAATGTGACGAGAAAGAAGGTTTTGGAAGAAAAAATGATCGAAAGATTACAATGTTTTGAAGTAAAATTAATTATGAAAATTATTACACATAACATGATTAGTTAAATTTAAATTCAATTTAACTTAGATTAAATTAAAATTAATTTCAAATAAAATTTATGTTTATGAATAATTTCAATTAAAAGGTAGTTTTCAATTGATATTTAGTATTTTTTAGTATACATAAAAATGATACGTTTCAAAAAAATCAAAAAAATTCAATCCCAGATAATTTCAATATTATTATTTTAAAAATGAGGATTAATGTTTCAAATAAAATTCCTAGAAGTTGTAATAATATATTACAAATTCTGCGTTCAACATGAGACAAATCCACCTTTTAGAAAAATATAGTTTTCCAGAAAACATTTCATCTTCATTTAAATGGTTCTAATTTTTTCTCTAAATAATGGAAATAATTTTTTTATACATTTTTAATCCCAAGGATATGAATAATTTATTTAGTACTCTTTTTAGCCACAAATTTAAAGGCTACATTATAATGATAATGTTGAAATAATAATATTTTAATATAGTAACATGTTTTGTCCAATCCCAGTGTTGAATTAATTACAAGATATCTAAGAGATTTAATTTAATTAAAAATATTATATCCTACAGTCCCAATATGTTATATTACATTCTATTCTTAGTGTTTTGCATCATACAAGGTATAGATATGATGTTCATTTTTAAAATATCAAGGTGTTACCGGTATCAAGAGAAAAATTATAATATCCAATCTTTATATTGTCACGAAGAGGACCTGATTGGGATGTATTATGTGACAGTCCACCGAAAAACTAACAAGGTTGTCCTGAGGAGGGCCACTATGGTTGGAGATTCTCCCTCTTTTAGATACATATTCACCAGAGTCGTAACCCATAGTGGTTATATTTTTTAGGGCCTCAAATTTCTTAGTGCTGATCGATGTAGGAATATGGACTTGCACTCGGGTCAATGTCTAAATTTTAAGAGGCCTCATTTTTGATAGTTTCAATAGGTAATGTTATATTTCCTTTCATATTTTATTCTTTTTAGGTGACTCTAATGTCATTAAAAGAGATATATAATGATGCCGCTATAGTTTGGTAGGAATATGAGATTGTCCCTTATTTTCCACCAAAATTTGTCAATAGCTTCCATTAGATTGGGAAGTAATGTGGCCAGAATTTTAGTAATTTTTTTTTCTGTTGTTTATTATCATCCGGTGAAATGTGATAAAGGATGTGCGATTTCTTCTATGTCACTCCCATGATATTCCAACAATCTTCTTTTATGGATCCTGGAATATATCCTCAGTCATGTTGTAACATCCTAGGTAAATGAAGAATAATTATTTTTCATATTTATTAATATTTACGAATTAAATATTAATTGTACTTTAAAGGGGTTGCTATGTTCGATTACGTACTCGATACGCAACAATGAGTTTCTTTGAAAACTTACGTTGCACACTAGTAATATAATATTATTATTTTAAATGGTAGTTAACATGTAGCCGTTGTATTGGAGGGAATGGATAGAAGTAACTAAAATATGATTATATATGTTTTTTAAATGTTTTTACATTTATCCAATAAAAGATAAAGGCTTAAAATACGGAAAGAATTCAATTTTAGGCATTTATACCCTAATTTTCACTAAAGGTTCACTTATCTCCTTTTGATGGCGAACCGTCATTAAATATAGTTTTGATCACTCTTATAAATTCTATTGGACCAAATATAACTCTTTTTTAGAATCGGGACATCAAAATTTATTTTGTGTACATTTTTGGTATTTTTCCGATAAAGTTCATTTTTTAATGAATAGTGTAAAATGTTGTATTTTAATTCAAAACCTATTTTTAATATAATTTATTTATATGATTAGATTATCTTTTGAATTGGTTTTAAAGTGAAATTAGAATATATTTTTACCATTTAATCCAATAGTGGTCGTTGGAATTAACTTCACATTGAAATCAGACTTAAACTAGTGTCAATCTTTTGATACTTATTGTTTCATAAAAACACGCTATTTGTCATGAAAGCGGGAATTAATTATTAAATTAATTAATGTGACTTATATGTTTTGAATTTTGTGAAATGGACTTCATTTTTGAATTCGGAATATCAAATATAGCTTAGGGTGAATTTTTGGTATTTTTCTAAAAAACTTCAATTTTTGATGAATAGTGAAACCACTAAGTGGTACTTATAAAAACTGATTTTTCGTTTAAATGAAATTTTACCACCTCTGTGTTTTGAATTTCAAAAATCTGACATACATGGTTTTCATTAAGAAGTAAAATTTGGTTCAATGGGATTAAAATAATTTTTTAGTGAATAGTAACTTATTAAGTTTTAATCGCGATTAGAGGTAATTAGTGTAGTTTAAGGTAAAAATAATGTTTTAATAAAATGAGATGAGCTTGACACATATCCTACCCTCATTGGATGTGTCATGGCCGACCAAGACAATCCATGGGTCAACTTGGGGACCCCATGGAGCCACTTTGGTTGGAAAATGACATAAATACCTTTTTATTAAATGTTAAAGTAAAAATGACACAAACATGAGATGTTTTTCTAAAACAATTTTTACATGGGGTTATACAAGTCAGATTTTTGACTATAAATATTCATTAGAAATCTGAAAAGATTTACTACATCGTGATATTTGTTTTATAATTTTTAGACTTTATATAAATAATATTATTTATGACATCATGATGATGCAGCGATTACCTCATTAATAAAGGATTTAAATAAAATGAAATGATAACGTAAAATCTATGACCTACACATGTCCAAAACCTTTTGTATGGGTGGATTTTGAACCCTTATCACCTTATCCTCGAATTATATCAATGTGGGACCTCTTAAATCCGAATACCATTTTAAAATAAAGTGACTTTTCTTACTTTCCAAGAGTGCCCCTCCTCTCCTCTTATAAAAGGCCCCCACCTCTACCTCCTTACCCACACTCCGAAAGCCTTTGTCTCGGCCAACCCCTACTCATTTTGTCTCTCCACTTCCCTCTATTACTCCTTGAAGCCTCACTTTGGGCAGAAGTCTTCCCAATGAAGCCTTTGAGCTCAAACCAAAGGAAGTTACCCGATTTTAAGGTAATGTCTTTACTTGAGTCCTTTTGTTTTATTTTGCTTCTGCAACCCCCTAAACTCTTTTTATTCATTTCTTTTGTAACAACTCCAGTATCATCAATATACTAGGATGTTTTTATAAGAAGTATTCGAGCTAAACTTACACACACCTACATCTAATGGTTAAAGAACATACTATTTCCGTGGATGGCGAATTTCATCCTCCCGAAATGATGATTGTTCAACATTCTTTTAAAACCTTCAAAGGTGTCCATTAAGATGAAACTATATTTATATATGATATATATTATGTTTATGATTTCCTTAAGCTTCTGTATTTTTCATTTTGGGCATACCTTTATGGTTTCCATTATGGGTAAACGTGATATCTTCATTTAAGGAAGTGCGGACTACCACCCCCTCAAAGTGATGTGATTCGTTAATGCCATATGTGGGACATATAAAGGATGGATTTAAAGTTATTATATATGATGTTATACTGGAATTATAATATACCTCTATATAATTATTATTTCTTTCAATTAAAGTATGAGATAGAAATGAAAGTAGCGTTCATGCGTACGTACGGCTTACAGTCTCCATGAACGGTGCATTTCATTTCTTATCCCCAAATGTAATGTACTATTAAAAGTACATGTATATAATGGATATATATGAAGAATGATACATCTAAATGATGAATATAATTCTGGAATTAAAATATACATACCTCTCATTTAGTTTTAATTCCATTAATATGACAAAGAATTGAAAGTAGCGTTCATGTGTACGTACGACTTACCGTCTCCATGAACGGTGCATTTCATTTCTTACCTCTAAATGATTATGTAATATTATAAATACATGTATATGCTGGATATATAAGATATATATGATATCCAAATCAGGAATGTTATTCTGGATATAAAGAACCTTTGACCACATGAACAACATGTAATTGTAAGAAGTCCACTTTCGACTTAAGAACCAAATATCGACAAAACAAACATTATTAACTTAAATGATTACATAATGTTTATAACATGGGAATAAGTGATATAAAATGAATAATGAACTTGAAAAAGGTTCTTAAGAAAATAGAAATTAACTCAAGTTTATTATTCAGGATGTTAAAGAATGATCGAGTCAAGTCGGACCCGAGTTAAGGGACTTCGTCTCAATCTCCTTTCATTGAGGCATATTTCATTTTATACACAACTTTCTTTTATATGGTGTATAAACCCCTTTGACTTTCACTTTTATACAAAATGAATCTTTTTCTACAAATCATTTTACAAAACGACAAAAAGGAATGTTTTTTTAACGTACGCGGTGACAACGACCTTTTCCGCCGCCGCGAGTATTATTTGGTCTTTGGCATCCTCAACAAGCCGTAATGTTTTTAAAATAAAATAAATACCATATACTCTTCTATGTATTTTGGTATTGAAAATGGTTTTGATAAAGGATTCTATTATGTCAATATATTTAAATTATATATTTTGATTGAAATGTGGAAATGTTATCATTCATTTATATTGGTTTTATGTTTTATGATTTTATATTGGTACTTGGACATTTGACGGGTGGTTACATGATAAACCATATGACGGGTGGTGCCGTGAATACCAGGACGGGTGGTTACGTTATAACCTCTAATGCATTGGGTATGGAAGTTGGCCGTATGGCTATTCCATTAAGTATGTATGGAAGTTTGCCGTATGGCTATTCCATTAAGTGATATGTGTGGAAGTCGATTGTATGGTTATTCCACTTAAGTATGTTTATGTCCCAAGTAACCTTTATATGTTATGTGTTCTTTATATGGGTTTTATGGTAATCCTTTGGTTACAAAAAGGTAAGTAATGATATTTTATTCAGTGAAGAGTTTTTACTACTTCATGAAGGTGAAGGTATTACTTTGATAAAGTTATACATGGTTTACTTGATGTTTGAAAAACTAACAGTTTTCATTCTTTGTGTATCCCTTACTGAGCTTTTTATGCTCACCCCAAGTTTTTTTGAAATGTTTCTCACAGGACTTAATGTGGAATAGGGTCAAGGATGGGATCAAGGGAAGGTCATGCTATATAAAACATGGAACTAGACATGTTTCTTTTTAAGAGTTTTTATTTTATGGAATCTTAGTAGAAGTGTCTACTTTGTAATCTTTTGAGATGTAATAGTTATGTCCTAATTCTATAAAACTCTAAACCTGAAAAGATCCTCAATGTGAATTATTCTTTTAATTCAATATTAAGTAATGGTTTTAAGGTCGGGGCCTTATAGTTGGTATCAAATGTCGGTTTAGACAACTTTAGGAGTTAGAAAATTGTTAAATTATAAGTTAATTTATGGTATGACTGAAATGATATATCATTTAAAGATTACCATGTTACTTCACCTAAGATATTTCTGTGTTAAGAATGGCTTTTCATAGTGGAAACAGAACAACTTTTCTGGGAAGGAATACAGAGGGAAATGACCTTTCAAATCAGTATCCAGAGATGGTCAGATTCAGAACTAAATAGTTTGTTGTAGTGATGGATCAGTTGACTCAGTTGACAAATGTTGGTTGTCTTTGTTGATGATATTTTGGTGTTTTATAAAAGTAAATAGGAGCATGAAATTCATTTAAGTGTTATCTTGCAAACCTTAAAAGAAAAGAAACTATATTGAAAATTCAGCAAGTGTGAGTTTTGGTTACAACAAATTTCTTTCCTGGGTCACATTGTTTCAAAAGATGGCATAACTGTTGATCCTGCTAAAAAAAAAGTTGTTGAATATTGTCCAAGACCCACAAATGTAACCGAGATCCGTAGTTTTCTTGGTTTGGCAGGTTACTACCGAAGGTTTGTTGAAAATTTTTCACAGTTATCTAGTCCAATGACTAAGCTAACTCGGAAGGGTGTTAAGTTTATCTGGACAAAAGAATGTGATGATTGTTTTCAGGAGTTGAAAAGAAGATTGGTGAATGCTCCAGTTTTGGCACTTCCTTCCAGGAATGGTGAGTTTGTTATATACAGTGATGCTTCGTTGAAGGGACTTGGTTGTGTCCTTATGCAGAATGATCAGTTAATTGCTTATGCTTCACATCAGTTGAAAACTCATGAGGTAAATTACCCTACACATTATTTGGAATTAGCTGCTGTTTTTTTTTTTTTTGCTTTAAAAATTTGGAGGCATCATTTGTATGGAGTAAAGTGTGAAATATATACTAATCACAAAAGTTTAAAGTATATATTCACTCAGAAATAATTGAACATGAGACAGAGGAGATGGCTGGAATTAATCAAGGATTATAATTGTACAATTCATTACCATCCGAGAAAAGCAAATAAAGTGACCGATGCATTGAGTCGAAAAATTAATGCTTCATTAACCATGCTACATTTGGAACGAGATCCTTTGGTTTTTGATTTGATGAAATTTGGCATAGAAGTTGTTGGTGCAGGATGTCCTTCTGTTTTGTTTCAGGTATCAGTGAGATCTTCTCTATCAGACAGAATCAATCAAGCACAAAGGCAAGACAGTGAGTTGCAAAAAAAGGTAGAGCTGGTTCAGAAAGGTAAGTTTCCTGAATTCAACATTGATAGTGGTTTTGTTTTGAGATTTGGGAAGAGATTGTGTGTTCCTTGTGATTCACAGTTGAAGATAGAGTTGTTATGTGAAGTTCATAGTTCTCCGTTTTCAGTTCACCCTGGCAGTACTAAGATGTACAGAGATCTGCGGGAGTATTACTGGTGGGATGGAATGAAAAGAGATATTGCTGATTTTACTGTGAAGTATTTAACTTGTCAGCAGGTTATGGCAGAGCGGAAGTTACCGAAAGGGATGCTTCATCCTCTACCAGTGCCAGAGTGGAAATGAGAGAATATATCCATGGAATTTGTTGTGGGATTACCGAAGACATCTCGAGGTAATAATTCAATCTGGGTTATTGTTGATCGCTTGACTAAATCTGCTCATTTCCTTCCTATAAGAGATAATTTTTCCCTAGATCAACATTCCTGTTTGTATCTTAAGGAGATAGTCAGGTTACATGGATTTCCTCTCTCCATTGTATCTGACCGTGATCCTAGGTTTACTTCTAACTTTTGGAAAAGCCTTCAGAAGTCGTTGGGTACTGAATTAAATTTTAGAACAGATTTTCATCCTCAATCAGATGGGCAGTCAGAACGAACAATTCAGACCTTGGCGGATATGCTACGAGCTTGTTCGATGGACTATCAGGGATGTTGGGACCAACATCTTTCTTTGGTTGAGTTTTCTTATAATAACAGTTTTCATTCCAGTATACAGATGGCACCATTTGAGGCATTATATGGGAAGCGGTGTCGAACTCCAGCATTTTGGGATGAAGTGGGTTAAAGGAAGCTGATGGGACCAGAATTGGTAGAAGAGATTGCAGAAAAAGTTCAGTTGATTTAGAAACACATGAGAATAGCTCAGAGTAGGCAGAAGAGCTATGCGGATAACCGAAGGAAGGATCTATCTTTCGAGGTAGGTGATCATGTTTTTCTCAAGGTTTCTCCATGAAAAAGTGTGATGCGATTTGGTAAGAAAGGAAATATGAGTCCAAGGTTTATTGTACCATATGAAATTCTGGAGAGAGTTGGATCAGTTGCATACAAAGTGGCATTACCTCCGAGTTTATCTCAGGTACACAATGTTTTTCATGTTTCGATGTTGAGGAAGTATATGCCAGATCAATCTCATGTTTTGAGTCTAGAGGTAGTTCAGCTGGAAGAGAACCTATCTTATGAAGAACAACCAGTCCAGATTCTTGACCGAAGAGAGCAAGTGTTGCGAAATAAGGTAATTCACTAGGTAAAGGTTTTGTGGAAAAACCATATGGTTGAAGAGGCAACGTGGGAATCTGAAAATGCTATGAGGGATAAATACCCCCACTTATTTTGATAATTGAATAAAATTGTGAGGATGCAATTCCCAAAAGGGGGGAAGGATGTAACATCCCAGGTAAATGAAGAATAAAGATTTTTTCATATTTATTAATATTTACAAATTAAATATTAATTTTACTTTCAAGGGGTTGCTATGTTCGACTGCGTACTCGATACGCAACGATGAGTTTCTTTGAAAACTTACGTTGCACACTAGTAATATAATAATATTATTTTAAATGGTAGTTAACATGCAGCTGTTGTATTGGCGGGAATGGATAGAAATAACTAAAATATGATTATATATGTTTTTTAAATGTTTTTACATTTATCCAATAAAAGATAAAGGCTTAAAATACAGAAAAAATTCAATTTTAGGCATTTATACCCTTATTTTCACTAAAGGTTCACTTATCACCTTTTGATGGAAAACCGTCATTAAATATAGTTTTGATCACTTTTATACATTCTATTGGACCAAATATAACACTTTTTTAGAATCGGGACTTCAAAATTTAATTTGTGTAAATTTTTGGTATTTTTCCGATAAAGTTCATTTTTTAATGAATAGTGTAAAATGTTGTATTTTAATTCAAACCCTCTTTTTAATCTAATTTATTTATATGATTAGATTATCTTTTGAATTGGTCTTAAAGTGAAATTAGAATATATTTTAACCATTTAATCCAATAGTGGTTTTTGGAATTAATTTCACTTTGAAATCGGAATTAAACTAGTGTCAATCTTTTGATACTTATTGTTTCATAAAAACACACTATTTGTCATGACAGCGGGAATTAATTATAAAATTAATTAATGTGACATATATTTTTTGAATTTATTAAAATGGACTTCATTTTTGAATTCGGAATATCAAATATAGCTTAGGGTGAAGTTTTGGTATTTTTCTGAAAAACTTCAATTTTTGATGAATAGTGAAACCACTAAGTGGTACTTATAAAAACTAATTTTTCGTTTAAATGAAATTTTACCACCTCTATGTTTTGAATTTCAAAAATCCTACATACATGGTTGTCATTAAGAAGTAAAATGCGGTTCAATGGTATTAAAATAATTTTTTGGTGAATAGTAACTTATTAAGTTTTAATCGCGATTAGAGGTAATTAGTATAGTTTAAGGTAAAAATAATGTTTTAATAAAATGAGATGAGCTTGACACATGTCATATCCTCATTTGATATGTCATGGCCGACCAAGACAATCCATGAGTCAACTTGGGGACCCCATGGATCCACTTTGGTTGGAAAATGACATAAATACCTTTTTATTAAATGTTAAAGTAAAAATGACACAAACATGACATGTTTTGCTAAAACAATTTTTTACATGGGGTTATACAAGTCAGAGTTTTGACTATAAATATTAATTAGGAAGATGAAATGATTTCCTACATCATGATTTTTTTTTATAATTTTTAGACTTTATATAAATAAAATTATTTATGACATCATGATGATGCAACGATTACCTCATTAATAAATGATTTAAATAAAATGAAATGATAATGTAAAATCTATGACCTACACATGTCCAAAACCTGTTTTATGGGTGGATTGCGAACCCTTATCACCTTATACTCGAATTATATCAATGTGGGATCTCTTAAATCCGATTACCATTTTAAAATAAAGTGACTTTTCTTACTTTCCAAGAGTGCCCCTCCTCTCCTCTTATAAAAGGCCCCCACCTCTACCTCCTTACCCACACTCCCAAAGCCATTGGCTCAGCCAAACCCTGCCCATATTTTCACTCCACTTCCTGCTCTTACTCCTTGAAGTCTCACTTTGGGCAGAAGTATTCCCAAGGAAGCCTTTGAGCTCAAAACCAAAGGGAGTTACCCGATTTTAAGGTAATGTCTTCACTTGTGTCCTTTTGTTTTATTTTACTTATCCAACCCCTAAACTCTTTTTATTCATTTCTTTTGTAACAAATCCAGTATCATCAATATACTAGGATGTTGTTATAAGAAGGATTCGAGCTACACCTACACACACCTACATCTAATGGTTAAAGAACATACTGTTTCTGGGGATGGCGAATTTCGGCCTCCCGAAACGATGATTGTTCAACATTATTTTAACACCTTAAAAGGTGGCCATTAAGATGAAACTATATTTATATATGATATATAATATGTTTATGTTTTACTTAAGCTTCTGTATTTTTCATTTTGGGCATACCTTTATGGTTTCCATTATGGGTAAACGCGATATCTTCATTTAAGGAAGTGCAGACTACCGCCCCCTCAAAGTGATGTGATTCGTTAATGCCATATGTGGGACATTAAAAGGATGGATTTAAAGTTATTATATATTATGTTATACTGGAATTATAATATACCTCTATATCATTATTATTTCTTTCCATTAAAGTATGAGATATAAATAAAAGTAGCGTTCATGCGTACGTACAGCTTACCGTCTCAATGAACAGTGCATTTCATTTCTTATCCCCAAATGTAATGTACTATTAAAAGTACATGTATATAATGGATATATATGATGAATGAAACATATAAATGATGAATATAATTCTGTAATTAAAATATACATACCTCTCATTTAGTTTTAATTCCATTAATATGACAAAGAAATGAAAGTAGCGTTCATGCGTACGTACGGCTTACTGTCTCCATGAACAGTGCATTTCATTTCTTACCTCTAAATGATTATGTAATATTATAAATACATGTATATGATGGATATATATGTTATATATGTTATCCAAATCAGGAATGTTATTCTGGATATAAAGAACCTTTGACCACACGAACAACATGTAATTGTAAGAAGTCCACTTTCGGCTTAAGAACCAAATATCGACAAAACAAACATTATTAACTTAAATGATTACATAATGTTTATAACATGGAAATAATTGATATAAAATGAATAATGAACTTGAAAAAGGTTCTTAAGAAAATATAAATTAAATCATGTTTATTATTCAGGACGTTAAAGAACGATCGAGTCAAGTCGGACCCGAGGTAAGGGACTTCGTCTCAATCTCCTTTCATTGATGCATATTTCATTTTATACACAACTTTCTTTTATATGGTGTATAAAACCCTTTGACTTTTACTTTTATACAAAAGGAATCTTTTTCTATGAAGCGTTTTACAAAACGACAAAAAAGGAATGTTTTTTTAATGTACGCAGTGACAACGACCTTTTCCGCCGCCGCGAGTATTATTTGGTCTTTGGCTTCCTCAACAAGCCGTAATGTTTTTAAAATAAAATAAATACCATATAATCTTTTATGTATTTTGGTATTGAAAATGGTTTCGATAAAGGATTCTATTTTGTAAATATATTTAAATTATATATTGTGATTGAAATGTGGAAATTTTATCATTCCTTTGTATTGGTTTTATGTTTTATGATTTTATATTGGTACTTGGACATTTGACAGGTGGTTACGTGATAAACCATATGACGGGTGGTGCCGTGAATACCAGGACGGGTGGTTACGTTATAACCTCTAATGCATTGGGTATGGAAGTCGGCCGTATGGCTATTCCATTAAGTATGTATGGAAGTTAGCCGTATGGATATTCCATTAAGTGATATGTGTGGAAGTAAACCGTATGGTTATTCCACTTAAGTATGTTTATGTCCCAAGTAACCTTTATATGTTATGTGTTCTTTATATGGGTTTTATGGTAATACTTTTGTTACAAAAAGGTAAGTAATGTTATTTTATTCAGTGAAGAGTTTTTACTACTTCATGAAGGTGAAGGTATTACTTTGATAAAGTTATACATGTTTTACTTGATGTTTGAAAAACTAACAGTTTTCATTCTTTGTGTATCCCTTACTGAGCTTTTTATTCTCACCCGAATTTTTTTTGAAATGTTTTTCACAGGACTTAATGTGGAATAGGGTCAAGGATGGGATCAAGGGAAAGTCATGCTATATAAAACATGGAACTAGACATGTTTCTTTTTAAGAGTTTTTATTTTATGGAATCTTAGTAGAAGTGTCTACTTTGTAATCTTTTGAGATGTAATAGTTATGTCCTAATTCTCTAAAACTCTAAACCTGAAAAGATCCTCAATTTGAATTATTCTTTTAATTCAATATTAATTAAAGGTTTTAAGGTCGGGGCCTTATACATGTACTCCCATCAAGATATATTGAGTTTCATTTTAAAAGGGAGTCGATAAATGGGCCAATAATAAAATATATACTAGGATATATTAACCATGTTTTTCCAAATTGGTGTGAAAAGGGATACGGTCATTCCCCTTGGATATTATTAGGATATACTGATTACCACTATATAGTGGCACTATCAAAATCTAGTGAAAACTCAATAGGATGTGGGTAGGAATATAGGCATGATAACCATCAACATCAAGATATGATGACATGCCTCTTTAGTGGGAATGTTAGTTTGTTTCAATTCCTCAGTGTGAGTTTTATTATATCCTAACTCTTATTATATGGTTTTTATCTGTATGTAAAGATTTTATTGATGCTCAAGGGTGGTAATATGTTCATGGATGCTAGTTACTGTTAAGATATGAAACCATGCATCCCTTGATGCATGTAGAATATTCTACAAGTCCTAATATGTATGAACATAAATATAGAACTACTAACTTGTTGTTGTTGGGGTGTGTCATTGTTAATCTTTAGAATAAATGGGGATATGGTCCTACTTCCTATGTTTTGTAGCTCTTCATGCTTGGAATTCTCTCCTTGATGCCTTGGTAAAAGTGATCAAGATAGGAATCTGTTGGGTGTCGTGTATAGTAGTATATTGATGGATGGTGGTTAAAATATGTATTTGTCAATAATGATCATTTGAAAACCTCATAGGTGACACTAGAGTTTATGTGAGGGTGAAAATGACCTTCTTATACACCACCTTATGATATTAGAGGTATTTATTGGCATGCTTTGGGGATTGTCTCCCAAAGTGGTTAGTGGTGGTGAACGATGTCACTTGCTTCACTATACCTCTCTTATGATGGGATGTACTCGTACTCTACAATGATTGGATGCCCTCACATGTAGCATCCACAGTCATAATGTTTTTGTATTAGAGTTACCTTTCCACTGTCATATTCACCACTTAATGTTGGAGGTGTTGTATAGGTGACGTCTTACTTTTAAATATGAGGTCCATAGAAATTTCATTATCAAAAATATGAGGACATAGAATATATAATGATAACATCTCATTGTATTTATGGGAGATCTATGAAGGATACCTTTGAACATAACTACCCCAAAAACAAGATCATTGATTAGTTCAATATCATTTGCAAGATTAACTTCAACCAATAATTTTCACAGAAAAAGAATTCATGTCAGATCAATCAAACTTATTTTTGTGAGGGAAAAAGGTCATAATTTTTGATATAGCATATGGATTTTAGTAATTAAATGATTCTTTTTTAGTTTCACTATTTTTGTTTCACTCAAACAAGAATAGCCAAAAAAATTATTTTAAGTGGTAAAGTTTTTTTGATAAATATTTACAATAGGCTTAACATTGTTATTCATTTCAGTTTCCTATTGATAATTTAATGGGGTACAAACATAAAAAGTCTTCTGTATCTATATAATGAGTTATCATTACATACTTACATTCTAAATGAATGAATTACCAGAATGGCCCAAAGGCATTCTTTTTTATTTTATTATAGATAATCCCCCTTTTAAGGGTTGAAGGGTAACCCGTACATGACCCGTACGCCCAAGGCACAAGGCTTGACATGCCCAATAATACAATACCCGAAGGCCCAGAGGCAAACCATTCCTGATACATGACCCATAGGCCCAACCCACTAGAACTACCATCCCCAGCTTTTTCATCATTGATTGCCTTTAACACTCTACCTGCATTACTGATCGGCTAGCATTGCCCTGTACAAAACTGCACGGTGCCTGGTCCCGATGGTGGTTGTCATACCCTCTCATTCTTCCAATCCGGTTAGCTCTGCTTCTGGTGACTGCTACTGGTGCTCTGATCCTCATCGGGGGCCTGCTCTGTGTGAACTGGGCTACTTCATGAACTTCAATGGCCCGAAGGCCCTATGGCCTGAAGGCCTTTGACGGGCTGAAGGCCCTGAGACCTGTATGCCCAAACCGGTGGCCCGAAAGCCCAAATCAGGTGAATAGTCTGGTTACTATAGTACTGAACAGTGCCTGCTACAGTACTGCTATAGTAACCCAAAAATTTGCCTCCACCCAGTTTTAAACCTGGGTCTCTTTTAACCTAGATCACCTTTTTCCTAATGATTGATCATTGAAATGCATGGATGTGGATAACTATATGAATTATAAGTTAACTATTATTAATTTATGTATTGAAGTTAGTTAATAGAATATGATTTGTTTGAAGCCCCATGGAAATGTTCTTTGGAGTTTTTTTCATCAAGGAATGTTGTAGGTGTTTATGGTGTCAAAATTAGTCCTATATAAATGTATTACTATATATCCTTTTGAAAGGAATAATAACCCACATAGTTCAATTCCACTTAGTGGGACACAACATAACTTTTAAGCATGTGTGATAAGGAATCACCCATGAATATTAGAATCATGTGGTAAGGATGTCAAGGTGAAATATTCCTTAAAATGGAAACTGTAGAAATTATGCTTGAGATTAACTTTATAGATAAACTCAAAGGGATTACGGAATAAAAAGGAATATGTTGTGTTGTATTGTAGAGATATGACCCACTGAAAAAGACCATAAATTTAGTACGTACATCACCTAATGAAGGAAATATGAAAGTAACCAAAGGGAATACAGTCCTATATGTGTGGAATTATATTATTGGTGATGTATACCGACAATGAGAGTTTCAATGGAATATTCAATTACAAAAGGTGATGCATGAGCTCATGGGAATATAAATAGATTAGAGAAGACAAACATGATATCATGGAGAATATTTCTCATGAGGGTGGGAATGAAGGATTACTTTTTAATAATTCAGCATCATAGATTAGTCATGTATATTTCATCTAAAAATTAATCAAACTCCACATAGTTGGATAAAAATAGATTAAGGTTACGTGAGAGAGCCACACTATGTATTTTAACATCATAGAGTACTGATGTTGTAATTTAGTTTTATATCATAAAACTATGAAATATGAGTCAAAAAAATAGTGATAATAGAGGATTGTGAAGGAATTAAGAAAATTAGGCTTCCTTTGGATGATTGATTGGGAATTAAACCTAGTAGTAGGCCCATGTTAGTGGTATTGTAATTACACTTATGAAATAATATACTATGATTTCTAAGACCATGTTATTCAAACTCTCTATGATAATCAAGATATAAATCAATGCCGAACAAATTTTATGAGAGAGAACATTTAGATATATGTGGGGACATTACACTAATGTTTTATTTTTTGAGTATCCTCAGTTCAGTGATGTTATCTTTAATAGGAACCATCATGGTTCTCATACTTAAAGAAGGATCCCATCCTCCTATATTCCCGCCTGTTGATATGAAGGATTGAGGTAGCTTAAATATTTCATATATATAAATATTTCATATTATTATATGAATATTAATTATATATAATTATGATCTGTTTCAGAACCATAATGGTTTAATTTCTACCCTCCAATCCAATGGTTAGTATATAACAGTCACGTTAAACAATAAAAAATAATTAGTACTATTTTTTTCATTTAAACGAATTTTTTCCTATAAATAAAGCTATAAAATAATTCAAGATTATTATAATATAAATACATCTAAAATCATAGTGTTTTTAGGGAAAGGATATGGAATAATTGGGTATATCCCCTACATTAATTATTAAGGGATCAATTTACGAGTTTATCCCTAACTAAATTGTCATATTGAAGAGAAACTAAATCCATCATGATCTCAGAGATACCAGTATAGTTTCTTCTTGATGGGGACCCTCATTATAAAATGAATCCACAATTGTGATCCCCATTAGGGGTTTTCTTATGTTTTATGATAGGAACATGGCTCTATTTATCTAGAGAATCTAGAATTGGATGTGTGTAGATAGGTGTGTATTCCCAATCCATGTGTTTTAGATAACTTTGAATTAGTCTTTTGTTGGCATTTTAATGGATTTATCCATGGTGAATGGAATCCATCATGGGTGTTTTGGATGAATGACCTAAAGTGGGAACTATAAATGTGGATATTCAATAATGAGGAAGGTTTATACACTATTATATATATTGTCTAAGATAATTGGAGGGACTGACAATGTGGGTTAATTTCCATGCTGTTGACATACGAAGGTAGACCATGTGAGATGGATACAGCAAGGAAAACCTCAAGAGGTAGAAATCTAGAGTTCATCTGAGAAGAAAAACTTTTTAAAAAGCCATTATATGGACACCTCATGAGCTAACTATCTAGGATAGCCATTATGAGGTCACATCAAGTGATATTCTAATGAAATGAATTCTATATGTTCACCTTGTATGATGACATTACTGGCTTGACTTTGTAAGGATTCCTAAAGGACTAACCTCAATTGTTGGATTCCATGAGATTACATCAAGAGGCTAATTTTTGAAAGGGCTACCATGATGAGTCTTTTTATTCTGGTTTAGGAAATTGTTTCAAATTCATGTATATAAATTTTTGGGGGATTCATTTCCCAATCCAAAAATCTCTTTGAACTCCACATCTATGAGTTTCTCTATATATCTTCATCTATCTTTGTGTATTTTTGGAATATATTTTTGTAGAGGGAGTGATGTATTTATAAGAATCCTTGATTTGGTAATTTCTTGATATGGGTGACAATGGGAGAAATGCCACGTGTACATAGAGTTGGTAGGAAACTTATATCCATCAAATGACCTTGTAAATATTAAAAAATGAATGTTCTGTCACCACATAATCAGACCATGCGGTGGGTCCCTAAACTACATGAAGCTTCCAAAAAGTATCCTATAACACCATCATGTTTTTATAAAAAAAAATAGTGGGGAATCTGACCTCTTAGTCTTGATGACATAATAGTGATTGGGAACCCTATAGCTCCCTAGAGTTCCTTTAGGCTTCTACAAAAAATTCCCAAAATATCCTTAAAATATTTTATATACATGATTTTTCATTCAATCACTAGGATTCTTGAACTTTTTTGGTGTCAACAAACATCTATAAAATAATAGAAATAACAGAGATACTGATGAATAATATTCCTAGTAAAAATGGAGATAAAAAATTCCCCTCACTATTACTCTTGACTCCCTCCAACCTGATTTAACTCAAACATCTTAATTTCCTATTTAAAAACATTATTCATGTATTTTAATATATATTATAATAAATTATATCCATTTACTACATATATATAATAGTTTTTTAGAGTTTATTTTTATCTTCAAATCTTAGTAGTTTTGATTGTTTCATACTGTTTTTGGTATAGTAGTTTTGATCATTATTATTTACTAATATATATATATATATCATTTCAAATATAAAAAAGGAAATAGAATGATAATGTTAAAATTATTTTAAAACATAATGTTTATTTCATGGAAGTTTTGGATATGAATTTCATGGTTTAAATTCATAACACACAAGTTATGGGTTACTTTACTAACAAAATGAGTTACTTTATAATGATCATTTATTTTATTTTCTTCAGTTTTTATACAAAATAATAAATAAATTAATCAGTAATATCATATATTCAAATTTTTTTTCAAACGTATATATTATAAAAAAGATCAATATGGTATTGGGCACTAAAAATTGTGTTCCATGTACTTTTTCATGGAATCTATAACACGGTCCCCACCCAGGTAAAAAAACCACATTTGAGCAAAAACGAATATTCATGAATTAAGTGGATAAAATTTGAGTATCTATATGCTAAACTATTTCGAACTCACCATAGAGTGTGTATCCTTCAAAAGCATCATTTGGTTTAGTGAGATGGTGGTGGGATTATCCCACAGGTAGTACATTTTGGTTTTCAAAAATTGGTGATGAAATGGGTTTCAAAGCCTTAAAACCAATTTTTTATTGTTATTAAGAACAACAACGATATCTAAAATTCTATGGGGGAATCATGTTTTCTGTGGAATATTACTTTTCATATGATTTGAGTCTATTGGAAGAAGTTGAAAAACATATTTACAAATCAATGGTTATGGTTTTTGTAATTAGATATTCATTTTAACTATGGAGGTGGATAATATGTTAAAGGAAATACTTCCCACACAAAAATCCTAGTTAACACTATAATTCGAATTCAAAAATCAACCTATTATTCTCAATACGGACAATTATTCATGAATGATATATTTGTAATGAATTTATTCCATGCACTGCTTTCCATCATTTATAAATTAATGGTGATGTTTTCTTGGGTGTCTCATGGTGAATTCATAAAGATCCACCCCACACTGTGGGATAAGAGATTCCCTACAAGACCACATAATTCCTTTATAGTTACACATGTTCTATATATTCACATACTCTCTATTTGTCACCCATTATAGAAATTGATTATCCAACACCACCAATAAATACCCCATACCCACTAGTGGAGAAAACGTCAAGGTAGATATAGAATAAGGGATATAATATAAGAAATAGGATCCCTTATAGTGGTAATTATCTCTCTCACACAATTAATTTTACAAATCCATCATGTAAAGGTCGATTATAAATCTGAACCATGAAGGCCCCTTTTGAAGCACTCTAGCAGAGTCCCTTTAGAAATTATTTTTATAGATTTCCCTTTATGATCTCGCCTTCATGAATCTCTATGTTAGAACCCCATTATAATGTACTATGTGGAATTCCCTATGTGTAGGATCCTATATAACTATCTATGAATACACCCCTATAAAGAAGACCCTTTTCAATGTGATATTAAAACACTCTAATCAAAAAAAACATTTCTAGCGTACTATAAAGATGCCCAATCGATGATGCTCCCCTGTGACTCCCTTATGTAGAATCTACCTACATCATGAAGGATTCAAAAAATATATATAACCCAAATTCCAAGGGTATCAACCCTAGGGGATTCATCCTCATATACACGATTAGGATTACTGATTTTATTTGGTTATAGTTTGTTTTCCATTTCTATTTCCATCCATCATAGATGCCTAAAAAATTAAAGGGTCCCACCATGAAATTTTCAAGAAAAGTCAAAATAGATTGGGTTTTGATTCTTAAAACCCCAACTTTCACATTATAAATACATTATATTGAGATAATATTTTATGTTCTATAATATTAAATAAATATAGACACTAGTGTTGGCTTCCTCACTTAAGATCTCAACCTACAATTATACCAATGAGTCATACATATGATATATGGGGCTCCTCCTATGTGTAATCCCCAAAACAAAACATCACCTGAATCACCTACTTGATCATGTATCTTAGGGAAGATAATCTATAAGACCCATTGAGACTACGATTTTTACCCCTTTTACGACCTATAAATATCAGATATTCGAGATACTATGTCCCGACCTTCTTGACCCTTGATCCATGTTATCTAACCAGATAGGACACCTATTATACCTTTCTCACCTTCCCAACTACCACAGGATGTTACCCCCCAGGGATGCTAAATATACTAATGTATTTCCCCACATTCCAAAATATGTTTTTTAGTTCTCCTTTTCCCCAATCACATATATCTTCAGAAACTTCTCTAGAGGTCATCCATTCTGATACTACTCCATGAACGACCTCTCTTAACTATGGAGTTTTAATTAGTTAAGTTGTCGATAATAATGGTGTAGCTATTTGAATTTGGTAATAACATTTTTCTTTTTAATTTTCACTTTTATAGGGGTTTTACTCTCTTCCTCTTTAAATAAAAACACCCTTTAGTGGAATCCAAACATCAAACCCTGGATATTCCACTTAGCATCATGTTGGGTATTGGATAGCATATTATTTTTCATGAACTAACCTCCGGGGGCTATGAACCGAGTTATCTAACCCAATGCAACTCATTTAATACCTTGGTAACCTTCCCAACACACCACAATCTATGCCCATTAGGTTAATGTATCCAAAAAAATATTTTACCCAGATAAGAAATCAATTTATTTTAGTGATATTTGTACACAGTCAAAAACACCCAGATAAATATCCTAGGAAGTTATCCTTCTGAGCACAACTACATGCCAAGTGTAACGTCCATAAATGTTTTAAATAAAATTATACAATAAGATTTATTAAAATTTTTTATTATGTAGTATGGTTATAGAAAAAAATGAACTTATTTGGTCTTATTATATCTTATTTAAAATACCATTAAGAATTATTTTCATTGATAATATTTTAATTTCATAGTGATCACATGATTATTATAAATATATGGTTTTAACAAAGACAATTGACATACACAAATAATGTGATGACCTCAACCAATATGATTATACCCTATGAATTCCATTTATTGGAGCTTCCAAAGAAGATCGCATATTTTGTATTTTCCCTTGACTAAGACCATTTCAAGATCCAACAACTTAACCTTCATCAAAACACTTTATTGGAGAAGTTCATGCTCATCGAGATCAGGACACAAACCATGTACGCCAAACCACCCCATTAAAGTCTCACCATTGTGCACCTAACTCTTACAGTATTTTATAGATTATTTAAGGTATATGCATCAATAACATAATAATATTAATATGTATATATTATTTATCAATATAATAATGTTCATATTTTCTTCGTATCATTAATTTATAAATGATTTTGATTTTTTTACAATTAAACAAAAAATGTATTTTTAATTAGTATTCAATTTCAACTAAGCCATTCATTTTGATGAATTAAAGGATTTTAAAATTAAATATTATTTTAGTAAAATATTATTATTAAATAATTTTTATCAAAATAAATTCTCATATAATTTTTAACATATCAAATGTAATTTTTATAAGCGTTCAAAAATTATTATTATAAAAAATGAAGCATTTCTCAATAAATGTCTATTATTATATTAAAAGTGAAAATGAAAAAAAAAATTATAAAATGAATATTATTTTTCTAGTCATAACTTTGAAACTATCCATTGGGGAATTTTTCATAATTTTATGAGAAAGTCAATTTTTCAGGTAAAAAATAAACAATTTTGTAATATACAGTTTGTATTATGACATCATAACAACACAAAAGTGATGTAATAAATACTATAAAAGGTATCCATGTCCAAATATATCTGTTACCATTAAAATAATGTGATTTATATTTATTTTATAAATTTTATAATTCCATTTTGAATCTTCCAAAACTGTAAATATATTATATGGTTTTTAAATCATTTCTTTAATGGTATAACTCACTTTCACATAGGCAAGGTTATTGTTTTATTAACATAAAATTGTTTCCTTATAAAATAATTAAATCCACTCCCATTTGGTATTTACCATGGGAAAACCCATGGGAAGGTTTATGGTTTTTGTTATTTTTTTATATAGATCCCAAAATTATTTTTAAGAAATTATAAAAAATTTCAGAATCATTTAAAATATAAACCCACCCAAGTTCCAATTTATCCCCACTAAAAATATTTTTAGCACGTCGTTACTCTTCCATCCCCTATATGTAGTCCTCCCTAGGCACCCCTTTCTCTCAAGAAGCTCCTCACCAGCATTTTCAGTCACACACTCTAGTAAGGGATCCTCTCCTTCTCATATTTATTATTGTTTCCTCCTTATCTAATGCCAAATATTTTCAATTACTATGGTGGGGATATTATCTTACACAATCATTTAATTTTAATTAAATGAAATGATAAAGAGTAGAATAAGAAAAATGCTTGTATGGATAGACTAGGAGAAGGGGAAGAATCAAGGGGGGCTAAAATATTAAAGACCAATGGCATATCCTCTAATGATATTAACACCTTCTAGTTTCAAAATATACGATTCATGAAAAAACAAACTCTTTGTGCCAATAATATCAATTGAGGAAAGGTAGTTTGCCTCCTAATTTCCCTCCCACCCAATAAGGGAAACATTGACATCAATAACAAAGAATCCTATGCACTTTCTAACCGTATAAGAGATAGACCAAGGAATTATACCATACCCTTGAATAGAATTAAATAAGAGAAAAGAATCTATTTCGGCTATAGTAATCTCTAAATTCCGTTTCATGAAAATGATTAATCAAGTAATCATGGTCATCGCCTCATAATAAAATGAGTTACTATAACGACTCATACTTTACATACATTGTTATTACTTCAAAATTGAAGTACACTTATTCCAACATATAACAAAACCCGGAAAGGACCGTACAGGTATAGTGTCTTTAGAAACTGGGAAACATAAACAACTGGTTCATAAAGCGTCTACACTGTCTCCCATTTATTTCATCATATCTATAGTCCCTTTTGGCATATCTTACTTAATAACCTTCTTCCTGACCTGGGGAAAGAAAACATACAAAAGGGTGAGCTCAAATGCTCAGTAAGGGTAAACAAAAGAAATATCAATCACATCAAATTCATAAGAACATAACATTTTGGAAATCTTAACCTGAAAAACAGATCATAATATCATAACATGGGATAAATCATAGTAGTGAAATGTAATCCCAATAATCATAACTTAAAACATGAAATTGTGTGTCATACACACATAATCATAGAGAATCATTTCTTATTAGTCAAGACTCATTGCCAAGACTATCTTAGTGGACAAAGTCCATTTCTGAACCGAGTTCACTCCTCGTTTCAGTCCGGTTTCACTGGACCGGTTTAACCTGCCGTTCCAGCCATGTCTATCTCATGAGATATAAAATCTTTACCCAATTCATTGGAGGGAGATATAGGTCCCACCCATCTCATAATTATACCATTCTTATTTGTGCCACAAAATCATAAATCATACATCATTGCATAACCCATGTAATAAAAATGGGATTCTTAAACATCATGACATCATAAAACAATTCATATAAGATAAAGGAATTCATAAAAATAATTCCATCACAAAATAATCAATTCAATGTAATAATAGGTATAGAAACAGAACCCTATATTATCTTAGATGTAAATTAATTTTGATAAAACACTTGAACTCCATTCTTGAGGAAAATATCCTTTCTACTTCAAACAAAATTTCCTTTCTTAACATGTCATACAATTTTAAACTAAAATAATTCAATTAAAAATAAACTTGAAAACTTTTAAAGGAAGATTCTTGGAAATAATATTTTAAAAATACATTCATGCCGTATAACTTAAAAAACATTCTTCTCATACTTTTGTCAGAAAAGTCAAAAAGTACCTCGTACGAAAAACGAAAAAAGATTAATTTCATATCTTTTACTAAAAACTCACCGAAGGGTAAAATTGGATTTAAACAATTGTAGGTGGATGGAAATAATATTACATATTGAGGAAACATGGATTTGGATGATAAAATACACCCTAGTAAATTTCAAAGTATAATCAATCTCGGATAAAAATGAGATTGTGATATTTCCCTTACCTTAGGTCTGATTTGCTTCGTAAGTGTCCGAACCTCCTATATAATGATTTAAATAATGTTATTGACTTATTCCAGAATCATACTTATTTTTATGATATCATATATGGTCATATTCTTAGCTTCTTATTAGTAATATTTCATTACTACTTGTTTATTCGGGTGTTTATTACTTTTTGTTCTTATGCGTGTTTTGTCAAATAAATTCTTATACTTCTTTTTAGATTATAGATACATCATTTCCAGAATGGTATTAGTTTAATATATATCATATTTATTCACTCAATTCATTTATATAATCATTATGCAATGAAGATCATGTAGAATGAGTCACATCACATCATAGAGACGGTATTCCGTACGTACGCACGAGCGATGATATCGTTCCCATGATCGTGGAATTGTATTGGAGTATATGTATACTATTTCAGAATAAATATCACTTTTTAATAGTCATATATAGTCATTATTGACACCATTATACCCATCCAAGTAAGGTGGTGGTGGAAAATAGATTACACCACAGCGTGGAGACGGTATTCCGTACGTACGCGCGCGCGGTGATTTTGTTTTCCGTAGGATGGATAGATGGTGAAATAGGTTTGTTTCATAATTATAATAACATATAAGTATATGATTGATACTTATTTTATTACTTCATAATGAAACAACCTACGAAGAAGAAGTGGACGAAGAAATAAAGTTGAAAGAATCGGTAACTGACATTACCTCTTCTTTGAAGCGCCTCTTTGAGATCTCCTTTTAGGGCACTAAAATTGGTCCTTGAGGAAGACCAGAACCTCTAGGATGTTTCTAGAGAAGTGGAAAAGATAATTCGGCAGGGTTTGTCCATGCTTGAAGGCTCAAAGTGGTGTGAGGAAGAGAGGGAGGAGGTGCCCTTTTATAAGGGAGGAGAGGGGCACCTTTGGAATAACAAAAAATATTATTTTATTATAAAGCCAAATTCGGTTTTAAATAGCTCCAAATTGATTTATTTCGAAGATAAGGTGGGGATGGGTCAAACTCCTATCATAAAATATAATTTAGACAAGTTTAGGTTCCTATTTTAACCTTATCATTTATATTTAACTTTAAGTTAGATAATTTTACTTTTACCATGTCTTTTTGTGTTCTTACACTATAAGGTTAATAAACATACTATAACAATCCAAAATAACCCCAAATTGTTTATTATTAATATATATAACCTTATCTAAGTAATTTGGCCGAAAAATGGATTTTTAGGAATAAAATAAAAATTAATAATATAATATTTGTTTAAAAACTATTTTATGTCAATTTTGACACTATTTAGTAGATGATTTTTGTAAAAATCATAAAAAAATGATTATTTCGAAAAAAAGTTAATTAAATCAATAATAACATGTCATATTAACCTATAAAGTTAGTGTAATTCATAAAAAGTGTCAAATTAAATTTATTTGGGTATCTATAACATCAATTATGTCAATATTTCATTAATAAGATAATTACTGCATCATCTTTGTGTCATAAATAAATTAAATTATTTAATGTCTAAAAATTAAAAATAAATTACTATTATGTAGGAAATCATTTTATCTTTCTAATGAATATTTATAGTCGAAAATATCTTTTGTATAACCCTATATTAAAAATGATTTTCTTATTAAACATTGATTTTAACTATTTTATCCCTTCTTTAAATAAATTAATAATAGCTGTCCTAATCTAATCCAAGTGGGCCTAAATGGTCATATATTATTCCTAAGGTTGTTTTTGGTCGAATTAAACTTTCCAATAGAATTAGGACATGTGTTAGGGTAATAATAGTATCATTTTACACTTAATTACCCTATTTACTTTTAACCGTGGTAAATAAAAATAAAAAGTTACTGTTCTCCAAAAATTATTTTCATCTCATTGAACCACATTTTACTTACTGACATCAACTGTGTCTCTCGTATTTTTGAGATTCCACTCACAGAAGCGTTAAAATTATGTTTTATGAAAAAATTCAGTTTTTTAAATACCACTTAGTGGTTTCACTATTCATCAAAAATTCAAAGTTTTCAGAAAAATACCAAAATTTCACCCTAGGCTAATTTCGATATTTCGAATCCAAAAATGAAGTCCATTTTGAAAAATAAAATTTATAAAATTTCAAAAAGTGGATATTACTATTCATAATGGCTAGTTAATATTGTAATAGCATATCGTTGTTTAGTGAAACTCGGTATTGGGTACAACGCAAGCTATCGAGGAAGGCCGAGATTGTGTGTAAAGCAAGCCAAGCTAGTGTTGTGTGTAGTTAAATATTCCTTTGATAATTTATATAACATAAAAACAAAATATTTCTCTAAAAAGTCTCGGGTGTTACATTCTTCCCCCTTTAAAATGAATTTCACCCTCGAAATTCGTCACTTTGTAACAAACAGATGAGGATACCTCTCCCTCATCATATCCTGAAGCTCCCATGTAGCTTCTTATAATTGGTGGTTCCTCCATAAAACTTTCACCAATCGAGTGGTCTTGTTTCGTAGGACTTTTTCACTACGATCCAGAATCTCTATCGGTTATTCTTCATAAGAAAGATCTTGCTTCAGTGGTACACTTCTGAGCTGAGTACATGTGAAGGATCAGGTATGTACTTTCTCAGGAGAGATACATGGAACACATCGTGAACTTGAGAGAGATTCGGTGGAAGTTCCAATTGGTAATCTACCATTCCAACATGATCCAGTATTTCAAAAGGACCGATATATCTAGGGCTCAACTTCCCCTTCTTTCCAAATCTCATGACCCTCTTCCAGGGAGATATTCATAAGAACACTTTATCACCCACTTCAAACTCTAAGTCTTTTCTTCGGTTGTCGGCATAACTTTTCTGTCGACTCTGAGCTGCTCTTCTGTGTTGTTGAATAGATCTGACCTTTTCTGCCATCTCATCAACAAGATCAAGTCCTAATAGCTTTCTTTCCCTAACTTCATCCCTGCAAGTTGGAGTCCTGCATTTCTTTCCATAGAGAGATTCATAAGTATCCATCTGAATACTGGAGTGAAAGCTATTATTATAAGAAAATTCCACCAAAGGTAGGTGTTGATCCCAAACACCTTTGAAATCCATAGATCAAGATCTCAACATATCTTCTAGAGTTTGAATTGTTCTCTCAGACTGACCATCTGTCTGAGGATGATAAGCAGTGCTGAAACTCAACTCTGTATCCAGAGTATGCTGGAGACTTCGCCCGAACATTGAGGTAAACCTCGGATCCTGATCAGATATAATAGAAAGTGGTACTCCATGAAATCTTACCAATTCCTTCACATATATCCTGGCAAGCTGATCCAGAGAGAAATCCTCTCTAATAGCGATGAAGTGTGAAGACTTTGTAAGACGATCAACTCTGACCCAGATAGAATTATTGCCTTTGGATGTTTTAGGAAGTCCGGTGAAAAATACCATAGTGATGTTTTCCCATTTCCATTCGGGTATGGGTAATGGTCGTAACATCCCCTTAGACTTCTGTCTCTTAGCTTTAACTTGCTGACAAACCAAGCATCGAGAGACATATTCAGCAACATCTCTTTTCATGCCATCCATCCTGAAGTACTCTTTTAGGTCCCTATACATCTTCGTGCTTCCAGGATGAATAGAGAATGAAGAACTATGAGCCTCATCCAGCAGCTCCTTCTTTAATTTGGGGATAGGGGGAACACAAACCTGATTCCTGAACTTTATTATCCCATCACAATCAAGGTTGAATTCAGGAACATTTTTCACCTTCTTTTGTAACTCGACATCTTCTTTCTGTGCCTCTTTAATCTTCACATGTATAGATGGTTGAACATTCATTTGAGACAGATAAGATTTTTCCCCGTCCATTATAATTCCAACATCCATCCTTTGTAAATCCATAAATATTGGATCTTTTGTGATCCTCATCATGGATAAACTGGCATGGTCTTGTCAACTTAATGCATCTGCCACCTTGTTTGCTTTCCCAGGGTGGTAATGGATAGAGCAGTCGTAATCCTTAATCACCTCCATCTATCTTCTTTGGCACATATTCAGCTCCTTTTGTGTGAAAATATACTTTAAACTTTTATGATCAGTATAAATGTCACATCTTTCTCCATAAAGATAATGACTCCAAATTTTTAATGCAAAGATTACCACAGCTAACTCCAAATCATGAGTTGGGTAATTTTGCTCATGTATTTTTAATTGTCGTGAGCCATAAGATATCACCATATCATTTTGCATAAGAACACACCCCAATCCCTTCATGGATGCATCATTGTAGATCACAAACCTTTCTCCACTACAAGGCAGTGTGAGCAATGGTTCACTGGATAACCTTATTTTCAACTCCTTGAAATTCTCTTCACATTCCTCCGTCCAGACAAACTTAACTCCTTTCCGAGTCAACTTGGTTAGTGGATTATATAATCGTGAAAAATCATCCACAAAACGTCGATAATATCCCGCCAAACCAAGAAAACTTTGGATCTCAGTCACTGTTGTTGGTCTCGACCATCTTTCGATAACCTCTGTTTTTGCTAGATCCACAGATATCCCCTCTTTTGGGATTATGTGACTCAAAAATGCAACTTTTTGAAGCCAAAATTCACACTTGGTAAATTTGGAATAAAGCTTCTCCTTTCTCAGGGTCTTCAATATAATTCTCAAGTGATCTTCATGTTCTTCCTTGCTCTTTGAATAGACAATAATATCGTCTATAAAGACTACCACAAACTGATCAAGATAGTCTCTAAAGACTCTATTCATCAGATCCATGAAGATAGCAGGGGCATTAGTAAGACCAAATGGCATCACTATAAATTCATAGTGTCCATACCTTGTACGGAAAGCCATATTTGGTATATCCTCCCTTTTGACCCTTAGTTGATGATACCCTAAACAAAGATCAATCTTGGAAAAGTATTGAGCTTCGCGTAGTTGTTCAAATAATTCATCAATGCGTGGGAGAGGATATTTGTTCTTGATAGTGATCTTGTTAAGTTCTCGATAATCAATGCAGAGTCTCATTGATCCATCTTTCTTCTTAACAAATAGAACAGGTTCTCCCCAAGGTGACGCACTAGGGCGTATGAACCCCTTATCAAGATTTTCTTGGAGTTGCTTCTTCAATTCATGCAACTCAATTGGGGCAATTCTATAAGGTGTCTTTGAAATAGGCAAAGCACCCGGTACGAGTTCTATTGAAAACTCAACTTCACGATTTAGTGGAAGACCCGGTAATTTCTCCGGAAAGACATCGTCAAACTCCCGTACAATGGGAATATTCTTAATCGTGATTTTCTCACCAACCATTTGAGATAAATAACCTTCATTTAGTGGAATCAAAACCCATAAGATGGAAGAAATTTCCACTGGAAGGTTATGTTCATCCTTGCATCGATAGACGGTCATAGATTGATCTGGAATATGAAATGTGACTTCCCTTATTTAGAAATTGATATGAGCTCCATATAAAGAAAGCCAATCCATGCCAAGAATCACATCAAATTCCACTATAGGAAGGATCACAAGATTTGCAGGAAGCACTTTCCCACAAACTTTAATCGGAGAAGAATTATAAACTTTTGATGCGACTGTTGTGCCATTAGGGGATGTCACATCTAACTCAACATCTAATTGTTGAGGTAATATGGTGATATACTTAGAAAAATCATCAGAAATAAAAGAGTGGGTGGATCCAGAATCAAATAAAACATTTGCTACTTTAGAGTGGATGGTAAGTGTACCTTTCACCACATCATTATCGTACTCCACATCGCTGTTAGAAATAGCATGTGACTTTCCTTTATCTTTAGCCTTAAGAGTTTGTTGACGTCGACCATCATCATCAACACTTGGATTTGGGCATTGATTGGTATAATGCCCCATCTTTTTTCACTTGAAACAATGAAGTGTATTAGGTTCATTCTGTGTATCCCTTCCTTTGTTTGCATCATTAGAAATCTTCTTCCCATCATTGCGGCATTCAAATGCCCGCTGAGCTTCCTTTCCACATTTGAAACATTTACTTGTCCCTTTAAGACAACTCCCTCCATGTTTCTTTCCACACTTTGTGCATAAGGGAAAGCTCATCTTCTTTTCAGTGTGCTCTTTAGATTTTCCTTTGAATTCCATTTTCCCCTTCTTATCAAACCCATATGACTGATGGGTTACTCCAATCTCCATCTCGACTTTGAGAGCACATAGAACGATTTCCTCGTAGCTATTGAAGTCCCTTATGGCTAACTCCCTTCGAAGACTTGGTTTTAAGCCACTGAAGAATCGATCGATCTTACTCTCAGGTTGGATAATAATACCAGAAGCATACCTTGCAAGCCTTGTAAAATTTGCTTCATAGGTACCAACTGATTCATCATCCTTTTACTTTAGTTCAAGAAACTCCTTCACCATCTTTGTTCGGAGAATACGAGGGATGTACTTATTGAAAAATAAGTTCTTGAACTCGTCCCATTCCATGGACTCAATTTCATCTATTTTCCTCGTATTCTTGATAAGATTCCACCATTGATCAGCATCACCTTCGAAACGATACACTGCTAAGATGACTTTATCATGTTCAGAACATTGAAGAACTAAAAATATCTTTTCAGTAGTACTAATCCATTGTTCAGCAACTAATGGATCAGTAGACGCACTGAATGAAGGTGGACACTGCCTCATGAATGATTTAACAAAATGTTGCTCCTTCCTTTGCTCGTTTGGAAGTCCTGCATGATTCTTAGCTTGAGAAAGTTGTGTGAGCATGGCTACAAGATTTTTCATTCCAGCTCCCATAACGTTTGGTTGCTCAGGGGGACAATCATTGCATTGTCCGTCGCATTCCGCATTAACACGGTTCCTTCGGGTTCTAGCCATTGACTAAAACCAAGAAGAATAGTGTGAGCAACACTAATTATAATAGGAAAACCACACAATCAAAAATAAAATTTCACACTTAAGGTCTTATCCTAGGTTATTCATGCCCATTTCTAAAACACTAAGATTGTGTTCTATTCTTAGACTTATCCTTAGGGTTCTTACTAATGCTTTCACATCCTAGTTTCCAAAGGTTGACTATACCTTTCCTCTGATACCACCTATAACGACCCATACTTTACATACATTGTTGTTACTTCAAAATTGAAGTACACTTATTACAACATATAACAAAACCCGGAAAGGACCGTATAGGTATAGTGTCTTTAGAAACTGGGAAACATAAACAACTGGTTCATAAAGTGTCTACACTGTCTCCCATTTATTTCATTATATCTATAGTCCCTTTTGGAATATATTACATAATAACCTTCTTCCTGACCTAGGGAAACAAAACATACAAAAGGGTGATCTCAAATGCTCAGTAAGGGTAAACAAAAGAAATATCAATCACATCATATTCATAAGAACATAACATTTTGGAAATCTTAACCTGCAAAACAGATAATAATATCATAACATGGGATAAATCATAGTAGTGAAATGTAATCCCAATAATCATAACATAAAACATGAAACTTTGTGGAATACACACATAATCATAGAGAATCATTTCTTGTTAGTCAAGACTCATTTCCAAGACTATCTTAGTGGACAAAGTCCATTTCTGAACCGAGTTCACTCCTCGTTTTAGTCCTATTTCATTGAACCGGTTTAACCTGCTGTACCAGCCATGTCTATCTCATGAGATATAAAATCTTTACCCAATGAATTGGAGGGAGATATAGGTCCCACCCATCTCATAATGATACCATTCTTATGTGTGCCACAAAATCATAAATCATACATCATTGCATAACCCATGTAATAAAAATGGGATTCTTAAACATCATAACATCATAAAACAATTCATATAAGATAAAGGAATTCATAAAAATAATTCCATCACAACATAATCAATTCAATGTAATAATAGGGATAGAAATAGAAACCTATATTTTCTTAGATGGAAAATAATTTTGATAAAACACTTGAACTCCATTCTTGAGGAAAATATCCTTTCTACTTCAAAAACATTTTCCTTTCTTAACATGTCATACAATTTTAAACTCAAAAAATTTGATTAAAAATAAACTTGAAAACGTGTAAAGGAAGATTTTTGGAAATAATGTTTTAAAAATCCATTCATGCCATATAAGTTTAAAAAAACATTCTTCTCGTACTTTTGTCGGAAAAGTCAAAAAGTACCTCGTACGAAAAACGACAAAAGATTAATTTCATATCTTTTACTAAAAACTCACCGAAGGGTAAAATTGGATTTAAACAATTGTAGGTGGATAGAAATAATATTACATATTGAGGAAACAAGGATGTGGATGATAAAATACACCCCAGTAAATTTCAAAGTATAAACAATCTCGGATAAAAATGAGATTGTGATATTTCCCTTACCTTAGGTCTGATTTGCTTCGTAAGTGTCCGAACCTCCTGTATAATGATTTAAATAATGTTATTGACTTATTCCAGAATCATACATATTTTTATGATATAATATATGGTCATATTCTTAGCTTCTTATTTGTAATATTTCATTACTACTTGTTTATTCGGGTGTTTATTACTTTTTGTTCTTATGCGTGTTTTGTAGAATAAATTCTTATCCTTCTTTTTAGGTTATAGATACCACATTTCCAGAATGGTATTAGTGAAATATATATCATATTTATTCACTCAATTCATTTATATAATCACTATGCAATGAAGATCATGTAGAACGAGTCGCATCACATCGTGGAGACGGTAGTCCGTACGTACGCACGAGTGATGATATCGTTCTCATAATTGTGGAATTGTATTGGAGTGTATGTATACTATTTCAGAATCAATATCACTTTACAATAATCATATATAGTTATTATTTACACCATTATACCCATCCAAGTAAGGTGGTGGTGGAAAATAGATTACACCACGGCGTGGAGACGGTATTCCGTACGTACGCACGCGCGGTGATTTCTATTTTTGTAGGATGGATAGATGGTCAAATAGGGTTGTTTCATACTTATAATAACATATCAGTATATTAGTGATACTGATGTTATTACTTAATAATTAAACAACTAAAGAAGAATAAGTGGAAGAATAAATAAAGTTTAAATAATTGGTAATCGGACATTACATCTTCTTTGAAGTGCATCTTTGAGATCTCCTTTTAGGGCACTAAAATTGGTCTTTGAAGAAGACCAGGACCTATAGGATGTCTCTTGGGAAGTGGAGAGGAGAACTTGGTAGGGTTTGTCCGATCATGAAGGCTCAATGTGGTGTGAGGAATAGGGGGAGGAGGTGCCCTTTTATAAGGGAGGAGAGGGGCTCCTTTGGAAAACTAAAAATATTATTTTATTATAAAGTCATGTTCGGTTTTCAATAGCTCCAAATTGATTTATTTCTAAGCTAAGGTGGGGCTGGGTCGAAATCCTCTCATCCAATAGAATTTAGAAAAGTTTAGGTTCCTATTTTAACCTTATCATTTAGATTTAACATTAAGTAAAATAATTTTACTTTTACTGTGTCTTCTTGTGTTCTTATACTATAAGGTTAATAAACATACTATAACAAGTCAAACGAACCCCAAGTTGTCTATTATTAATATATATAACCTTATCTAATTCATTTGGTAGAACCTTATATTTTTAGGAATAAAATAACAATTACTAATATAATATTTGTTTTAAAAACTATTTTATGTCAATTTTGACACTATTTTGTAATTGATTTTTGTGAAAATCATAACAGAATTATTAGTTAGAAAAAATTTAATTAAATCAATTATAACATGTCATATTAACCTAGAAATTTATTTTAATTCATAAAAAGTCTCAAATTACATTTATTTGGGTATTTATAACATCAATTATGTCAATATTTCATTAATAAGATAATTACTACATCATCTTTGTGTCATAAATAAATTAACTTATTTAAAGTCTAAAAATTAAAAATAAAATATCATTATGTAGGAAATATTTTTAGATTTCTAAAGAATATTTATAGTCTAATTTATCTTATGTATAACCCTATATTAAAAATTATTTTCTTATTAAACATTTATTTTAACTATTTTAACCCTTCTTTAAATAAATTAATAATAAATGTCCTAATCTAATCCAAGTGGGCCTAAATGGTCATATTTTATTCTTAAGGTTTTTTTTGGTCAAATTAAAATTATCCAATAGAATTAGGACATGTGTTAGGGTAATAATAATATCATTTTTACCCTTAATTACCCTATTTACTTTTAACCGTGGTAAATAAAAGTAAAAAGTTACTATTCACCAAAAATTATTTTCATCTCATTGAACCACATTTTACTTACTGACATCAACTGTGTCTCTCAGATTTTTGAGATTCCACTCACAGAAGTGGTAAAATTATGTTTTATGAAAAAATTCAGTTTTTTTAACTACCACTTAGTGGTTTCACAATTCATCAAAAATTAAAAGTTTTCAGAAAAATACCAAAATTTCACCCTAGGCTAATTTCGATATTCCGAATCCAAAAATTAAGTCCATTTTGAAAAATAAAATTTATAAAATTTCAAAAAGTGGTTATTACTATTCATAATGGCTAGTTTTAATAATATTGTAATAGCATATCGTTGTTTAGTGAAACTCGGTGTTGCGTACGACGCAAGCTATCGAGGAAGGCCGCGATTGCGTGTAAAGCAAGCCAAGCTAGTGTTGTGTGTAGTGAAAGATTACTTTGATGATTTATATAACATAAAAAAAATATTTCTCATTAAAGTCTCGGGTGTTACAGTTACCATGCCCCATCATGATAGAAAAATGCCACAATAGTCAACCCACAGTAGTCAGAGACAATAACTTCTCTAGGACTCCAACCTAAAACAGAAGATCCATCATTGTTAAATTTTAGGCCCCTTGAAGGTGGAATCCAACATACCCATTCTCCCTTATGATGATTAACAACTCTCACTATCTGAGATCTCACAAGTCTCTATAGGTAATGTGGCTCCCCCAAATTACCAAAATCCATGATAAATTCAGTAAGTAGTTTTTTATCCTGTATATATTGATCTGACCATTTCAAATTGTACCCTCACGAATAAACTATTTTATTGCCTTCCACAGGCACCAACAACCTACCTTTAGAATTGTAAAACGTGTCATTCTTTCAATACTCCCCACACATTATCCATGAAACCATCATTCATGGAAAGGTTGATTGGCCATAGTTAGTGATGAAATAGTAGTGAACTTACCAAAATAAATTCATACATCGTGATACAATTCTCTATGAAGGAAAATATGATCAATGATTTCATTTTTATGTCTCTTGTAGCAAAGAAATCTTGAAAAAATAGAAGTCCCACACCATTTAACATTTTCATCAGTAGAAACAGCTCCCTTCCAAATCCTCCAAAATAGGAAGATTTATTTCAAGGTAATGGCCTTAACCCAGAGAATATTATTCCATACATTCACTATAGTCTGCATAATGAGGATCCGGTAGTAATATCTCATTGTGATGGAGCCATATGGGGATGGAGTAAAAAGAAACTATCAGGTATAGAGGATAATACAATTAAGTTGACTAGAGCCAGTTGATTACAGTCCAATAATGAAATAGTATAATCTAGGTAATGATATGCTTGCATGAAGGATATGATCATAGAAGGACATCCTAGATACCCAATTAACTCACCACTCTAGTTGTGATGCCAAAACAAGATATCACCATTTCCAAGTAGCCATCAAGAATAAGGCCTACAATCAATAACAATGAAGCCAATATCAGACCAGAAAGGAGTATCATGGCTATCCAATACAATCTTATATCCCACTAAGTTACCATGCATAGTTCTTCCCCATAATTTATGATATTCTAGAACCTCCCATGTCATATTTGTAAGCATTCACCTAAGGGTATCTTCATGGCTTCGAACATTAATCCCCCCATCATGCACATGAAGATCCATTTTATCCCATGATACCCATTTTCTCTTACCCAAAGCCTTAGGATCCCATATAAAATTAGGAAGAATTCTATCAATATTTTTAATCACCCCCTTAGGAACCTTTATAGAAGATAGAGCATGAATATATGTAGCAAGAAGAACACTGTTAATCAATGTTATTAACATGTCCCTATTACATCCCATCTTCTCTTGAAAAATATTAGTGACCTAATTCTATCACATAAAACCATTTTATTAATTTTTCTATCACTTATTCATACTATTGAAACATCACTACAATTTTCCATGACAAATAAATTGTGTGGTGAATAAAATACCCACCAAGTTTCTTCACCATTGTACCCTTATAATTCCTTGAATTGGGGAATACGTTTATTTATTCTGCACTACCTTATTGCCTTTGTGATCTTCATTTAATATCATGTTTCATTTTTCATGTTTATGAATCCTAATCCTTTCATGCCCCATTGATCTGCCTATTTTCAAACATGTATTATTCTCTTCATGTCATGCCATTTTTCATCCCTCGCTGGGATTTCCATCTCATCTATTTCTTATGTATATCCTCAGGTTATCCCATACAGTTTTAAGTATGATGGAACACTATGAACATGATAAGGGGGTTTTCAATAAAGACGATGTATTACTTGTTTTATGTTGTTGTGTAATGTACCTAATTTCAATGGAACTAGACTTCTTGATATTTTATGTTGTATTATATTTAAATTTAGGTAATAAATCAAAAATTAATGTGTAATAAAGATAAGGGTTGTTATAGTTGGTATCAACACAAAAAATTAGTTATTTTTTGTATTAGGATTAGAAAACTCTAGATAAATCTTTATGGATAATTTGAAGTGTTATAAAAACACGCAAAATTTTGGTAAGTATAGAATAATTGGCATGTCAAGAAAATACATCCTTGTTTTTATAGAACAAGTGGGTGTGTCTCTAGCGAAGATGTACGTAGGGGTAAAACCCAAACACACCTCTTTGAGCTGGAAAAGACTATGAACATGTTCATGATAAAAGGCATTGTTGCACACTTGGTTTGACACTCCGATGGGATATTCTTTTCTAAATTAATAATTTTATTATGATCAATTATTAAGGGAACATGAAATTCTCATAAGATTATATGTACGTAAATAGATCATGGATAAAAAATTGCAGCCTCAGAATACATTCATTAATAAATATATGTAATTTATAAGTTATACCTTTAATTTCATTAGATTCCCCCCCCCATTATCTGTTTAATAATTAAAAAATAAGCACCCCCAATTTTTATTTTAATCCAGAAAATGTCTGGAATTTGGAAGAATTGGGTAAAATAACTAATGCCAAGGAAACCTGATGACTTTCCCAATGTGATTTTCAACATGATTAGAGCATGAATCGTGAACTTCATGACTATAATATCTAAGATGAATTGGGTTCTGAGTAAAAACGTTGATCAAGAGGAGCATGAAAATCCCATGAAGATAGAACAAGATACAATTGACACTATTATGTGAACAATTCCTCTGAATTTCAATGGATCATTTGAACCCTTAATCAGGAAAAAATGGACCAACTCTATTGAGAAAATCTTCTTAATCCTTCAATGTTCTGAGAAACATAAGGTTCTACTTTTTGTTTATCGTATGGATGTAGATTCTAATCAATGGTTGAAATTTCTCAAAATAATTACGCTTGAAGAAGATATCAAAGTGATGGGGTGGAATGAATTCTAGAAAATGTTTTTCAATAAATATTTTCCCCACACTCTCCAACATAAAATTGATTGGGATTTCCTTGAACTCAAGAAAATTTCTGATGAAACTATTGGGGTGTACGAGGAAAACATGACAATACATTCATGATCTACCTATGTCTTTTTCATTACCAGTGAATGTAGTGTTGACCGCTTTTTGGGGGGAATAAAACCTAGACATCAAAAAACCCCTTATGATCCAAGATATTCCTAGCTATGAGGATATTGTCTTATATTCCCTTATAGTCGAAACAGATATCGGAAAATGTCAAAGGAATCAAGGGGAAAATAAGAAGAAGGTGGAGGTCAACTATAGATGTATTATGGAGAAATATAACGATGCCTAGAAATATCAACATCCCACTTGTCAATGATGTGGAATAAATGACACAATAAATTGCTAAAGGGGGTGAGGAGATGCTTTAGGGTTGAGAAGGAAGGACACAAAGCTAGAGATCACCAATATGAGAAACAACCTAATGCGATAGAGGAAATAAATGCTTTGATCGACCCTTAGAGAATTAATCATTTCTTTAACCATAAGGAACCAGTGCACTATGAAAACCAATAAATAATGGAATGAGATTTAGAAAGTAACCAACAACCTCCATGGTAGAAGGGGTGATATTTTTCCATCACAACTACTAAGGATGATCCTAAGAACAAAGTGGTGATAGTTACATTAATTATTCATTTTTGAATAGTGAATTCACTTTTTTATTATGGTTCTCTGAATTCATTCATTTCACAAAAGATTAATTAATCTTTTAAAACACTACAAAAAATCCTAGAAGTAGATATGTTAGGGAAAATGTAAAATTGGAAAATTATTTTATCCCAATTATATAACTCATACCATTTAAAAAATTACAGGATGTACTTACCAGTGAACTTTTTAATACTCCTTTTCTTGTAATTTGATGTAATGCTTGGTATGGATTGAATTTACCTATATAGATCAAAAAAAACTTTTCAGGAGAAATAAGTCACTCTCCTTGTCGTGAATCATCTTCTAATTATATACAAGTACAAGGGGGATGATGATTCATCATTAGAACCAATATCTCAACATGGAAATTATTTACCTACGAGAAAGATTATCTAGAAAAATTGATTGAGACTAAGGTATTGATTAATGCCCTGAGAATGAGCATCTAGAATCAGCACATATAAATTTTGTGCATTTTTTATATAAAAATTAACTGAACCAATACACAACATTTAATACATAGTAGTAAAAATTATAGATATCGTTTTTTGATGACTAAAAAAACCTTACAACTTAACAAAAAAAATCATAAAAATAAAAAACAAAATAAAAGAAATCATGTGCACTAACTCCTTAATTGAAGTGAAATCCACCAAAAATCTACTAAACATGTAGAGAATAAACTTAAAACAAGGGTTGATTGTTAAATATTCCTAGTAAGGGGTATTAAAAATCTTCGATATATACTTTTTAAATTATTATTTTGAAAATACTATAAAAAATAATACATTTAAAAAATCTTGAATACATCATTTGAAATTACATACGCATTTAAAATACTATATCATTTAAGAAAATACTTACATTAAAAAATATATTTAAAAATATTCCAGTTATTTATGAAAACATTTTTGCAAGATCTTGAAAACAAAACACATAAGGCCAATTAATATAGAGGTTGTTTGGGTCTACCCTCTTTTATAAGGGGTGGGTTCACTCCTCACTCCCTATCATGTTTACCATGTTCATGTGAAAATTTTCATAAAAATATTTTCATCTTGACTCATATATATATATTTATATACTTCTTCCACTAGAGATTTTATTTTAAAACATGAAAAAAAATTTAAACACATACACTAGTATTTTTAACTAAATGTATAAATGAAAACCTTCATGGAAATTAACCTGTTATAATAGGCATAACAAAATTTCTTATACTATAATTTTAATATTCATATGGAAGATAAGTTATCATTCTGGCACTTAAAAATTTCATTCTTGTCCTCATACGAATCCATAACTAAAGGTGGTTCGGATAAATGAATCTTTTATTCAATGCTTATGCATATATTCATTTTCATATTTATATGTATACATATATTAATGTAAGAGGTTTCATGACAAATCATCAATGCATGGAAATAATCATGATATACGTATAACAATTATGTAGATCATTCATTTTAATTTACAATATTCAATAAATAAGAACTTGCTACAAATTTCAAATGATTAATTTCTAAAAAAATTATTATTATAATTCAAATGAAGCATAATTTGAATATCATCCAGCAATATTAGCCTCATTATATATAAATAACAACATTTTTTATGAATAATAATATTCTCACATAAATCCATATAAATGATGGATTTATATTAATCCATTAAGACATATATTTAAAACCAACATCAAAATTTATTAAAACAATAAAATAGGTTGGTATATATTTTCATACATACATACATACATACATACATATATATATATATTGGAAAAATGTAAAACAAAATTGAACCCTTAAAAAGTAAATTTGAAAATGACTAATATCTAAAAAACATAATTGAAATAAGGTAATATGAAAATATAAACTCTCATACATATAAATATAACACTAAAATAAATAATACTTGGTTTTGAAAAAAATCACTTATATATATATGCTTGATAAACACATCTTGAAAAAATAATTTATATCATGCGTATATAAACATATATATATATATATATACATATATAATATGGAAATTTGGATGTAAACATTCCCTTACATCATATTTTCACACATAACATAAAACATAAATTATAAAATGATCCCTTATAGATTTTAGAAAGAATCAAAATCTGAAATTAAGTTTAATAGCACCCTTACATTAATTGCATTGCATAAGGTGATAAAATTCTGAAAATTTTGTATCCTTGAACACACACACAGTACTAGAAGTTGGTTTCTCCCAAATTGCAGTAGCATACTGAAGGCTTTTATAGACAACAAACTGATATATTCATACTTTCAGAGAAATATGGGATTTTAGATGAAGACATCGAATATAATATTTCATTTACATATATGATAATAGACTCATCTGAAGTATCAAAATAGGTAAAAATATTGACTGATTCAATTAAAAAAATTAACAGGGAGAGTTCCAATTTAAAAGAACAATGAATCAACATGTTTTGTCTATAAGAAACATACAAATAATTTTTTCCAAGGATGATTGTATGATACGAGGATTTATTTGAAAAAGTATATTTGATTTATAAAATATTCACATCGTGATAAGAGAAACAACCATAAGGACTTCGGTCGAACACCCCTGGCGTTGCTCTGTTCACCATGGTCAAAACCCCTATAGAGGATTCGACCCCATCATGGATGGATTTGACTCGGTATGAACCCTCATAGTGAATCTGCTTGGCTATGTCTTAGATCTATATGACCATAGCTTCCTCTCCTTGGACAAACATTGTGGCTCAATCTCCATTCTCCCCAAATCAAGACCCGACAGACCCCTGACCACTATACTCATTTTCACTAAAACGACACCTGAAACCTTTTACTTTAACCTGATTCTCTTATTATTCTTATTATTATTATTACTGTATCATTATTACTATTCATTTAATTTCATTTATAAACTATATTTATTTAAATATTTTCATAAAAGTTTTATAAAAATAATATATGTATAAATTTTTTTGAAAAATTAATTAAAATAATTATCATAATTCATATTTTTTTAAAAAATTTAAGACAGTAATAATTTTTTAAATCTAATGTTAATTAATAATTTTAAATCTAATGATTATAATTTCATATATATATATATATCATTTTGAAAATAAATTTTATTAATTATATTCAATCAGTAGTTTTAATTATTTCATATTAAATAATTAATATCATAGTTAGTATTTATCAAAATAATTACAATAGTCAATATAAATTTTTTTAAAATTTTTTTTATTAAAAATATTTTATCAAATACCATTTTGATAAAAAAAATCCTTTATTCAATTTTTTTTTACAAAAAATAATAAATATATTCATATTAAAATATTATTTAAAACAAAATAATGCTATAAATTTAAAAATAAAACTATATAATTATTTATAAGAATTATTTTATAATTAACTTATGATAAAATTAACTAAAAAGCATAATTTAAATTATTATTTTTAACGAAAATCATCACAAAAATATTATTAGTATATTTTAATTATAAATTAGTCCATTTAATATAATATTTTTATAATAAAACTATGTTTTTAATTTTTGGGTTGTTATATTATTCCCCATTAAAAGAATTGATTCCTCATAATTCGTTCTTCAGACTAAAATGAATTATGACTTTCCATCTTCAGAATTTGGAAACACAAGGACTGAAAAACTCTTAGACTATAAAGTTTAGATGACAACATCTAATCTCCAAATTTCTCTAGACCATTGGTCTGATACCAAGTATAATGCCCTAATCCCGAACATCCACACTCATCACACATAAATATTGGGAACTTTTATATAAAAAGAAGAAAAATCAATACACAAAATTTTTTACATATCAGAAACATTAAAAGGTCATGGTATAATAGGATTAGATTGTAGAGACCCTAATCTTGACGTACATGGACATTACATTACTTTTGTGGAATACTTAGTACATAACAAAAACACACACACACAAGGACCGTAATAATTTAGTGTCTTTGGAAACTTGGACTATAATCTTCTAATCGTGGTGAAATATCTTCAACATCTCCCATAAAGATCTTCCATTTTTACCTAAAACCTTTCTTTATATCCTGGGGAAAAGAAAACATAAAAGGGTGAGCTCAAATGCTCAGTAAGGGTAAACAAAATAAATATCAATCACATCATATACATAAGAACATAACTTTTGGAAATCTTAACCTGCAAAAGAAATCATAATTTCATAACATGGGATAAATCATAGTAGTGAAATGTAATCGCAATAATCATAACTTAAAACATGAAACTTTGTGGAATACACACATAATCATAGATAATCATTTCTTATTAGTCAAGGCTCATTTCCATGACTATCTTAGTGGACAAAGACCATTTCTGAACCGAGTTCACTCCTCGTTTCAGTCATGTTTCACTGAACCGGTTTAACCTGCCGTTCCAGCCATGTCTATCTCATGAGATATAAAATCTTTACCCAATTAATTGGAGGTAGATATAGGTCCCACCCATCTCATAATGATACCATTCTTATTTCTTCCACAAAATCATAAACCATACATCATAGCATAACCCATGTAATAAAAATGGGAATCTTAAACATCGTGACATCATAAAACAATTCATATAAGAAAAAGGAATTCATAAAAATCTTTCCATCACAACATAATCAAATCCATGTAATAATAGGGATAGAAACAGAACCCTATATTATCTTAGATGGAAAATAATTTTGATGAAACACTTGAACTCCATTCTTGAGGAAAATATCATTTCTACTTCAAAAACACTTTTCCTTTCTTAACATGTCATAAAATTCTAAACTAAAAGAAGTTGATGAAAAATAAACTTGAAAGCGTGTAAAGGAAGCTTCTTGGAAATAATGTTTTAAAAATCCATTCATGCCGTATAAGTTAAAAAAAACATTCTTCTCGTACTTTTGTCAAAAAAGTCAAAAAGTACCTCGTACGAAAAACGACAAAATATTCCTTTCATATCTTTTACTAAAAACTCACCGAAGGGTAAAATTGGATTTAAAAAATTGTAGGTGGATGGAAATAATTTTACATATTGAGGAAACATGGATGTGGATGATAAAATTCACCCCAGTAAATACCAAAGTATAAACAATCTCGGATAAAAATGAGATTGTGATATTTTCCCTTACCTTAGGTCCGATTTGCTTCGTAAGTGTCCGAACCTCCTGTATAATGATTTAAATAATGTCATTGACTTATTCTAGAATCATACTCATTGTCATGATATCCTATTTGGTTCACTTATGACTTTATTTTACCCGTTCTTTTGTAAATTCCATGTTAAAGAGCGTTTTGGGTAAAATCGTTTCATTTGTCGTCCGTGTTTTGACTTGTAATTATTCATATGATTACATAGATCATGATTACTTAATTCCAGAATATAAAACATGATTTATATATAATATATATTCATAATATACATATATATAATAGATCACTAAATGTAAATAAATACACCGTTCATGGAGACGGCAGGCCGTACGTACGCATGAACGCTGTTTTCGTTTCCTAATTGAGTTGAATGGAATTAAGTAGATGAAATACATATATATACACATAAATCCAGTATCATTATTATGTCATATATTTCATGATTACTTATTATATATACTTTATAATCATTCATGAATGGTTAACATGGAGAATGAATCTCATCACGTCGTGGAGACGGTAGTCCGTACGTACGCACGAGCGATGATATCGTTCTCATGATCGTGGAATTGTATTGGAGTGTATGTATACTATTTCAGAATAAATATCACTTTAAAATAATCATATATAGTTATTATGTACACCATTATACCCATCCAAGTAAGGTGGTGGTGGAAAATAGATTACACCACAGCGTGGAGACGGTATTCCGTACGTACGCACGCGCGGTGATTTCGTTTTCCATAGGATGGATAGATGGTGAAATAGGGTCGTTTCATACTTAAAATAACATATCAGTATATGATTGATACTGATGTTATTACTTCGTAATGAAAAATCCTAAGAAGAATAAGTGGAAGAAGAAATAAAGTTGAAAGAATCGGTAATGGACATCACCTCTTCTTTAAAGCGCCTCTTTGAGATCTCTTTTTAGGACACTAAATATGGTCTTTGAGGAAGACCAGAACCTCTAGGATGTTGCTAGGGAAGTGTAGAAGAGAATTTGGTAGGTTTTGTCCGAGCATGGAGGCTCAAAGTGGTGTGAGGAAGAGAGGGAGGAGGTGCCCTTTTATAAGGGAGGAGAGGGACACCTTTGGAATAACTAAAAATATTATTTTATTATAAAGCCAAATTCGGTTTTAAATAGCTCCAAATTAATTTATTTCGAAGCTAAGGTGGGGATGGGTCGAAATAATCTCATCCAATAGAATTTAGTCAAGTTTAGGTTCATATGTTAACCTTATCATTTGTATTTAACTTTAAGTTAGATAATTTTACTTTTTTCGTGTCTTTTTGTGTTCTTACACTATATAGTTAATAAACTTACAATAACAAGCCAAACGAACCCCATGTTGTTTAGTATTAATATATATAACCTTATCTAAGTAATATTTCTGAACCTTAGATTTTTAGAAATAAAATAACAATTAATAATATAATATTTGTTTTAAAAAATATTTTATGTCAATTTTGACACTATTTAGTAGTTGATTTTTGTAAAAATCATAACAGAATGATTAGTTCACAAAAAAGTTAATTAAATCCATACTAACATGTCATATTAACCTATAAAATTATTATATTTCATAAAAAGTCTCAAATTACATTTATTTGGGTATTTATAACATCAATTATGTCAATATTTCATTAATAAGATAATTACTGCATCATCTTTGTTTCAAAACTAAATTAAATTATTTAATGTCTAAAAATTACAAATAAAATACCATTATGTAGGAAATCCTTTTATCTTTCTAATGAATATTTATAGTCGAATTTATCTTATGTATAACCCTATATTAAAAATTATTTTCTTATTAAACTTTGATTTTAACTATTTTAACCCTTCTTTAAATAAATTAATAATAAATGTCTTAATCTAATCCAAGTGGGCCTAAATGGTCATATTTTATTCCTAAGGTTGGTTTTGGTCGAATTACACTTATCCAATAGAATTATTACATGTTTTAGGGTAATAATAATATCATTTTTACCCTTAATTACCCTATTTACTTTTAACCGTGGTAAAAAAAGTAAAAATTTACTATTCACCAAAAATTATTTTCATCTCATTGAACAATATTTAACTTACTAACATCAACCGTCTCTCGGAATTTTAAAATTCCACTTACAGAAGCGGTAAAATTAAGTTTTATGAAAAATTAATTTTTTTTAACTACCATTTAGTGGTTTCACTATTCATCAAAAAATGAAAGTATCCAGAAAAATACCAAAAATTAGGCCTAAGCTATATTTGATATTATGAATTGAAAAATGATGTCTATTTTACCAAATTCAAAACATATCAGGTGCATTAATTAGTTTAAAAATTAATTCCCGTCGTCAAAACAAATAGAGTGTTCTTAAGAGATAATAAATATCAAAAGATTGGCAGTTGTTTATGTCTGTTTTAAATATGAAATTACATCCAATAACCAAAATTGTATTAAATTGTAAAAATATGTTCTAAATATACTTTAAAGCCACTCAAATTAATAATTTATCACTATTAATTATTTCTATTAAAAAGGTTGTTTTTAATTAAAATTTAGTAATTTTCACTATTCATCAGAAAATGAAAGTTATCTGAAAAGTGCCAAAATTTCACCCTAAGATAATTTCGATATTCTGAATCTGAAAATGAAGTCCATTTTGAAAATAATATTTACAAATTTTCAAAAAGTGGTTATTACTATTCATAATGGCTAGTTTTAATAATATTTTAATAGCATATCGTTGTTTAGTGAAACTCGGTATTGCGTACTACACACGCTATCGAGGAAGGTCGTGATTGCATGTAATGAAAGGCAAGTCAAGGATGTGTGTTGTGCAAGCTTCTTTTGGTGTAGCGTACAACACAAGACATTAATGAAATTAAAAAGAATATTTTTCATAAAATCTTGGGGTGTTACATTCTACCCCCTTAAAATGAATTTCACCCTCGAAATTCGTAGGGGTTATAAATGGTTTACTACTCGAAAGTTTCTTTAATAGAAACCCACATCGTAAAAAGGAATACCAAAACCAATCTTTAAAAAAAAAATTATGAAACGTAACGGTTACCCAAATAAACTAATCACTGGGTTTCCACATGGGTGAAAATATGGATATGGAAGAGAAATCTAATCATCATGTTCTGATGGAGAGTGGTAGAGAACATGTCTATTAAAAGGCCATCAATCATAAAGCCATAAATTTGTGACGATCTAAGGTACCATCTGATTCATCAGATATAATATCAATATGCCAACATTTTTGGTTTTCAAGATCATTTCCCTAAAGTTGATGAAATTGGAATTTGAAGAAATACTTTCGTGATTTTGGTATAGTCTCACCGTTGGTCGTTATTTGGAAAATTTCCACTTCATATCTTAATGAAATTAAGTTGAATTTGTCATTCGTGATGTGTTAGCAGATCATGTGATAGAATGATGGGTCATTCCATCTGTCTCAAACAAAAGGTTAGAAAAGTTATCAAAAAAATACATAAGTCCATCTATAGTGAGATTAATCATATATGGTTCCTAAAATGGACTTATACTTATTATATCATACTGCTTAATAAAATAAAACTAGTTTCTACTAAATTGGGACTTCTTGTAGGCCAGTGGTAGGCGAAAAAGCCAGTCACACTTCGATTGTTGGTTCGATTCCCACAGCCTTGTCCGACGCGATGGGTTGTTGCCCGTCCTGCAGGTTGTCCTTTTTCTAAAGCTATATTACTATAACATCCCATAAATAATATCGAAAAAAGTTCTATCCTAACTTATTTCCAACATAATCCATTCCAATCTTTAGGCTTATCTAAAATACTTTGGTCCAAGCTCATAGTATAAAGAAAATGATTACTTGAAATGTCAAATAACAATCACGTGAATGCCATCATTTATCCCCAATATATCATAAGATATATCTTGTTGGTTAAATTAAAAACATTTGAATACCTTAATCTTGTATTCTCTTGAAGAATGAATACCCATTGAACCTTAGTGAAAACATGAATGCAGTAAAAAGTTAACTCTTTCCACATACCAAAATCCAAAAATTCTATATAATCAAACCATGATATAACCTTCTCCTTATATCAGTCATGAGCTCATGAATACGGTCAAACATTTCATTTTCTCGTTTTCCTTTCATTATGTGCATATCATCATTTTTTTCCAAAAATATCTCCATCACATTCTATGGTTACCGGTACCATTGAAAACCACAATATACCAATACATAAATATTCCAATATTCCACGATACTATATACAACATTATTTTGGAATCCCATTACATAAACACATAATCATTCCACCACATTGTTTTCATATTCTACATCACCAATAGTGATCGCATGTGACTTCCCTTTGTCCTTTGCCTTAAGTGGTTTCTTATGTCAATCATTATTAACCCTTGGATTAGGGAATTTATTAGCATAATGCCCCATTTCCTTTCACTTGAAGCATTGAAGTGTTTGGGTGAATTCTCTGTAGTCTTTTCTTTATTCACATCATTAGAAACCCTTTTTCCATTACTTCGACACTCAGATGCTCGATGACCTTCTTTTCCACATTTAAAACATTTTCTAGACCCTTTAATACAATCTCTACCATGCTTCTTTCCACACTTTGGGCATAAGGAAACATTTATCTTCTTTTCACCATTATTCTGAGATTTCTCCTTGAACTCCATCTTTTGTTTCTTATCAAAACTATGAGATGGATAAGTAACACCAACTTCCATTTCTACCTTGATAGCACAATGCACAATTTCTTCATAGCTACTAAAGTCTCTTATAGCTAATTCCCTTCAAAGATTTGGTTTTAAGCCACTGAAGAATCGATCAAATTTACATTCAGGTTGGATGATAAATCCAGATGCATACCTTGCAAGCCTTGTAAAATTCGCTTCGTATATACCAATAGATTCATCATCCTTTTGATTTAGTTCAAGAAACTCCTTCTCCAACGTTTTTCGAAGAATACGAGGGAAGTACTTATTTAAAAATATGTTCTTGAACTTGTCCCATTCCATGGACTCAATTTCATCTCTTGGCCTCATATTTTTTATTAGATTCCACCATTGATCAGCATCACCTTCCAAACGATACACTGCTAAGATGACATTATCATGTTCAGAACATTGAAGAACTGAAAATATCTTTTCAGTAGTACTGATCCATTGTTCAGCAACAAGTGGATCAGAAGACCCACTGAAAGAAGGTGGACGTTGCCTCATGAAGGACTCAGTAGAATATTGTTCCTTTCTCTGCTCATTTGGAAGTCCTGAATGATTCATAGCTTGTGTAAGTATAGCAATAATATTATGCACTCCATATCCCATAAAATTTGTTTGTTCAGGAGGAAAATCATTGCATTGTCCATTACATTGATCAACACGGTTCCTTCGGGTTCTATCCATCGTCTAAAACCCAAAAAGAATAGTGTGAGAGGCAAAAATCATGATAGGGAAAACAATATAATAAAGGGGGAGTAACTTCAATATCTAACATCTTGGGTTACAGTAAGTCTAGCACTATAACCTATACTTATACTTAACCTTAGGGACATCCCTAGACATACCTTAGAAATATCTCTAGGGATCTCACTAAAGTTCTCGCATCCTAGTTTCCAAAGGTTGACTAAACCTTTCCTCTGATACCAACTGTAGAGACCCTAATCTTGACATACATGGACATTACATTACTTTTGAGGAATACTTAGTACATAACAAAAACACACACACACAAGGACCGTAATAGTTTATTGTCTTTGGAAACTCGGACTATAATCTTCTAATCGTGGTGAAAGATCTTCAACATCTCCCATAAAGATCTTCCTTTTTTTACCTAAAACCTTTCTTTATATCCTGGGGAAAAGAAAACATAAAAGGGTGAGCTCAATTGCTCATTAAGGGTAAACAAAAGAAATATCAATCACATCATATACATAAGAACATAACTTTTGGAAATCTTAACCTGCAAAAGAAATCATAATTTCATAACATGGGATAAATCATAGTAGTGAAATGTGATCCCAATAATCATAACATAAAATAGGAAACTTTGTGGCATACACCCATAATCATATAGAATCATTTCTTATTAGTCAAGGCTCATTTCCAATACTATCTTAGTGGACAAAGTCCATTTCTGAACCGAGTTCACTCCTCGTTTCAGTCCTGTTTCACTAAACTCGTTTAACCTACCGTTCCAGCCATGTCTATCTCATGAGATATAAAATCTTTACCCAATGCATTGGAGGTAGATATAGGTCCCACCCATCTCATAATGATACCATTCTTATGTGTGCCACAAAATCATAAACCATACATCATAGCATAACCCATGTAATAAAAATGGGAATCTTAAACATCGTGACATCATAAAACAATTCATATAAGATAAAGGAATTCATTAAAATATTTCCATCACAACATAATCAAATCTATGTAATAATAAGTATAGAAACATAACCCTATATTATCTTAGATGGAAAATAATTTTGATAAAATACTTGAACTCCATTCTTAAAGAAAATATCCTTTCTACTTCAAAAATACTTTTCCTTTCTTAACATGTCATACAATTCAAAACTAAAAGAAGTTGATTAAAAATAAACTTGAAAACTTGTAAAGGAAGCTTCTTGGAAATAATGTTTTAAAAATCCATTCATGTCGTATAAGTTAAAAAAACATTCTTCCCGTACTTTTGTCAGAAAAGTCAAAAAGTACCTCGTACGAAAAACGACAAAAGATCCCTTTCATATCTTTTACTAAAAACTCACCGAAGGGTATAATAGGATTTAATCAATTTTAGGTGGATGGAAATAATATTACATATTGAGGAAACATGGATGTGGATGATAAAATTCACCCCAGTAAATACCAAAGTATAAACAATCTCAGATAAAAATGAGATTGTGATATTTTCCCTTACCTTAGGTCCGATTTGCTTTGTATGTGTCCGAACCTCCTGTATAATGATTTAAATAATATCATTTACTTATTCTAGAATCATAATCATTGTTATGATATCATATATGGTTCATTTATGACTTTATTTTACCCGTTCTTTAGTAAATTCCATGTTAAAGAGCGTTTTGGGTAAAATCATTTCATTTGTCGTCCGTGTTTTGACTTGTAATTATTCATATGATTACTTAGATCATGATTACTTAATTCCAGAATATAAAACATGATTTATATATAATATATATTCATAATATACATATATATATATAATAGATCAGTAAATGGAAAGAAATACACAGTTCATGGAGACGGTAGGCCGTCCGTACACATGAACGCTGTTTTCATTTCCTTATTGAGATGAATAGAATTAAGTAGATGAAATACATATATATACACATAAATCCAGTATCATTATTATTTCATATATTTCATGATTACTTATTATATATACTTTTTAATCATTCATGAATGGTTAACGTGGAGAATGAATCTCATCACGTCGTGGAGACGGTAGTCCGTACGTACGCACGAGTGATGATATCGTTCTCATGATCATGGAATTGTATTGGAGTGTATGTATACTATTTTATGATTAATATCACTTTACAATAATCATATATAGTTATTATGTACGCCATTATACCCATCCAAGTAAGGTGGTGGTGGAAAATAGATTACACCACGGCGTGGAGACGGTATTCCGTAAGTACGCACGCGCGGTGATTTCGTTTTCCATAGGATGGATAGATGGTGAAATAGGGTTGTTTCATACCTATAATAAAATATCAGTATATGAGTGATACTTATGTTATTACTTCATAATGAAACAACCTAAGAAGAAGATGTGGAAGAAGAAATAAAGTTTAAAGAATCGGAAACGGACATGACCTCTTCTTTGAAGCGCCTCTTTGAGATCTCCTTTTAGGGCACTAAAATTGGTCTTTGAGGAAGGCCAGAACCTCTAGGATGTTTCCAGGGAATTGGAGAAGAGAATTTGGCAGGGGTTGTCCGAGATTTAAGGCTCAAAGTGGTGTGAGGAAGAGAGGAGGAGGTGCCCTTTTATAAGGGAGGAGAGGGGCACCTTTGGAATAACTAAAAATATTATTTTATTATAAATCCAAATTCGGTTTTAAATAGCTCCAAATTGATTTATTTCGAAGCTAAGGTGGGTATGGGTCGAAATCCTCTCATCTAATAGAATTTAGACAAGTTTAGGTTCCAATTTTAACCTTATCATTCATATTTAACTTTAAGTTAGATAATTTTACTTTTACCGTGTCTTTTTGTGTTTCTACACTATAAGGTTAATAAACTTACTATAACAAGCCAAAAGAACCCCAAGTTGTTTATTGTTAATATATATAACCTTATATAAGTAATTTTTCCGAACCTTATATTTTTAGGAATAAAATAAAAATTAATAATATAATATTTTTTAAAAAAACAATTTTATGTCAATTTTGACACTATTTAGTAGTTGATTTTTGTAAAAATCCTAAAATAATTATTAGTTCGAAAAAAAGTTAATTAAATCAATACTAACATGTCATATTAACCTATAAAATTAGTTTAATTCATAAAAAGTCTCAAATTACATTTATTTGGGTATTTATAACATCAATTATGTCAATATTTCATTAATAGGATAATTATTGCATCATCTTTGTGTCATAAATAAATTAAATTATTTAATGTCTAAAAATTACAAATAAAATACCATTATGTAGGAAATATTTTTATCATTCTAATGAATATTTATAGTTGAATTTATTCTATGTATACCCCTATATTAAAAATGATGTTTTTATTAAACTTTGATTTTAACTATTTTAACCCTTCTTTAAATAAATTAATAATAAATGTCCTAATCTAATCCAAGTGGGCCTAAATTGTCATATTTTATTCCTAAGGTTGTTTTTGGTCGAATTAAACTTATCCAATAGAATTAGGACATGTGTTAGGGTAATAATAATATCATTTTTACACTTAATTACCCTATTTACTTTTAACCGTGGTAAAAAAAAGTAAAAAGTTACTATTCACCAAAAATTATTTTCATCTCATTGAACCACATTTTACTTACTGACATCAACCGTGTCTCTTGGAGTTTTGAAATTCCACTCACAGAAGCGGTAAAATTATGTTTTTTGAAAGATTCATTTTTTTTAACTACCATTTAGTGGTTTCACTATTCATCAAAAAATGAAAGTTTCCAGAAAAATACCAAAAATTAGGCCTAAGATATATTTTATATTATGAATTCAAAAATTATGTCAATTTTACCAAATTCAAAACATATCAGTTGCATTAATTAATTTAAAAATTAATTCCCCTCGTCAAAACAAATAGCGTGTTCTTAAGAGATAATAACTATCAAAAGATTGACAGTTGTTTATGTCTGTTTCAAATGTGAAATTACATCCAATAACCAAAATTGTATTAAATTGTAAAAATATATTCTAAATATACATTAAAACAACTCAAATTAATAATTTATGACTACTAATTATTTCTATTAAAAAGTTTGTTTTTAATTAAAATTTAGTAATTTTCTCTATTCATCAGAAAATGAAACTTATCTGAAAAGTACCAAAATTTCACCCTAAGATAATTTCGATATTTTGAATCCAAAAATGAAATCTATTTTGAAAATAAAATTTACAAAATTTCAAAAAGTGGTTATTACTATTCATAACAACTAGTTTTAATAATATTTTAATAGCATATCGTTGTTTAGTGAAACTCGGTATTGCGTACTACACACGCTATCGAGGAAGGTCGTGATTTCGTGTAATGCAAGGCAAGTCAAGGATGCGTGTTGTGCAGGCTTCTTTTGGTGTAGCGTACAAAACAAGATATTAATGAAATTAAAAATAATATTTTTCATAAAATCTTGGGGTGTTACATAGATAAACCTTACTACATAACCAAACTCTGGATAACAAGATAAAATAATTGAAAAGAACTCATATTTTATAACTCATTAATGTAAGAAAACGCCATCGGAAACTGTAAAAAACCTATAGAAAAATAACTTATATCAAGGAGTGATCATTAAATATGCCCAGTAATGTGTTTTAAAAATCTACGAAAAATACTTTTAAAATTCTAATATTGAAAATATTTAAAAAATATATTTTTATAAATACAACCAGAAAAAAATTTAAATTACATTCATCTTAAAAATACTATATCATTTTAGAAAGTATTTACTTTTAAAAATTTCATTAAACATATTCCAGTCATTTTTGAAAAATATTGAGAAAGATCTTGAAAACAAAACACATGAGGCCACTTAATACAAGGAATGATATCTAGGCCTACCCACTTTCCTAAGGGACATGTTCACTCCCACTACCTATCATTTTTAGCATGTTCATGTTGTGATTTTCATAAAAAAAACTTTCATATTCCCTTATATATATGTTGTTTCCATGTTTTTAATTTAAAACATGAAAAAATATTTAAAAGCACAAACACTTTAATTTTTTATAAATGTATAAATTAAAACCTTTAGGGAAATTCACTTGTTATACTTGACATATCCAGATATCTTATACTTGACTTTGAATATTCATATGGAAGGTTAATTAGCATTCATTCACTTAAAAATTTCATTCATATACCCATAAAGGTCAATTTCCAAATGTGGCTCTGATAAATGAAAATTTTATTCAAGGATTATTCATATATTAATATTCATATATGTAAGTATGCATATATTAATGTATGATGTTTCATGAAAAATCATCGATATATGGACATAATCATGATTTGAATATGACATGGATGTAGATTAATCATTTAAATTGACAAGATTCCTTAAATAATAACATTGAATATATTTTGAATGAATAATTAATCAAAAATGATTATTATAATTCAAATGAAACATAATTTGAATATCAATATATCATTATAAATCACCCTAAATTGTTCAATAATTAAACTCTTACATAAATACATATTAATGACAGATTTATATGAATCCCTTAAGACATAAAATTAAAACCTTCATCAAAATTTCTTAAAACAATAAAATTGGTTGGTATATATTTTCATACATATATATATATATATAATGGTAACATTTAAATCAAAATTGAACACTTACAAATTATATTTGAAAATTATAAATCTCTTACACTCATAATAGGAATCAATAGAATCTGAAAATATGAAATATCTTACATATAAAAATAAGAATGAAATAAAAATTCCTCGGTTTTGAAAAAATAAATTATATCTATATATATGTTTTATAACCATGTCTTAAAATCATAATCCATATCTAGGGTATATAAACATATATATATATAAATTATAAATTTTAATGTAAAATTTCCATTAAATAATATTTTTAAAAATAACATAAATCATTAAATTTTATGTAATATAATTTATAATGAATCAAAATATAAAAATAAGATTAATAACACCTTTAGTTGAAATGGATTGTAGAAGGTGAAGAAATTATGAAAATTATGCTACCATGATCACATACAAGGGACTGCAAATTGGTTTCCCCCCAATTGTAGTTGAACACTGAAGGCTTTTATATCCAAAATAATTATATATCCAAGCTTACAAAGAAAGATTGGATTTTAGATTAAGATAGTGAATATAATATTTCATTAACCTAATCTATAATTGACTCATCTAAAGTATTAAAACAACTAAAAACATTGACTAATTCAATAAACAAGTGAACAACAACAATTTCAATATAAAATAACCATGAATCGACATTTGCAGTTCATAAGAAACACAAATAATAATCGTTTTCAAGAAAGATTATATGAAATAGGGATATATTTGAAAAGAATATTCAATTCATATAATATTCACATTGTGACAAGAGAAACAAGATTGACCATAATAGGAAAACAAAAATGAAAATAGAATAGATCCAAAACGCGACTAAACTAGATTCAGACAAGGACACCTAGATAGAAAAACATCCTACCTCAAAAATATTGATGATGAAGAACACTTAACCATGTTTTGAATCCTCTAAATAGGATTTACTATGTGCATTATGAAACCCTAACTATGAATGGACCGCCAAGAATTTGGTTAGACTCCCCCACCAGCACTCAGTTCACCTTGATTGAAACCCACAGGGAAGATTTTTCCCCATCATGGATGGATTTGTCTTAGCATGAACCCTCAGAGTGCATCGACATGGCTACATCTTGCAAGCACACAACCACATATTCCTCCCCTTGGATAAACCCTCATTGCTCAATCCCCCTTGTCTCTAAATCGATACCTGACGGACCCCTAAACCCTATACTCATTTTCCCCAAAACCACACCTAAAACTCATATCCTCTAACCCGATTCTCTATATTTTATTATTATTATATCATTGTTAATATTTATTTATTTTATTTAATAAACACTATTTATATAAATATTATCATAAAATTTGTCTATATGTATATATATTTTAATTTCAATATTTAATTAAAATAATTATCATAATTCATAGTTTAAAAAATAAAACTAAATATTGTAATTTATTTATAAATATAATCTTAATTCATAATTTAAAAAATAATTATTATAATTTCATATATATATATATATATATATCATTTCAAATGTAAAATTTATTAATTATATTTAACAAGTAGTATTCATTATTTATTATTAAATAATTATCATCATAGTTAATATTTATCAAAATAATTAATTTTTTTAATATTTATTGTTTTCAGAACTTTTTTATTTAAAATATTTTATCCAATACCATTTTAATTTAAAAAATTATTTAGATTATTTTTACAAAAATAATTACTATATTCATATTAAATTTTACTTAAAAAATAATGTAATAAAATTTATTTGAAAAATAAATAATTATCAATAAGAATGATTATATAGTTAACATATGATTAAATTAATTAAAACAATTAATTTATATTAATAATTTTAAAGGAAATCAGATCAATAATAATATTAGTTTTTCAATTTTTAAATTAATCCATTTTATTAAATATTTTCATAATAAAACATTGTTCATAATTTATCGGTTGTTACAAATGATCATCTTTGAAGATATTCCCATTATGATTGAATATGTTGATTTGTTTCCTGAGTAATTTCATAGTCTTCCTCCAAGTTAAGAGGTTGAATTTTCTATTGATCTTATATGTGGGGTATTTCCATTATCCAAGACTCTGTATAAAATGGTTGTTTTGGAACCTGAGGAGATAAAGAATCAACTATAAGATAATCATGATTAAGTGCTCATAGGTACATGTGATTCATTATGGGTGTAATATTCTTAATCATCAAGAAGAAGGATGGGTCAATGTGCCATTGCATTGATTATCATCATCTCAACAAGATCACGAGACAGAACAAGTATCCTCTTCCACAGATTTATTTCTTATAAGATTTGTTACATGGAGAATAATACATCTCCAAGGAGGATCTATGGTGAGGATATTACCATATTAGGGTAAAGAAGGATATCCCTGAGACTAATTTTGGTATAAGGTACAGACACTATGAGTTCATAGTAATGTCAATCAGACTCAAAAAAACACTAGTAATCATAATGGACATGATGAATAGAGTCTTTGTGGATTAACATGAAAAAAATAATTGGTGGTATTTATAGATGATATTATAATATACTCCAAAATAATGGAGGAAAATGAGTAGTATCTAATAACTATTCTAATGACCTTATAAAAGGAGAATATTTAAGTGAATTATAGAATATGTATGTTCTAGATGAAGGAAGTCTCATTCTTGGGACATATCATCACAAGTAGCTGGATATCCATGGACCATTCAAAAATAGATGAAATTGGTGAATGTACAAGGACAACATCTATGACATATATCCATAGTATCCTTAGATTATCTATGAATTATCATCAATTTTTGAGGGATTTCTTATGATTTTCCAACCATCTTACCAAGCTAACTCTGAAGGGAGTCAAGTTTTCTTGGAATGATGAATCAAAAAACAGATTGAAGGAGTGTAGAAGGAGGATAATCACTGCACCTATTCTGAAACCATCCACTAGTGTAGAACTTGTAATTGTATTTAGAAATTGTTTAAAGAATCAAATGGTCTTTGAGTTAATGAAAAATGACAAGGTGATAGCCTGTGAATCAATGGAGTTGAAATTTCATGAACAAAACAACCCAGCACATGATTTAGAGTTAGTTGTACTGATATTTTCATTGAAAATTTTGTGGAATTACCTCTTTGTTGATAAGTGTGATATATAAATATATCAAAAAAGCCTCAAGTATATATTCACATGGAATGAGATGAATATTCACCTAAGATGATGAATAAGGAATATCAAAGACTATGACTACTCAATTTACTACCATCCTAGTAACGAAAAAAAAGTTGTAGATGCTCTTTATAGAATAGATCAATCAATTATATCGTTGATTATAATTGAGAGGGATTTGATATTCTCAGACATTATGAGTATGGACATGGTAATCATAAAGGATGAAACATCATCAATCAATTCAAAAATGATTTATCAATAGTCTCTTTTGGAAAAGATAAATGATGCTCAAAGAGATGATATGGAAATTTAAAAAATGATCAAGCTATACAAAAAATAAAAATCCTTAGACTTAAAAATTGATGAGTAATGTGTCATAAAATTTGGTTTATGGCTATGTGTACCCTCCAATTAAGATAAAAATGGATAGAGATATTTAATGACGCACATAATTCAACCTTCTCTATTCTTCAAAAAGAATACAAATGTATTGATATCCTTGAGGGAACAATTTTTGAGGCAATTTGAAAAAGGATATCACTGAATATGCATCAATGTTCCTTGTATGTCATCAATTAAATTCTGAGAAGAAAAAATTCTAATGGGTTGATTTAATTATTACCCATAAAAATAAGGAAATAGGAAAACATCAACATGGACCTTGTATCCATAATTCCAATGATGTCTAGAGGAAATGATGATATATCGGTTGTTGTGGATTGTCTTACCAAGAAAGACCGCTTCATAAAAATTCAAGATAACTTCTCATTGAAGTATCTTTCATTGATATACATCCTAGAAGTGGTGAAGATATATGGGACACCACTATCGATTGTATCTGATCGAGATCAATTATTTACCTCCATGTTCTGGAAGAGTCTCTAATACACTCTAAATACCGAGTTGAACATCGATACAGATTATCACCCCCAAAATAATTTATAATCTGAGTAGACTATCCAGAAACATTATGAAATGTTGAGAGAATCCATAATTGACATCAAAAGTGGTCAGGATAAACATCTTATTTAGGTTTAATTATCATACAGTAACAGTTTCCACACAAGATTTCAAATGGATACATATGAATCCCTTTCTCGGAAGAGGTGATGAACACCAACATCATGGTATATTTTTGGGGAATGAAAACTGTAAGGTCTTGAAATGGTCAAGGAAATAGTTTAAATGGTTAAGAACATTCAGTAGCACATCATGGCTACTCAGATTCAATATAAGATATATTCTAAAAATCATCGATGAGTCATAGTGATTGATATTGGAGACATGTTATTCCTCTCCATATCTCCATGAATAATGTGACTAGATTTGAGAATAAGGGAATGCTTTTTACAATATATATTGGCCCCAATGCACTCCATGATCATATCTATGTAGTAGCATATCGACTAGAAATCCCACCCAACCTGTGTCAAGTATATGATCTATTCTATGTATCCTTCATAAGAAATTGCATACCAACCCACTCATATGTTATCAATACCAAGGTTTTACAATTTGACAATGAACATTCACATGAAGATCAACGGAAATAAATATTAGATCGTAGGGAAAACATTCTACAAAATAAGACAATTTACCTCCTTAAAGTGATTTGAAGAAGCCATAATTTTGAATATGCGATGTGATTATTGGATGAGGTGATGTAACATAGTTACCCTCATCTATTTTAGTGTGAGAAATGAAAATTTTTAATGAGAAATTTATTACAGGGGGATGATTGTAATGGCCTGAACTGTTATAAATAAAGTTCCCCTTTTTGATTTATTGAAATCTATTACCCTAAATTATGGTTATATATAACTCATGGACTTATTCAGTATTATTATATCCAATTTAAAATAATATTAAGAATCATTATCATTGATAATATACCCATTGAACAGTGATCATGTAATTATTATAAACATAGGATTTTAATCAATCCAATTGACACAGATAGAGGAAGTGATGGTCTCAACCAGTAGGTGTATACTTGATAAAGCCCATTTATTGGATCATCCTAGGGAGATAGAATCACTACGAGTTTACCTAAACAAATTCCAAGTTTATATCTTACAACTTAAACATGATTGAAACATTTTATAAGACACGTTCAAGCTCATTGACATCATGACACAACCATGTACACTGAGGCACCACATAGATGTCTCACCATCACACAAGTTACTCTTAGGGCATTTTCTAGTGTATTAAATGGATATGTTTCAAGAAATTTGTAATATGAATATGTATAGTATATTTTTACATATAATATTTTATTCTTACCATTTAATTGTAAATGATTTTTTATTTTAATCAATAAAACAAAAATAGTATTTCTAATTAGTATTTAATTTCAATTAAGACTTTTATGTTAATGAATTACATTTTTTTAATAATTAATATTATATATAAATATTATTATTAATTTCTTTTATCAAGTATAAATGATCATATAATTTTTATGAAGTCAAATGTAGTGTTTTAAGGGTAAATAATTATTATACTCAAAACCCCATCATTTCCCAATAAATGTAAATTATTGTTTTAAAAGTGAAAAATAAAAATATTTAGAAAAATATTTTGATAAAATGAATATTATTTTTGGAATCATAATGTTGAAATTATCCCATGGTAAATTTTTCATAATTATTTGAGACAAAAAAATATTTAGGAAAGAATTAAATACCATATAAATATATAGTATGTATTAGGACAATATAAAGACCCAAAATTGATGTAATAGATACTATAAATGGTATAATTGGAAACATATATGTCATGGATTTATAAAAATTTGATTTAATTTTCATTAGATTAATCTTATAAATCCATTATGAATCCTTCAAAACCATTAATATAATAAAAGGTTTTTAAAATCATTTCATCAAGAGTATGACACACTTCCACATATGCAAGGGTATTATTTAATTAATTTATTACTTTAGACTTATAAAATAATTAAATAAAATCCATTTTTTTGGAATCCATGGGGTGTTTTGGGGTTATTATTATTATTATTTTATATTGATTCCAAAACCTACGTTTCACAAATGTTAAATAATTTCCCAATCATTTATTATATAAACACATACAATTTCCCAATTATCTTCACTCAAAATCCATGGATAATTCCCATACTCTTACCATAACAATGTAGAGTACTCCCAAGTCTCTCCAATATCTCAAGATTCTCCTCCCAAGCATTTGTATCAACACACTAAAGTAAGGGATCTACTCCTTCTCCTCTTTATTAAAGTTTCTTCATTATATAATGCCTTCTATTTTCAATTCCTATTTTAAGGATATTTTTTTCATCTCCCTATCACATCCCATTTTCTAAAAAAAGTATGAGAGACCCATTTCTCTCTCGTCAAAAAATTTTACTAAATTTTTAGTGATACTGATATGGGGATGAAATTTCACTATGATTTTCCATTCCAAATCAATTTTTTAGTGAATACAATAGTAATTTTCTATAAAGGGTGTTCACTATTATACACATATTGTTATTCTAATTATTAATTATAATTATGTATTCCAAAATACATGATTATTTAATAAATTGGAATGGTAAATGAATTCATGTTGTATGATCTATGTGTCACAATTAAGCATTAGAATGAAAAGAAAGTAGGGGTGAACATGGAATTATATAGCGCTCCAGAGTATTGGTTAGTGTTTAGTCTCATGAGACATCATGACCATATAGGGAGTGAAAATGATACATTTATGGTACTTTTTTTTATCATGATATATTTTTAGTTATCCTTGACCTATGTTTATGATGTAGTGTTTTAGGTTGTGGTCCCATTTCCTATGTTGCTGTTATTATTATCATGTTATATCAAGTATCATTGTTCATGTATATGATTCCTACTAATTTTATGCCCCATTGATATTCCTAATGTCTAAAATTTATTATTTCCTCCACGGTATTCCAAGTTTAATCCCTTTCTAGGGTTTATAGCTAACATATTTCTTATATATGTCTTGAGGTCATCCAATGTAGTTTTAAGTACGAAGGAATATTATGAACTTATTAAGGAGGTATTCAAATAAAACTTTGTATTCCTTGATTAAAGTTGTTATGTAATTTACCTAAGCCAAAATAACATAGACCTCTATATCATATGTGTTGTATTACATGTATATTTATATAAAAAATCATGAATTAATGTGTATAAAATAGGTGGGTTATTATATCAAGCCTTGCTTAATAGTAATTCTCTAATAAGATATGATCATGAAAAGAAAGGTTATCCTTGTTGACAAGGGTAGTAAAATTTATAATTTTATATACCACATTTATAGGATTCTTACACTGACTCTTAAGTATAATCCCTAGCTATACCTTCTCTAGTCTAGTTACCGATATAAAAGTTTCACATAATGGGTGTCTCATTTCATAAGCCACATTCAATTCCCATATTTTCACTCCCCAAAATTATCAATGACCTACTATCATCTATTATTTCAAATCTATTATTTATCATTTCCTTAATATGACTATGATTCATCGTATTCAATATCAAAGAACATATAGTCCCAACTACATAAATCTGTTATGAAAAGAATAATTACCAAATGATATTAAATTAAATGGACCTATATTGCCATATGATCTTGAACTATACACCTAGAACAACGTGGTATTTAGTTCTTGTTAACCTATATATATAGAGAAATTCTCTAATATTTTATCCAAATATCCTACAACATAACTTTCCCGTTGTAATTAATATAATATACAATATATGAATATCATGATATAATAACTTTTGTTGAGATAGTCTTATTAGGTTCAGAGATACATTATTTTAAGATACATATCTTGGTTTTCCAATATTTGTGACTCATACTATGTGTAATCACAAACCTAATCTAGATGTGTCTTATGTGTTGAAAATAAAAAACCTTGGTGTTGAGCATGGGATTACCTAATCCTTCATTTGTTGAAGATCAAAATGTGATCAGGATATAATTTCCATATGTACTGAACATAGGACCACTAATTTTATGATCATAGTATCAATTTATTTTGAATAACCTAATTTTAATCAACCTTCTCTAGTGAAGAACCTGGGATACCTCCAGTGAAAAACTATAGACAATACACAATAATTCATATGACAATCCTGAGATACCCCTGAGAATAATATGAGAGAGATAATATGGTCCTACTAAAAGGTGTAATCCCAACCCATACATTCTATTATCTTGATTCCAATGGATAGGATGAACTGTAAAGTGCTTCCCAGGTGCAGGTATCACACCAAACATTTTTTTGGCATTTTTCATCTAGATGTCTTCTCCTTGTGGCTTTAAACATCTTAGAAGAGGTTTTGTATGAATGACTTTAAAATGAACCACTATAATAATTTTCAAATATCCTTAAAAGGTATGACATGTCCTGCTATTAGGAAATCAACTATGTAGATTTTGATTTCATTTGTATTGATATATAAGAAGGCTATTCTATGAGCTCAGTCTTGACTATACAACACACAATGCCTTCATGGATGTCAAAAAACTCATATAAACATTATTTTATGGATCTAAATTATATATTGACCCAAATTATTAGACAATACGACAAGAACGGGAATCCTAGAAAGCATGATTTCAATTATATCATTGGTATAAGGGTAACCATTCTTGTACTATGATAGTTGAATGATTCATGAAAGCATGTAAAATATATAAAATAATCACATAGTATGTGATAATTTTCAATGAAAATATTTGAATCATCTTGAACACTAATAGCCTATACCAACACACATTATAAGGTTGAATTCGTAACGTCCCATTGGTCGCCAACCTTTAAAAATAATTTTCTTTATAAATCAAAAAGTTATTATTAAGGCACATTCGAGTTTCCCCTATAAACAATGACATAGATTCTTTCATATGGGTGGTTAAACCATCCTAAATGAGAACATGATATCTGAATGAATGAGTTAGAGTATAAAATAATATAATTTTAATATAATATTTTTAAGAATATTTATTTTAATAACACATTATTGTAGTTTTGGGGAATATCTACAATGTATGGAGATAATAAGTTAAATGAAAGAGGTGGATATGAAAATGTAAATTACATTGATTCAATTTCTCCTTCTCATAAAAAAATCCTTCAGAATGTAAGATTTGTACCTTTTTATATGGAATATATGAACTTAAATTGTGAGATTGAACTTTATAGGATAGAATTTTAGTGGAATTCTAGAGGAAAAACCATGTGATGATTTTTGGAAATGATTATTGAAGGGACTTTTATAAATGAGTTCTATTGGAATGTTTGAAATTTATCATTCCCTAATTATTAACCAATATCATTTTAACATTGAAAGCACTCTATATGTAGTATAAATTATAAATTATATATTTTATCTATCGTTATAATTAAATTTTATTTTTATGTGTTTATTCGTCATTTTTACTGACAAATTGTGTTTTATTATTTTCTGGATTAATTTCACATTCACCTAGTAACAATGTTTTTTCAAAAAATAGAAATTGACCATCTTACATAATTTTTAAATTGTGATTCCAATTTTAAAATACATTTTTTAAAATTTATCCAATTAATTTGTGAAATTAATCTTTTACATAAAATAGATAATATATTATGTTATAAAAATTCTTGGACAAAAACAATATTTTTTGTATTGAATTATAAATATTTGACTTCTCTTCATTACAGGGTTATTTAATAGATATTACATATTTTTTATGTATTGAATATATGTATTTTAATGAATTTTTCATTTATAAATTGGTATATAATTTTATTATAAAAAAATATCAATACTCATTAGCTATATGTAATGATCATATGTCCAAGAGCTATATCAACAACCATATATCTAATAACCATATATCTAATTACCATATATAAATCATGTTTCCATTTATTTTTCTTAAATATTCCCCTAAATAATTCGCTAAAATTCATTCTCACCACTCCTTTATTAATATCTTGAAATTTTTACCATATTTATAATTATTTTCATTCTTTCAAAACATATAATTGTGGGTATGATTCTCTTGGGAGACCATGATGATGAGTACATTATACAATTATTATTTTTTACTTTTGGTTATATTATTTTTTAAATTTTACTACTTTTTTTATTTTATCTTCTTAAAATATTATTAATTTCTCACGTTGTAATATTATACATTAATAATGAATTGTTCTCTTTAGATTGATATAGTGCGTGAAAAAAGTTATTCATCACTTTCAAAAAATAAAAATGTGGGGTGTTGTAAGAATCCTGATAATTAAAAACCCTATATGAATAAGAGAAATATGGATAAAGAAGACATCATACTATTTGAAACCTCAACTTCCCTAAAAAATAATAATCCTTATATTCCCTATAAAGTAGAATCCATATTTTCTAGAATCTTCTTATGACCTCAACCGTTATTAGAACCACAAAATATATATATATGAAATTTAAAGTGACCAAACTTATAGAAGATTGACAGAATTAATACCTACATAAAAGTTTACACCCTTATATCATCATCATGTAAAAATTCATGATAATAGAATATATGGTATATGAACCTTACACTGAATTATCACATGTCTGATCTCCCTTACTAGATGGTATGATACTTATTTTACCACACCACCTTCTATTTTTAATGTCATAACTCTACATGGATCTGAATAATTATTCTCAACCATGTCACCTTTGACATTGAATAACCATTAAGATTAAAATTAAACCACTTTTTTGTTTTACATCTCAATAATTTTAGAAACAATGGAATATATTCTTATTTCTACATGTGAATCTTCTAAAATCAATATCAACATTCATTAAATAAAACTCTATACATAACTATGGACACACCCCACACAATTCATAAATATCTACAACTAAAACTATTTGAAGGAATTCATCTTTGAATCATCTTCATTGGGATCATCCATTTAATGATCTACTATAAAATCATACTACACATCACCAACCTAAACTATGATAGGTATTCATACACTATCCATTAAGAAAATAGAGAACCAAAACTCCTATGAATGGGATACATAGATTAATTAAATTCCTTTAAATTTACTAAAAAACTATTCAAAATATAATATTGAATAAAATAGTGGTGATGTAAATATCACACTAAGGTTGTTACCCTGAAACTACCGCATTCTTACTTGAGCATGTTCAGGTGACTATCACGGTCCTCACACCAGACCAAAGAGGCCCTTATATATGTATGTATGTGTGTGTGTGTGCCTTATCTAGGCTCTTTATCCTACATTACATTATATGATCAAATGAAATCTTTCCCTTAGAAACCAATGAAATATTCTCCATTACTAACACCAAAATCCATTATATAAGATAAAATGCCTATAATTCTAGTTTTCATTTACCTTCATGGAATCTAATTGTGATATTGAGTTCAACCCCAAAATAATTCTTCTAATTGGTCGTGGGAGACAACTCTAGAGGCTATAAAACATATAATATGAGATTAATTAACAAATTTATTGTAGGAAATATAAAAAACACAACTAAACACCAAAATTAATCAAAAATAAATCCTAAATCCCATTAATTATATAAATATTCATTTTTTGTTATATGAAACAAAATTACATCGCTACAAATATATAGCAAAAATAAAAATAAACTCGTATAAATATAACCCTTATTCAAACTAATCATAAGAACATGATATATAAAATTCATTCCCTCTCTATAACATCATCCCTAAAATCTATAAACACTTATATATAAAAATATGGTTGTAAAAAAATTTATACTCAGTACATTCAACCCTAGAGACTCTTGTAATTATGTTGAAGAATAGTAATACACCTTTGGTATATGAATAATGAAATCAACTTGTGCACCATACTAAATCCACCACTAGACCATATCAATAGGTGGTCACTTGATAAATTTTTATTCAATATATGAATATATTAAATACAAAAATAAATAAAATAAAGAAATATGAACTCCCTTCCCCACTGGATAAGTCACTGTCATGTTCTAATGCACCGTTTCGTTGAACTCTCATATCATCCCCAAAACCGAATAACATAAACACACTCCATATTTACATGTCACTACTACATGAAATTACACTTATACCAAAAGCACATACAATAAATTTATACCATGACCTTGAAAACATTTACTCATATCAAGACCACATAACCCCTACCATATATCAATGTTATAGCTAGAAGGAATATCATTTTATAAGGAATATTTAGTCATATGTATCACCTAGATCCCATATAATTATGGTTTATCAAATGTCTAATACCACATATAAAAATAAGTAATGATACTCAAATCAGGTGGTGCTGTGAAATAAATATCAATACATATAGTGATATATTAAAGAACACAATCCTATCCTAGGGTGTTGAACCAAACTAAATCTACAAACACCAACTCACCATCCCATCACCACTACACAACATCAATTATTACCATCAAAAAATTGTAACAAAATAATACCATGGCCAAACAACATAAATAATTATTTCTCATTAATATTCTAATTTCATGTTCAGATTATTCATTATTATCGAAATTAACATCATGTAACCACATTAATAATTGTAAATTTTAAATTCATAAAAACCAATAATCACATCTGCATACACATTATTAATAATTTAAATTTCATATAATATTATTCATCAAATTAATTTTACTTAATTTATAAAATAAAATCTTATTAACATTATATTTTTGTTCAATTTAATCCTTAGTTACAACATATTTCAGTATCTACGGAATACATAATTCTGAATTCACACCACATTCACTATTCAACATTGTCAAACATTCCACACAGAACAATTCCTCAATCGACTGAATTACATATACCAAAAAAACTACCACATATTTGATGTCATAAAATTATAATAAAAGAATAAATATCTACTATTTATCACTTCCATATCTTATTAATAATATTTAAAAGTAATTTTCATTGATTTAAAGGTATAATGTACTAATCAAGACAATTAAATATATGAAAACATAAAGTATAATTATACTTCTGAAATTCGAAACCATAATAAAAATAATTCATCTACTCTTCTTTAATTAGGAAAATTGAATCTTTAAATCTATTGAGAAACTAGATCATCGATATAACATGTTGAAAATAGTATAATTCAAGAGAGAAACATAATAAAATACCCCAAACAAGGTTAAAATATCAAAACATTGAGAAAAGGTAGATTTTGATAATCGAAATCTTATAATCTTGCAAGGATCCTCCAACCACATTATAACACATCATATATATATATATATCATCTTTCATATCTATATGTCCATTGATTTTCATGAATTCTCATTATATAATAAATAATATATGAGAAGAATAAAAATAGAGAAAATACCTATAAACATGTGAACATAGACTCCTGAGAATAGGGAATCAAAGACCCCCGAGGTTATCTAGAACCCCAAAAAATGTGCCTCTCAGCCCCTTAGGGTTCTTATAATGGTAAATGACTAAATTATAGATAAGTAATTAATTCTATTTTAAACCCTTGATTTGATGAAACAATGAAATGGTTCCATAAACCATGGTTTTTTTTGATATAGTATACCATGATCAAAAAATCAATATCCCACAAAATTCCATGATTTGAAATATATAGTAATATATTACATTCTAAAATTTTTCTATAACTAATATTACATCATCTCAAATAAAATGAGAAAAATGTAGTCCACCCATGTGATAATGGTATTGTAATTTTTTCTCCGAACCACACTTTTATTATACTATGAAGAATGACATGGTTATTTTTTCAATTCATAGGGAAATTTGAAGAACCCATTAAATATGAATCCAACCCAAGAACAAGAAAATGTAATTCTATAAATATCATTGTTTTGATTTATTTTACATGAGATAATTAGCTCAAAAAAATACCAACACCAACTCTAAATCCTCATCTAAAGAACCACAACCACTTCACCACATATATCTCCAAACCTATGGTAATACCATCAAAACATGATGTGGTAAAGACATAACCATATATAATTTTTCTAAAAAATTAATAAATCTTGTCTTAATCGATAATCGACCTATAAAATGCATTCCACCATCTCAAACACCTAAAAAACATAAACTGAGGATGAGGAAAATATAGGACTCCATATTTTATTCTTTACCAAACTACACCATCTAATCCTAGTGTAAATAATGATCTATAACAGTCAATTTAGAACCAAAATCACTTAAAAATTTATTTCCTACTAATCATGTGGACCTATTGTGATGTGATATTTAAGGAATAAAATCACGGTATATGATTCTGGATGAGTTTATAAATCATAATCACTGGTTTATAATATTTTATCATTCCTATTCGAATTATAGTGTGATGTTTCATAATAAATTATTATAAATTAATTATTCCACTTAAAATATAATAAAATAATAGTATATATGAAATATGGTAGTATTTATGTGTTAAATTAGTAAAATCATTTTTAATATTATGAAATAAAATATTTATTGGTGCATGCTTTTTTACTTCCATTATAAAATATACTTCATCACATCTTATAACACATTTAAACGTTATAAAACCTTTTCTATTCACATTCATTATCCATTAATAAACATTTTTAGCTAAATAGTCTATGTTTTAATTTCAATCCAATATTATACTTACATAGTCAATATATGTTCTAGTTTTCACCGCTTTTAGTTTTTCTGTAATCCATCATACCATTAATCCAACTATTCATCCACTCATGTGTTGATGATTGTCTCCATAACATTAAAACCTCCAAAATAAGAATATAAAAATAATCTAACATTTAAATTATAAATAATAAATACTTGTTTCATAATATAAGTGATATATATTGAGTTTTATGCTTGCCTCATATCCTAAAATCTGTAAACAAATTATTTAACATGATTTCTCCTATGAATCCAATATTCCTTAGTGTTATTTATTATTAATTATATCAACATCTAACTAGATTTCTATAAATAACTCCTTAATTAGTATATATCTAACCCATCATTTCAGAGTCAATAGTTCTTAAAAAAAAAGAACATTCAATTCAATGAAACTGTTTCTTAACGTACTTTTTAGATCTTTCAAAAAGTAAGATAACAGTGTCTAGTTTCTATAATTTATTCTCCATTGAAAATAAACATTGATTTTATTATACCTTTCATAAATTAGAATCCATTTTAATATGAAAATACACATTTGTAAGGGGACTTTTCCAACATGGCCAAGATTTATGGGGTGGAAAATCATTGATAATAAACTAGTTTTTTTTCAATTTTGGGGTATCTTATGCCTTCCTGAATATTCTTTCCACTTATTGAGTTTTTTCAAATGTTATCTTCCATGAAATGTTCATTGTATACATTTTCCTTAATGAAAAGTTACCTTATTTCAATGTTATTTTTGCATATATATTGTATTGGATTTCTTGTATATTGAATTTCATTTTTATTTTGGCACAATATCATCATAGGATCTTTTATATTTCTATAAAGATAATTCATATATTAATACATAAAAATTAGTGGACGATATTCTATTATTGATAAAATATACTTCACTTAATCTATACAATGTAAATTGATTTCATAATTTCTTCTAGGAAACATACCACATTTACATCTAATGAAACATTATACAAATATTATGGATTCTATATCATCAATCTCCATGGATCAATATGAACTTTAAAATACAATAAATTCTAAATCTTATTCAATAACATATATCAAACTATGATGAAGAGATTATTTAATATAATTCATGATTTTTTACCTAATATAATTTTTTTTCCATTGAAATACTTTGAAAATATGCTTCTAAATATGTTTCATAAATAATTTTTTGTCCCTTTATCATAAAATATAGAAATATTTTTTCATTATAAGAAATAATTTCATATTAACAACCTTTCCTTTGCCATGTTTCATGGAATTTTTTCAAAATATTATCATCATTAAAAAGGTGTTTTAATCTTTGAAATCAAAACTTTTATACAAATCTATTATATATATTTCTTGAGAGATAAAAGGTACCAAAAAATTTATATGGAATTTAATATTAATCTTTATATATGTTCATAAATCATTAACATCTCACCTTTTTATCATATCAATTTATCAATTTATCAAATTAAATCACCCATCCGTTCTTGATTTTTCTAAAAAATGATATCATCATCATGTATGACATCCATGAAGAGTAATTATTTTAATAACTTCACATAGTGGTTGTTTTCAGAATAACCTCTCATGGACTCAATCTTCATCATGTATGAATAAAAATGAGAATACAAATCACTCAATACCTACTTTAGACTATATAAATATTTCTATAAATGTAATAAATTTTCTTTATCATAACCATGTTCAAAGACCAATAATTTTTTAATGTATACCTCTTATTTAATCACTCCTTAAATAATATTATCTTCATATCCGTTTGGTATATATTGAAATTTATTTGAATTAAAACTATAAAAATTGTTAACTTGATTAAAGCCTTCCTATAAGTGAAATTGAATATTTAACATTTTATACATTAATTTGTGAATAACCTTTGTACAAAAACCAAGATGTTTTGTCATCATTCTCCCATTCTCATAATATTTATTCTTGAACACCCAAATTGTTCCAACGATGTTTTTAACACAAAAATTATTCAAAACATACAATATTTTATATTTTTATATTTTATTTATCTCACAATTCAATGAATTAATGTATGATTTATCCATTACAACTTATTTATATGATATAAGATCCAAATTGCATTACAATTCAGTTTATCCAACACATCACGTTCACTAGGATTATATTAGAGTAGTCTTATCACTAATGATATTGGATTCATCAATTTTATCTCTTTTAAATCATAAATTCTATATGTAACTCACCTAAGCCCATTGCATTTTCTCTTTTCAAATTCAAAAGATCAATAATTTTCTGAAAATTGAAAATATTTTCCATATATTTTTATGAATATGACCTATTTTTTTGAATAATGATATATATCTTCCACATACAACATTATCATGGATGTGTTTAATTTAATGTCTAAATAATTGTGATTATTGTTTTTTTTTCAATCCTTGCATTAATGAATTTCCAACCATCAATTTAATTTGACATCCTCACTGATTGAATGTGACCTCAAGTCTAGAGAAAAAACTGGTGACTTATTCTCAAGATGTTTTACTGAGTTAAACACCCACATAGTGTATCCCAGTTGATAGAAACTAATGGATCTTATAGTGATATTAAATTGAGTGGGGGACAGAATCAAGTAATGAAAATATTATTTAATTCATCACTTTTTTACTTTTTATCTCACTACACTAAAAAAAATTAACCTCACACCCTTGAGGGTCACATTGTTTTCACTTTTAATAAAATGTTAATCTGATTAAAAAAATGAAAACCCATTTATTACCTGATATTCATTGATATTAATTTTATATTTTTGTTTTTCATGAAAAATTTAAATAGATACATAGGATTTTTTTCTTCACCCACATTATGATCCTATAAGGAGTGTGCACGGGAATAAATCATTCAACAAATCATTATAATGTGCACTACTCTTAAAATGGGTTTCATACTAGGTGACTCCTTGCACATGAATTCTTCCGTATAATGTTTAAGGTCAAAATTATTTTAATCTAAGTGTCAATCCAAATAAAATGACTTCAACTTACTCTTTTATACATTGAATTGATGTTGGATATCCATATAGGTTATAAAAATCTGGGTCCCTTCACCATCATCACATTAAAGGTTTCATTGAGTATGTATTAGTGTCATTAATGTCCCGTTTATTATCTTCATATAATTCTTGTGATCTCCTTTAGAACATCATTCTTCCAACATCTAGAAAAATATTTCAAATTTCAACTTTTAGTGCAAGTAATATAACCTCTTCTAACTTTTGTGTTGCATTGTAATATCATTCCTCATCATCTTCGGTAGATCCATAAATAGTTACCAACACATTCTTCTTCCTTCCCTCGCTTCATCAATATTTTGTCTCTCTTTTTAATTGACTATAGATATCCCATATGCTCAAGTCTCTCTTAATTATTCCATTTGATCTTTATTTAGGAAATATGGGAGTCATTTTTCCTATAATTTGATAGTTTTCATCATCATTATTGCACATTAAAATAAACCACAAATCTTCTATGAACTCCCCACATGATTTCTTCTATAACTAGAGTCCACTATAACTACCTCATGGTCAAAAATCATTACTTTCCAGCATAGAATTAAATCTCCATTTAATTAAATTAGTGTAAGGACACAATTACTTCTAAGAAAAACTCAAACAAAGGCACCTGATTTACAAATCATTTATTATCCATTCAAGTATATCATCAGAATCAATTATTCTGTCTTGGGTGCATCACCTAGTGACATGCCCAACAAAAATAGATTTCCTTTGGACATTATTATGAGTTATATATGTGTATAAGATAAATTTATATTTGGAATGCCCTTCTCTATAAAAAAAATTGTTATATTTTTTTATACAATAAGAAGGTGAATAACCACTTTCTTAAATTGAGAAAAATACATCACCACTTCCACCAGAATGACTATAGTGGTCCTTCCCATTACTCTTAGGTAAATTATCAGGATGTCATTCCTATCACCAAGGAATGGTCCATATCCCATAGCCTTATTGAAAATATCAAGATTTAGGTATTCAATGTAGTATAAAATATATACCATGTATACTACACTATGGCATGGCCCCAAATATTCAATGTGTTTCCATCACCATAACATGTGCCACAGTGTCATCAGGGTTCGGCTAACTGTGTTTCTTCACCATGTATTCTATGAGTTCCATGATCAAAAAATTGATTTTCTATCGAAATTGGGCTTTACCGTGTTGTATTGGTTCTCTATTATTCCTCTATGGGGACCACTATGGCATGGCCCATTCAAGTATTCCCATTTTGGTAGTTTCATTCCCTTCCATATCAATAATCCATGGTGTACTCAAACCTATATTCTTATTCTTTTTCACCACACCCACTTACCATGGTATGGTATTTCCCCTAGTGTGAAACTTCAAAAAAACATGTCAACATACATTGTTTTTTAACATGTTTCTCCATTGAAATTATCCAAGATTATATAAAAACATTAATACTTCACTTTTTCTATGTAATCTCCTTGTAGAATTCCTTCTTGTTATTATATTTTTTTTCAAATATTATTTTTATGGCCATCTTCCATGTTATCAATAAATCCACCATTAATATAATTTGAAGTCCTTTCCAAAAATCCACATTGGACATTTTATTACATATTTTCTTCTTCTATATTGTTAAAAAATCAATCACAATCCTTTAGTGTTCATAAAAATCTCTCCCTATATTTTTATGATAAAATATAACACCTATATCCAACATTTCATAATCACATTATTTAATGTGAAATAAAAAAAGAACTATATTTTCAACACAATGTGGGGTTATTTAATGGAATATCAAACTCTACTATTGAATGGGTTCATCTCTATTAATCATTATATATTCCTCCCCATCAATCTGTTAAAAGAAAATCCAATAAATCCAAGGTTCCCTTATATATTAATTTTCCATGTGGACATCCTTATGGGTTTCAGATCCCCATTTTTAAGATATAGAGGACTTACTCATCTTAGGTAAAATACCCTAGTAAAAATACCCCATAATTTGGACTCAACAAACTATTAATTTTAAAAATTCTCTATAATTAATTTGAACCATTTTTTGTTTCATTTTTCAACACCATAATATACCATTCCATGAATCTTTCACTTTCTTATTTAATTTGTTTAGTGATTTTAAAAATCGTCACTTCATAAGTAAATGAATTATATATGTCTATTGAGGCTGAGAATACTGTGAGAAATTTTATTTTTATATACAAAAACAAGATTTTTGATGTCACTCATTAATACTAATGAAAAAATAACAGTAAATTTGTCCTTTTCACTTCTCAACATAAAACCTTTTAACATAATCAGATTCTAACAACAAAAAGTTATGGAATATACTTTTAAACAATGAGTTTTTAAGATATACAACATTGAGAATCAAATGATATGAATTTATAATTTAATGAAATAATTCTACATACAAGGCTTTATTTCCTTTTAGGTTATCATAATAATCTTCATATCATTGGCACTAATTTTATTGAACAATTTTTAGATTCCAATTATAGGGAAATAACCTTTATCTTATTTATGTTAGCATCAAATGGTTAACATTAGATGTATTTTTGGAACTAATTCTTCCACAAACAGGAACTCTTTTCCATATAGATATTAGCAGATAAATTCTTATCTTGAATTGAAACCTACAAAATGCCACTCAATGAAACTTTATTAGATCTTATTTAAGATATATTATATAATTCCCCAAACTCATAACACATGATTCTGATATTAGAAAAATACTATTTAAATTTATTGATTGATATAAATAATTGTAACCAAATGTTATCCATATATAATTACAACTGATAAAGAAAATAAAGAGTCACTTACATACCCATGAATCTATTTTATTTTACAATTTTAGAGACTTAGGAGAAAAACCATTAAATAAAATGTCACATGTCATAAACTAATCATTTTAGATTATTCCCAAATTTCAAAATACCATAGATATTATTCAATATACCCTATATATGACACATTTCTAGATATAACTTATATAAAAAAATTCATTATAACCTTTGGAAATGGAAATATAAGAAGGGTGAGCATAAAAGATTCATTCGGTAAATATAGAAATTAATAATCGAATATCATGAGTGATCCTAAAATGAGTATAAGGTTCTTATAACATAATCAAAGTTCATGATCACATCATAATCCATTGTAATCCCATAAAAACATGTACTATAAAACAAGATTCATATAATAAATATTTAGCATAATACAATAGATATTTGAGAAAAAAATCTTGATAAATGTGTAAATAGTCTTTCTTAAATGAACCCTTAAAACTCAATGTAATAATATAAGGATGATGTTATTCAGTTTTAATTTCATATTTTCATCATGGAAGCATCCAAATAGGATAATACAAACATTTTCATATGAGACAATTCAATACGGTTAAATCTCTTATATATTATAATTTTTTTTATATTTAGACAATTCAATAGTTTATTAGGAGTATCGTTTAACCAGTTATCTTTGTCACATAACATAATGAATTGTTGAGATATATCAATCTCTCCTATCATCTTGATATATTCTAGGATCACCAACCATACTGACCTTTTTCAAGCTCTCATGTTATCAATAATAAGATCCATGGTATATTAACCGAAATAAATCACATAGATCTTTAAACTCATCATAAAACTCCATTAATCAGACATAATTACCTTCATAAATAGACTAACATGTGGAAAAGAAATAGGTTTATTTAAAAATATATTTAATGTTTTTTTATAAACAATCCATAGAAAATATGTGTATGGTATCATTAATGAACATCCCTAGTGAAGAATTGGAATCATTTTAAATAGGTTTTTGTAGATGAAAAAACATTTATAAAACAACTTTGAAATATATTTTTGAATAATAAAATAAATACCCTTTTATTTTATAAATTATAAAAACAAAAAATTCATAAAAAATTAGTATATTATTTTATAGAAAAAAACATGAAAACTAAAAATGGAATAATGACTACAAAAAGGGGATTATTTACCGAATATGTGAATATACAAATTGAAAATTTTAAATAAATTTTTAGGAGTTCATTAATAGAAGTGATAGAAATTATTATTAATATAAATTCTAAAAAGAAATTAAAAAAATTGATTTTTAGGAAAAAAATGATTTAATTATAAATATACTTTTACACTAGAATAATGTATGATATTTATTCTGATTATTTTATTTGGATTTATTATATAAAAAAAGGGTTTATACTGTTAGATTAAAGAAAAAATGAATCTTATCTTCCAATTTTTTCATTATGTTTAATTATCCAAAACATGTTTTTAATCTATATAAAATAAAACTTACTTTCAAAAAAGTCAATCATAGGTTTCCAAATTCATAGTAATGTTTTGAATCATATTATTTTACTTCTTAAAAACTTATTTTATCAAACCATTGTTTTTTAATTTTTACTGTAAATATACCATTATAATTATTTCATAAAAAAATATGGTATAGTTAATAATAGAATTTAAATATTCACCAAAAAATAAAAAATTTCCGAGAATCCAAAAAATCCACTCTAACATAATTTTGACAAATTAATTTCAAAAATGATGTTCATTTTATCCATCTATCTATGTGTGTGTGTGTGTGTTAATATGGTTACTCCTATTCATACCCACAATAAAAACTTCTAGTTTATAAATGTCATAATATATAGCGGTTCCTTCATATTCGGATTGGTGTATCACACATGTTATCAAATACTTACAATTTATTAAATATAAACATATTTCAAAAATCTAATTCTGCAAAAAAAAATAAAGTTATTTCTTAGAATAATAAAACCATAGATCATATCATCCCACTAATTCTATATCTCATAAAAATCTATTTTTTAAAATAAATAATATAGGGATATGGTTACCTAAAACATCATTAGGTATAAGAAAGGGTATATCCATATCGATCCAACCCTTAAACTTTCATATTTCCCATTCATTTTTTCTTATTTTGGGAAATGAATTTAATCATATATTAAGCCTATACATCATAAATTTTATTCATACTTCTCAACCTTTCACCTACATATCTTTTTTTCTGTTACAACCAACACACTCTTCTTCATAGATGTGAAAACTATTTTACTTACATGTCTTAGCACATTCTAGAGTTATTGAATTGATTACACTAGAAAAATTATATTTTTGAGTTGTGTTAGTAGCCTATCTCACCTATAATTTTCTTATCCATTGAATTGTAATCTTTTTTCTTTTAGTGGCTATTAAAATATAGTTAGATATATATCGTCCTTGATAAAAATAAGTTCCATATTGGTTTCCTTTATACTAGTGGGTTCTTCTTTTGGTTATTCTTTTTCATAAATAGAACAACTTCTTAATTTTTTCATCATGATTTTTATTCACTAATTCTATGATAGATAGTGTGAGTATACTTAATTTTGTGAATGGTTCAATTTTTTTTTATGATCATTGATTTTTTTCAAAAATATTGAACATGTTTTCTATCATAGTTGTAATTTCTCTTAGATAAAATCCTTCTTCGTATGTTAGTAATTGATAATATATTTAAAAAATAATTTCCATTATATGTATTTCTCAAAATTTATTACGTTTATGTGTGATTAAGTCTAGAAAAAAATATTTAAAAATCATACATCATATGATCTTTCCATGATTGATATGTTTTTAATAATGGATCTCTTCTCACATTCCTGGGATATTTAACATCAAAACACAAACTCATTATGTCCACATTTCATCTATATATGTATCATTTTGATTAAACCTTTAAATTTAGATCATTATTTCTGGATTTATAATGGAATTTACATTTCCATACATATTTTATATACAGACTCTATTCTTAATAAGGATACTTTTGGAGGTATTTCCATCTTCTCTTTTAGGGTGTTTATCCTCTCATTGGGATACCTAATAATCTTATATATTACTTTCAAATGTTTATACATCAAATTAATACTAGTAGTATCATCAATTATGGTTTACCTTCTTTCTTCAGGTTGAGTCTTGAGTGAAATGATTCTTTCCTTTGATTCCTTCTCTTTGTCCACTTTCCAAAAAATTTCATGAGACTGATTTTCAATCACATCTCTTAGTCCTTTCATTTTCAATCCAAATTGATTTATATTGAAATTAAATCCAATTTATTCACCCTTTTTTGTTTCTTATTTTCAAAATAAATATCTTTAATCATAATAAAATAAAATAATTTCTTGACTTTCCATTATCTTACATTCTCTTATATAATTTGAATACCCTCTTGGATATTGCATGAACACCTTCAAGTATAGAAACCATATGTTTATTCATTTTCACCACTTGAGTAATTTATTATTTTTATCTCCATTACTGATTCTAAAAAACCATATTATTTATAAAATATATTGTTAAGGAAGATAAAACATTAGGTTCATAATTTTTTACCATTGTAGGATAATTATTTCCTTTTTCGTCCTTCTTCTTCTTCTTACCCATCAATATAAATATCCATTTTTAATTAATTCCATGGAGTTATTACAAATTCGTAAACATATCATTATTTAGATATCCATTTGAAATAAAGATACTTATTTCTTCTCTTAGAACAACCATTATGGTCATTTTAATTGAGGAATTAATCTCATTGTTTCAATGATCAGTTTTGAATATAACTCTATGTCTAATGTATCAACCCCAATTTGAGGTAATTTAAACTTTTATTGTGTATTTTGAACTAATATAATAATTTGACATATTTTTAGATGATTATAAAAGGTTTTTAGAGTACTTACATAGTTTTTATGGATGAATAGATAGAGAAGGGATAGGGTAAAGTATGTAGTTTTCCTTAGGAAAATATATGATGGGATAAAGAGGTTAGAGTGTGTGACTTTTTATTGCATTGTTTGTATAGAACATGAGGATTCTTAAGAGAAACCATAAATGTGGAGATATAGGGAATAAAATAGTTGGTGCATGGTTTTTTAAATCATCTCATCCTGAATTATCATGAGGGTAGTTTGAAGGTAGTTTCATATGCACGGTTAGTAAGAAATTTCCCAAATTGTGCAACATAACCCTAAGACATGCAGTAAAATATCATAAGATAAGAGTTTAACTCCATTTATTCTCTAAAAACCCTAATTTTATTATTCTTATCTCAGGATCTAAAACTCCACTCCTCTCTTAATAATTATTTATGGTTCCGTTTTTTCCAAAATTCAGTTTTTATATAACTATATCTAATATATCATTAGAATCATTAGTAAGTGTCCATTTTCAATCATTATATTTAAATTTCATTATCTCATCTAACACTTATATTTTGAACTAACTTATTGTTGATATATAAATTATCTAGTATGAGTTAGATGATTAATTGATTATCTATATTGAATTAAATTAATTTGAAGACCGGATCTAGATTTGTCATTATGTCTCTCTTCAATTTCATCACCCTTTCTGATGATGATGGATACATTCTTTTCTCCTCTTATTCTAAAACTTGAATTGTTGGTTTTATTAATTTTTTTTTGAATTTGAAAAGGAAAATATGGATCATTTTTTAATAGAGAAACATTCTTTATAATGAAGAAAACATGCGTATTTTTGTGGATATTGTAAAATCCCTATTATTTTTTGTTTCAAATTATGGTTGTGTTTTAATGTAAGAAATTTTCTTAATAAAGTGTTTTAAATAGATGAATATTTTGATTTAAAATTCAATGATATGATAAAATGGAAAGAATTTTTGGTGTGACTTAATTTACATTGGATGTGATCCTAAATAAGTGGTGTGGTTCCAAACTCTAGGCACCTAGTGAAAATAAGTTTTCATGTACAATGTGTGAAGTTTACATCCCTTAATGGTATTCTAAATTTTCTTAAATAATGTTATTATGTGAAGGATAGAAGAGTAGTACCTTCAACACAAACATTTTAAATATTTAATATAAATTTATGGTGGTCACTTTGAGGACTAATGATATAGTTGATAATATAAATGTTCCAATCATTTTGGATCACTATCCTAGTGTGTTTCTATAAAATTTCACTAGTTGTCCAATAGAAGAGGTAGTGAAATTTTTTATTGATCACCTTATATGGAGAAATTCAATTTTACACCCATCATATAGAATTATACCAATGAAATTGAAGGAGTTAAATATCTAACTATAAGTATTGAAATGTTAATTATTCAGAAGACCAATTCTATAAACATAGGCCACCCACATCATTTTTTTTGTGAAAAAATAGGTTCATTAAAACTTTGGGTTTACTATAATAAAATTAATAGGTTTATGATAACAAATGTTTATTAGCTACCTATTATTAATGACTTTTTTATCAATTGAAGGGGGACTAATTGTTTTTTTACATTGGTATACTCTTCACGTATCACCAACACTTGGATAATAAAGAGGATATTACAATGATTTCTTTCAAGAGTCATCATGGTCAAAATGAATATGTGATCATGAACATTTGATGTAAAAATTCACTAAATATTTTAATGGAATTGATGAATCATTTATGTTAGTGGTACCTATTCTAGTTCATTATGGTATTCTGGGATGAAATTACTATGTATTATTGAATGAAAAAAGAACTTGAAAAACATTTAGATATTTTTTTGATAATTTTTTGGGAAAACCAGTTATATAAAAAGGCCTTTAAATGTGATATCTAGATACAAGAAGTTATATAACATGGCCACATCACTTTTTAGAAAGGTAAATATGAATACCCTAGAAGGATATAAGTTGTTGTCTTTTGAAAAACACATAAAAATTTCAATATGATATGCCTATTTATTTCTATAGAATGTATATATTTTTTCATTATTCAAGAAATACTATAACTCACATATACTATGATAGTTCCCATGAGTAATGGAAGACCACTCCATTTGAGTGATGATTGTTAGATTTCTTTTTTGGAGATTACGGTGATGATCAATTCCATGACAATTCTCGTTTTATTAGGAACATTGGAATGATTTGGTGGTTTACCATGATATATCAATATATGGGATTTAATTTGTTCTCATATAGGGAGATTTCAGGGTATCTAATGGATCCTTATAGTTTCTAATTCATGAAAATAATTATATATATTATGATTTAGAATTGTTTGTGGTTTTATAAGCATAAAAATGTGATATCATTATCATTTTAGAGAGAAATTAATTTTGTTCAGAAAGCATAAATGTTTTAAAACCCGATTTTCCAATGACCCTTTAACATGTGATAATGTTTATGGGTGGAATATCTACGGATTTTTGACTTTCACTGGGTTTACAAACCAAGAAAAAAAAATTGTGGTTGATTTTTTAGGCCATATTTCTTATGAGAAATTTTACAAATAATATTAACATTATTGGAAAATTATGAGTATCATAATGAATAGGTATTTGTATTTTTCATAGAAAAATGATGCTTTAATTTTCAATCTGGTGACACTTATTTTTTACATGTTAAGGATTATTAAGGAATGGGTTTTTCTGTTTTTACCACTATGTCAAATCATAAAGCTAGGGAGACCATTTATTGATTCAAATGGAATGGGAACTCGGTTTTTATATTTAAACATCAAATTTTCATTATGTATCTTCTTAGGAATATATTGTTTCAGATTATCTCAATTTAAAATAGCTAGTTCATCCAGGAATCCATATGATGTAAAAGGATTTAAGAATCCATTATTAGTGTGATGTTGTGAAATAAAATGTGTTTGATTTTGTTTCAAAATTCATAACTTGTGATTTGTTCTTGGTATATCATCAAAAACTAGATTTAATGTTGAAATTTTTACATATATCTATCTATAAATGGATGATAATCAATATAGAGTCCGTCATGGGATTACAAAGACATATTAGAAAGAAAAATTTGATCTTAGTGTTTTTGGACCAATTCATAAATGCATCCAAATTTTTGCTGATTCATGAAACCAATATTATAAATGAATTGATAGATATCTAAATTTAGAAGTGTTAAAATTTTATGGAATACCAATTCTGAATATCTATGTCTATGATCATCATTTTACATCATGGATTTGGTGATCACTTCAAGTATATTTGGGTACCCAATTTACCATGAGTAAGAAATATCCTCCTCGAATGGACTGGAAATCAGAATGAATGATTTAGACACTAGAAGATATGATATGTTCTTGTGTGATGGATATTTGTGTATCATCGGAGAAGTTTTTCCTTTTTTGGAGTATTTTTTAAAAAAATTATCTTCCCATGATATGGATGGATTCGTTCATGGATTTTTTTTGGATATCCCTCTTACTCTCCAATTGTTTTTTTTCATGACCATAGAAATATCACAATTGTGACCTAGAATTATTTAAGAGATAACAAAGAAAATTAAAATGAGTAAAAAAGATACGGGGTTATACCAAAGCAGTTATAAATCTAATGAGGATAATCATCATTAACCCTTATCTTTTGTTTTTAGAGATTATGTATTCTTGAATTTCTCTCCAAGGATAGTATATTGTCGATTAGGTATTCATGAATGTTTCTCTTATGCATGTCAAACCTTTTTAAAAGCTTGAAATATTTTTTATCTTTTTTATTTCTTTGTTTCACTTACATGGATTAGTACAATCAATATTTTTTCATATTTATCAACCAATGAAGTACCATCTCTATTACTTCAATGTGATTTGATAGTATGTTTTTTATATAGAACTATACACCAAATTTATTCACACATTAATTCATATATGATATAGATATTATGATTTCGTACTTGAAAAATCTATTCCATTTGATCAATTATAATTGAAACACGGTAAAGATTGGGAAGAGACATGGTAATTTAAGAAATAGATATTGGAACAATGGAACTAATATTTTTAGAGGTATTGTTAATCTCTAACTCCCTGAGCATAGAATGCCTTTGGTGGGAGGAACTTAACAACACAAATTTGAGTTATTTTACCCACTTTCATGTATTTTTATGTAAAATAATACTTTTTTTGTGTTTTGGATGTTCTTTTTTGTTTTTTATTTGTTTTATAAATGATTTTTAGGGCTTAATGTTTAATCATGGTGAGGATAATCCTTGCATATTTTCCATGGAAATCATGTGATAGGAATAGTAAGGCAGGTTGGGGTTCATATTTAGTGCATGGTTTTTAAAAACCATGAATGTGCCCAAGATAAACCATGTAATTATTGAAAAAGGGAAAACTTGTTTATAAAATGATTTGTTATAATCTAAAAACAAACATTAATAGGGGTGGTTTGTGGGTAATTTTATGAACATTTTTAGTACATGGTTACCCAAAGTGTGCGTACTAATCATTTGATGTTCTTTAAATGATATGAAAATTATATATTCACTCTAATTTAACCCCCACCCCTTATTTTTCTCATATACACTGAAAATCTCAAACTCTAGTCCTATATGAAGAATTATTGGTGTCTCCCATTGATCTAGATATTTGTTATGACATATATAAATTTTTTCTTCTCTAGAATCAATATTGTGTCTTTGTTTTCTACCATTCTATTTTGATATCCTTATATCCTCTCACAAAGAATTTTTTATCAAATCCATTATGAACATATCTATGATCTATGGTGTATTTTTATGATATTGTGATTGAATCTATAGAATGAATAAAGTTTTGATTCATAATATAGAGGCTTAGTTGTGTTATTATTTTTTTTATTCACCTAGTGAAAGGTAAGTAGAATATTTATCTTCTCTACCTGTTCTATAAATGAAATTCATAGTTTAACTAAAAAATAATGGTATTTTAAAATGAAATGTTTGATTATTTCTTAAATTAAGATTTTTTTTTCTTTTTTTGTATGAAATTATAAATTTGAATAGATTTTTTGGAAACCCCATTGATTTATGGTTTTATATTATTATTTTTATTTTAATGCAATACTTTTTTTTGATAATATGTTTTAAGGGAATAATTAATTTACCTTGAATGTTTTTATATGATAATGTGGAATATATTATTATTATAACATCATTTTCATTGAAAATTACCCTAGATAATGGGCATGGTACTTGACTAGAGGAAAATATAGAATGGTCACCTAGTGATGACTTTTTTGGATTAATGAGTTACTAGTCCTAGTATAAGGATTCCAACCAGATTATATGTGTATGGGAGTGGAAATATTTGGTTTTGGTATGACAAGTGATACTAATGAATAATCACACTGATATTAATTTTAAATCATATTACATTAATTATTATTTTTATATTCTTATAGTTTTTTAAAAACAATATTTTGGATTGTGAGTTCATGTGTTACTATCATAGTTGATTCAGTTAGGAAGCCACTTGGGGAAAGCTTATTAGGTTTGATTAATCACCCCATGTATATGAAAATTGGTTCATATATAGATATTTATCATCATAAAATAGGTAAAAGAAATTCCCTATGAATCATGAATAGATCATCATTATGTTACATCCTTACGATGGTGTTGGATCTTATAGTTTCTCTCGTGGAGTGGTTAGAGAAATTCCATATTAGTGTTTCTATGTGGGGATGTCCATTCATTTTAATGAGTTTACTTATTACACTTTTTCACTTCTACACTGATATTTTTGTTTTATTAGTTTTTAATTTTAGTTGTATTTTTTATACTCATGCATCATATCGTTTTTTATTTTTAATTATCATGTAGTGTTTTTTAAAATTTAATATAATCCACTCATATTTTGGTAATACCTAGAAATTTAAATTTTTTTTTGGTATCCTGGGGCTTCCATATATTATGAGTGGAATCATGGCTATTTACAAGACAATTGTTTGGGTATAAATGTTACATCTACTCAGAAGAACAATTTCTTCCCACACAACATATCATAGAACTCTAAGTGCATGTTCCATGAAGGAAATAAACTAGTTTTGCATAGTTTTGATATGATTTACCACAAATAAAGGATCTTTCATATTGAATTTCATTCTTTAGTAACATCATATCATACTGGAGAATGAATAAATATAACAAAAATAAAAATACCCTTCCATACAACTTTCTAGTCAAAAAAGGTTCGTAGAGTGACATTTCCCTAAGTAAGGGGTGAATCAGGGTTTGAAAAGCTTATGGAATTTAGAACTTTTTCTTTTAAAACTAACTTACTTAAAAGAGAACATCAATCCATAACCTTTATGGTCAGTTTCTTTTTTATTTTTCTAAGATGTTGATTTGATTCAAACATTTAACTAGCCCATTGTTATCAAATATTATTTAGGATTACCTTTACCCTATTATGGTCTGTATGAGTAATGTTAATTAGGATATAATAATAATATTTGTCCACCCTCACTATTCAACTCAATGGATCATGCATCAGTAATGATTCATTCACCAAATCATTATAATGCAAACTTCTCTTTAAATTAATGTTGGTCTAGGTTACTAATTTTATAAGATCATTTCAATAAAATGTGTATGGTCATATAAATATCCCCCTAAGGGTAAATTTCAACTCACAACCATATTTCCCATATTTTTCTACCTATAATGATGTAGGATCTTCATATAGATTATGAACATTATGTTCCATTAAATATAAAAACGTTCATGGTTTCACCAAGTACATATCGTTTTCATTGGAGTCTAATTTATACTCTCTATAGAAATATTTTGATCCCCCTTCAAATAAATATATTCCAACTTCCAAAAAAACTCCAAAATTCCACTTTCTGTTACAGATCCAAGAAATTATTCTCACATTATTGTTCCACATGAATCTCCTTCCACTTCAACTTTGGAAGATTCATCAGAGAGTGAAAAAACCTTATTCTTCCTTCCATTCCACTCCTCTAGAACTCCTCTATATTCCTCTTTAAGAGCATATATTTACTGTTTTCAAGTCTATCTGTCTGATTCCATAAAATAATACTTTTTGAAATATATAAGGAATTCACACAATAATGGGACACCTTATAGTCTATTCATTTGTATCATAACTCTCCTTGAACATCATCTATGGTTTCTTCCATAAAAATAATCTACTCTATATTTTTTATGGTAAACCATATCAAAGTTTCATTTTGGATTTAAATATAAATTTCATTTCATTTCCTCGAAACTCTTATCTTTTTTGAATTTGGCTTTGATCACGGTTTGTAGTGAGATACATGATGTTTAAAGAATTGGTGAACAATTCAGTCATTTTCAAAAGAAAATTCTTCACATTTGTTATCTCTTCCTCTGTAACCCCCTCTAAAATTGCTTTACATTGAAAATCATGATGCCTTACTTGTATCTCGAGGATAAAACACTCATCAAATGTCCCATAAAAAAGGAATGTTTTTTATTATTTCTTTAACTATGAGAATGTGAGCTTCCACTTCCATTATCCAAGTAAAACACGTCACCATAACCACCACTATGACTATAACTATTACTCCCATCACTTATAGGTAGAACCTCAAGACCCCATGCCCATCACCATAGTAGGGTTTATCTCCATTGGTTGTTTTGACCACTTATATCTTCATGGATTCGATAAATTAAAAACTCCTAAACATGGATATTTCCTTACCACATAGAAAACAATTCCTTTCCTTCACACATCATTGAATGTTCAATTAAATATTCATACTTCTATTGAACATGTAAGTCCTCAAGGTTTTTAATTAATTCCATTGTTTTTAAAACACATGTCCCTAATGTCCACAGATCTATGTATTGCACATGTTCTCTAAAATTCCACCACAAGGACCATCATTACTAGTATGTTCTAGACTTTATGTGAATTAAATCTCATTATCTTTAATAACCATAATCAATTATGAAGTGGAACCTATATTATTTTTTAAATTCACTAAAACCACAGATCATAACATGGTATTTTAGATTTTGTACAACTTCAAAATAACATGAAGACAAGCCTTGTGTTTTAGCATGGCCCTCCATTGAATTTCTCCAAAATTCATTCAACAAAGTAATATCCTTTCCCATGAACATACAGGATCCCTATAAAATTATATATCATTTATGGATTACCTTTGAATATTCTTCCCTTTCCTTATTCTAAATTATCAAAAAAGTCTAACATGAATATATTTCATGCTCATTGTCAAAAATTCACTTTGTCCACCATCTTCCTTATAGTCATGATTTTCATCTTTATTGTCAAAAAATCAAACAAAATCATTTAGAAATCATAAAACAAGTTTCTCAACTATTCTCCGACTATCAGTTTTTACTATTACCCATAATAATATATTCTTTATACCTTTTTAAAAAATAATTTTATCTATATGATTCATCATTTTTGTCCAATATATTTATTTTTTTAGTCATGTTAAATAAAACTCCATCATCCAGTATTCATGTGTTATAATTTTTAAATTCCATGAGAATGATTTTGGACAAGAATTCCATATACATATTCATTTTATATATCTCAAAGGTATGTTGTTTGTGGGTATCTCCTCATTGTTTTCATCATAGTATGTGTTTAAAGTTTTCCCCTATTATTATTGGAAAAATATGTTTTCAATGAAATTGATTTCATTTTTTTTCATTTTCCCTTTTGTGATCCACTAGTGGGTCTATTTACAATATTCCATTTACAAAGATCATATTATTTATGACCTAATTTAGAAAAATAAATACAAAATAAATAAATATAAATTTTACTTTGATATGTAAAACATGTAAGCATCCAAATTTGTGATGTTCCAAGGGACCTAAATGACTACTAAGAGTGGGAGAATCAGTGGCCTTTATTTAAATTAATTCTGCACCATTTAAATTCAACCCCTTAATTAGACTAAAATTTTTAATTCACTCAATGAATTATCATATTCGACACATTGTATTCAGTAAATAAATGAAATATTTTATAATATTTTATTTACAAGGGTCATCATGAATGCCTAATCCTTGACTTTATTAATATTTCCCCCAATATGGATTATCTAATGTCATCCAAAGTATCATAAACCCACAGATATTCCAACCCATTAAATACATGTTCCACTATGTTCTATCCACTTCTAGGGTATATTTAAGATATAAATTTATTGGAAAATAACATAGAACATAGAAATATCACCTTATTCTTCCAGTAATCCTCTATCAATAGATAGATCAACAGGTATGCTTGTATACCATTCTTCAATATCATTAATAGGTTTAATGGGTATCTATGTCATGATATTCATAGTATATAATATGTGATTTGTGTTGTCTTTATCATCGTATAATACTTTGGTTAAACTGGTCTCCTTCATTTAAAAAACACCAAGAATTACACTTTAGTCTCTATTTTATATTGCAATAAATCGGGATCATTGAATCTGAAAAATATTCTCAAGACACTAACACTTTATTACATTACTAATATTTATATATAAACACTCTATATATGTTATTATACTCATACATAAACCCCATAAAAATTAGTTATATTGATTAAAATTTAAATCCCATAATATTCATAATAGCCCCCCTATAATTTCTTCTTCAAAACTACATAAAAATAAAAATATCAAATTAATTAAATTGATCATGAATTATCATCTAATTTATTTTAGATAATATTTATTATTTAATATCCCATAATAATACCTCGATTAAATGTCATCCTAAATGACTGAAATCCTCAAATCATTTTTCTTGTTCATACAATATCTTGAATAATTAAATCTCTTAATTTTCCCATACCTTCCCTGAATTTCATTCCATTCCCTCATGAATGATTCCATATTATATATTATGGTTTAAACTCATGTGACCCAATTAGTATCATCATAAATGTTACATGATATTCAAATATAATGCATGGTAGTTCATTCAAATCATGCTTCCCTTGAAAAGTAATATGAACATGTTCATGATTAATTTATCATAATAAAATTAAAATTATATAAATGAATACTTGTTCATTAATTTCATATTAAACCATCCATGTATAAATATTTAACCCATATAAAACACATTCTTAACATCCATGAAAAAAACTAGATGTTTGTTTCAAGGATCTCAAACTCTCTTGTCCATGTATCTCTTATTTATATTCCCTTATTTTCTCAAGGAGAGGAATCTAAATTACATAATTAAAATAAAAAAAAAGACAATAAAATTTTAGTACATATATGAACATAAGGAATGTTATTTAAAAATGCAGGTTAGTCCTTTATGGAAGATTGATGAATTTATTAAGCATGGATGATTTAGGGAAGATATTTGAGAACCTCATGGAAGCATAAATGCTTACATGGAAGAAAGTAAATCACATAAGATCAAGGAACATCCTCATTAAAGTAGATACTCAACATCATTGGGGATTCATTCTTTCTAAATAACTTTATATACATGGAAATACATGACTCTTAGAAGATCCATGATCTTCTTCACAAAATATCTATTCTCATAGAAGATTCATGACAACAATGGAAAACACATAAACACTAATAAGATCATACATATGTAATTTCTTCTAAAAATAATATGCATGGAGGTATTCTCATAAAATCACAACCACACCAAAGATTGTTATTAATTGAAAACTCATGCACCATTGATACTCGGACTCATATAAGATCTATGTTGTCCTTGAATCTCCTACTCATGGATGATATATTCCCTCCATTCCTATTGATGGTCCTCACTATTATTTTATACAAATGTTTACACCTCAATAACTAAAAACACATGTCATAATCATTAATTAATTGTCTAAAATTTTTCTAATATTTTTCAACTTATTCTTCAACTTCTCTAAATACGTTCCTCAAGAAATAAGCCTCATAATTAGATTCATTGTAGCCAATAAGAGTAAATAAATAATTTTATATACTTACATGGTTCATTATCAAGAATATATTAAAATATTATCTCAATAATTCATAATAATTCTCCTAGAATCACATTCACATTCACTAAAACCATAATGAATCACTAGAAACAAATGAAATATTTACATGTGTACCCTAATCTATCATTTTCAATTTGTTATCAATTCCACTAATCCTCAATGTCGATATGTTTTATTGGAAGAATTCATTCCTATAAAACTTTTTGAATATAAAATTCAATTATTAGTGTAACATTATTCTCATCCCAAAATCTTAATTTTAATACACATAAATTCTCTTCAGTGTTTTTTTAGAGAAGGATGACACCACATGGTTCCCAAAGTGAAGATAATTTGGTAGTTCTAATTTAATTCTATGTGGGAAAACAAGTTTTAAAAAGAAATAGATATATTTCCATATATGTCTATTACTACCATAAACTATCATGTATGTGATACTATACTCAAAAGATTATATTCCATAAGTAGAGGTAGTATTAACCAGATTTATTAAGAATCATGTAATCCTATAATCTTCATTAAACAAATATGGATTGATATGTGAAATATATGTAACTCCCAATTTTCACATATTTTTATCGAAAACCACCACACCCCATTATAATAAATTTTAAATAATAAATATTAAGGGTTGAACGTTTGGTTGAAAAACCTTATCCCATAAATTCAATTAAGTTATCCAAAAATTACTAATTACATGGAATACATAATTTTTATAACCTTAGACTATTAGTTTTCCATCCCTAAATAGATTCAATCATCAATACATCCTCGAATTTGATAATATCCCAATGCAATAATTTCAATTCTCTTCCTAATGATGATATCCTTAATCACCTCCTTTAATTAATTGTATGTTATTTAAAAAACATTAAATGATAAGTAATAAGTATAAAACACTTTTTGTCTCAATGGAAACATTTAGGATGAGACATTACTTTCAATCTAAACCATTATTTTCTCACAATAATGGAATGGGAATATTTTTGTGGATTCATATTTCCATTTATATCCTCATATATTTAATTATATTATTTTATACCATGAACTTCCTTTTTGTATCGAATATCTATTTCCACTCATGTCTTTGAATACTCATGTTTCCATTTATGTATGAAAAAAAAATTCATATCATTTATTGAAGCTGCATTCATTCATTTACACTCAACAATATTCATCTACTTTTCCATCTCTAACTAGTATCTAAATATTATCAAGAACTGTTTATTGATTGTTTTACAGGGTTTCTCTATTGATTTCTTAGCATCTATAGCATTGGATGAATTTTATTTAAATTCATTTATCTTTTATTAATCAATACCTCTAGAACCATAGGGAATCTCTCTTTATAGTCTGATCTTGCATAACACATCTTGGTAAACTTGTAGTCCACATTTTTTCCATGCCTCCTTTATAAATTTAAATATTTTCTAAATGTATATATTTTTCGGAGATCTTCTCATAAATTAATTTCATTGATTTTTTATCATCTGTTTCTCAAAAAATATCCCCTTAGGTTCTTAAATCTTTCCAACTAATGATATATTAAAGAAATAATAATAGGATATATGTTAATACCATCCAAAATAATAGCAATACCTACTAAATTGTGTTCTCTTGTGATAAAGGTAAATTTATCTAGAGTAAATTCATAGTAATATTTCTTCAATTTGAGGCTTATTATGTTTAGGTGTTAGTGGTCTTATTGGGAGAACTTGTTCATTATTTTTATGATAACACCTCAAATATTTCTTGTTATAATCCCAATTGGTTCAATTTTTTACACATACATAATTATAAATAATATATATATTTTTTTTGAATGTAATTAAATAAATATATACCTTTCTCTCTTTTACTATTCTTCTTATTAGTTTGAGAAGATTCACCATTGATATCTTCTAAAATTTTTAATTTTCTCTTTATTTTGATTACACATTTTGTACTATGAGACATGTGGAATGAGTTTAAAATATATTATCCTCTTTTTATTAAAATTGTCTTCAAGATCATAAAAACATATCAAGCTCAGACGACTTCAATTTTTTGAATCTTAATCTCATTAAAATTGTCTCCTTTATAAACAAATCAACTTTTACTTTAGTTTCGTACCTTTTATCAAACATAACATGATTATTAGATATTTACATATTTAAATTCTAAATTTTCATATTTTCATTTTTAAAATCATTAATTCTCTCAATGCATGATTCCTACTTCTCTTTCGACTCCCACTCAGGTTTAATTAACTATTAATTATTATAATCATTACATAACGAGTCAAATAACATCTTAACATGAGAATAGATATTAACATAATCACCTGAACAACGCAAAGAAACATTATTCTACTTCTTTATCAGGATACATTCCCTTTTATTTAAGAGATTTTTCTTCTTACCTTCACTCTCTTTCTATTTTTTATCTTCTTATTCTATTCATCTAATTCACATTCATCATCATTCCTCATTGAAAAAACTATAATATTACATATATTACAACAATTAAGTAATATTAAACCATTAAAATTCCATTTTACCTTCTTTAATCACATTTATAAAATATCAATGATTTGTTATGGATCATTATTAGCTTCCCCTTCATCTAAATATTTAGATTCAACTTCTTCATCTTCCCTATTTTCTTTGGTGTTCAAATTTCTCATTTCATGAAAATCCATTTAATATTTGGTTTTATTCTTGAAATCTATTTTATTTATAATATCTTATGCAATAATGATGTTATATCATTCATGAAGTTTTGAATACTCGTATTCCTGCAAGGATAATATTTTCATGTTAATGAAATCTAGAAGATTCATCATAATTTTTTAACAATGATGGAAGCTTATATATTCGCCCCAAAACCACATGTATTTCATAAAATATCACTAACCCTTGTAATGTAGTCACCAATGTTTTATCATCATATATATTTATGTATTCTAATTAGATCCTCTAGAATTCTAGTCGGGCTTCTCTGACTTTGATGTTACCTTCATAGTAGTGTACACCATGATATAATATGAATTTCTCACTTAAATGAATATTATGTTGGATATCTCATGAAACACACAAAATCGAACTAAATAGAATTGTGATTATTTTATTGAGATAAAATATAAAAATTATAGATAAACAATAATAATTTATGTTGTTTTAATATGAAGAAATATAATGAAAAGCACAAGTGGTGTATATTAATATACATATTAAAATAATACATGCATAAAATCTTTATCCCCATGGTTTTTGATAAATATTTATACCATAAATGAAACTATAATATATAGTAAAATAATTTGGAATACAATAGACATTATTATAGTGATTTAAGTGAAGAATTTTTTTTGAATCATGTAAGGCTATATATAAGAATGTAATACGACTTTTATATAAATTGTTCTTGGGAACATTTCCATTATAAATATTTAACAATAAGATATATATACATTATATAAATTTAATTCTAACTGATATATAATTTTTAGATTATAAGTTAAAAACTATATAATTTACAACACTCATATAATCAATGTATTTAAAATTGATTAAAAACACTTAAGGTACTAAAAGGATATATTTCTATAAAACATTATATTATATGTATTTTAGAAAAAATATAAAATTAAAAAAAATTGAATGTTATGAATTTAATTTAATTTTAATATTTATCAGGTCATAAATATCCGAGGAGTAATTTTTTATACTTAAAGAAATATTTTTTGTTGAATAGTGAAGAATGTTGATTTTACACAAAAGTCAAATTTACAAAATTATAATGATATAATAATAACATGATATTTTATGAAAACATTTTCATAAAAAATATATAAATTAAATAAATAATATTAATATATTAATAATATAATTTTTTTTTTATAAATATATTCTTATCATTTTTAAAATATAAGTAATGTATTTATTCGAGAAAAACATTTTTGGGTTGTTCACTTTTTATGAAATATTTATGTAGTTACATTTGGTTTTTAAGGATAAATATGAATAATATGATTTAATATACTATAATTAATTCAATTTTAATAAAAAAATTTACTTTATTATAAAACATTATTTAAAATTAAAATGGAATTTTTCTAAAAGTTGTTTTCCAATGATTTATGAGTTTGATTTTAAATTAATCTATTCCACTTATATAAATTCAATTTAATTTAATGGACTCAAAATTTGGAACCATAATTCTCAAAATTTTTAATGAAACAACATTCATTTTTTGTCATTAAGAAATTTAATTTTTAAAAAAGATAGTTACTATGAAAAGATTTAAAACTAGATAAAACGGTGAAAAAGAAAATAATACAGGTTAAAATGAGATAAAAAATAATCCAAATAAAATTGGATGATAAAAATTATAGACTATAGTATATTATAAAAAATTGGTGTTATTTTAAAACTTTTTGTCCTTTTTAAGAAAATTAAATATTTTAATCTTTTCAAAAATTGCAAATGTGTCTTCTCCCTCAAATTGAAAATGGTGCCACATCTCCATGATTATCTACTCTTCAATAACCTCTGATTTCTTCCAACCCATAAAAATATCATTTATAATAATCCCTAACCACATCTTAGATGTAAATTATTGATCATGATACCATAAAAACAAGTATTAATGTATTAACCTATGGAGGTTATCCCTAACCATGTCTTAGAGGTCAATTATTGATCAAGAACCAATGTATAACATTTTTCCACATTTACATTTATTTATGGTCATTAGAATATAATTAATTTATACACATATATATATATATATATCATGAAATAAAAATAAATTTTGAAATATATGATATTAGTTAAATTCTTACCCATCTATCCATTAAAAAATGACAACATCACTCATTTATACGTATTAAATAACGCTGCCACAAAGCAATGTGATTCATTTATCTATTTGGAATTTCATGGATGTTTATAAATATATATATATATATATATAATATATATAATATTTATATAATGATTAAAAAAAATTATTACAGAAACATAATCAAGAATAAAGTTCCAAAACCTCATAATCAGAACATACATAAACAATCTGGCAGATGACACCCCAAATGACAATGATAATGAAAGATAGTTTTTGAATAGGTTATAAGATTTTATAAGAAACCCATTTATGTTATTATAATTATTAATATGATAATATTATGTGACAACAAGAAATTTAACTTTTTTATAAATGAGGATATAACAGATATGATACATTTTAGAATTGAGGTTTGGGTTTCTCATCACAGTTTTATTTTTGTGTGATATAATTCATATTCACCAATTGTTTCATTAATTTATTATATATAATAACCCTTTGATAAACTATATCATGAATATATTTACATTCATGGTATTTAAGGTTTCATGTTATGTAATTTTTATCATGTGGTTATGATTAAAAAATTACCAAAGCATTAAGGATTTATTTAACATTATCATCTTTATTCAGGGTTGTCTATGATTAGGTTTAATTTTAAGGAATTTTATGAATATTTTATCTTATACCATATATATTTTATTTTACTCTATTTATTCCTAGGATTTTCAGGAATTAATTCCATTTATACCGTTTTCAAAACAGAAAAACACAGAAATAATTTTTTTGGAAAAATAACTTTCTTTTTCTATTTTGGTCTAAAATATTTTCATTCCATGAAAATATATTATTTAAAATTTCATCAATAATTTTTTTAATCTTATAAAATTATTTATTAACATCAATTTTAAACATGATATAATTCATTTAAAATGATCAAATTGAATCGTTTTTTCATTTTCCAAATGAGGTTCTATTTACCAATGGTGTGAACAAATCTTTGTTTTAGCATATACCGTACCAACATATTTTACCACCAATATGAATACTATTTGATTTAATGCATAAATTACATGTTTCCATGTTTATTTTAATATAAAATTTATCTCCTAATATTATATATACTTTTATATTTCAAATAATTTATTTCAATGTGATAAGGTTATTTTCCTCAAGAAATGTTCCATGGATCATTAAAAATATTTTATTCCACATCGACATCCTTTGATGGAAATTATACACTACCAAGGATATAACATAATAATACTATCCACCAAATTAATATGGATCTATTTTTATCATTTTGTTCTATTTATTAAAAATATATAGTATTAAAATTTCATATGATTGTTTTCCAATATTAATGATTATATTGATTGTGTATTGAATTATTATTCATTTATTTCAAATCATAAATTCATTGAACATAGAATATGATAGGTTGGGACAGTTATATCCCCTTTATACATTGGTATATATCCTGAGACAAACTAGGTTAGGTATTTGATGTATAACATACTTATTTATATTTGGTGTCTTGGAACAATGACGCAATGATAATATTAGGATATCTGACATGTGCATTATATCATTATGAAACTAGTTATTATTATACATGTGATTTTTTATGTTGTAATTTTATCCAAGGATATATCCCTATATTTTATTATATTATTTGAATGAAATATTTTATTATTATTTTCTCCATTATATTATTAATGGTTTAATTATTTTGTGATATAATATTTTTTATTCTTTCCCTAACAAAGCATCTTATCTCACCCTATAATATATCTCCCTTTCTCTAAGATACTAAGAATGGATATATGAATGATTCTATGTAAATACTAGAATAATTAATACTGTGATCACTATAATTGTGAGTTGTATTTTTTTTCAAATGTATTGTTGTAATCATGTATGTATATAGTCTCCAAAATACTTTTGAACTATTTGATCCTTTTGTATGTTATCTCTTGTATCATGTGACAAAATATAAATATATCTATTGGCTCCAAAATACTAGAATATGGGTTCCATAGTTGGTATCAACGGATGTTTAGTAGGACCCTTGGGAACTAGATTTAGGAAAAAAAATACATTCTTACAAACCAATTTTTTATCAAGGGAAATTAATTTCTTATAAATATGTCACATAATCACATGAAATCATAACACAACGAACTACTAAGTGCTATATGACGTTTAAACATATCTTTATAACTTTTCTGATTTGAATTTCTGGAATGTGACAAACATGGTTGTGATCATTAAGTAATTTGGAGTCTAATATGACTAACTTATTTTTTTTATGAATAGTAACATACCATTATGAATAGTAATGTTACCCTTATTAATAGTTACATACCATAATAAATAGCAACCTTACCTATGATAGTATATAAATAATATTCAAGTAGAAGTTTGATATTCCTTTTTCATAGAATAAGAAAATAAATGTTTTCAAAAAAAAATTTTCCAAATAAATTGTGATTTTAATTAAATATTCAACTAATCATATATACAAAATTGTTTTTGAAAAATATATTTCATTTTTAGATTTTACACGTCAATAAATGGTTAGGGTGAATTTATTGTATTTTTCAGAAATACTTAATTTTATGTGAATAGTAAAATACATTAATTTGCTGTATAAATACATTATAATTCATATCCACAATTCTTGACATCATATGTAATGTAAACACAAACATTTCTAACTCATATGCATTTATTACTATTATAGGCCATGTAATTCCCACTATTTATTATCTTGTGAAGAAATAATAAATTAATTATTATAATATTATGAAACCCTCCTACCCTCCACTATAAATACCCCCATCCTTACCACTTATCTTCAATCCTCCCAAACCTTGTTCCATGCCAATATTCTGTGAAAATATCTTCCCAACCTCCTTCCCCACATTTAACAGTCCCTAGTCTCTTCAATATTCCAAATCCTCTCCCTATAAGAGGCACTCAAAGGAGGTAAAGTGAAGAAGAAATTTTCTCTTTCCAATTATTTTATTTCATTTATGTTCTTTTATTTTCTTATTACTATCCCCACCTACCTACACCCAAATGGTATGAAAAATACAGTAATATAAATGTACTGGAATTCTATTATGATAATGGTATAATTCATTATCTTATCTATTTTCCCCAACTTTTATTTAAATGTAATGAAAACACCATTTGAATTGTGTTAACATAGAATAATCAAGGATGATGGGTTTTCAATTTCCTCTACCATCTTCAATTATGGTCATGAAACCATATTCATGGTTAAACTAGACCATAAGATATATATTATTCCTCATATATGGTTTTTTAATCCTTTTTTACACAAGGTTTTGGTTTATAATACTAAACATGTTCATTGTGGCAAAAAACTACCAATTAACCCAAAAGGATGTCACTAAAGTTATATATATTGATTAAAATTCACATTAAGATACCAAATTATGTATTAAACCATGTAAAATTATGGATGTTCAATAATAAAATATTACTTCAGTTCTGGACAACCACCTTTATCATACATGTTTATCCGAACATGAACCGATCATTAAAACCTTGCAAGAAAACATACCCGAATAATGAAATTGAACCTCTTAACCAATTATAATGGATATAAATTTTAGGTTAAGAAACCCCCTTGCCACCTTTCCTCAAAGTGAGGCTGAGACATTCTTTTATAATGAATGATAAAGGCCTCATCGAACCACAATTCCGATTTGGGATACAGACTCCAACACTCCCCCTCAAGCTAGGTGTACCTAGCTTGGACACATAATGAAAATAAAGCAACAAAACAGACGCTAACACTCCCCCTCAAGCTGGAGGGGCCCATCTTGATGAAAAAAATAGGAGAAAACATAATAAAAGATAAAGCTTCAACAATGATGCTCCCCCTGATGATGTTGATATGATGCCGCTGAAAAAGGGTTGATAAATGCCGAAAAAGGTGTAGGGCCGGACAACAGAGCGCTGGGAAATCCACATCGGCAGGTCGGTCGTCATACCATCGGGAAATCCACACTTTGGGCTGGTCAGTCAGAGCATTGGAAAATCTACAATGTCAGGCTGAACGTCAAAGCGCTGAGATATCTGCATGGGAGGGTCGGTCATCCAAGCGCTGGGGAATCCGCAGGAGGCACCAGCGATGGGATGCAGTGATTCCGCAGGAGGTGCAGGGCAGGGAGGTGGGGAATTCTCATGAAGCAGGATGAGGCCGGTAAGGAGGGAGTAGCTGTTTCTATGTCATGAAAGGAGGTGGAGTCGGGGCGATGGTGCGTGCGGACCGGATCTGGCCGGATCTGGAAGTAGGGCAGCCGCTGGAGGAGGAGGATCTGGTCCATGAGAGAATCGCACAGGGAGGAGCTGCCTGGATTTCATCACGCGCACAGGGTGAAGCCTATGAGGAAAGGCCTCTTAGGGAAGATAGGCGTGATGGAAATAGCATGCACGCAGCGGGGAGGAGGCGATCCACCGGGAGCCGCAGCTGTATAGAAGAAACCGGACCGGCAGGCGCTGGGTGGAATTTACTAGGAGGAATCCGCTGGGAGGTTGGTTGAGGTCACCGGATGAGGCAGGCGTGCAGGAAGAGGTGTGGCCGGGTGACGGGATGCGTCGCAGTGGAGGGGAGGAGGGCAGCTAGGAAACCGCACAAGGAGGAGGTGTCGTATGAGCCATCGATAGAAGCCGGGAAAGCCGCATGAGGGTGGGTTCGGGATGCATCGCGGAAGGCAGGGCCAGAGGGAGCTGGGAAGCCCCAACGTAAGCAGAGAGTTGGGTGAGAGAGAGAGCCGCCATCGGGGAAGGGAGACCGCCTATGCAGGGAGCCATCTAGGATGGAGCCGTGGGGGAAGGGAGGCTGCTGGTGAAGGGAGGTCGTCGGTGCTGGGAGTCATCCGGGATGAAGCCGCCGGGGAAGGGAGGCTGCTGAGGGATCCCTGGGAGGTGCTGCGTACATAGGAGGACCGCCTGGGGAGGGCGGTCATGCATAGTGGGAGAGGCAGAACTGACCATTTTGGTTACCTAGAGAAGAGGGAGTTGGTACAGGCAGTTGTGGGATCCAGAAAGACCGCCAGGGAATGCGGGAGCCGTTGAGGAGGAGGGCGCAGGTGGAGCCGGGAGGTTATGCGCGATCGGGGGTCACAATGGGACGCGAGACCGGGAGGTGCGCCATAGGGGAGAAGCTCCGCAAGACCGAGGGCGGGTGGTGTGATGTGATGCGCCGTGATGGGATGCGAGGACGGGAGGGAGGACGTCGGTTATGAACAACACTGGTGGGGAGAATCGCCGGAAGGGCAGGGATCCGCGGCTAAAGGAGACGCCTGCAGGTAGAGGTCCTCCAGGAGGGAGGGCATGCATGACCAGGAGGAGCAGCGGGGGGGGCTTATTTGGATTTGAGCTGCCCCCCCCCCCCCCCAGATGGGGAAACCCCTAAAGCCTAATGGGAGAGAAAAATAATGGAGGGAGGGATCGGGTTTCGAAAACCCTCTGATACCATGTAGGTTTAGAAACCCCCTTGCCTCCTTTCATCAAAGTGAGGCTGAGGCGTTCTTTTATAATGAATGATAATGGCCACATCGGACCAAAAGTATGATGTGGGACACAGACTCAAACATAAATGAACATAAAAAGGTTATAATAATTATTTTACATATATAATAGGTTATGTAATTATTAATTAATAAACCTAATTTTTTTTGTCATTAATAACTAGTGGAGAACACCATCAGACTTAAGGTAAGGGATCCTCTCTATTTCACTTTAATTCAGCAATGTTCTATTTGTTATTCCCTTTTATGTGTAATAACTATTATTGGGGTATTATTTATCACCTACCTTATATGTCTCTCACGATTTATAAGTGATTATAAACCCCCTTTCTCTCTCATTAAGCCCTCTTAAGTACACCCAATATCATGCGAATAATCTATAAGGGTTTCTACCCGTACCTCCTTTGTTCCTTCTAGTTGACTTATATTCCTTTATCCAAAATGAATATATCTTATCCATTTTTTTGAATCATATAATTTTTTTAAATGTACCCAATTCATTTATCAAGACCCTTTCATCATTCTCTTTTGTGTATATATATGTTTTTAAGTGATTCCTTCTCCAATACTTCTCGATAAGAAAACCAGGAAAAAGGGACCTTTCCAAATTCATATCCATCATCATGTACATATGTTATCTATTTTAATCCAAAATTGATTTGATAAAATCATTATTTTTATTATTAAAAACTTTTTGGTTCACCTCTGGTTTTATATAAAATATTTTTTCCTATTCTTTTTTAAAAGAACTTTAATATTTTCCTTAAAACCCTACTAAAATGTTTTAATGATAAAATTTCTTAAATACTATTATTACATGGTTTCACTTATATTTGACATCACATACCATGATTTATTCCTTTTTTACATTATTAATTTCTATGTACGTTCTAATTCCATTCTTTCATGGACACGTTTATGATATGCTCATTCATTATTATTTATGACAGGATTTTGGTACCCAATTATTTATATGGGTAACCCTTATTTTTATGTAAGATTTTTATGTATGATTATTTATGTGGAAAACATATTCATGAAATATTAATATGTTTGCGCCCAGATACCTCTCCAATTCATTGGGTAAAGTTGAGTCTCATGGGATGTTATGTGTGACAGTCTTGGTGGTTAGCCATGGCCTATGCTACTATGTGTAACTATCATGGCGGTTAGAATTGGCATGTGATACTATGGGAAATGGTCTTGGAGGTTATCCTTGATGCATAATAAATTCATTATTTATTTTTCTTCCACCGTTATATGATTCTATATATGAATGATCCCATGTTTATATGATATGATTCCATATGTTACCTGCCTTTTTATGTCATTATGTCATGATTTCTTTCCCATGTGCTAATGATTTATTCTTATGATTATTCCCTTATTGGAATTTTAGCTCATTTTTTTGTTCATTTTATCCCTAGGTTATCCTATGCATATGTATGAGCACAATGGAAGATAGGCCCTCATTTTGGAGTTTTCATAAAAATTTGTTTTTATAATTCTTGATTATGTACCTACTCTTCCATGACACTAGACTTTAAGATCCTTACCTTGTACTCTAATGTATAATTTTTCATAAAATCTTGTAATTTTATATTTAAAAGGTTGGGGTTTCTATAGTTGGTATTAGAGGATTGTCTATTTATTTTTGGAGATTAGGAATAGAGCACCATAGTTATAAGCTTAAGGATGATACAAAGTATAAGAAAACATCCCAAAATTCTGGTAATTATAGAGTAAGTTGTTTATCAAGAAAATACACCCCTGTATAGATATAAACAGGTATATTTGGCTCTGTCACAGATGTAAATTGGGGTGAAAACTCCAACAAGGAGTTTCAGGCTTGATCTGATGTATCCTGGAACACGACAACGGGACATGCTGCACTCTTTTTTTGACACTCTCGGGGGATATTTTTTTGTAAATTCATGAGCATAGTACAAACCATTATTAAGGGAATAAAAAAACATATAAGAATATATGTTATGAAATAAATCAAGGATAATATAGATTTAAACATATGGAATCACAAGTTAGTATATACTTCTACTCTACAATTTTATCCTTTTAGGTTCAAAATATTCTTTTTTATGTTCAATAATGAAGTATTCAAGCCATCTAATTGTACGTTATTTGTGTATTTAATGGTGGAAAATAAAAGAACACATTCCAACAAATAATGTCATAGAAAATGTGAATATTTCTCTAATGATATGCCTGATATAATGGGAATGGGTGCTCAAAACATCATGAGAGTACTTGCTCAGCTGGCTCATGTTATGAATAATAACAAGAATCATATGAAACACCCTCCTCCTCTAAGGAAATAGAAAGTTTCCATAGAATACTTCATATGGAAAAGGCCTCCATTGTTTAATGGATATTTTAATCCCCTCCTTACAGAATAGTTGATTGACTCCATTGAAATGATAGTATTCGTCCTCTAGTGCTCTGAATAATAGAAAGTTGTACTGGCGGTCTATCATTTTGATGGGGAAGCTGATTAGTGGTGAAAACCTATCAAGAATAAAAAGTCACAAGAGGAAATTGATTCTATGGATTGGGAGGAATTCAAGAGACTATTTTTCAATAAATATTTTCCTAGAACACTCTATCCCAAGATAGAAAGAGAGTTCCTCAGTCCCATGCAGAAAGAAGATGAGTCCATTGTGGTATATGAAGAAAACTTTTCAAGTCTTCCATGGTATGCCTCTGGCTTTGTCTTGAACACCATAATAAAGTTGGATCACTTCTTTAGTAGACTAAAGCATAGTCTATCAAAAGAATTGGTGATTCTATACATTGAAATTTATGAAGAAAATTTCCATTTTTCCCTCAAGGTTGAAATGGAGAATAGAGATTCTCAGTGGTATCATGGGCCTGGTGAAAAGAATAGAAAAATGCAGAACAACATGGGTGGTTCAATAAACAAATACTTTGACGTAAAGAAGCCTAAATATCCCACTTGTAAAATTTGTGCGAATAAGAAACCTGGGAACTATCTAAAGAGAACCAGGAATTGCTTCAAATGTGGAAATAGGGGACATCTAGACAATAATTTCTAATGTGATATGAAAAATACCACTAATTTTGAAGAAGAAAAAAATGTTTAGATCAATGATCAAATAGTGGTGCATTGTTACAACTGAAAGGATCTTGGAAATTATGCAAAAAAATTTCCTAAACCATGGGTTGTTTGAGGAAATCAAAAACAACCTCCATGGGAACAAGGAAAGGTGTATACATTCCCTACTATTGAGGTGGATCCAGACAACGATGTGGTGAGAGGTACTCTTGTTGTTAATTCAATAATAGATAATGTACTATTTTATTTCGGTTCTATAAATTCTTTCATATCTTGCAAGTTTAGTAGAACTATTCAAACACCACCTCAAAATTTGGAGGAAACGTTATACATGAGAACTGAAAATGGAGAAATAATTGCTTTTATGGTTTATAAATCCTACCTGGTTAATGTATGTGGATTGAACCTCCCAAAAAATCTAGTTATACATCTTTTAGTGCAGTTAGACGCTATATTGGACTTGGATTTTCTATCATTATGCAAATCCAACATCAACTGTTGGGAAAGGGAGATCAATATTCACATTCTGAATTATTCATTGATTCTTTACAAGTGTGACCAGGAAGATAAATCTTCTTTAGAATAATTGTCTCTAGTGTGGATATTAATTCCTTATGATCTAGTATGTCTAGATCAAATGGTTGGAAAAAAAGGTAAGAATATTGCATGAAGACATGCCCATCGTGAGGGATTACACTGATGTATTCCCTGAAGGTTTCTCTGGTCTTCCTCCTAACTGATAGGATCAGTTCTCTATTGAACTTAGTCATGGATCTATTCTTATATCAAAGACACCTTATAGAATGCCCACCATAGAGAAAAAATGGTAAAATAATATGTTTCAAGATAATTTGGAGGAGGGTTTTATAGGCCTGAGTGCTTCACCATGGGGTGAACCAGTCCTCTTCATCAAGAAAAAGGATGGATCAATTCACCTCTGCATTGATTATCGTGAGTTCAATAAAATCACAATAGAGAACAAGTATCCCATTCCATAGATAGATGACTTGTTCGATTAGCTTTCTAGGGCTAGTTATTTATCTAATGTGGAACTTCGATCGAGATATCAATAATTAAAGGTGATGAAGGAAGATATTCCAAAGAATACCTTTTCAATGGGGTATGGACACTATGAGTTCATAGTGATTCCATCAAGACTCAGTAAGGCTCCATCAATTTTTATGGATTTAATAAATAGAGGAGATTACCTAGGAAAATTTTTTATAGTATTTATTGACGATTATATGATATACTCAAATAGAAATGAGGAATATGTGGAGTATTTCAATACTGTGTTAAAGACTTTGTGAATGGATAAGATTTATGAAAAGTACAATAAATATGAGTTCTGGGTGGAGGAAGTTTCATTCTTGGGGCATGTTATCATTGGGAAAGGGATATCTGTGAACCCTTTCGAGACAAATTAAATTAAAGAGTTGCCCAGGTGAACATATGTAATGGAGATCCGTAGATATATGGGTCTAGATGGGTATTACAAATGATTTTTGAATATCCTTTCATGATTTTCAAAACCAATGACCATGTTGAAATAGTAAGGAGTAAAGTTTCTCTAGACTCATGAATATGAAGACTGTTTTAAGGACTTGAAAAAGATTCTAATCACTCCACCGGTACTCAAACTTCCAAAAAGTATGGAACTCTTTTGTGTGTAATGTAATGCTTCAAAGAAGGTCTTTGGTTGTCTGATTATGATAAAAGATAAAGTGATATCCTATACCTCAAGGAAGCTAAAAATCCATGAGAAAAAACTATCCCACACATTATCTGGAGTTGGTGGCTCTAATCTTTAAATTGAAAATATAGCAGCATTTTCTTTATGGGGAGACGTGTGAGATATATACTAATCACAATAGTCTCAAATATATATTTACTAAAAAAAACATTAATATGCACCCATGTAGATGGATAGAACTCATCACAAATTATGAATACTCAATCCACTACCATCCTTATATGCCAAATAGGGTGGCAGATTCTCTAAGAAGAAAGGATCTTACATCAATATTAATGATGAGAATTGAAAAGTTATAATATTCCTAGATTTTCATAGGGTGGGTAGGGGAATACTTAATGGAGGAACATCATCAATCCATTATCAAATTATTTATCAACCATCCTTCATGATGAAAATAAATGATGCTCAATGAAAATTTGTTGATATTTTGAAAAGGATATAAGCTGTTAAAAATGGGAAATCCTCTTAGTTATTGATTGATGAGTAAGGTGTTGTAATATTTGGGTCATGGCTATGTGTACCATCTAATCTATAGATAAAGAAGGAGTTTCAAAATGACGCACATAGCTCAACTTTCTCTATCCAACCATAGAGCACAAGGATATATCGAGATCTCTAAGAAATCTTTTTGTGGGACAATATGAAATGGGAGATTTATTAATATACATAAAAGTTATCGGTATGTCAGAAAGTGAATGTTGAGTGGAAAAAGTAAAGGGGGTGATGCCCCAACTACCCATACAAACATATAAGTGGGGGAACATCACCATTGACTTTGTCACCGGACTTCTATTGAAATCCAGAGGAAACAATGCTATATGGGTCATTGTGGATCATCTTATAAAGACAGCTCACATTATCTCAATTCGAGGGGACTTCCCATTGGATCTAATAGCACATATTTACATCAATGAAGTGGTGTTGTTTTAGGGAGAATCACTATCAATTCTCTCCGATCGCAATTTGTGATTCACCTCGATGTTCTAGAAAAGTCTCCAACATTATGTAAGTACTAAATTCAACTTCAGTACGGCCTATCATCCTCAAACTGATGACCAATCTAATTGAAATATTCATACATTGGAAGATATGTTGAGAGCATGTTCTATGGACTTCAAAGGAGGATGGGACCAAAATCATCCACTGGTTGAATTATCTTACAATAATAGTTTCCAATTGAGCATCTGAATGGCACCAAATGAAGCCAGTTTATGGGAAAAGGTACATAACACCAGCGTGTTGGGATGAAGTCTTTGAGCATAAGATGCTAGGACATGAAATGGTCAATGAAATGGTGGAGAAGGTTAAAACCATTCAGTATCATATCAAGGCATCCCAAAGTTGATAGAAGAGTTACGTAGAAAACCATAGAAGGTACCTTGTGTTCAATGTTAGAGACATTGCAGTTCTCCACATATCTGCATGGAATAGGTTGAGGAGGTTTGGAAGGAATGGGAAGTTAATTCCTAGGTACATATGCCCCTCCGAGAAACTTGATCATGTTGGAGTTGTGACATATCGACTAGAACTTCCACCAACAATGGCCAAAGTACATTATGTCTTCTATGTATCCCTCTTAAAGAATTACATACCAGATCCTTCACATGTACTCTCTTCCAAGGCGGTATAGTTAGAAGATGATCTTTCTTATGAGGAGCAGCCAGTGAAAATCTTGGAGCATAGAGATAAATTTGTACATTAAAAGACTACTCAACTAGTCAAAGTACTATGGTAAAACCATATGTACAAAGAGGAATCATGGGACCAAGTGGAGGCATTGAAGGAAAAGTCCCCACACATGTTTATGGACTAGAATGAAAAACTAAATTTCGAGGGTAAAATTTCATTAGTGGGGATAAATGTAATGGCCCAATGTTTTATCAATGGAAATTAATTTCTTATAAATATGTCATATAATCACAAAAAATCACAACACAACAAAATAATAAGTTCTAAGTGACAAATAAAAATAAGTTTGTCACTTCTGTGATTTGAATTTCAAGAATCTGACATATACGGTTGTGATCAGTAAGTTTCTTGGAGTCTTATATGACCAACATAATTTTTGATGAAAAGAAACATACCATTATTAATAGTAATGTTACCCTTATGAATAGTTATATACCCTAATGAATAGTAACCACAATATTATAGTATATAAATAACATTCAAGTGCAAGTATGATATACCTATATCTGGAAAAAAGAAATTAAATGTTATAAATTTTTTTTCGAATAAATTTTCATTTCAATTAAATATTAAATTAATCATATTTAGAAAATTATTTTTAAAAATGTATTTTATTTTCTGAATTCTACACGTCGAAAAAAATTTATGGTGATTTTTTGAGATTTTTTTTGAAATACTTGAATTTTTTAATAGTAAAATACATTAATTTACCATATAAATACAAAATAATTCAAATCAATGATTCCTGACCTCATAAGTGATTTAATAACCCAATTATCAAACTCACATGTAGTTATTACTATTCTAGGTCATATAATACTCACCATTTATTATCTTGTGTGGATATAATAAATTAATGATTATAATATTATGAATACCCTCCTCCCCTCCACTATAATTACCCTCATTCTTACCTCTTCTCTTCACTCATCTAAAGCCTTGTTCCAAGCCAATATTTTGTCATAATCACTTCCCAGCCTCCTTCCCCATGTCCAAAATCCCCTAGTCTCTTCAATATACCAAATCCCCTATCTTTAAGAGGCTCTAAAAGGGGGTAAACTCATGACATAAATTCCCCTTTTCAATTCTTTTATTTCTTTTAATTTCTTTTCTTTTCATGTTTCTATCCTCACCTCCCTTCATCAAAAAGGAATGATAACTACAGTAACATACATTTACTATAATTATATTATGCTAATAAGATAATTCCTTATCTTCTCTTATTTCCCCATCTTTTATTTGATTGAAATGAGAACACTGTTTGAGATGTGTTAACTTAGCACAATCAACTACGATAGGATATCAATTTCCACTATTATCATCAATTATCATCCTGAAACAATTTTTACGGTTGAACCAGACCATAATATATGTACTATGAATCGTCTATGGTTTTTTAATCCTTTTAAACACATATTTGTTTTTTATAAAAAAACATATTCATTGTGGGAAAAAAACCGCAAATTAACCCAAAAGGATGTCACTAATGTTTTATATAATGATTCAACTTCACATTAAGTAAAAAAATTATGTTTTCAACCATGTAACATTTTGAATGTTCAATAATAATATATTATTTTAATTTTTTACATCCACCTTTATCATACATGTTTATCTGAACATGAACCGATCATTAAAACCAAGCAAGCAAACATACTCGGACAATGAAATTGAACCTCTTTACTAATCAAAATGGTTATAAATGAACTTAAAAAGGTTATAATAAATATTTTACATATATAATAGTTTTTTGAATTATTAATTAAGTAACCTAATTTTTTTATTCAGGTTATTAATAACATGTGGAGAACACCACCAGACTTAAGGTAAGAGATACTCTCTATTTCTCTTTAATTCAAGAATGTCCTCTATTCTATGCCATTTTATGTGTAATCCCTAATAACGGGGTATTATTTCTCAACTATCATATACTGCTATCATGATTTATAAGTGATTATAAAACCCTTTCTCTCTCATTAATCCCTCTTAATTACACCTCATACTATATCGATAATCCATTAGGAATTTTAACCGAACCACCTTTATTCATTCAAGTTTCTCTATCATCTTTTTTACCCAAATGAAGTTGTATGTTATTTTTATGTAAAACTTATACATTATATTTATATACTACAAATTCATGTTTCATGGCCCATCCCTCATTCTCTTTTGGGGATATACATGATTTAAAGTGGATCCCTCCTCAATACTTCCTAATAAGCAAACTCATTTTAAGGGAACTTGCCAAATTTTTAACCTATTTCAAGTGCACTATATCCATTGTTTTAAGGCACCATTATATTTATAAAATTAATTTTTTTATTATTAAAACCTTTTACTTTCACTTCTGGTTTTATATAAAAGATTTTTCACTTTTCTATTTTTAAATCTCTATAATATTTTTCTTAAATACGTACAATAATGTTTCAAATGCTAAAATTTCTCAAATACATTTCTCACATGTTTTCACCTATGTTTGAGGTCACATACCATGACATATTACTATTTTAACTCATAAACTTCCATTTATGTACTAATTCCTATCTTTCATTTAGATTTTCATGATACGCCCATCAGTTATGCTTTATGTCAGGATCGTGGTTCCAAATTCTTTCCATTGGTAATCCTTCTGTTTATGTAAGAAGTATTATGTATGATTACCTTTATAGAACACATATTCATGAAATGTGTGATGGTTTCACCCAGATAGCGCTAAAATTAATTGGGTAATTTTGAGTCTCATTAAATGTTATGTGTGACAGTCTTGGTAGTTAGCCTTGGCTTGTGGTACTATGTCCAACGGTCTTTGCGGTTAGATTTGGCTTCTGCTACTATTGAAAACAGTCTTTGTGGTTAGCCATGAATCATACTAAATTCATTATTTATGTTTCTAAAACATGTGTATGATTCTATGTTTGAAGGATCCCATTTTTATATGATATGATTCCATATGTTACATTCCTTTTTATATCATCATGTCATGATTTCTTTCCTATGTACTAATGCTTTGTTCGTATGTTTATTTTCCTACTAGGATTTTAGCTCATCCCTTTGTTCATGTTATACCCAGGTTATTATATGTAAATGTATGATCACAATGGAATATAAGAGCTCATTTTTGAGTTTAAATAAAAAATTGTTTTTAAATTTCTTGATTATATACCTTGTCTTATAAGACACTAGACTTTACGATCCTTGGCATGTTCTCTGATGTATAATTAAGCTTAAAATAATGTAATGTTATATAAAAAAGGATAGGGTCACTATATATATTATCGAACCAAAACTTATGATAGATCCTATGGATGAGCCAATGTATTGTGTAATATCATGATTCTTTGATAAAGTATATATTATATGGATTTCATAGAAAATATATCCATGTATAGATACTGTAAAGTGGATGTGGATGTGGCACATATTCAAATATGGGTAAAAACTCTAAAATGGTAGGATTGAGTATTTACTCAATCATCACCAGTGCATGATGTGTTCTTCGAAGACTTGAAACCATGATAAAAACATCAATGGGATATGTTTCTGTTAATTCACATTTATTTGAACCATTATGCTAAATAAAATGATAAAACAACAGGAAACCTGTGGTACAACATGGTGATATTATAAAATCCTAAAGTATCATGAGAAGATAAGTTTAAAGTTGATCACATGTTTATGGTCATATTTTCTCTTTTATAGGTTTTTTGTGTATGGATATGAATATGGTTAAGGACATTTTCAAAGAAATTTATTGGAGTATAACATTTTGGATTAGTATGTTTTTTGGTGTAAAGGTTATATGAAGAATAATGACTATATATTTTGTGAAAATACGTTGAAAGGTATTGATAATATTTTGGATTAATGTGATATTTAGTATTAATATCATTAATTAAGATAAAAGGGTTATTATAATTTGGGAACATATTTTTTGTCATATTGATAACCATGGGATTAAAATTCATTTTTTTACTAAGTGATTAATGTAATTTTTGCATAAGTTAACTATATTGGGAACATTATATGATTAAGAAAAATGGAAATACTTTATTTATAATATGGGATTTCATCAAAAAAATAATGTTTGAGTTATCTTTTAGAATCATGTATTATTTTTGTGTGGCGTTGTATCCATTAATATTATTTATGATAAATATTAGAAAATATTGGATATTATATGACAAGGAATATAAATTTTTTATATTTGAATTTATGAGTGATTATTTTTGTTTAAAAATAAATATTAATTTGATAGTGGAAGAATATAGGACTAAATTTTACTTAATTTTTAGTTTTTAAACTTAGTATTGAATATTTTTTACAATTGTTTATGTATATATTCGTACAAAATTATTTAAGTAAAAAAATTTCTTTTATTATTGAGTATTTAGACATTAATATTTTATTTCCTCACATGAAGAATTATTCATATTGGTTATTATTTAGGATTGAGTTCACCATTTAATTTATAAATATAAGGCCTATGTTTTCATCATTTTCTACTAATATAGTGAGTTAAAAGTTGAATTTTGTGATTTATGTATGGGAAATTCTTCTTGAATATTAACTGTTTGGAGGAAAAGATGAGATAAAAGTTGAAAGTATTTTAACAACAAGGGAAGGGTGAAATTACCCTTAATTAGTTAAAAGAAATAAAATATTTATATTTTATTAGAATTTCTATATCAAAGGTAAAATAATTTCACAAATATATCCAGTGTTATTTGGAATGTAAAACTCTAAAATTAGCATACCCATTTAAAAACTCATCGTCAAGTATATTTCTTGTAGACATGCTTTATTTTAAGAAACAATAAGTTTCCTACTGTTCAACTAAAAATTAAATTTCATGAAAATATATATATATCAATTTATTAAAATGATAATTAATTTTTGATAGAATAAATTCAAATTTTGATGATGTAATTTTCATAAGAGGAAGAAAATGTAACACCTCGATATTTTGATAGTTATTTCACCATTACATGAATATAATAATAAATATCTTGAAACACACAAAATATCAAATTAAAATCTATCATCATGATTTTATTTTGATAAAATATTATAATAAAAGTAAAACACTAGAAAATTTTTATGTTGTAATATTAAAAAACATGAGGAAATGTACAATTGTGGTAAATATACATACATATATATAAATACCACAAACTTCAAATATTTATACTCATGGTTCTCCATGAAGACTGTGACTCCAACTACAACCATGGAAAATAAAAAAATAATTAAGAATATGAAAAAAACAGTGAGGTATAGTTAAATGAATAAATTCTAGCAAGGCATGTAAGGTTATATATATAAATGTATTATAACTAATATATATATTGTTGTTGGACACATAATCATCATATATAAATAGTTATCGGATATGTAGTCATTATTTATATTAAATTCCAAATGGTATATAATTATTTTATAAAAAAATTAAAATATTATATTCCACAACAATCATATAATAATTAATTTTTGAAATTGGCTGATACCTCTTAGTGTTCTTAAATGTCAATTTTTTTATAAAACATTGTTGCTGATATTTAAGAAAAAAATTACAATTTTAAAATTATTTTTTTTTGAAATTTAGTAAAATTTTAAATTCATAATTTTAATATTTTTTATGTTGACTCATTGATATTTTGTAGAAATATTGGATTTTTTGGTGTATAGTGGACAATACAGAATTTACACAAACTGTTATTTTTTATGACATTATAAAGTTATAAGAATAGCTTGAAAGATTATAAATCATTTTTTATAATCCAAATATGTATTAAAATAGTAATAAAATTTATATAAATATATAATTTTGAAATTATGAATATATAATTAACATTTTTGAAATATATGTAATATTTTTATTTTATTTTTTATTCATCCAATTTAGTTAACTTTTTATATGGTTATAATAAATTTTAGTTTTATATAAAATAACTAGTAACTATTTATTTTTAAAAAATACAAATAATTTCATTAAAATAAAATATGTGCATTATTTTAATATAATTTCATTTTTATACTTAAAACTACTTTTTCATCGAAAATTGTGTTTCAACGTATTTTGTGGGGTTTTTCAAATTAATTTAAACCACTTATACAAATTTAATATGATTAAATGGAATAATTATTTAAAATTAAAATGTATAATTTTTTTAATGAGTGTACTTTTATATGTTGTGATTATGAATTGTAACTGTAGTAAAAAGCAAGTTAACCAGGTAAGATATAAAATAGGTTAAATGGGTTAAAACTAAAATGATAAGGGATAAAGTGACATAAAAACATGCATGATTACTATTTTATTGGAATATTATACATAATAATCATATAATATTATTATATGAGTCATTTGGAAGATATTTTCCTCGAGTTAGACATTAATGTATTTTAATATTTTGAAAAATTTCAAGTATATCCTCTCCCTAACTTATAAAAAGGCATCACTTCTCCGCTCTTATACACTATTCAAGAGACAATGAGATGGTAAAATACTAAAAAAATATTTAATAACATCTCTAATTTTTTCTTATACTTCTTATATTTATTTTAATATCACCATATGATGCATTAATGTGTTATATAATAAGGTTTTCTAAAGAAGATGAATAATTCTTAATTGAGTGTTTTTTTATTTCAACTTTTACATCTTCTAAACCTCTATTAAACATAATGATATAAAAACATAATTACCTCTTATAGACATAAATTATATAATGACTATATTAGAATCTGATTATATATACTAACCCATATAATGGAAATTGAAAACATCTCTCATTTATATGTACAAACTAACCCCTTACGAACTGATTAATTTTGTTTCTCAAAAACACCCTTCATAGATAGTTATTAGGAGAGATTTAATATATATATATATATATGTGATATTAATGAAAATATTATTATTTTTAACATATATTAGATCATTTATCATCTTACACTTCCATCCGTTTTGAAATGATAATGTCGCACATGTGTACGTGTGCACAACCATCTCCACGAAGCAATGTGATTAATTTTTCATATCTTCCATTAAAATATGATCATAAATATTTATGTAATAAATATATATTATATTTATATAATTATTAACATTATGTATATGATTTAATAATGATCAAAATATAAGGATGATAAATGTTGCATTGAAACATACCTGAAAAATGAAGAATTTCACACCCCAAATGATAACAACAATAAAATATTGTTAATGAATAAGTGATAAGAATTAATAATAAAACCATTTATGGTATTATAAGTGTGAATATTATTTTTTTATAAATTTTTAATAAATAAGAATTTTTATATAGGATATTAACTAAACAAGTCAGACCTGAGGTAAGGGTTTCTCATCTCACATTTGTTTTAATGAGGAATATATCATATTCCACACTTATTTCAATCATGTGGTTTATATTTTTCAGATAATATTGGTTATATAATGAATTTAATTATATTAATGTTTTTTAATGATTCATATTATTTTATATATTTTATGGGGTTATGATTCAAAAGTTTCCAAAGAAATAAGGGTTTACTTCACACACACATCCTTATCTAGAATTGTATATTATTATGTTTATATTAGAGTAATTATATGAAATATATATATATCATAAAATCCATTTATTTTATTACCATGTTTTCATTTATATAATTTTTAAATAATGCTTCCATTTTTCTTTCCTTATAACACAAAACAAACTAAAAGTTTATTTTTTAGGAAAACTGAAATTATTTTCCTATTTGGTTGGGAATTTTCTCCTCCATGCCCAAATCTTCATTAAAATGTATTTTATATTATATAATGATATATTAAACTCATTTTTAATCATTTTTGGTCTTTATAGAAAAAATTTTAAAGGAACATTATTTTCATTTTCAAAAGGAGGTACTTTGTAACCCTGGCGTGAGTAGAATCATTATTTTAATGTAATCTGAAAAAACTATTTTCCCATCATAATAACTCGTCCATTTATTGAAGCTTCCTTCACAAGTTTCTACAGTTATTTTATGTGAAAACATTTTTAAAAAATTATGGACATTTTATTATTTTATATAATTGATTTGAAAATGAAAAGGTTATTTTACTCAATAAATGATCTAATGATATTTTAAAAATACTTTCCTCTATATAAAAATAATTTAATGAATATTCATCTTTAATATATATATACTCTAATTATATGATCCACCATATTATTCTGGATGTCTTATAATCATGTTGTTCGATTTATTAATTATGGAAAATATTAGCATTTTGAATGCAAGTTTTTTAATATGAATGTTTATGTTGATTATGTATTGAATTTTAATTCCATTATTTCAAATGGTGAATGAATTAGGATAAGTATATGATAAGGAAGTCCTATTATAATCCCTAGATTCATTATCCAATCTCATTAAAAAACAATATTGAGTATTTGGTGTTTTTGATCATACTAAGATTCACAATTTCAGTTCACCCTTATACTATTAAGTTGAACTATGTTTATTTTGAAAATACAAATTTTATAACACAATTTAATTTTAATGTAAATAAAATTGATAATTTTAATTCATATTAAAATTGAAAATTATACTTGTGTGGATTATTTTACTGTTGGATGAGGTGATTTAGGGGGCCCAAGATGAATTAGATAAAAATGGACTAAACTAAATGGAATAACAATAACATATGTCCATTGATTTATATATTCCAGTAAATATATCATCCTAAATATAAAAACATTTTGAAAATCGATTCTAATGTCAATGGGTAATATCCCTTCATAAGTAATACAGTCATATTACTTCAATATTGGGGCCAAAGCATGATATATAAATGGAACTAAATCTACTCAAATTCAAGATTTTGGTTTGGAATGTTGTAATTTTCTACCAATTTAATTGTCCAATCACAACAAAATTTAATGGGGAGATCTCAAATAATTAAGTATATATACCCAATCATCCACATCCTCTCAATTTCATGCTAATTGGTGGGTTATCATTTTAAGGGTTCTATCCACATGTCAATTGGGTTCTAGAACACATATTTGCTACAAGTTTAGTGTAATTTGGAATTGGAAATATCATATACAGTTGTATCTCAATTTTCATTAGATTATAATATATTATTTTGACGAGATTAAATTTGATACTCTCTATTTCTGATCAATTTTTGTGAGATTTTTCTTTTGTTACTTTTTATTCCAATTATACTACAAAAGTATCATTTTCTTCCCCACTTACTTGAGATTTCAATATTATTTGGAAGATCGTATTCCATTCATATGGGATGGACATTGGAATTTTTGTAGTGAAATACCAACAAACACATTATCACATTTTCTTTCAAAATCCACTCTGTTATCAAAAATTAAACTATTAAATTTATTTATTTAATTAAAAATATCATCAAACCACACACTCCCTTTTCGTTTTTATAAATGATACAGACTTTATACCTATAAATCTCATTGAGATATTACCTATGGTCCACCCAATTATATAAATAATCTTTAATACATAATGGGCTTGAAATTTTATGATAACTTATTCAAATTTGGGAACATTTTCTATGGATAACTTTGGGTTTTAGTGAGTGTTTGTGATAATATATTTGTGAAAATTGTTATAATTTGTTTTATTTTATCTTTTACCATTAAATATTTTATTGATTTATAATTTTTTATTGTGTTGGTTCTCTGAATGACATTTTATTATATGGGAGGTCAACCTCATTTTGAACCCAAATTGTAGAGGTTAATATGTCATAAACATTGAGACTCAAAAAGAATTAAATTGAAGGAGGAGACATATCCCATTAACAAAACACTTATATATATCCCTTCTTCTTTTTTTACTAAAATTGAAATTGAAAATAGCATGATTATTGTGGCTGAAAAGAAATATAAAATTAAAATAACTAACCTTTCGTTATGTTGATATCCAATATAATAATTTTCAAATTCTATATGAAACACCAAAGTCTAAACTAAATTCCAGTCTAATTCATATAATTCAAAAATCATTTGGACTTGTTGGAGAAGACCCGCATAAAATTTTTAAATAATTTCTCACTTTCAGAGTAATATTAAAACAAAAAAATATGGTTGAAGAAAATTTAAGACATATATGATTCTAAATATCATATTAAGAAACTGTAAAATAATGTTAATATTGTGTTAATTACCATATCAAAGTTTGGTCTGAGATGAGATTCCATTTCTTTAATGAATCAGCCTCTCAAACTATAACTATAGGGATTTAAATTCATAGTAAAAATAACGTTTTCCAAACCACAAAATAAGCATTAAAATTTTAATAATTTATTTTTATATAGTGTTAATTACAATTGATCATAATTTGATTGATATTACTATAGTTGGTGAACTAGTTGACAAGACGCTAATCATTAGAATGATTCTCATTTTTGAATATGCAATAAGACATGAAAAAAAAAACTTGGTTTATGGTCTATTATACCCCTCACAGGTGTTCAGGATGTGAAATGTTTTTGATTTAAGATGAATTTGTACATTAATATAGAAAATGTGTGCACCCTACTCTGAATTATTTTCTTTTTTAAATGTAAATCCCATCCCCCAACTGTAATTCATTTTAGTATCCATACCACAGATACATACTATTATGACCAATGGTATCAATTAAAAAAACATCTAATATTTTGAGGATATATTTCTTGGCCACCCTTGTAACCATCCCTTTTGAAAAGAACCATACTATCTATCCAATTATATATTCAAGGAAAACCAAGACTATATGAAATGGGTACTATAACCAACATCAGTAGTCATAGAACCATTAATGGTTTGGTAGTTAACCTCAACCACCACCCAAAAATCAATAAATTCAATAAATTCCTTTATTATGCCCCCTTCAAAATCATGATCCTAAATTTCATGAAATTATGATACAAATAGATTAAAATAATATTTATTTTCATAAAACCATCCAAGTTGACATTAAACAGCTAAAAACATAATTAGAACCACTTTCCAACTAAGTGGGTGAAATCCAATGTCAAGGGTAAATAAAACATCCTTCTGAACCAATTGTAAAACCTGTATACAAGGAATAAGATATAAATTTCACCCTTTATAGTGGTATTATACATAAAACCAAAATGAAATATCCATTAGAAGTAGCCTTCCTGCGAAAAAACCTTTCTAACCGCCACAAATGATCCAAATAAAAAATAATTATTGTCCTGAGATAAATCATATTAATATAAGGAGAGTATCTATTAAGGTCCCACCTAGAAAAACCATTTCTATTAAATTTACCAAAAGGGAAAACCAAAATATTATATTAAAATAAACTATGATTGATAAATAAATCTTGGAAATATTTTAAAAATTACATGTTGAAATTCCATTGATTGATGTTGTAAAGAAAATTAAAAGTTGTGGCATTTTTCTAAAGAATATATGAACATAAAAAAGTGAATTTGAGGAAAATAAAGTGTAATCCTAGGTATGAATTCCTCAACAATAATAGATCCATAAATTCCCACTAAATAACATGATCCCAGAACATTCTCAATTTTGTGCACCAAAGGGGAGTATTTATTTTTTATTATTATGATTGATTTGATTTATTCTATAAATGTGATTCCTCACTCCATCATTTATTTAATTCATGTTATAAAACTAAATCCCACTTGAATTGTTTTTTAACTGGAAAAAAAAATTATGCACCTTTTGTTAAAAGATGTTCTTATGGTGGATTAATTTTTAATATTTTCCATTTATTTTTACATTTGTAAAATTGAATATGATTGTTTTAATGGAAATGACGTAAAATATTGTGGATAAATTTCATTAAAACCACCAAAACCATAACTAATGTTGCCAATTTTACATCTATAATGGATTTTGGTGCTTATATTTTCCAATTAAACATGAATGATTCTATTAAACACCCCACTTAATAATATTCGTATCCGTCAATTAATTTAAAAGATATACTCCTTTTCCATGAAAAAACTTATTTTCATTCCCATAATCCCGTTAATATGTTTTCTTAATTTATAGACATTATGGGTAACAATTATTATGTAAAATGTTGTAATTGATATGAAAAATATCATTCATACTCATTAATTGATGATTTCTTTTGCTCTAAGGATTTTATACCCATCGATGATAATTTTTAGCCCGTAAAATATTATTCCTCTAATAGGAAAGTTACCAAGAGAATGTTATACTGTAACATTGACCTATAACTTTTACATTTACTCCCATATATCCAATATCCCATGAAATTGGATGTTAAAAAACTATCTCAAAATTTTAAATTTTTATATCTTAATAATGGAAATAAGATACCTATCATCATTGCTAATTTACTCCCTCTAGAGTTAGATTATGTTTCTATAACTGTTCGAGAGAGTATAAACACACATTAGGATGGAAGCCTACTGACATTATCCATATATAAAAATCAATTTACCACATTAAATATTGTTAAATGATAAGTCTAAACCAGTGATACATGTACAATTTTGAGTGAACTGAAACTTCTTTGATGTTTTTCAAAAAAAATGTAAACAAATTATTTCCTACTATAATAATTTACCCCCTCTTTAGTATCCAATGGGGTATTCCAGTGTATCTAGTTATTAAGAAGACTTGTATTAAAGTAATCTACAATTAAATCAAATAATTTGTTCTAACATGTGTGAAGAATAGTTGGTGTCCCAATATATATAATCATTAACAAAATCAGACCGTGAGGAATAACTATTTCCCATTTCTTTTCATTTATGAGATGTTATAGAGGATTTTAGGGTTTTCACCCTACTGTTTCTTAATGGGTACTATGAATACATTAATATGGGTATTTCCCCATAAGATCACGAAAATACAACCAACAATTTCCCCTTTTCTAAATTATCATAAATAAATATTCCATTTGATATGTGTTATACTATAGGTAATTTCTGGTTATTCATTGTTCTTATTTTTTCATATTATTTAGAAAACATCAAGTATTTTTTCATTGATGATTTAACTACATATAGTTCCTCTTTTGATTGGTTTTTCAGAATTCATGTTTGTTTCCTTTATCAATGTATTAAAGAGTTCTCTATTAAATTTTGAGAAATGTAATTTCATGGTGTGAAAAATCTATAGAACATAGGCATGTAATATTTCAAATTGTATACAAGAAGATAAATCAAAATTTGATATCATTGTTTCCTTACAATTCCAAAGAAATGTGTGGGATGTTAATTCGTTTTCATCTCATGTGGTATTTTATCATCATTTCATTCATGAATTCAGTATGATTGTACTCCCCATATACCAATTAATCTAAAAAGAAAAGGAATTTTTGTTTTATAAAAGATTTTGGGATGATTTTAAAAAATTTAATTAGAGTCTAACATGAGCCCTGGTAATCCATCCAACTTGGTGGGATTTACCATTTGAGCTCAGGTGTAATGCCTCTAACTATGCAATTTGGTTAGTCTTATAAAAATGGTTTGATTAAGATCTTCATGTCTTCACCTGTTTTTAACACCTTGAGATAATTTGAAATATTTTTTCAAATAAAATTAATATTTTAGATATTTTTTACACACAATACTGATTTTAGCTTGTGTAACATGAAAAAGTGTTTATCTAATATTAAATGTTACATGAATCTTTGTATTCAATACATGTATACCAAAATGGGATTTTAAAAAATAGATATCAAATATTTTTATATGAATATTCATTATACTAAAAAAACACATTCCTTAGGACTATAATATTTTATTTCCTTTTGAAACAAGTAATACATTTTTCTAATTTTTTGAAACATATTCAACATCTCCATTAAAGATATTCCACATTAATACCCCTATATAAAACCTTTCTTTATAACCTAATGAATGGAAACATAAGAAAGGGTTTTTTGAGATGCTCGGTAGGGGTAAATATGGATCATAAGTAATTATAAAATGATTATAAGGGTATGAAAACTTGTCAATAAAATTTAGAGATCATTCCATGCATATAAAAGAATGAATACATGAGTCATGTCATAAATATTGGTCGATCATTAGAAATAAATCATATTAAAATCAAAGTACTTGAACCATGAATGTATAAAAAAGGTATAAGACATTAAAATTGAGGAATACAAATATGATTATAATATCTTATGTCAATAATACACCAAAATATATTCATTATATGTTAGGATTTATCTAATCACTCATGTACCTACATTGGGCTTGTGATGAGCTCTTATGTACCTTTTAGTTTCGGGATTAGGATGAAATCCCACGTTTCCTCATAATGTGGGCTTAGGATGGAATACCATGTACACTCTTGATTGGGTCTTAGGATGGCCTCCTATGTTATTCGGACTTGTGAGATTAGGATGGCATCCCAAGTACCCTCTTATTTTGGGCTTCAAATGACCTCATGTGTACCCTTTTTTTATGGGCTTAGGATGACCTCCCATATACCCTCTTGTTATAGGATTAAGATTTCATCTCATGTACCCTTTGAGATCCTGGATCATTTATCATTACCAAATGCATTGGACGGAGATATTGGTCTCACCCCTCTCAAAATTAAATCATCCATATATATTCCACAAGATTTTAAATATGTTATTACATCATAAATCATGAAAAGAAATGGTTTTCATAAACATTTCTTCATAAAATATCTCATTTAAAACTATAGGTATTTAAATAAATCATTACATTAAATTATTAACCATTTACTGAAAAAATAAATGGTATCCTTGGATCAAATACCCAATAACATACGAGTAACTCTAATGGATTTTATCTTTGTTGGAAAATAATATTGAAATATATTTTTAAATCATTTCTTAAGGAAAATAGCATCTCCTCTATGAGAAACACTTTTAAAGTCATAATATATATATATATATATGAAATTTTTCATTGAAAATAACCATGAAAATTTATTAAATAATATTTAAAACCATTATATGCATCTATGAAATCCTTTTTTTTGTAAATTATAAAAATATTATTTAAAAAACTTTTAAAACATATTTTGAAAACATATTTTTAATAGAACATATAGTTCCCTATGAAGAGAGAATAAAATTAAAAGCAACTTTAATATAATTAAAATAATGATATCCATGATCCCACTTTTCAAAGGGTAGTATATACACCTCGTATAATAATATACGTCCATAACCTAACAAGTGTCTCAAAGAAAGAAAATTTAGAAAACATTCCCCGATTGATTTGGAAACTTTTTAACTGTAATACCCATGAAATATATATAATCAAATATATAAGTAAATATACATAAATTTAAGGATAATTATCATATATTACATTACATCAAATTATTTAAACCACACAATAAAAATTAGTGGGGAATATGGCATAAGTCGTGCAAAACTAAAAGTGAGACTACAAATCCACTTGCTTATAACTTGACTCTCATCATAGTAATGAAAACCTCTAGTACAATAAATATAATTTCAAAAAACTATACTCAATTATATAATATCCTATATTATATACTTATAGGTGTTTATTACTTATTTATTAAAAATTCCATGTTCATTTTATGTTTCATGTAATAACTGCGTTGTTTTTCTCTTGTGTTTTAATTTGATAATTTTTTTTACTCGTACATATATAAGGATTTCATCATTAATATATAAATAAATATTTCCTCAGTATCATATATATTTATTATATATATATTTAAAATAATTAATATAATATATAAATAGAAAATTTAAGACATCATTCATAGAGACGGTAGGTCGTACGAACGAATGAACAATATTTCAATTGTTTTTTCATATTAAAAGAAAGGAAGTAAATGAATTATATGTATATATATATAATATAATTATAGTAGAATTATTATGTCGTATATGTCATATAATTTCACTAAATCCATCCTTAATGCATTCCATGTAAAGTGTGAATTGATCACATTGCTTTGGGGAGGTGGCAGTCCACACGTCAACAAACGAAGTTATCGAATTTCCAAAACATTTAAACCATTAAAGTATGTGTTATATAATAATTAATGAATCATAAAAAAATTATAAATATCATATATATCATATAAAAATATAAATTAAATAATTATTCCCAACGTTGAACGGTGAAAATGGGAGAGTGGGTGACATCAGTTCGTGAGGGGGTAGTCCACCGTACACATAAACGATGACTGCGTATCCCATTTGATGGAATTTTGTGAGAGTTTAGGTTTAAATAATTACATAAAACTATATAATTATATTTATTACAATGATTTTATTATGTGAACAAGAATGAAAAATAATATAGTGGGTTTAAATAAGAAATAAAATTAAAAAGTTTGTTGATAAACATTACCTCTTCTTTGCATATCTACTTTTGATTTGCAAAAAAAGAATCATTTGGATAAATTTCTTCCCAAAGTAATTATTCTATGATGAATTGATCAATTTTTTGAGTTTATATGGATTTATTTTATATAAAAATATATGTTATGAACTTTTAAGAAAAGAAAAGAGGAGGTGCCCTTTTTAATTCAGTTGAGGGGCACTTATGGAATCTCTTAAAATATTAATTTATAACAAACTAAATCTGAAACAAAAATACCTCCAAATGTCCATTTATTCTAATTTATGATATTATAAGGTATTTATATCATAAAATAATACATTTTTAAATATTTTAGTGTTAATTAAAACATTACCATTTGGATTAACACATAATTTAGACATTTTAATTTCAACAACGCTAATAATTTTTCAATATTAAGAGGATAAAATTTTTAGCTATACAGTTTAATTAAGACTATAAATGGAATATTTAATATATATTATACCATATTTCATCACTATGTTATTATTTAATATTTTTATGATTTTTGAATAATTTAATAAAATATTATTTTCATAAAATATCATAAATCTCAATTTTGAAATGATTCATAATATTTACATTAATAAAATCAATAAAGCATGATAACTTAAAACCAATTATTTTAACACACCCCTAGTATGTCATATTAACCTATAAAAGTCTTTTAGAACCATAATTAAGTTAAATTATATTTATTATAATAGTTTTAATATCAATTAATTGATTTTCTCATTAATTGAATAATTATTGCATCAATATTTTATAATTATTTATAAAAAATATTAATCTCTAAAATTTGAAAATAAATTTAAATAATGTATATAAACCATTTATATTTCATAACACATATATTCATGAATATATTCTATTTATCCCTATATTAAAAATATTGTGCATATTAAAAGTAAGAGTGAAATTTTGTCACACATTGATTTTAATAATATGAAATTCATTTTCAAGGAAATGTATACGTTAAATAATTTAATTTTTAAACATAGGCTTTCTAGGTAAAATTAAAATCATCCACAAACATTTGGGAATGTTTTATGGTAGTTTACTAATATTTACAATATTATGTTTACAATTAATTACTAAATATATCATTAAGTGTGGAAATAAAAATTACTACACATACAATTTATATTCTCCAAAAATCAAAAGGACCAAAGTAATAAATTTCAAAAATATTACTAAAAATTTGGAATCCATTTTACATAATTATAAATAGCTATTTACTAAAAATTAATTTAAAATTAATCGCCCTGATGAAATGAGAAAATTGATTTTTAAGTGAAAAAGTCTTAACATTTGAAATCTTTTTATCCAAATTTCAATGTGAAATTGGTTCCAATAAAGTGAATTTTATTAATTTAAGTACAATTTTACTAATTATACTTTAAAATCAATTAAAAACATAATTTAACTATATAAATAAGTTAGATGAAAGAACAATTTTCAATTAAAATTCTTTATTTTTCATTATTCATAAAAATATGAATCATATTTGAAAGATATAAAAAGTCCACAAAAAGTTAATTTTGATATACCAATGTCAATAAAGAAGTTTATTTTGTCCAATATAATTTATAAAAGTGTGAAAATTTATTTAAGAAAATCCATTCAAAGGTGATAAAGTTGCTTTTAAAAAATTCAATCTTAAGGAATAAAATTTGATTAACTTTAATATAATGTCTAGAAAACACATAATATGAATATTATACATTATATTGAATATTTTATATATCAATTTAATTAATATGATCCATAAAGAGTGACTTTATTATTTAATTAACTAGTACCTTGCTCGTGCATACGCACGAGGCTATAATTCAAACCTATTTTATAAAAACGTGTCAATATTTTGAGTAGTTAATAATGGGAAATAGTTAAAAATATGTTACATTTATAGCGTCAGTGAATGAAATAATTGAAAAAAATTGAAAAAAATATGTATCCTAAAATATAAATGAAAAGGAATCAAAACGAAAATAACATGAGGTGAAAAGATACAACAAAACATGACTTATCATTTTGTATATATGATAATAGAACCCTCATTTTCACCATGGAGTTATTATAAAACCTAATGTATTTGACATACCTAATAAGAAATGATAAAATGTAAATTGAACTCTTAAATTGAGTTTATAAGAGTGAATCAAAATCTATAGCTTGTTTCATATAGACATGCCTAGAACTATATCATACAAATTTGAAATGGTATCCATACATGGTCACCCTCTTCCAGGTTCAAGCTATGTTGTAGTAGGTTTTTGAAAACTGTTTAGCAACTTCTTGTATTTTGTAACACAATAGACAACATAAAATGAATTAATTCTGATTGTAAGGATCACGATAGAATTTAGAGAATAACTTTTTCAATTAGGCACTAACATGTTCATGAGTGACCAAAAGAAATCATTTATAATCAAGATAGTGTCTTGATCCCTTAACTGCCAAAATCATGAAGGAAGAGAAAAAAAGAGTGAATAATATAAATCATCAAACTTACCAAATTTTTACATTAGAATATAGTATGGCTTCTTTTAATTAATGTTTTCCTTTACTTTCATAATAAATTAATGATTTGAAACATTTTTCTAAAAAGAAAAAATCATCCGTATTAGTAATAATAAACAACTGCAATCATAAATATAACATGATTTAAGAATCATTATATCATGTTATTCATTTGTAAGGATCATGGTTGAATTTATAAAATACCTAGTTCAATATCTTTATTTTCATCTAATATATGCATTTCATATATAACTTCCTGAATATATAATCTATAGGGGGAGAATAGATATTAAAAATATCATAGTTTCATTGAAATAGCAAGATATATTGTCATGAATAAAAGAAATACCTTAAAAAAATACACCGCATAAAATGAATCATTATTATTTTGGATAGCTATACATCCAGTGCTGTAATGAATAAGAGAAGTACTTCAAAATGAATAATCTAGTAACTCCTAAACATGAATAATATAAGTATAGGAAACAATGAATTTCTGAATAAATGAACTATAATAAAAAACTGTCATGATTAGAATAAGTACCACAAAAATATAAACCGTAGTGAATACCTTGGTTAGTTAGGATTCACTGATAAACATGCACTGCTATCATGTTGATATAGCACATTTTTAAAATGAATAAAACAGTTGTAAAATGGAGTTGCTGTGGCCATGTACTTGGAAAAAATAGTTCACACTTGAATGTTGGTATATTAGTTACAGATTTTTTCATGATCAATAGTAACCTATTGAGAAACCCTCTCTATCAAAGACATATTGAAGGAATAAAAGTTATAGCATGACTAACTAACACGAGGAAAATATTATGAAACAGAGTAGTAAAACTTAGTCAATGAGAAGTATCAACGGTAAGAAAGTTGTTCCAGATCCAATAAGTGGATATTCTATCAACTTCAGACTAATCTTGAATGCGTAGAAAGAATTATACCCTTTTCTTTCTCCACCAGAACCATCAAATTCTGCATCATATCTTCTTTGAAGAAACAAAAATTAATTTTCATAGAAGAGTATTAGTCTAACATTACACTCCATCTACATCATCTGTATAGTCAAGTAAAGGAGCTTATTTAGAGGACATTTTTGATAAAAAAACACCTGAAATAAAATTCACAAACATATAATGAAATTTCATACATCATTTAATATATATATAAAGTGTCCATCATAAAAAGACCATGTTTCCATTTTCAAGGATTTTTCATCTTTGAAGTTCAAAAAAGAAAGAAAATTTATACCATCAAGCGTGCAATGATTTCGGGAATCCCATACCTACATCCCAGCTAGTGCTGATTTTGGAAGCCTTTTTTACTTCAGTGTGTCGAGTTTTTCTGGTGATTTAGGACAATAAAAAAATTTCCTATGAAAAAAATGATAATAATTATCCTAGGAATATGGCATAAACATGAATAAACCACAGTGGTTGATGAAGACATCACCTTGTAAAACATCCACTAATCAAATTAAAAACCTTGTCCATTGCTAAAACATGGAATATGATCCATTTCTCAAAAACATCTACCACATGTGATATATAGTCCAGCTACCCATTTTTCAAAAACATGTATCAGAAGTGATACATAGTAAAAGTAAACTAATAAGTGAGACATAATAAAATGATCGGCAACTTTAAAATGTCATCGCATGTCTGTTGCATGATGTTTTATTCCTCCAGAATCAAGTTATAGTAAACTCTATCACATTATATGTAGGATCGAAAGCCTCCATTAATAATGACTATATGGAATATATTTAAATCTTAAATTAGTGGTACAGATTATAGCAATAAAAGTGTACAAAAAAATGCACACAGTTAAGAGCAGAAACAAAAAAAATATAATTTCATTATATCATTGTACTGAATATTAAACCTCAATATCTTCTAACATACTAAAGAATTTCATTGGATAACAGTTGAAAAAATTATAAATTTAATGTTTAAAAATAACGGTAAGTACTAATGAAATATGACTAACAGTTTAGGATAGGCATGTCAGATTTATCCCTACACATAATAAATGAAGAAAATCATTATTAAAATGGTCAACCATTGGGAGGAAAAGAATATGTAATTTTCACATGATCCATGGAAATAGCCCTACCTTCTAATGGTCCAACATTGGGAGGAAAAGAATCTGTAATTGTCACATTATTCATTAATATATTTGATTTACCCTATACTTATAAAATTAACGCTTTGTATGGTAGAGTTATATGTCTCTAAAAGAAATGAAGTATAGCAGTATAGTAGAGTGATATGTCTCTAAAAGAAATGAAGTATACAAACCTGATTAAATGCAACTCAATAGTGGGCTATTCCTTTTAGTACAAGTTCATTGGTCATAAGGAAATACATTCAAGAATATCTCTCATGCTTCATGGAAGCTAAATGATAAATAATAGGACAAGGATACAAAAAATAAAGAAACAAATATCACCATTTGTTATATTCCAACTCAAAGAACATAATCAATTAACAGATTTGAAAAAAATGACAAAACTAATGAACTTCTTCCAAAAACAACAACAATGGAAAATATCATCTAAAAAATTCCATTAGTTATGAATAAATTTTCTCATAAAATGGTGGATGTAAAAAGATGAAGTTCACATTAGATTAAAAAATTATTCAAAAGTTACAATTCTAGGGAAGAATCAAAGTTTAATAGAGAATAGATCACTCAGAACAAATTCATAGGTAGAATACGCAAGGTACGACTAGAATAATACTAAACCAATAATGTCTATGGAAAGTGATCGACCTTCAATTTTCATCTGCATGCTCAAAAACAATTTTTTGAGATCGTCGTAAGATCTTCCAGTTTTTTCCCACACTTGATGATGTAAGTGAGGCATTTCAAATCCTCATCATCTTCCTCATATGACCTTGCAACAAACAACATCAATATAGAACACAACGCAAATCGATTTCAATTTGATATAGATGGATATCAAAACTTTTCAGCATTGGTGAGCTTGGACTCATAGCCTATGGTGATTCTGGTTCTAGTTCAGCCCTCCTGGATAAAGTCAGATCTTGGTTTGCTTTGGCTCCTAGCTACAAATCCATGTTCATCAAGTATGGGTGGCATCGACCCTTAAGATTGTCAATTACAATGACAACTAGTCCTATCATTCGTCGATCAAAGCGCGATCTCGGTTGACATCAACGAAAACTCATCGTCAATGATTGTACCTATTTTGGATATCAATCATATTCTTTAAATTAGAACTGTATCTTGGACACGGCATGATATTTGGGTTCGCCAACCTAAACATCGACCGCAGACCGACGATTGTTGTGGATGTAGAGGGGGATGACTGTGAAGGTGCGAAACCTAGGTCTCTAAAGGAAGGAACCGTGAGCTGTGGAAAATGATAGTAATAGCAAACCATAGGAGAAGGAAGTGGAACACCATAATGGGAGGGGTAGGGATTGTATCTATTTAGAGCGGTGATTCATTTATCATAACTTATACACTGCATAATATTTTATGTTGCATGTACATATAAACTATTGAAATAAATGCTCAATAAACTAGAATGTGTACAGTTCATATAAAATACATATTCCAAAAAAAACTAACAAACAAAATAGTTTGAATAAAATAATGGTATACTCAAATGTTTTGCACTATTTGTAACAAAAAACAATCGTTATTGCTTTTATACCAAAAAACAGACCCATACATTAAAACAACTGAAACATCTGGTTGACACATATTCACTGACTACTTCATTTAAAACATATTCACTGAATGCTTTATTTAATACTGACTCATAATTAAAAAAAAATCAATTTTCTTAGTTTTCCCTTACATTAGAAAAACTGAAACACAAAGCTTGATGGGTTTTCATCATTATAAATGATGCAGTCAGCGAATGATGCACCTATGCAGCCCCCTGCACAACACTGGATTCCTCTTCATGAAGCTTCTTCCATTCCGAAATGTTTACATGTTGACACGCATTTTCAGTAGTATGAAATCAGGAGGTCAAAAATTGAGTGGAAGAAAATAAATTGAAGTTCCTTAATCATTTAAGGCATTGAAAGTTAGAGGAATATCGCGAGGATCTCATTCTATTCCTACCTTCATATGTTCTAGCTCTGTATAACGTCACATGCTTCAGAAGCTCTATTGCAAACATCTGAGCACTGAAAGAACACCAAATCAGTCATAATAATATTTCACATGAAGAACAGCTGCTCCGATGTGTAATAGGGCTATATTCAACCTGAAACAGTCAGCGGACTTATAATATAGGGATATCAGCAGGATACACATAATAATATTGTACTTATAGATTCATTTTAAAACTATAGAATGTGGGTTTGCCTTTTCTATGGTTTTTCATAGTAGGAATTAGAACTAACTTCAAATTTCATGGACCAGAATTGTTTGTCGAAGGTGATCATGTAAATGGAATACAAATAAAATGGAGGTGTTTTTTTCTGGTAGTAATTACTTACAGCGGTAGAAGTAGTTATGCGAGATAGGGAACTTTCCTGGTGTTGATGCTGACAGCTGGTGTTGTAGCCGATCGAGATACTTGGACCACTTGTTTCAGCAGAAGAACACTGCAGGATGTGCGTGTTGAAGTATCAAGACGCAATAAAGGCGAAAATGTAGGTCCAGTGAGATCAACGGGATTGTAGATATGCAGACATGTATATGCAGGAAGAACATTACCTGACTCAAAGAAGCTTATGAATGCTCTGATATCAAAAGATGAAAGTAAGAATGGTACTATAAAGTGATCCGCGAGAAGAGAGACGACAAGAAACATTAATGTTAGAGCAGTCGATCGCAAACCCTACCGAAGCTCGATTGATACCGTAACCTTCATCGCGGGGGATATGGGATTCCCGTCATGGGAGGATCGTAATGGTGTGGAGGAATTTACAAATAGAGGAGACGTGGCAAATTTGGAAGGTGACACATCAGCTTGGAAAAGCCAAGTTTAGTAGATATAATAATAAATAATAGATTTCATGATAATAAAACATAAAAATATATTCCTACTGCAAGGTAAGTAGAAATGTTTTACTCTTTATAACAGAACATAGAAAGGCTTTTCCAACCTTCATCTCCATTTGTTTAAAGGAAACAAATCAACATTTGATGTTTAAAACAATGAGCATTTATGAGGATATTCAGGGAATGTGAGAGATGCATAATGAAAATTATCATAAATAGAAACCACAAGAAGATGCAATGATATACAAACTAAATCATGTGCGAAGAAGAGTTCGACTATTTTTTTCCAGAAATAAACATGGAAGTAATTCAAAATCCAAATCAAGAAAAAATTTAGGAAACATGGATATCTTTTTTCCCATCATATAGCACAAATAGACTAAAAACATTCTTTAAAATAAAATAGAAAAGACAATCAGCAACTCATTGCTTATGAACATGAAATAATATGATATTTTTCTACCAGAAGTAATAGGAAACCATAGGAATCTTCATGGAAGAGAAAACAATTGCAGCGAGCATACCATGGATGAATGATGCATTTCGAAGGAAGAATAGGGTAAGGGTGAAGCTAGAGAGGGCATCGTCGAAGACATCCACAGCTGATTAGATCTCAAAAACAGAAATACAAGATCATAACGTGTCCGAGTGTCTACAAATCATGAATGAAATGGTTGAAATATTTTACATTATCGAACTGAATATCAGGTAACAACTACAACTCATCAAATTACTGAAGGTAAATTCTGAAGACAAATAATACTTTGTGTATTTAATTTGGATAAAGTATAATGAAAGTTTCAATACCTTGTGTAAACCTGCAAATAATATTATGAAGAACACAAGGTATAGGTATCGTAATATTGTAGGAAAACATACCTGTTTTGGAAGGGATAGTTGTAGCTGAACCAAGGAGAACCCAAGTTTACTGGCATAGTTGAAGACTCTGGATTTTAGACAAAATCGAAAGTTCGGTTTGTAGTGGATGATTTCAGAATGACTGAATTAGAGGTATATGAAGAAACTGATGGCTGGCCAAGAAGGACTTGAAACCCTTTATTTCAGACACCTAATGGAGTAGCCTCTAAATCCCTAGTTTACGGATATTGGAATTGGTGAAGGCGTTGTGTTGACAATCAGTGCCAACCGTAGATCCCGAATAACGATCTTGGTGAATAAGCCAGACGACGATGAAGCTAAAACGTTTGAGTTTTTCGAACCGGTGAATCGGAATAGCGAAGTCGCGATGGGGAGGAGATCTGTAATCGTGAATATGATGTAGCGAATGAGCAATGGGGTAGAGATTTGAAGAAGGGAAGATTTAGTTGCGAGATTCGGTGTAATTTTTCTGATTTGGGGTACCGATTTCGGTGGGATCGTATGATGATGATGAAACTACGAAGGGTCTGATACAGTGGTAGTAGAGGAGGGGAGTCCCTATGGGGAGGGAGGGGAGTCGCGATGATAAGTGGTATGAAGGAAATAGGAACCCTATTAGGGAAGGAAGATTCGTGGCAGCGTGGGCGGAGGAGCCGGAGGCGGAGCATGCAGAGGCGCTGGTGGGACTGGAGAGGATGGTCGGCGATGGGAGTGGGATAGGGGAGTCGGGGAGCAGGATAGGGGAGTCGGGGAGCAGAAACCCTTGCAGAAGCAGAAAAAAATCCGGAGCAGGGGCGGCATATCGCGTTTTTTTGGATTTGGAGGTAGAATTAGAAGTTTTTTGGTGACGTGGAACATGAGAAGGTGACACGTAAGCTGGAAGTAAGCATGTTTTAGTATAGATAGTAGATATAAAAGAAATATGTGTTCCTTTAAATAGTCTTTCAAAAAAATCATTTTAATTTCAAAATGGTGTTACAAATGTAAACCATGATTCCATAATTATTTTAATCCTATTCATAACCTCCATTCTAACAGCTATTTTGTAATTATAGTTTCTCAATAATTTTACAATAAAATTATTTTCATATGAAACAGTTTTTCATGCAAAGGAAGCCAGGTGAGTGTTTTATGTAGCACAAACATAAATTAGTGTATGGAACAACACAACACATAAAATAAATTTAATTTATTAGAAAAAAGGTTGGAAAAAATTTAGGGTGTTACATTATACTACCTTAAAATTAATTTCACCATTGTAATTAGTCATTCTAATACATGTAAATTATGATACATCTACCACATCATATCTTTAAGTTATCACACAACTTCTTCGAACTAGTGGTTTTATCCACAAACCATTAATAAGTTGAGTTGTCTTGTTTTATAGAACTATATATGTACTATAAAAATCATCTACTAGTTTCTCTTCGTAATAAGTATTTATCTATCAATGTATGACCTGTTAGTTTAGTACTTGTGAAGGATCAGGTATGTACTTCATCATAAAAGATACATGGAATGCATCATGAATGTAAAATAGATTTTGTGGACGTTCTAATGGATAAGATACCATTATGTTATGATCAATACTTTTAAAAGGAAACTTCATCCTTGATATTTGAAATTTAACTTCATAAATCAATGGTGGATGTTTGAGAAGTTTATTATGTGCACCCCACATTTCAGAAAAAGGTTCCTTAAAACCTCCTCCTAAAAATATGGAATGTAAATAGTGAAGATAACCACATAACTAGGATTATAATTATGAGTACATTAATAGAAATTAAAAATATAGATGTGGGATATAATTATAACTTTCAAGTTATGATGGAGAATAATAGATAATATGTTCATTATAAGTTTAATAACCACAAAACTATGGACTAAATAGGTTTTGAAAAGATCATTCATATCCTCATAAATTATGATAATATAATATTTTTTTTAAATATATTGGGAATAAATAGATACTTTATTTCATATCATAAGTACAACATAACAATTTTGTTGTGCCTTGATCAGTCTCTACCTCATTTTATAATCTAATAAATTAGGTTGAGATTTTAATACTTGAAAAACTAGTGGATTATAAGATCCATAATAGGATGAAAAATCATTCCATCCGCCTCTAGTTATCATCACAAAAGACTAGTTATCACAAGTTATATAATATGATTAAATCATCATATGTTTAGATAATACTATAATTAATAAAACCTAATTCAAACATTAATATAAACCATTCCATAAATGGTTAAACATATAACCCTTCTGAAAGGTAGAATTCAAAAAAAAATTAAAATAAGATCGCTAAATTTCTAAAAAATAGTATAGCATTGATCCTTCAAATATCATTAAGTAACTCTTGTTTGTCACATACCAAACAAGTGAATACATTTATTATTTATTATATTAAAACATGCAAATTAAAACAAATCCTTATTTAAACAAATGTGTTCTTTCTTAATCCAAAGATTAGTGCCCTTATTCCTTAAGTCCAAAAATTTACTAAACTCTATCTGTGGTAGCCTAAGCAAATATTTCATCAAATCCTTAATCAGGTCCATGGTAATTAGAATCATCTAATTTACATTTTCATATCTAATATATAATTATCCAAACACCATTATCTTAGTATTAGAAACTTGTTAAGTGTTATAATTCTCATAAACATTGGTTTCCTGTGAATATTACCTAGCAATTAAATCACTTTTCTAAGTCTTAGACACCATTAAATATATCCATATAAATATTTATTGAAAAACTTGTCCTAAAATACATATATATTACATAATCATTGAATTCCAAAACATATACACTTCAATCATACAACTTTATTCTTAATCCATTACTCAGCCTTCGTCATCTTATTTTTAGCACCCCTTTCCAATAATTTGAAAAATGAATTAGGTATTAGGGATTATAAACCTAAATCTAATCATGATTCTTATGTTTAATGTAAAACAATTTTTAAAACATTCCATAACTTTCTCATTTATTTTCAGTCTTTGTACCCTCAATAGTATAACCAATACATGTACCACATTCATAGTTCTTATCAGAAGATTTCTAATTAGGACATAAATTAGTATAATTCCCATACATTCAACGTTTGAAATATTCAATTATAAACATGTTCGTTCTAATAGCTACTATGGAAAATTAACATAAATCATTTTTTGATAAATAGTTACCATACTTTAATAACAAATAGCCATTAGAAATTTCATATAGGATTTTTAAATCATGTGACCTAATTTTAAATCTATGAAACATTCAGCATTTCCATAGTGAAATCCATAGACACTTCCATTTAAATATCCATAGGTATCTCACTAAAGTTCTCTCATATGAGATTTCAACGGTTGACTAAAAATTTACTTTGATAATAAATATAACGAACAAGGCTTTTGAAGCAATGATATTACATCTCTTTAATGAATATTCATTACATTCTAAAACACCTGCATGGGGACCATAATATTTTAGTAACTTTGGAATATTGGGACACATTCTTCTTACTTGTTCAATAATATTCAAAATCTCCCATAAATATATTCCCCTTTATAAATCCTATTTAAAATATTTCCTTATTACTTAAGGAATGGAAACATAAAAAATGGTCACATCAGATAATTAGTAACGGTAAACATCCAAGATATGTAAAAATAACATGAGGATAAGGGTATGAAAAAATTATCATAAAATTTGAAGATAATACCCTCCATGTCAAATATCATATACATGAGTCATAGAATAAATATGTTTTTATCACCAGACATGGGTCATAAGAAAATCAAATCACATCAACCATGAAAGTATAAAAAAAGAATATAATATGAAAATGTGAAATATATGTATTTTTAGAATATATTTGGTCATTTATACCGATAATGATATTCATACTATGTTAGTCATAGGATAATCACTCATTTACCTACATTGAGAAAGGAATTACCACTCTTTTACTATCTAGTTTCGGTATTAGGATGACCATCTATGTACCCTCTTATTGCGAGCTTTGGAATAACCTCTTGTGTACACTATTTTTGTAGAATTAGAATGACCACCTATGAACCCACTTATTGTGGGATTATGATGACATCTCTAGTAACCTCTTTTTGTAGGCTTAGGATGAACACCCATGTACCCTCTTTTGCGGGCTTACGATGGCCTCTTGTGTACCCTGTTGTTGTGGTCTTTGGATGACCTCACATGAACCATTTTAGATAATAGAACAGTTATAATTACCTAATAAATTATATGTAGGTATAACTCCTAACCATCACATAAATAAATCCTAAATATATATTCTCTAAAATTTTCAATAGTTCATTGTGTCATAAATCATTAAAAGAAGTGGTTTTCGTAAACATTTCAACAAATAATATATCACAGAAAAGTAACCAGATTCATATAAATCATTCAAAAAACACAAATCATTAAGTAAATAAAATATTAATTTTATTTTTGGATCATAACCCTATTAATTCTTGAGTAACATAACAGTATTTCATCTTATATGGAAAATAATTTGGAATGATATTTTTTATAACATTTCTTGAAAAAAATATCATTTTATCTATGAAAAAATATTTTCAAAATCATAAAAAATTTATAAAAAAAACTATACATTTAAAATAACAATGGAAACATATAATGTAATATTTGAAATATATTTCAAAATCAATTTAATCAATTTTCTTGAAAATGCATAAAATTTCACTGAAAACACTTTAAAAACATTTTTAGAAAACATTATTTTAATGGAAAACATATATCTAAACAAAGATAAAATAATATTAAATGAAACATATAATATCATAAAAATAAGTATATTCAGGATACAATGTGTCATATGAAATTATATACACCTCTGATAATAATATATGTGCACTACATAACATGTCTCTCAATGAAAGAAAATTGAGGAAAAATTCACTTACTGATTTGGTAAATTTTTAACCATATACCCCCTAAAAGAGAGATAATAAAATGGATATATAAGTACCAATAAATTAAGGTATACTTATCATATATTATATTGATTAGAAGTATATACACCACAAAAAATAATCGAGTACTGAATACGGTATAAGTCTCACAAAAATAAAAGTGAGACTAGAAATCACATTACCTTATAACTTGACTCTCGCCATACTCATAGAAACCAAAGTATAATAAATATAAGTTTATATAAAATATATTAAAAAATATTATTCAACTATATCATATCATATATTATTTAAATATGGCCTTTTATTTCCCATTTATTAACTATTCCATGTGAATGTTATGTTTTGAGTAATAACGGCATTATTTTTCAGATGTTTTTTTTTATTTTTTGTACACATACTTATATAATGATTTCATAATTTATATATAAGAATAATTAAAAATATATCTTATATATTAAATATATATATATTGAAAATAATCTATAAAATATAGTAATACAAAATTAAAAACACTGTTCATGGAGACAGTAGGTCCTACGTATACATGAACATTGTTTCTATTTTATTATCATATTTAAAGAAAGAAAGTAAATTAAATATATTTATATATATATTATAATTATTTTAAAATTATTATGTCATATATATCATAAAATATTACCAAACCCATCCTTTATAGATTCATTTTAATGAGTGAAGAAATTGTGTCACATTGATGAGATGGTAGTCCATAGTCCACAAATGAAGTTATCATATTACGAAAAAATGGAAGGAATCAAAGTATTTGTTTTATAGTAACCTGATAAGCATAAATAAATATTAAATATAATATATATCATATAAAAACATAAATTCCATCATTATATACAACCTTGAAAGGTGGAAATGGATGAATGAGCAACATCAGTTCATGAGGCTATAGTTTGTCATACATATGATTGGTTATTGTGTATCCCATTCGATGGAAGTGTGTATGAATGTACGAAGAACCCATAATATAAAAAAATTTAAATATATATAGAATATTTTGTTTTTTATATAAATTTTAAATAAAAAATTAGGGGGTTCATAAAAGAAATTAAACAAAAAATTTTTGTTCATGAATGTTAATGCATCTTTAGGTATCTCCTTTTGATTTTCACAAAAAGACTCCATCAATTGGGTTTCCACAAAAAATATGGATTCTAGGATTAAGGTAGGTAATTTTGGAGTATATATGAATATAATTTTTAAGATCCAAATTTTCTTTAAAAGAGAATAAAATAGAATAATAACTTCCCTTTACAATTGAGATGGGCATCACTTTTGGAATTTTTAAAAATATTAATTTATAATAAATTAAATGAAAATAAAAATACCTCTAAAGTATATTTATTATAATTAAATAAATTATAATTTTATTATATCATTAATAATTATATTTTAGACATGTTTTGGTCTTATTTGAAACCATATCATATTGATTAACCCTTATTTAAACCATTTAATTTTTAATTATTGTTACATGATTTTCAATATTAAGAGGGTGTAATTTTTAAATATAAAATGTCAATAAGAAAATAAATGGAAAATTAAAGAATTTTTTAAAAATATATTGGCCTTTGGCCTTATTTAATATTTTTATGATATTTTAATAGTTTAATAAAATATTATTTTCTTAAAATACTAAAAGTTTCAATTTTGACACTATTCATAACATTTATTTAATGTAAATAAATACCGCAAGATAAATTCAAACCATTTAATTTAATACCCCCATAATATTTTATATTCACCTTGAAAATTATTTTTGCACCTTATTTGGGAGAAATTATTTTTCTTTTAATATTTAAAATATCATTTATTTTATTTTTTCATTAATTGAATAATTACTGCATCATTATTGTATAATATTTTATGAAAATTACTCACTAAAAAATTTAAAATGTAATTTTTTAGATTTATATAAAACATTTATATTTCATAAAAAATATAATTTTGAAAATTTATTATAATTGACACCATATTAAAAATATTATACATATTAAAAGTAAGAGTGTGATATTTTGTGACTCCCTTTGATTATAATAATATCTAAGTCATTTCCCTAGAAAATTGTCCATTAAATAATAATATTTAGAACATTAGGTTTCAATATCGAATTAATTTCATCAAGTGACTTTTGGTCACTTGTTAGTGTATTTTTATAATATTTATAATATTATTTTTACACTTAATTATCTGATTTACCCTTTACCGTGGTAATAAAAATTACTAAAGTTATTATTAATATTGTCCAAAAATAAAAGGACCTAATTACTAAATTTCGACCCTCTGATTACACATCTTTAATCAATTTTTTAAAATTATAATTATATAACTACTAATATTAATTTAAAAATAATCTCAATGATGAAATTGGAAAATGGGTTTTTAAAATGAAAAATTCCATGAGTTTCAAATGATTTTATATCCAATATGAAGGTGAAATTGGTTTTGATGACTGAAATTAGATTAATGGATGTAATATTGTACTAGTTATACTTTAAAATAAATTCAAAACCTAATTTTACTATATAATAAAGTTAGATGGAAATTTTGTTTTCAAAAAAAATTCTGTATTTCTCATTATTAATCAAAGCATGAAACTCATTAGAAATATACAAAAATTTCAAAATAGTAAATTTTCATATCCTTCATTCAAAGAATAATTTTATTTTTTAAAATATAATTTTGAAAAGTGTCAATATTTAGTTTTGAATCAAGTTTACTACTACCGGTCGATGTTACAACTTTCAGACAAATACAACATTCAAGCATAAAATTGTATTTATTTTTATATCATTTCTAGAAAACACATAGGATGAACATTAAAAATAATATTTAATACAAAATATATATATATATATATATATATAATTAAAATAAATCTAAAAAATTTTATTTTGTTATTTTATTGGTATAAAACACACTTGTTTACATTAAATAGTTTTTCAGTGAAATTATTTCCTTTTAATTTTGAAATAGTTTTACCTGTTTGAACTATAATTTCATAATTCAGCGAATCCTTTCCATACATGTAATTATAATGGTTAGGTCATAATTGTCTTGTTTAAATAAATATAATAATAAAATAATGTTTCATATAAACTCAGTGTTATGTGTAAGGCCTGCTAATCTAGTCTTGTGTGAAGCACGTGCTTTAACTTATTGTGGCATATAACACAAGAAATTAAAGAAATTTACTTTATTCTAAAAAAGGATTATAAAAACTAATTGTGTTACAACACGAAAAACCAATTTTTGAAAAAATGGTGCATATTATTGAAATATTATAATTTAATATGATAATTATCTCCTAGACAATTCAATGGAGGGTATGAATCATAATAAATAAATTTGTATGATATAAGATTTAAAAAAGTAAATATAATGAATTATTTTTTGACAAGTTAATATTAAATAAAAATAAAAACAATTTGAAATAAGAGGTAATATTTCTCTAGAAAACTACTTTTATCACTCAAATGAGTTTTACAGTAATAAATTAATCAAATCACACACTGCAAATAATTTTAATTAAATTTATATATTTAGATTCAATAAAATCTTTTACATTAATCTTTTTTTCTAAATAAGAGATTGGAATAAATCCAAATTTATACTAAAAATTATATTTTCTAAAAAGCTATGTTTTATATATTTTGTGGAAATGTTTTGATATTATTTTTGGACCATTTTATGAAGTTAATTTGGAAAAATATTATTTTTTAAATCTTAATTTCAAAATTATCTTGTAGTAAATTTTTTATAATTAACTAAAAAGTTATATTTTTATATTAATAGTAAATAAATATTGGTTTTTGATAAGAATGATGATTTGTTTTAAAACATTTAAAAACATCGAATTTTTTTTAAGATGGTTATAATGATAAAAATATTTCAACTATATATCTATTAATCTAATTTAGTTCATTGTTATAAATTTCGTATTTAATTTTGACTTAAAACCTTTTTAATCTTTTTCAACTTTTCACTCCAGAAAACAACCTTTTCATCGCATCTTTGAAACAAATTGTAGATTTAAATTTTTAAATTTTGTTTATTGAATTTAAGGATAATTGATTTCATATTTTGAATCAAAATAATTTATATTATCTAATATTTTGAATTTAATTTTTTCTATTCTGAATTTAAAAAGTGGTAAAATTTAATTATCACAGTTAAGGTGAAAATGGGTTTAATAGTGGTTAAACTAAAAAGATAAGGGGTAAAATAACCAATAAAAAACTAAAAAACAAATTTTAGATACATATTTACATATTAAACCTATAAGGTTATATAATTCCTCATTTTGGGTAATTTTAGAATGTGAAAAATGTGGGTACACCATTTTTTTTTCCAAAATTACTAGTGTCTCACTAACCTCACTTATGAATGGATACCAACTCTATTTCACTCTTTAGTCTATTAAATCCATTTAGATCACCCAATATCATCCCAAATTCATTATATATTTCCGTTCTCTAATAATATAATCCTTATTTTGGTTATAATGTGAACCTATGAATGCTTTTGGTGTAAACCCAAATAAGTTTTATAAAGAATATGTAGCACCCAAAACCGAGAGTTTTAATTTATTTTGGCCTACACCTATATAAGTTTTTATTAAATAACGATTATATAATAAATTAATCATTTAAAATATATTTATATTTTATTATGTTAATGTAATAATCTAAATTATCAACCTCATCCATCAAATTGAATAAAAAATCATTGATCGCGTGTATAGTGGACTACCACTATGTGAACTGATGTTATTCATTTTCAATCACCACCTCCAATGTCTAGATATAATTATTTATTTAATATTTATATATGAAATTTTGGATATTATTGTACCTATTAAATTATAACAAAACATCTACCTTCTTAACTCAAAATTCTTTTGGAAAATAATAGTGTTTCTCATTTGTACGATGGACAACTGCCTCATGTACTGATGTGATGGGTTTTTATTTATATTTTACATGGATGGTAATAAGGATATATTAAATAAATATATATGATATTGGAAAAATATTAATACTTTTTTAATTATTATATCACATATACCACTTTACTTTCTACTTTGTGAGAATATAATAACATCGCTTTTCTATATGGTGGACTACCCTCTCATGAAGCAATGTGATTCGTTCATGATATACATGAAAATTAATTAGGATGTATTTTATGAAATTTATTGATATCTATGACATAAAAATATTTTTTAGTGTAAATATATTATTTAACATTATTTCATTCATTCTGTTGATAAAATGGAATCAATGTTCATATCTTTGTACAGTCTAACATCTCCTGGAATGGTGTATTTCATTTTCTATATATAACATTAATGGATTAAACTAAAAACATATATAATGATTATGTATAATTTTTTTATCATGTTTAAAATTGTGGATATTGTGGATCCTTATTAAATTTAATATGACAAAAAATAAAAAATAAAAACGTGCATACAAAACAAGCAGTTATTGCCAATAACATAGCTTTAACATAGAATTGTTAATAAACCGTTAATAAAAGGTCATAAGTAAACCAAATATGGTATGATATATATAATTATTTTAATTTAATGTATTTATTATAAACATATAGTTATTATACAAGATTTTTGAACAAGTATGAAGAAAATCGTTACTTAAGGTAAGGGGTTTTCATCTCGCTTATTACTTCTACAAGATACTTTTTGTATTCACCACCTATTTATTTTATGTTCTGTATATACTACGCTTGAATGTATTTTATAATGATTACCCTGATAATTAGTTTTATTTTAAAATATATTTTTAGATCTATCTTTTAGGGGGTTCATGGTTTGAATGTTACCATAACGGTAAGGTATTTTTCTATCAAATCACATTCTTTGGGACATATGTTATATTATGCACCTATCTTCTTTTATAAGCTGTATATATTTCCCTATTGATATTTCAAATCATAAACATAATTATTTTCATTATATTAAATGTTTAATATTATTTTACTCTTTATAACTCAATGTTAATAATGTGGTAATGGTTTTATAATGCAATCTCATCAATTATCAACATTATTTATGTTTATGGTTTATATGATGAAATATTATAGTACATATTTCAAGAAACTCATTAATATTCATATAATATTTTTATCCATGAGAATACATTTTTTCACTATAATTTTATATCATTATAAACTCAAGAGTTGAAATGAATTGTTTTGTGACAAACCCTCTTTATCTCTCTCTTTGTTTGAAAACCCACTTTCTACCAAAATAATGTGTTAAAAATATATTTTTAATTTTTTTAACATTATATAAATGGTTTATTAATGAAATTTTAACCCTTTTTAAAAAACTTGAAAAAAATTAATAGCATGCTTCATGTCATTTTCAAAACATATCCCTATTAGTTTTTACTGAAAATGGGAAAAGAATCTTTTTTTAATGTGTATGGAATGGAAAAAATTTTATGTTTTCAGAAGCAAATAATTTTACAAATTATTGTTATATATTTTTTAATGTTTACATTAGAATAAATGTATTTTAAAAATAGTTCATGATTTTTATGTGATTTCCCAAATAGAAAAGATAATTTTTTCATTAAATATTTTAAGTAATTTTTGAATCTTGATTTATATTTTTACAGTATTATTTTTAAATAAATGGTCATAGAAAATATTTTATGATATAAAAAGTGTTTTTTAGACATAGAAAGTAAATTTTCTTCATGTAATGTTCCTAGTGATATTTCAAAAACAATTTTCATATATTATGAAATACATTAATGTTTCATATATTTTACTAGGGATAAGATGTAATGATTCCGTCCTTATTTTTTCTTGGGATTATTAATTTATATGTTGTTTCAATTTTTTTAACCATTTTTTTTGTGGTTGTGGTATGGTGAATTGATTAAATGATTATGAAATCAGTTTTTTATGTGGGTTATGATTTTATGATATGATAAATGTTTTATGATATTTGTGTAAAAATATGCAGTGATTATGTGATTGGTGGGACCAATTTGTCCCTCCAATTCAATGGGTAATGATATATAACTCATGAGTAAATATTTTATACATTAACCAGATTACATATTATAAAATTTATGCATGAACCTAAGGACATGTTCAAAAATTTATATGTCCATATGATTAAATGTTTACAGTGTTATGGATAAACATGGATATCATGTCCATAATTTCATGGGTAGACCGGGTTGATTTTTGATAAGTTTATGTGAGGAATTGATTTCATGACATTAACATAACGAGTGAACCTGTTTATGTTTATTCATGGTCACAATTTTATAATCTTAGGTTCATACCAAAAATGTATGTCCTATGAAAATTTTATATTCTCATGGATCATGTTTTTTGATTATATTATGATTCATCTCATATGAACTTCCAATTTTTATTCCTTGACACTATATTTTGATCTTTTATATATATATAATATGGTTTTTATTTTTATTCTTATGTTCTTGTACTCTTGTTCTCATGTTATGTTTATATGTTTCCCATGTTTACCCATTTGGGAATCTGAGCTAATTATTTCTTATATTTCCTTTTCCTGGTTAGGAATAGATGTTTTATGTGGGGTTTCTTTTGATGATTTTAAAAGGGGACAATATTAATGGGAAATATTGAATATCTTTTACTAAATGAAAAAATTGTGTTCCTGATCTCTAATGGAACTAAACCAATACAGTCCTTGGGAATATACTATTGAAATGTATTTAAAATTCATATAACAATATATGATATCTATATAAGATAATTTTGGGTCTCTATAGTTGTTATCATTAGAAAAGACTACTTTACATTTGGAAACTAGGATGAGAAAACTCTATTGTGATCCATAAGGATACTTCTAAGGTTATTTATAGGGATATGACTGAAGATAAGTATATAGATTAGTAAAAGTTGATTAAAATTACAAATAATATAGGTAAATGATAGAGTGAGTGGTTTTCAATAAGTTACATCCCAATCTAGATATTACAAGTGGATGTGAATATAGTGTTATTGTATCTAGGGATAATAACTCCAAATATGTTTAATTTATCTAGACTCGAAAATCCCTTAGTGCAAGAAAACTATAATATTTGTACATCTGGTTTAATAATACCTGAGTATATTTTTAAGAAATTCATAAACTCTTTACAAACCATCATAATTTATTTAAATATTTAAAATTATTGACCTGATTTAAGCCTAAGGTATCATAGATTGAAATGAATGGGTTCCAATTTAGGCATCCTATAAATGTTTTTTCATGATTCTGTGATTTTCCTATATGATTAATGTTTATGAAATTATGATATATGGTTTTAGTAAATGGATAAAACCCAATGGAAATGTATTAATTAGGAATTGAACAGAAAATGAAATGATTGTCCTCCTGAGAAACCAAATGTTATGGGTGCTAGATTGAAAAACATTGTTTTTATGCCCAAAAAACTCTCTCAAGATATGAATCATGCTGAACATCCAAATAAGAAAATTATGAAGTAATGTTACATTGATTCCTTCCTTGGGAAATATCCATGCTCTTTATGTGGTACCACTAGTTCAATAGACACTAAGAATAATATCAACACCACTGAAAATATATTATTATTTTTCGTGTTCAATGTATCTATATCAACCCTACCTTTTCTTACATTACAATTACATAATATTAAATATAAAAAATATAATAGTGTTACAAATATATGATAAAAAGGATTAGTGTCTTGGTAAAATTAGGACCAAACAAAAAATTTACCTAACAGACATAAACAATTTTTAGAAAAATCTTTTGTATCTTTTTATTGGCCTTAACATTCTCTGTAGTGCAAGTAACCACTTCAATATAAACATTAATGAATGGGGTGATCTAAAAGCCTAGAAAAATGATAGATAAGAACATGAATCACTATGAAATTGGTGAGTATAATCATCATCATTATCATAATATAAGCATGGAATTGTCATTATAATCATGAGAGGAATTATTATATAAAGGTATAAAATCTGGAAATGCCTAAAAATGAAATATCATGTCTTAACGGTGAACTATGACACATAGTTGTGAACAAATATAGCACCATGTTCACACATAACATATATGAATCATCATAAAATAATCATTTTTAAAAATATAGAATCATTTTCATGAATATTTCACATTATCTCTTGAGATACATCACATTACGCAATTCATTGGAGTGCATAATAATTCCTATAATACTTTAAACATTATAACATTTACATAATCATGAATGCCACAAAGTACATAAATCAATCTTAGACCTTAAATAACTCATAGAAATTCAATACATTTCATTATAATTTCAAACATTCTTGAATAAACATGGGGCGAACAAAAGAAAAATGGAATAAGAAGTATTGTATAATAATCATCAATCTTGATGGAAGAAGAAACATTCTCAAGGAAAGAAAAAAAGGAGTGTTTCTTTTAGAAAGAATACTTCTTTTGGAAAAATATTCGGATTTGACATAAAATATGATTAAAAAAATATATATCCCTAAAAATAATATAGAAATTAATTCTTAATAACATTATTTTAACATTCATACCAAGGAACATAAAATAACTTAATAAAAAATGGGGTTCGATAATCCCCTTACCTCATGTTAAAATGCTTTTTTCTCTTTAATATCCCAGATATTAAGATTAAATTCATTAATTACAAAATCTAGAACCTATTTTACATTAATTTGAAACATTATAATTTTATTATGTTTGTTTATGTTTATTTAATGAGTTATAGTGTTTAATTTCATTGCTCACTAGTGTTCGTTTTCCAGATTTTCATGGTCGCTTCACTTATATACATGTATAAAAGATCATGTAAAATGGGGATAATTATCCCGAATTGAAATTATATGTTATTAATTAACTTACATAAACATAATTGTTCTTATATATTATTTCATTTCCATATATTAGGATTATTCATTAGATAGAATATTGATGACAATTGTATGGTTTAATTTTTGGTGTTTTTTCAGTCAATATAAACTTGTTCGGTTTTATTATTTAATATTATGTATTTGTTTTAGTTCCAAAACATTAAAATGGCATAAAATACATTATAAAATATTATTAAACAGTTATAATGGTTTTATAACCATTCTTGAAGGTGTTAATAGAAAATCAAAAGACATCTTCCATGATGGTGGTAAATCGACAGAACACAAATGATGATTTCATTTTTTTAGAATAAATGTACGTGAATAAGATGTTTGTTGATGGATTATTCCATTAACAAAACAAAATTATAGTATATATAATATAAATATGTTATCATTCCACTTGAATAATGGGATATTAGGGGAGAAGAATAAAATAAAAGAAATTGAAAATAAATTAATAGAAAATAAAAGTGGCTTTTACCTCTTGAATTCTTCTCCATGTGAACCTCATTAGGGAAATTGGTTTTTGTATTTTCTTTACAACAAAGGATCTTGGAAGTGGTTAAGATTATTCAGAAGATTATTTTTTAAAATTTGGAAAATATTTAAGGCTTTTGAGGTGTGAGAATAATGGGTGGTGTGAGATGGTGTTTATAGTGGATGAAAGGGGTGTTTTTGATTATTTTACTCATTAGTTTAATATTTTGGATCAAGACTATAAATAGTTTGAACCTTATCACTAAATATAATTAAATAATGAATCATAATTTGAGATTAGGGACTTACATCAATCATACATCATCTATAACTATGTAATTCGTGTTTTTTTTAAATAATGTAAATCATTGTTCGACACTATTCCCAAAAAACTCAATTTTTTTAGAAAAATATTAAAAATTCACTCTATGGATTTTATGAAGATTTTAATTAAAAAATAAATTCCATTTTATGAAAATGAATTTTTAATTATTAGAACTTTTGTTTTTAATTAAAATCATCATTTACTTGGAAAATACTGGTTTTAAAATTATAACTGAAATTATGTCATATTGAAAAATTTATTAACGTCCCATAAAAATATCTTATAATCATAATAAAAAAATATATTAATTTATGAATCTATTTTTTGAAAATAATTTTTTTCTAAATCGTTATGTTAATTATAAAACTGTAAATGAACATTTACTCTTTACAAAATACAAACACATAATTTATTATTTTTAAAACATTTATTTACTTATACCATGATATAAATATATTATATTTTCATATATAAGATGAATAATTTTTATTTATACTTTAATATGTGATTTTTGAATACTATTTACCGGTTTACTCTTCTGTTTGGTCACATTATTGTTCCAAATTTCATGTTACTATCCCATTAGTTCAGGTTTATAAAATTAAAAAAAATCCTATTATTTAATTATTTCTTCATTAATATGGTTTATATTATGTTTGAAATGTGATTTTATATGATTTATACAAAATAAAATAATTATATGGAGAGAAATTTTAGTAAGATAATTATGGGTCATTACATTTTCCCCCTTATGAATTTTCACACTTGAAATTTTGATTGTTTTCTATATGAGATATCAAAAAATGATCACTTTCCAAGAATAAGTTTTTACGTTCTTCATCCATTAAAATAGGTATTCATTAATTTTAGTTCGAATTTCCTTTATAGAGAATTAGTTCATGTATCAAAATGGTACCTAAAAATATTTTTAGAATCGTTGGCATCATTTATCCAAAAAAATTTCTGGCATCTTGGATTATATTGAAAGAATCGATAAATCATAAAAAGATTATTTACAATATATCATATTGAAACATAATATTGATATTTTTTTATAAAATAAATATTACTGATTCATCTTAAAATATTTTGAAAAATATTTTTTATAAATAAATTATGATATATTCCAAAATAAATAATTTTATAATTTCCTTAATATAGGCTACTCATAGTTATCCCTCTTCTATAAAATATATAAAATCATTGACTGGTTCATGTTTTTTAAATAAACAGAATAATTTGAAATTACCCTATTGGTATATCCAATTCTATGCATGTTAAGAATTTTGAGAGTGAAATATTCTCTAGTAGATGATACTCAATCATTGAAATAATTGGCAAATATAAGAGGTATTTGATTTTACATAATGTTTTTTTCTTGTAACATGGATATTTGAAAAGGTTTTGATGTCATATGAGAATGACATAAGGATAATAATTGAAACTATTTCTTTTGGAATGTAGAGAATATTTATTAATGGTATTCCACCATCCATATTTTTAGTAAGAAAGATAAAATACAATTAGGGGTCTTGAATACTTAGTTAATATTAACATTAAAAAGAAACATTGAACATAGAGAGATAAACATGTAAATGACAGACATATCATAATGTGTTATTCCATATGTTTATAATTTTTCTAAAAAAATATTTTTGGGTGCCTATATATACTTGGTCTCATACTAAGGCTTTTTAAAATTGTTCAATGAACCTTGTTCCCAAATTAACTAAATTGTTCTCTGATACCAACAATAGTGATCTTACTTTTTCTTACATTACTATTACTTCATCTTAAAGAAAATAAATATAATTGTGCCATATATTTAGGACCAAGTGTTTTAGTATCTTGGTAAAATTAGGAACAAAAATAAAATTTAAAAAATAAAAATAAACATTATTTAATTCATTATTCACATGCTTCATAGTTGCCTTCACATTCTCTTTAGTAAAAGTAATCACCTGAGGATATACATCCAAGAAAGGGGTGAGAGAGAAACCTAGTAAGAGTACATATGATAACATTAATCAACATATCATGGTCAAGAATAATAATAATCATCATAACATGAGGATGATATAATCATCAAAATCATTATAGGAATCATTAGATAGAGGAATGGAATGTGGAAACACATAAAAATGAAACATCATATATTATTGGTGAACTACCACACATAGTTGTAAAAAACGATAGCATCATGTTCATCTACAAAATATGTACATCATCCTGACATCATCATTTTTAATAGATCTAGAATCATTTTAATACATATTGCATAGTATTTCATGGAATAAATCACATTAACCAATGTATTGGAGTGCTATATAATTTTGTAAACACCCATCACACCATAACATTCACATAATAACGAATGACAGCTATAGTATATATCCCTATTAGACCTAAAATAACCCATGGAAAGGTATTGGGTTTCATGATAATTTCAAACACTTATGAAAAAACATTGGGGTTCCAAAAAAATGGTATTACATACTTATTATAATATTTATCAATCTTCAGTAAATAATAATCATTTAAAAAATAAGTAAAAGGAGTGATTCTTTTAAAAATAATAGTTATTTTGGAAATTTATTTGGATTTTTTATAAAATCATATTAGAAATATGTATGTCCTTAAATATAAAGGGTATGTTCCTTTTTAAGAGAATAATATAAACATTCATACCGTAGAAGATAGAATAAACCAAAGAAAGGAATTGGGTTTCACAATCCTTTTACCATATGCATGAATGATTTCATAACATTAATATCCTGTATAATAAAATTAGATTCATTAATTTCTAAAATAAAAACCTATTTAACAAGTATTTGATTCATTATATATTTTTTAATATTCTTTATAGACATTTTATTGAGTAATATTGTTTAATTTCATCATTGTTTGAGATTTCATTTTCTTGGTTTTCAAGACCGGTTCACTTTTTTAAATTTATGAAAGATCTTGTAAAATGGGTATAATTATCCAAAATTGAAATTATATGTTATTAATGAAAATACATAATTTTTTATTTGTCTTATTTTTTATTTTTTTCTAGATATGAGAATGAATAATTTGATAAAATATTATATCTATTTATTTCATTTAATTTTGGTGCGTTCAATCGTAATAAAATCATTTTAATCTATTAATAATATTATGTATATATGTCAGTGAAAGAACATTAAAAAGTTCATAAAATATATTTTAAAATACTTTTCAACCATTTTAATGGTTTTATATCTAGACTTAATGTTGATAAAAATAAATTAAAAAACATTATCCACAATTGCTGTAAATCGACACATCACGAATGATGATTTAATTTTTTTTAGAATATAATGGAGAGGAGAAGAGGTTTGATGATGGATTATTCAATTAATTTGATGAAATTATAGTATTTATAGCAATATATTATTATCATTCCACTTGTATAAAGGTATGTGAGGAGATAATACGAAAAGAAATGAAATTGAAAATAAATTAAAAGAAAATGAATGAGAATTTTACATATTCAATTATTATCCTTGAGAACCTCCATAGGGAAATTGGTTGAAGAAATATGGTTGATAAAAAGTGATCATATAATTGGGGAATATTATTGGGATTAATCATAGAGATAAATTGTTAAAGCATCAAGTCTTTGCAGGTGTGAGTAGAAAGGGTGGTGTGGGGTGGTATTTATTGGGGTGGGAAGGGTGTTTTTTCATTTAATTCAATAGGTTAATATTTTTGCTCTAGACTATGAATATATTGACCCCTATCAAAATATATATTAAAATAATGAAGTTTCGTTCATGATTATGGGATTAAAATAGCCATATATCATATATGATTCAATAACTCGTGTAATTTTTAAATATTGTATCTTACTGTATTCCAATATTCACCAAAATTTCAACTATTTTAGAAAAATGTCAAACATTCGTCATAACCATTTTTTGATGTTTATAATTCAAAAATTAACTCCATATGATGAAAATACATTTATAAATTTTATAAATTTAATCTTTCATCACAATAATCATTTATTTGGAAAATACTAATTTAAAAATTATAACTAATTTTAAGACACTTTGGAAAATTAATTAAGGTCTCATAAAAATAACATATAATCATAATAAAAATTATATTATTTTATAAATCTATTTTATAAATATATATTTTATTATAAATAATTATATTAATTATAAAATTGTAAATAAACATTTACTCTTTACAAAATTCCAACAATTATTTATAATTTTTAAAATATTCAATTACTTATACCATGATATAAATCTATTATATTTTCAATTATAAGATTCAAAAAATTTATTTATACTATTATAGGTGATTTTATTATTATATTTTAAAATTTATTATTCAAAATGGTAACATTATTATTCATATGGACATGTAACTATTTCCTTGGTTTTTGTTCCTTAATTTCTAAAAAAAACTTTTATTTCATTCAGTCATCATTTAAAAAGTTTTTATTGTGTTCTATATGTGATTTTATATGAATTATACTATATGAAAAAATTATAAGGAGGTAAACTTCATTGATAGAATTATAGGTTGTTATAGTAACACCCTGAGATTTTATGAATTTATTTTCTTTCAATTAAATTAAAATTGTTTTATAACATTCATAACATGAAACACTGAGTTTAGATTTTTTTATAGACCACAAAATTATTTGATTTTGTAACACATAACACTGAGTATAATTGAATAACAATAAACAATAAGTATTATTATTTAATCAATACCCTTATGTCCTACCCATTAAACTTGTCATTGTGAATTTGAAGAATACTTTTAAATATTATTTTAAATTATTTTATATAAATTAAACATATTGATAAATAGATACTTAATTTTTTGAAAACTATTTATATTTTTGGAAAATACTATTTTCTAAAAAACATATTTTTTTGAGTAATAATATTAATTTTTTATATTTTAATAAATTTAATTTGATAAAATAAACTAAATTTTGGGAATCAATATTTAATAACTATATTAATGTTATTTGTTTTATTATTTTTTTTTGAAAAGATTACCTTTTCAATGGATCTTGAATTATAATTGTTTTTTACCCAAAACATTCATGTAAAGAATTTAAAATGGGTTTAAATGTAAAATTAGTTAAAATATGTATCTACTAAAATAGTTAGGTTATTGGAATAATATTCATTTTGAATTTTGATAAAATATATTTTTATACTTTTGAATATTTTATCCTTGGAAAAACGCTTTGTAGTCATATAAGTGGGATTAATTCCAAATTAAAATTTTCCACTTATGTGAATGAAATATTGAAAATGGATTAAATATTTTAAATTATAATAACTTATATTTTTAAAAAAAAAATCAACTTAATTTTTGACTATTATGAATAGTGGATAAGAACAAATTAATTACTGCAGTTTAGATGAAAATGTGTTTACCAAGGGTAAAAACTCAGAACATAAGGGGTAAATGACTTAAAAACATCTCAACCACCCATTTTATTCCCATAAGTTGAACTTATAACCTATAAGGTTTTTTAATGATCTATTTTTTTAATCTTTTTGGTATGTAAAAAACCTAGGTCCACTTAATTGTTTTAAAAATACCATGTGTATCACCTTTCCCACTTATAACATACCTACCATTATCCTTTCTAATTAACACTTTGAAAACCATTTTTTTGGTAAATAATTAGATTAATTGTTTATATCAGAACACTAATCTTGGAAGACATTATGTCAAACCTATTGAAGTTCTGCTAAGAGGAGTTAAAGCTTTAAACAATGTTTTTTATTTTACTTATTCTTATTACTCTATCAAATATTATTATATTATCCTAATATAATAAATATATTATAACACACATACATATATCTTATTATTTTAATGGATTGACAAATGTAAATATCCTATTAAATAAAATGGGAAATGAGATCATTATTCATGTGTACAATAGACTACCGCCTCACAAATCGATGATATTCATTTTCCATCACCACATATCATGGATGGATATAATTATGGATTGAATTTTTATTTCTTATATAAATGATATAATTATTAATTTTGTATAATTATATTATTTCTATAATATTACATTATATTTTATGAGAATACGATAATGTTGCTTGTTTGTATGGTGGAATACCTCCTTGCAAAGTGGTTTAATTTGTTCATGTCTAACATAAAAGGTAATAAGAATTTGTTTAATGAAAATATGTGATATATATATATATATAATAAATATTATTTTATAATTTTAAAATTTTATTAACTTCTATATCATTCAATCCTTTTAGGAAATGTAAATAGTGTTTATATATATGTACGGCCTATCGTTTCCATGAATAGTGTATTTCATTTTATATATCAAAATTTTATTGATTACATTAAGTACATATGAAATATTGTATATAATATTTATATAATGTTTAAAATTATGGAGATTATAGAACCATGATAAATTTAAGAGGACCAAATATAGAAAATCAAAACATATAAGCAAAAAATAGTTATTTCCAAAAGCAGAACATTAACATGGAATTATTAATAAATGGTTCATAAAAGGTACTAATTAAATAATATATGGAATGATATATATATATAAGGTTATATATTATATGTTAAAAAAACTTATATTTATTAAACATGATTTCTGAACTAGTATGAAGGAAGACAAGAGTCAACATAAGGGAATTTTTCCCAATTTTACTTCTCCATGATATATGTTATCCTATCAACCTATGTTCTTTTATGGGATATATATACACCCCCTTTGACATGATATATCATGAATATACAAAATTTAATTATATTTAATTTTTTATATTATGTTTATTTTTAATGCTCCATATGATTCAAAAGATACTAAAGTGGTAACAATTTAATGTTATAGACTAATTGTTTATCCAGATAGTTTATGATTTTCTTTTTGAGGATTAAATTATACAATAAATATATAAAATAACTCATGAATATTATTCTACTCTGGTTATTTAATTATAATATATATTTTACCTTTATTTTTTCACGTTAAGTACCTAAGATACTAGAATAATATTTTTAAGAAAAATTATCCTTATTTTTATCTCTGGTTAAAAACCTTTTTTTGAAAAATATAGGTTTTATAGATCTATTTCAATAATATTTTTAATATTATCAAAATTATTAATAAAAGTAATTTTTACCATGTTATATTATAAAAAAAATTGATTATAATAACATTGTGTTTTCTAAAACAGGGATCATTTTTATTTTATTGAAAATGTGAAAGGAATTTTATTTTAACATGTACGAAAAGAACGTAATTTCACGCTGTAATGACCATTATTTTTTTGAATGATTAATTTATAGTTTTTCCAGTATATTTTAAAATAAATATATTTCAACAATATTTAATGAATTTTTTATTATGAAAAATAATATTTTTAATGAAAGTATATTTTTCTTGAGATACGTTCCAAGTGACTTTTCATTAAAAAGCATTTTCCATCTAGGATGAAATCCAATGATGTTACTTAATAATTAGTGGGGATATGAACCAATGAAACCCTATTTAGTATTTCTACGGATGTATTATTTTTATGATGAAAATATGTTTATGAAACAAATTTAACTGCCACAAGTTACACCATATTAAATTATTATGAAATATAATTATTTTTTTCATGGATTATAATTTAATTATATAATGAATTGATTATGAATTCAATTAATATTCCATAGGTTATGTTAGGGTCAATTTTTAATAAACCCATTTTTCTTCATGGTTTCTAATATAATAAATGTATTTCAATATTTTGAAACACATAGGTATGATTTTCTTTATGTGATGGGTGGGAACTATATCTCTCTCTAAAACATTGGGTAAAGATTGATATCTCATTATGTTATTAAGATAAGAATGGGGAGTGAACATAGTTCAGTAAGGGACTCTATCAACTCTGATATTCTTAAGAGTGAGAATTTAATAATATTATGGTTTAGGTAGTGAACCCATTCCACTCTGATAGTCTCAGTAATGGACCTTTAACTATTAAGAAAATAGTTTTCTATGCTTATTTATATTCCATAATTCTATGTATTATGTCATTATTATACTCTCAAGGATCATATTATTTTATTCTATTATGATTCAGCTCTTATGAATTGAAACTCTTTATTCCATGACTCATTTTTATGATCTATGATATGAGGTTTATTTATTTTAGATTTCATTCATACATTATCATAACTTTATGATCATGATATGTTGATATATACCTTTTTACTAAAACTAAGTATCTATGGATACCATTTCATATCAATCCTTTTCACAGGTTATGGTTAATTGAATTTTGTATGATATTTATAATAAGGGTCATTCATTTGAAGAAAAATGTGGGATATTATGTCACTCACATTTAAACTAGTTTTTTTATGTGGTCATGTTATCAAATGAAATGGACCTTTATAATTCACAAGCATTTTTTTGTTTAATTTAATGAATGTTTATAAAAAATGGATGAAATATCAATTAATGAAAATCTTGGGTCACTATAGTTGATATTCGAGCAAGGCTTAGTTAAATTTTGGAACCTAGGATGAAAAAAATAGTGAGAACCGTAAGGATAACTCTATGTATGGGAATATATCCTGTAATAATGGTGAAGGATAGGGTGAGTGGTTTCTATGAAATCACATCCCTCTCTAGATACTAAAAGTGGGTTTGGTTAAGGAGAAATGTACCTAGGGTAATGACTCTGAAAAATAAATGACTTTCCTGACTCAAGTGTTACAAGTTACATGAAAACATTCCACACTACACACTTGGTTTGACACTCTTGGGGGATGTTCTTTAAAAATTCACAAACTCTTTAAAAACCATCATAATAGAATAAAATGTATGATGACTTTGAACGGTCTAGGATAAAAATAATAACGTTTCTTATAATATAATGATGTTTTTATGATTTTGACTTCTTATAAGGGATTTTTCATGACTATTCGGATCGTATCTATTATTAATGTTTCTCACACTATACTTTTTGTTTTTAGTAAATTGATGGAATTAGAATGAACCATGTTAATGCTGAGTGTGATAGAAAATATAATGATTTTCCTTATTAGAATCTAAATTATCTGGGATATATAATATATATTATTGTTTCTAAGATATCATGACTTTATAAAACCCTGAATCATATTGAAATTTCAAATGATAAAGGGAGGGAACAACATTTTTTTTAGTCCTTCATGAAGAGATGAATACCTTATTTCAGTGGTTCTTCTATTCCTCTAGTCACTATGATTTGGATCAGTACCATTGAAAATATATTTTCTATTTTTTCTATGTTTATAACATGAAAGATTAATTTTGGGTGTCTATAATTTGGAAGTTTAATCATGTCAATGGCAGGATTTGATCAAGAATACAACGGATCATAATGAAATTGATTTCGTATAATGGGGATCATTTAAGCACTTATTTTTCAATAAGTACATCCCTTGTAATATTCATAAAAGATTGGAGAAGGAATTAAATGTGATAAATCATAAATATGATGAATCTATTTTTTTAATGAATAATATTTTACAAGAATTATGATGTACGATTTAAGCATTATCATCCCACATGAAGGTATGTTTTTTATTCTTCAGTGACTTAAAACCAAGTATCCAAAGGGAGTTAGCAATAAGGGACTTTAATAGCTATGAATAAATCATTCTATGTTATATAAATATTGAAATAGAAATTGGGTATACCAATAAAAATAATGTTTTGGATATGAAAATGAATATAGAGAATAAATAAAACTCTAAAACCTATAGAGAGAAAAAGATGAGCCTTCCTTCATGCTCAAATTTATGAAGGACATGTAGAGGGAATTATATTAATGGGTGTAATAAATGTATTATATATTCAAAGGAAGGTCATTTTTAAACCAACTATCTACGAGATGATAAAAAGTTTCCTAATGTTGAAAATATATATAATGATATATAAAATGAACTACAAACACTCTAGCTTTTCGAATTCATGGAGAATAATCATTATGTTGATCGGTACCCAAATATCAAGTTTAATGATGATGATCAATGTCTAAATCCTCTTAAGCTGGGAGATAAAGGGTAATATATTGTAAATACTATTTCAAAAGCGTGGTTTGATGATGAAATGGTGAAAGGTACACTTACCATCCACTCTAGAACTATTAATTTATTATTTGACTACCAATAAAACCATTCCTTAAAATCTAATGAATACTCTAAGGGTATAAAAATTCCTCCCAAATTATTAGATATATAATTAACAGTGACCCCCTCCCCAAGGGTATGATTATCACATATCCGGAATATGATTACACTCCTGTCAATGTTTATGACATTGTGGTTCCTCCAAATCCTTTCATTATTTTCCTGATTTAATTCAATGTTATATTTACAATGGATTAGATTTCTCTACATAAATCTACAATTAATTTCTGAGGAAGAAAATTAATTTTTGATATTCAAAGCCACCTTATAATAATCCATCAGTGAGATGAAATATATGAACTTCTAATGAAAATCACATCCATTGTATAGGTTTTGATACCTATATAATAGGTTTTTTTATCTCATATGATTTGGGAGAAACTCAACATCAATGGTGCACATATTTTGTTGGATTTTTATGAGGTCTTTCATAATATTTTCATAGACTTCCACAAAATGTAAAGTTCAGTCCTCAATAAAATTAATACCTTTTTACCTGCCTTTTTCAAAGACTCCTAATAAAATAACCCTTATTGAGTTTATAGTATATAAGAATAAACTATAGGATAATCTTGAAAAGGGATTCATTTATCCTTGTAAGTTTCCATGGGATGCACCTATTGTTTTCCATAAAAATAAATATTGATCAATGAGAATCATCATTTTTTATTGGTATCTAAACAAGATCAAAATCAATGAAAAGTATCATTTATCCCATATTGATAACTTGTTTGATTAACTCTACAGACCTCAATACATTTCCAATATTGACCTTCTTTATGAATATCACTAATTGATGGTCAAGAATGATGATATATCTAGTATTTAATTTCATACACAGTATATGAAATATGAATATATTGTGATGTCATTAATCCTTACTAATTATCCTATAATATTCATCGATTTATAGAATAGACTCTTTAGATATTACCTTGATCTGTTTGTAGTTGTCATCATAGATGGCATTCTTATCTATTCCAAGAGCATGTAAATCACATGATAATTTAACTAAAGTCACTATGGTAAGAGAATAAATGTTATTTTTTAAAAAAAATTGCATTTTGGATATAAAATGATTAATTTTTTGTTTATTTAATCTTAAGAGAGGTTATATTAGTAGACCCAAAAATGACGGTGGCTATTGAATTTTGTCCTAGACCAACCATGGTGACTGATATTCATATTTTTTTGGGTGTAGCTAGATATTGTTGATGGGTTATCCATAATTTTTTCGGAATATATAATAGAGTCACCATGTAAAATAAAATTGTATCCATGTTCCTATGGGTAGAATAAAATGGGGAAATATTCAAGTAAATGAAGTAAATATTAATCACTGAAAATTTTAATACATTACCCTATAGTAGAGGATAGTTTTTAATATATATTGATGCATCTATAAAGGTATTGGATACATTATTATGATAAATGAAATGGTTAGAGCTTATAAATCATCATAGTTAATGGTTTAGAAAAAAATTACCCAACTCATGCTTTAGAGTTAGCTATAGTAATTCTTGAATTATAGATTTAGACGTATTATATATAAGTACAAAAGTGTGATATATGTACTGATGAAAAAATGTTAAAGTATATATTCACATATATGGAGTCAAATATGAAGAAAATAATATTGTTAGAGCTGATTAGTTATTATGAATTATTGATACATTTCCACCATGGGAAATGGAACAAGGTGGTTGATGCTTTGAGTCGAAAGGTTCATGTTAGATTTTACCCGATAATGATAAAATAAGATATAATATTTATGGATTTGAAAAGGATTGATATTAAAATCCTTAATAAAGGGGATAAATCTTATCTTTCTCAATTGAATGGTTATCCATCTTTCCATGTGAATGTTAATTAGGAATTGAAGTAAAATGTAGAGCTAAAAAAGAATATCAGATATTTTCTCTAGTTTAACCTTGATCATTATAGAATGATAAGGTTCTAGATTCATGAATGTGTTCCTTCCATACCAAATTTGATGAAGGAGTTGTTAAAGGAAGTTTATAAATCTATGTTCTATATTTGTCCTAGAAGTATGAAGATGTATTGGTATTTTAGAGAATATTTCTGGTGGGATAACATGAAGAGATTTATCACATATTTTATATCTCATTACATGGTTACCAACATGTTGATTTTAAATTAAAAACTTATAATAGGATTTAACATCCATTACCCTGACCAGAATGGAAATAGTAAAACATGACCATGTATTCTTTACATAGACTCCCCAAAAAATCTAAAGGGATTAATGCTATATGGTTTGTATTATATCGCCTTAAAAAGATAATGTAATTCATTACTATAAAATAATATTTCTCTTTGGATCATATATCTAGTATATACATTAAGAAATTGGTGAGTTTCCATGGAGTGCCAAGTTCAGTAATATATAATCAAGATCCAAGGTTTACCTTGGTTTTCTTGTAAAGATATAATTAATCCATTGATGTATAGTTAAGTTTCATCACTGTGTATCATCCTCCAAAATATGTTCAGTCTGGGTGAAAAACTCAAACCCGAGAGTATATGTTGAGATCATATTCTATAGATTTCTAAAGTTGATGGGATTAATACCTTCCTCGAGTTGAGTTTTCATAATACAATAAATTTAACTTGAGTATTTACATTTCTCCTTATTAATTACACTATGGAAAGAAGTGTAGATATTTATTGATATAGAATGAATTTTGATAAAGAAATGAATTGAGGCCTAAGATATATAAATAAATGGAGGACAAAGTTATATCCATTAGCACACACATAATAGTATTATAAAGTTGAAAAAAGATATACGAATAATCATAGAAGAGAAAAATAATTTTATGTTATTGACAAGATGTTTGTAAGAATTTCTCCGTGTAAGAGGTTATGAAATTCAAGAATAGTGGAAAATTAACCACCATATATATTGATCACATTGAAATTATTGATTTTATCGAGACAATAGCGTATCTTTTGGTGATTCCACTAAACCTCCTTTAATTCCACGATGTGTTATAAGTATCATCCAAGAGGAAATACAAACCTGACCCTTCACATGTACTAAATTCAGAGGTCATACCATTGGAGAAAGATAATTCTTATGAGGAAAAACCAGTGGTGATTTTTGTTCATACAAAGAAATTTCTTTGAATTAATACTACTCACCTATTCAAATTTTTGTTATGAAACAACAAGTTTGTGAAGCAACATGGGAACCCAAATACATAATGAAGTATAAGTATCATCATTTTTTGTACTAAAGTGATTGAATTTCAATGGATAAATTCACATTAATGTGGGTATAATGCAACCCTCAGAATTTTTATGAATCTTTTTAATAATATAAATTTCATTAATACCATTCATTACATGAAACACTGTTGTTAGCTTGTGTTTCATTCACCATTGAGTTCAGATTTCATTACATGCAACATTGAGTTTTAATAAACCACAAAAAAACTATAAATATTATTATTCAAACATGAATATTATTTCCAACCCATTATGATATATGGAATTAATAGGAATGAAGTAAATTTAATTATTTTCTATAATAGTTTTATTTAAAAAAAAATTATTGATAAAAATATACTTAATTCTCAGTAAAGTCATTATAAGTTTCAGAAAAACAATTTTCTCCCTAAATTATGAGAAATTATAATATTAGTTTTTTAAACATTTATAAAATTAATTTGATAAAATAAACTTATATTTTTAAATCAACATATATAAAATATAATAGAGTGGGTTTGGGGGATATTTCACAAAATATTATGTTTTTTAATGAATAGATAAAAATATTAGGTTATTTTTTAAAAACATTATTTTAATTTAAATAATTTATATGGTTTATTTTTGTTTAAAATTAAATTAAAATAAAAATTAATTAATTTATAAAACTGTTAATAATTTCTTTGTAGTTTTAATTTATTTCATATTTACTTTTTATATAAAAACATTTAAAACTTCTGAATATTTTCTCTTTGGAAGACAAGTTTCCCATCGCATTTGTGGGAATAAAGTTAAATTAAATATTCACAATTTTATGAATTGAATTTGTGAAAAAACGATTCCTTATTTGTAATTATAAAAATTTATAATATATAATATGTTCAGGTTATGTTTTGACTATTATGAATATAAAAATCATTAAAACATAATTACCATAGTTATAGGTAAAATGTGTTTACTATGGGCTAAAATAAAAGGATAAGCAGAAGAATGAACTAGAAACATATCCAGGACCCATTATATAGATATATATAGACCATATAACCTCTATTGTTCTAAATGGAAAATTTTTTGGAGATTTTTTGAATGTATAAAATGTGGGTACACTTTATTCTTTTGAAAAATATTATAGGCATCATCTCCCACACTTATAAAAGGTCACCCCTTCTCTTATCATATTTACACTTCCAAAAACCTAATTTTCCAATAAAAACTGACCATATATCTTAAATAAATCCCCACACACATACTATATTCCTTTGTAATAATATAAACCCAATCTGATAAGTCTTTAGGTTAACCTAATGATGCTATCTAAGGAAGTGGTAAAGCTTTTAACTATACATTTCTATTTTACTTCTTATTATAACTCCATAAAGTATTATTATATTATTATATTAAAAAATAACCAATATATAACATATTATGAGGTGTTATTATGTTAATTTCATAAACTATATCCACCTCTCATTACATCAAATGAGATACAAAACCGGTATTCTTGTGTACGATAGACCATCGCCTCTTGAACCGATGTTATTTGTTTTTAATCACAAACTCTCATGGATGGATTTAATTATTTTTAAAATGATTATATATATATATTATACTAACATAATTATTTTATGACATATACCTTCTTACTTTCCATTCATTGATAATCTGGCAGCTATGCTCGTGAGTATGGAGGACTACCACATCGCGAAGCGAGGTGATTCATTCATGGTTTAATTGGAATTTAATAAAGAAGGGTTTAATTAAAATTTAAGATATATGTGATAAAAACATGATTATTTAATTTTAATATTTTATTTAACTTTATGTTAATCTAACCATTGATAAATTTGAAATAGTGTTAATGTGTATGCATAGCCTACCATCTCTATGAATAGTATATTTCATTTTAAATTTTTACCATTTAATGGATTATAATAGAGAAATATATACTAAACATATATGATATTTACATCATGTATTAAATTATTTATATTATGGAAACATAATAAAATTAATAGGACCAAAATTAAAAAATCTAAAAATAAAAATAAAACAAAGCAGTTTTTGCCCGAAAAGTGACATTAACATGGAATTGTTAATGAAATGGTAATAAAAGGTTCTAATGAAACCATATTTGGTATGAAACCACATATGGTATGAAACAAATACATATTTATCCACAATATATTAATAATAAATTTATATTCATTATACATGGAGTTTTAATGTGTATGAAGGATGTTGATACATAATGTAATGAATTTTTGTCTCAATTTTCCTTCATTGAGATATATGTTATGATGTACACCAATATTATTTTATAATGTTTATATATGGATAAAATGATATTTTAATATAATTAATACCCTTAGTTTCATTATATTTAATTTTTCATTTGATTTTAATCAATAATGGTATATACAATTCAAAAGACAATAAAGTGATGAATATTTTATGTTATAATCTCATCATTTATTGAGATTATTTTTGCTTATGATTTTGATGATGAAATATTATGATACACATTTAAATAAACACATTAATGTTATTTTCATATGGTTATTTCATGATAATACATTTTTTATATTCAGTTATCTCTCTTTATGTACTCAAAATACCAAAATAAGTTTTTTAAGAAAAATCATCTTTATTTCTCTCTTCAGTTGAAAACTGATTTTCTTCCAAAATAATGTTTTCTAAAAAAATAGATTTTTTCTCTAAATTTTCTAAATGATTTATTAAATAAATTTATAACAATTTATGACAATTTAAAAAAATTGAATCGAATATCCATGACCTTTTCCAAAACAACGTATATTTGGATTTAAATAAAATTCTAAAATGAATCATTATTTTAATGTGTATGGAATGAACAGAATTTCCAAAAGCCATGAACATTATTTTCATTGAATATTCATTTATAGGATTTCAAGTTAATTTAAAAAAAAATATTTCCACAAAATTTTGGGAATTTTTAATTTAAAAAGGTGATTTTCAAGGAATATATATTTTCCTCAAAAAAAACATTGCAAGTGACTTTTATTTCAAAACCATTTTATATATGACGTGAAATTATTTGATGTTACTAAATATTTAATAGGAATATGATTCAATTATAACACATCTATTCTTTCTACATAAGTTTTATGTTTATTATGATATGATTTTTATGAAAATTGTTTCACTTCCATGGGTTATGCCATGATAAAATGCTTATGAAACCCACTTCATTTTCCATGGGTAATGCTTTGATGAAATGAAGAATAGATTATGAAATATTTTTCTTTTTGATAGGATATATTAAGATGAATGTGACATAAAACCATATATTTTCATGGTTTCTGATATGGTGATTTTTTTTGAGCTTGTGGAACACATATGTATTATTTTCATTTTGTGATATGTGGGGCCTATATCTCCCTCTAGGGAATTGGGTGAAGATTTATATCTCATGAAATAAATAAGAATGGAATGGGTAGTCAACCTAGTTTAGAATGTGAATCCATCCACAATGATATTCTTGGGATTGAATCTTGGTCACTATAATGACTTGGGTAGTAAACCCATTCCACTATGATAGTTTCAGAAATGAGACTTGATATACTAAGGAATTATTTTTTATGATTATGTGTGTTTCATAATTCCATGTCTTTCTAAATTATTATTCTCTCATGGATCATGTTATTTTATAACCATATATTTCAGGTCTTCTAAAATTAAACTATTTATTCTATGACTCATTTTTATGATCTATGATATACATTGTATGGTTTTATAATGTTATTCTCATTTATCATACCTTTATGCTCATTAAATGTTGATATCTCCCTTATTCACCCGTACCGAGCTTCTAATCTCACCATTCCTTATGATTCTATTATCCAGGGTCTGATGAAAGGTATTATATATCATATTTATAAGAAGTTTTCAAATAATGATGAACATCGTGTTAGATTATGAATCTCACATTTGATCCAGTTGTTTATATTTAAATGTTTCCAAATAAAATAGACCATTACAACCCTCAGGAATGAGTTCCTATAATTTAATTAATGTTCATAAAAAAATGATGTAATATTTTTGTATGAAAATAATAGTTATCTATATTAAGAGTAGGAAAATGCATTTTATTTATCTATCATTAAGAATTAAATTCATATCAATGGTGGAACGTTATTAATAATATGAGTCGAGAAGAGATAATTATCTTTATGGAATGGTATGATTTTATAAGGATATTTTTTAATAATTAATTCACTTGTATTCTAAGAGCATGGGTTTAGAAGTAATAAATCATGACCGAATATAAAAAAGTTAAATCTATTAGTTCCGATGAAGATAATTTTACAAGACATTTATAGTATTCTACTAGTTTAATTATCATTGTAGAAAGAGAAATTGATCGATTCATTGATGTCTTAAGACTATTTCATCAAAAGGCATTGTCTATAAGATACATTAGTATCAATGATTAATTTATTTGATATGAATTGATGGTAGACGGGTAAATAGGTTTTTTTCCTACTCTTATGGTTTTGATAAGAAAAGTAAAATCAAATCTCATAAGAACTTGAATAAATCACATGGTGGAACGAAATTTCAGTCACCAACTTGCATGAACGTTTGTAAAAAGCACCCAGATGAATTTTTAAAAGTATCAAGTGGGTGTGAAAAGTGTGGTAAGCCTTTATATTGAGAATATTAATTTACACATTATTAAAAGATTCCATTAAATGATAAAAAATATAGATAGAGCTCAAAAAAATTCACCACATATGCTCTAGTGTTACAAGTGAAAAGAGTTGGGGAATTAAAAAAAATAAATTCCCTATTCCAAGGTAAAATGTTGTGACAAGATAAAAAAAACCTATGAAGACAATGGGAAAAATATAATTCTTATGAAATCAAAATGGATGAATTGAATAAATATAATTAAAGAACACTTATCCTCCCCTCCTTAGTAGTTAATTTATTGTTTGTTTTTGTATAAATGAGATCTATGAAAATTTTACTCCTCAAACATTAGTGAAATTTCAAGTAATTATTTCCCACTACATGGATTCTAGAATAATGAAATAATGTTTCATATTCTATCAGTACAATTGTGAAATCATCATTACAATGAAAATGTTTTTATAAATCACAATTTATTATATAAGGAATAAAGTATAAATTAACTTTTGGATGTCTATATTTCTCCATTAAATAATAACATAAGAGTTTCTACTCCCATCATGGTTTTAAGTGTGTCTGTTGGATTATATGTTAAAAGTTTTGTAAACCCATTTTGAGGTTTTATGTGATATTAGTTTATCATGATTAAGGATTTTTTAAGAGAGAATAGAAATACCACCCATCAGTTTTATTTAATTTTGAGTGAAAATTTTAAGAACGCCTTCACACATAGTGAAAATATGATTGATGGGAATAGTAACTTTTAGGGTTTATATTATCATTGATGTTGATTCAATTATTTGTTGTATTCAATAACCATATGATGTTATCAAACATCATTTTTATCAAAGAATATTTATCTCTATATCTTTGTACCAGAATATACATCAAGGAAGTGGTATGGTTTCATGGAGTACCACATTCAATGATATTTGAATGTGATGTGATGTTTACCACAATTTTTTAGTGAACCCTTCAGAAATATATTGATACAGAGTTGAGTTTCAATAAAGTGTATCATCCTCAGACATATGGCCAGTCAAATAGAAAAATTTATACCCTATATGATATGATAAGATCTCATTTTAAGGATTTAAATAGTTTATGAGATCAATAACTTCCTCTATTTGTGATTTCCTACAATAATATATTTCACATGAGCATTTGGATTTCTATTTTGGAATCGCTTTATAGAAATAATTTTAAAACTCTGACAAACTAGAAATATATTGTAGAAAGAAGGGTATTGTGACCTATGTCAGCTGATGAAATGGAAGAGAATGGTAAATCCATTCAGCATCATGTAAAGGAATCACAAAACATGAAATATATCATTGAATGAAAATCTTCTATGTGATTTAGAGTTGAATTTGGTGAGAATGTGTTTTTATGAATTTATTAATAGAATAAATAAGGGTTAACAAATCCCTATATACATTGGTCCCTTTGAAATTCATGATCGTATCAAGAACATAGCTTACCACTTCGCACTTCTATAAAACCACTCTCTAGTTAATGAGGTGTTTTATATATCTCTCCTAAGCTATACATACCTAATCCATCATGTGTAATGAACTCAAAGGTCATTCCATTGGAGAATCATATTTCTTTTAACGAAAAACCAGTGGAGATTCTATGATAGATAATTTTTTATAACACAATACCACTCACCTAGTCAATGTTTTATGGTGAAAACTCATTCTTGAAGATATTATGTGGTAACCTGAAAAAATAATGATGAAGAAATATCCTCAGTTTTTGGTTCAAAAGTGAGGAAATTTTGGTGGTGAAATTCATTTTATGGGGGGCAGAATGTAACACCCCATAATTTCATGAATTTTTTTTAAAAATAAATTTAATATTTTTTTCATTATATACAACTCTACCTTTATATTTCATTACACACAACATTGATTTCATTATGTGTTACACACAACATCGAGATTTAGTGAATCACAACATACTGTTGAAATATTATAATTTAATACGATAGTTATCACTGGAATAAATAAATGGTGGTATGTATAGTATTAACTAAAATTTAAAAATATATGATTTACAAATATACATATAATGAATTATTTTGTGAAAAAATTATTATAAATGAAAATAAAAACCCTTTGAAAACAAAGGAAATATTATTAAGAAAAATTAATTTTAACACGCAATTTCATTTTAACTCAATAAATAAATTGAATAAATTATATTGAATTATTTTAGTTTTATTTATATAATATATATTCCATAAAATTTATAACATTCATCTTACGTTTTTTATGGACAAGAGAAAATAATAAATCCGATTTTACATTTAAAAACAATATTTTTCAAAAAAAAATCATTGGGAACCTTTTGTAAACCCTTCTTAAAATTAATTTTTACTAATTTTAAATCCTATTATTTAATAAAATTTTAATTTAAAATAAAAATATAAAAACTATCTTAGAATGATTTTTTTAGAATTTTATAAAGAGATAAATTGTTTATTATTGCTGAAAAATACTAGTTTCCATTAAGAATTGATATTTATTTTAAAGTATTTAAAAAGATCCTAATAATTTTTATTATTTTTTTGAAAGTAAAATTGTTCAATTATATATCAATTAATAAAATTTATTTCATTTTAAATAATTTATAATTGAATTGTTATGTAAAATCATTTTAATATTTTTAAGCATCTCTCTTTGGAATACCGCTTTTTCGACAACTCTATAGGATTAATTTTAAATTAAAATTCCCTAAATAAGTGAATATAATTTGGAAAAAGGGATTAAATATTAATAATAATAATAATAATAATGTATTATATTATAATTTCAATATAGTTTTTGATCATTATTAAAAGTAAAATAAGTAAAAATTAATTATCATTGTTTAGGTGAAAAATGAGTTTAAGAGGGGAGGGGGGTTAAACTGAAATAGTAAATGGTAAAATGACCTTGAAACTTGTATAAATTTCTTTTTATGGAAACATTATGACTTTATCACCAATTAGTTTCCCTAATTGATCATTTGGAGTGTTTTTTCACCTGAATAACATGGTTACACATTTTTATTTTCAGTCATTACAAGTGTGCCACTCACATCACTTTTAAGAGGCCTCCCCCTCACCTCTTCTATTAACATATAAAAATCCATTTAAATCATCCAATTTAAAAAAATTATTTCCTTAATTACCTTATATAATCCAATAATATTTATTTAAAATGGTAGTCCAACATATGAAGGGTTTTGGGGAAAGACATGAAAGGTTTTCTTAATAAGAGTTAACATCCCTAATAGAGAATTGTTTATTTATTCCACCAACTAATTAATGTATTATTAAAACCTTATGATAAAATATAATAATTATATTATATATTATAATATTTTATTATGTTAATTTCATAACCCAAATCTTTCTCCTCTTTCATCAAATGAGATATGAAATCATCGCTCCTGTGTATGGTGGATGACTACCTCAAAAACCAATGTTATTTATTCTCCATCACCACATTTCATGGATGGGTATAAGTATAGATTTAATTTTTATATATGATATTTATGATATTATTATTCCTTATTAATTATAATACCCCGTATAACTTCTTACCCAAACCCCATTTGAAAATAATAACGTTGCACATATCTACACCAGACTACTAACTTATAAACTGATGTGATGTCTTTCTTATTTATATTTTAAATGGATTGTAAAAAGAATATATTAAATAAATATATATTTTATTGGTGGAGTTTTTTTACCTCTACAATTATTATATCATATATTAAACATTACCTTCCATTCTATGAGAATAGGGTAATCATTCTCACTAGTACAGTGCAATACAACATCACGAATGATGTGATTCAGTCACACTTTACAGGGATGATAATAAGGATATTTTAATTAAAATATGTGATATATATAAAATAAAAAATATTCTCTAAGGGAAATATTTTTTTACCTTTATTTATTTAATCTTGTTGATAAAATGAAATAGTGTTCCTGAATACGTTTGACCCGCTGTCTCTGTGAACAGTGTATATCATTTTATATCTCTAACTATTTTGGATTACTATAAATACATATATTATTTATATAGATTATATTATTATCATGTTTAATATTATGGATATTATTTAACCATGATCTAATTAAGAGTAAAAAAATAACAACTCGAAACATACATGAAAAGCAAAGTAGTTATTTCACGAAATGTAACATTAACATTGAATTGTTAATTAAGGGGTAATAAAAGGTCATAAGTAAATCATGCATGATATTATATATATAATTATTTTTATTTAATATATTTATAATAAATTTATATTTATTATACAATATTGTTTAATTTTTATGTCAAAATTCTATACTGGAGGTAAGGGATTCCCATCTCACATTCTACTTTTGCGAGACACATGTCAAATTCACCATATATTTCATTTATGTGGTTTATATAATTCACATAAATGTAATTTAAAATTATTATCATGAAAATTAATAGGATTTAAAAATTATTTTTTATGTAATATTTGTCATGGGTTTTATGGTTCAATAGTTACCAATGTGGTAAGGGAGTTTTGAGTCAAATTGCCTTCTTTGGGACATAAGTTATGTTATGCACTTTTATAATTCTATAAGGTGTATATACTACCCTCATTGACTTTATATATCATGAATATCATTATTTTAATTATATAAAATCTTTCATTTTTTGTTATTCTTTAATGGGGATTATGACTCAATGTTACCAATGTGGTCACTCTTTTAAGGCATTATCTCATTGATTATCACAATTGTTTATATTTATTCTTATGATGAGGAAATATTATTATTAATCCCTCTAGAAACTAATAAATATTATTCTCCTCCAGTTATGTTACAATAATAATTTTTTTCCATTTTCTTCTCTATATATGCTCATGTGTACAAAATAATGTTTTATAAAAAATCACCATTGTATCTCTCATTGGTTGAAAACGCTATTTCTTTCAATGCCATGATTTTTAAAAATTATTTCATTTTATTTTTAAAAATTATCCAAAATATTTATTAAATAAATGTTTACCCTTGTATGAATATTTTAAAAAATAAGATTTGAATTAAATATCATGTTGCTTTTAAAACATGGAACATCTTACTTTTTCCAAAAATGTAAAAGAAATAATTATTTTTCAGTTTATGTAATTAATGGTATTTTAAACATTCATGAAAAATACATTTTTTTTAATAATCCTCTATAAGTTTACAATTTTATTTTAAAGGAAAAGGATTTATAAAATATTTTATGATTTTTTATTAATTTTTTAATTCAGAATTATATTTTCCAAAAGAAAAGTTTTAAATGATTTTTAAAGATTACTTTAAAAGATTCAAAGGATATTTATAAATAAATTGATTTTGAAAAAAAATTAAATGGTGTTTTCAAAGTTAAAATAAAACATCCATAGATAAATGATAAAAGTTATCTTTAAATATCATTTTATTTATATAATGACATCTATTTATGTTACTTATGATTTATTGGGGAAAATATTTAATTATTCCATTATTATTGTTTTCCTATATGATTACTATCTATGTTTTTGGAATATTAATAAACCCCAATTATTTTACATTTTTTATACAATGGAGAATTGATGAGATGTAATGAAACCCATTTTCATTAAAAATGTTATGATGTGATGATATGAAGAGAGTTTTATGATATTTTTGCACACAGATGTATGGATTATGTGATTTGTGGGACCTATATCTCCATCTAATTCTATGTGAAAGTTTAATAACTCATGAGGAAATATGTTATGCTTGAACTTGATTACATGTTAACAATGTTATGTGTGAACCGGATGACATGTTCAAAATGTTATGTATGAACCTTATTAAATGTTCACAGTGTTAAATATAGTTAGGGATTTCATTTCCATAATGTTTTGCATGGACCGGGTTGTATGTCCAAAGGTTTATGTGGGGTTCTGGTTTCATGTCCTTAACTTAATGAGTGAACATGTTTTTATTTATATATGTTTACAATGTTATAGGCTTATGTGTGTGGAATGCATCTATTTCCAATTCTAATGTTATCTAATCATGGGTCATTTTTTTAATTTCATTATGATTAATGTCTTATAATATACCAATCCATGTTCCATGATATATGATTTTGATCATTGATATTCTTATTATGGTTTTCATATGTTATGATCATGTTCAAATACCCTTATGCTCATGTTATGTTAAAACATTTCCCATTTTTACCCTTATTGGGAATTTTCTCTCACCCTTGTAGGATCTAAGAGTATATCAATGTCTACAACATGCAGTCAATTGGAATTTCAAAAAATAAAATAACTAAAATACCATACCTCATAAGTATAGTTTATTAGACTCATATATCATCCAATTATCATAGTTTCTATATCATACACGCAGTACCTTGAGAAAATCATAATGAAGTAATTTTTAGTAAAATTAACATTCTATACAAATGTATAATTAAAATAATAAACTCATAAAAACAAGTACAATTAAATCATAAAACAAAAGTAAGAATGACTTACAATTTTTTTTTAAAAATCGTGTCTTCTCTTTAACCATAATATTTGAGGTATTATAAACCCTCAATTCGATTATCGTAATTTTTTAATCTAACCATAAGTTATATCTTTCTAGAGAAGGAAATTCCTCTATCATGAAAAAATAGAATCCACAATATCTTCCTATCCTCATAATCCCTTAATTTTCCTGATCAAATCAAAAGTCTTCCTATCCTTGAAAATTACCAATCTAAACCCATATTGGACATAGTTAATAAAAATACAAAAGTTTATAAGTAATTTAAATTCCTTACTCAAATTCCTTTGAACAAAAACTCTCTGAAAAATTACAAAGCATAAGTGAGGAGATGTTATAGTGAAGCAAGCTTTAGATAGGTTTATTTGTAAAAGGATAAATTCCCAACTCCTTGAATTCATAGGAATTTATAGTCACGCCTATTCTTATCATATTATGTGATTCTTTGAGTTAGTTTCAATGTACTCAGATGAGCTCGAGCTTAATAAACCAAAATGTTTTGTACATCTCTCTCAAATGTAATTTTGATAATATCGACACAATGTTGTAAAAGTATTTCAGCTAGTAGAAATGGTTATTAAAAACTAATTATTATTATTAAGGAATAAAATTTATCATTATTATGGAATGTAAATCCTTACTCCAGTAGAATATACTTCATTAATAAAAGGGAATATATTCCTTCAATTTTATGGGATGGAATTTGTCAATTGAATGGAATAAACTCGACCACTCAGATGGATTAAACTCAATCCCCCCAATGGATTAGAATTACTAAGTTTTTGTATTAAACTATCTCACTTTTATAGATTAAACTCATTCACTATTATATATTAAATTTATTCAGTCATATGGATTGAACTCAGATAGTCAAAGGGATTAAACTCAATCAGTTCGATGTACAGACTTTTTCAGTCTAATGGACAAGACTTAGTCAGTATGATGGAGTATAATTTATCATTACAATATTCTATACTTAGTAAATTTTATTGACTAGACTTTATTAGTCAGTCAGACTAGAATTTTGCAGTCTAATGGATAGAAAAGTGTGTATGTTTTATATTCATCTGTTTAGAAATATTTCTCTATCTATTAATATAAATGGTTTTCTTGAAAAACATTCTAAATTACCTATATAATATAATGTTAATAAATATATAGTTTTTATTAATGTATTTTTTTTATTTAATTCTTTTTACAGAAATTTTATAATATATAAATTTAATCTAAAAAATATCCCACTTTTTCAAAAGCACTAAACACCAGACATAAAAAATAAAAACAACTAACTTTGAAAAACATATAACCCCTTCATAATTTTTAGAACATAATTCTTTTCTTATTCTTAAAAACACTTATCCCATTTTTTATTATATTGCTCTTTATTTTTAAATATTATTTTTTTCAATAAATGTTTTCCAAAATATTTTTTAAAATTATGTTAAAATAATAAATTCTCAAAAAAATCTCTTCAAAAAAATATCCCCTAATAATTTTTTTGATAATAAATACTCATCCTTTGTGATTTTAAAAAAATGGTTGAGGGAGGAAGTCAGTGAAATGTTATAGAAACCAAAATATAAAACAATTTGATTTAAATAATCATACATCCATGAATGTAATGTCAAAATAAAATTTAACCAAATATTATTGGAAACAAATTGATAAATAATATATAGAGAATAATTCATTCCAAAAGAATTCATTCAAACATTTGATTTTAAAATATTAAGAGTTTAGAGTAAAAAAGTAAATCATTATTTTATAATTTCTTTACTATAACATTCATCTTCTTAAATTCATCTTGATTATTTTTTGACATAGTTACTGATGATTAAAATCTGGAAATATTTTCTTATAGGACTTGAAACATTCGAAATTCATTCATGAAGCTGATAAACTCTTCTTTAAGAATTTGGATTTTTAAATTTTTATGATTTTATCCTTGAAAATTAATCTTTAAGAAACAAATTATTCTTCTTCAAATCCAATATTTCAAGAACATAATAATCCAAAAAAAATCTATTGATCAAGATGATTAATCTTCTTTGAAACATCAGAAGAAAAATTTCTAAAAAAATTATAAAAATATAACAATTACTATTTAACTTCATAAATTTTATCTTCATTAAACATTAACATTTATTTTTTATATTTCAACCATTTTTTTAATATGAATTATCCTTCTCCATTCTTCCTTAGAATTAACTTTAATTTATTTGGATTCTTCTTCATTTTTAACATATTTTTAGAAATTTGATTCAATGTACGAGAGTTCTATAAAGATCTCAAAGTCCTTTGAATTTTATTATATATGGTTTATATACTGGTAAGATATAGATTTATATCAACAAGATTCATCGAGGATTCATTAAAATATATAATCATCACTTCAGCCCATTGATCATATTTTCCTTCTAAATATTTGGATGAGTATAATTAGACATTGGAACCATGATGTTTAGATTGTCTAGAAATTTATTTCTATTTTTTCTTTGCCTTTTTCTTTCATATATTCTGATACTTCTACAACATCAACATTATTATCAAATTCATCCTTGTTAGAGAAGTTCGAATGGGACTCTTGATTTTTAGTCCCCTTTTCTGAACTCTACTCTTTCTCAGAAACTTCTTTTACATCATCTCTTTTAGATTTAGAGGTAAAATATGAGGTGTTGGTCGGAGTGGGTACTCAAGAGAGGGGTGAATTGAGTTCTAATAAAAATTCTTGTTAAAAAGATTTGTCTTAAAAATACCCAATTAAAAACAAAGTTAAACTGTAGTGAATTTATACAGGTTGTAAATGTTCAATTAGCTTCTTAAAGATTGATTAGATCTCAGTAAATTTAATCATAGGATTAAATTAGCTTTTGAAGATAACTTACTGGTTTTCAACAAGTATAAACACTTGCTAATTTAACTATAAAATTAACTCTAAAATAGATTAGTATTTCAAAGTAACAACAGCGGAATATGAAATATATATAGTATGTTTATGACTTAAATTAAAATGTACAGCAGATGTAACCAAGAGGTTCAGTCTCAAGCAGAGACTTAGTCCTATCAAATTTATATATAAAAATTTGATCCACACCCTGGATTGAGGTTAACAACAGTTCAATACTGTCCAAGTCTTAAGACCTCTACCACAGTTATTCGTGGGAAAACAAAGTCAACAATGCACAACCTGTCTAGGTCACACTTGACCTCTACCACTATTCTCAGTGGGATACAGTATGATGTATGTAGTTTGGAATGAGGATTTAGTATCCTCCAGTTCAGCACAGAAGACAATGTGTGTGTAAAAGATATACAGTGTACACACACTTCTCAATCAGTAAATAATAATTCACTTAGAGAGTGTATATGAAAGTTTAGAAAGCTCTAGTGATCGACAATGCATCTCTGGACTCATTGGATTTAGCAGAGATGCTTCTAAGTCCTTCTGTGGTTTTGCTGTTGAAAACAGAGTATCGTGGTTCAGCTTGATGTCCTTCACAGGTTAGTGTGTTCTCTGATTTCTAGTTTTCTTCATGTGTTCTTCAGTAGTGATGGATTGCATGCATGAGAGTTCTTTTGAGATCTTTCAAATGCCCCCTTCAGCTTCAACGTGTTTTCTCCCGTTTTGTATGTATATTCATTGAAGAATTCTCTCTCTATGCCTTTTTCACACACACCCCTTAACTGCAGCTAGATCTTCCTTTTATTCCATGAGCTCCATCAATGGGAATGATTACCTTTTCATAGGTATGAGGAACAATCTCCTGACATTCCAACAACTAACATTAAATATAATTAATTGCATTAAAAACCTCAAATATGACCATTGGAATTAAATAAGAGTTTATAGAAATTCAAACTATTTTTATGACTATCGGTGAGTCATGAGATCGGTGAGTCACTTTGAATCTACATCGGTTTCGGTAGCATCATCATCGGTGGCTCATTAATCATCGGTAGCCATCAGTGCGATCGTTGTCAACGGTGCGCTCGTTCATCATCGGTGCGACGTTTCACCATCAATGTGACCATTCTGCATCGGTGCAACCTTTCATCATCAGTGCGACGTTTCACCATCGGTGTGACCATTCACCATCAGTGCGACTGTTCATCATCGGTGCAACCATTCATCATCGGTGCGACCGTTCATCATCGGTGCGACCATTCATCATCGGTGTGACCTTTCATCATCGGTGCAACCATTCATCATCGGTGTGACCGTTCATCATCGGTGCAACCGAATATAACTAATGGTGAGTCAAGACAAGAAATTCTCACAAAGTGTCTGTTCAGTCCAGAATACTTCCAGGTCACTATTAGTACATAAAAAACATAGATAAACATGTGTAAACATGATTTAAACAAATATAAACACATTTAGAATAATGTGAACAAAAAGACTAAAGTGTCATATATACAACAATGATTTGTGATTATTAAAATAACCATCTCACAAAGAGTTCAACAATCTCCCCATTTTTTATAATAACAAATCAATGGCACAAGGAAGAGAGAATATAGTAGGTCATTCAATATTCTCCCCTATAAAAAAGAATATATTCCAAAAGATAAAACAAGGTTAGAATAGCAAATAGAACTTATATAACTGAGTCATTCACCCTATATAATACAAGTCAGATAAGTCATTTTCCCCCTGTGTATGCATGAATGTATTAATTTTGGCTCATATACACAGTTAGTTCACCCACTCATATGCATGAGCTTGTTGATTTCTCACGAGCTTCATGATTTCTCATGAGCTTCCTGATTTCTCCTTGATTTCTCCCCCTTTGGGGTTATAAAAAAGAATAGAGAAGGAATATAAGAAAGATGATTATATAGAAAAATAAGTATTGAAAATGATGATAATTATCATAGACATAAGTAAAATATACAAGAAATATACACCCTATAAAAAATTAACAGAAATAGATTTTTCTCAGGTTACAAGGGATCTTTTTATTTAGCAGTGGGAGGAATGGATGGTCCAGATGGTGGTTGGTTGGAAGTTTGAACTGGTTGGATGTAAAAAGGAGGCAGGACAACTCGAGCTGGATGAATTGTAGGTTCCAAGGTCACCTGCTGTGGAAAAATGTCTTTTTGAAGGATGTTGTTGAAAGACTGGTCGAATACTGAAGAGAGCTTGAGAAACAGACATCTGACCAGGAGAAACATATGATGATTGCAGAGACTCAGTAGTAGGAAAAACAATGGCTTTAGCTTGTACATGAAGGTAGGATTTGATAAAATTGATGAATTCCTGAATTACTTCTCCACTGTACTTCATAGACTTCTCAAAATCATCCTTATTCTACATGAAATGTTCTAATGTAGGAGTAAAATCCTTCAACTTTTTAACTTGAGTTTTAAAAGTTTGAGTCACTGGAGGGAGTCTTAAATTATCAACCATTACTTTAAAATGATGATTCAACTCATGGTTGGTGTAAATCTTAGAGAAATAATGATCCACTTTCTCTTTAATCTCTTTTTTATCCTTGGTAGAATCAGTTGAATAAAATGGAACCATCTTATGAATATGATCACTATGCTCTTTCAGCTTTTTCAAAGAATCTAAATCCAAAATCTTCCCAAGAGATGCAATCTCTTCTCTAAAAACATCTTTTAAAGCATTAAGCTCGGAACCAGTAATCTTGGATACCTTTGAAGAACTAGCCTGAGTAACAACTTGTGTGATCTTAGCTTTCAACTTCTTCAAATCTGCCTTCTTCAAATGTTCTATTAGATTTATTAAAACTTCCATCATACCAGAGATGGTATTTCTGAACTCTCCTGATAGAGAAATTAGATGGCTTTCTAAATCCGTGAGTATTTGATTCAAAGAGGTAATGTGCCTGCCAATCGACTCACTATAATTGCATAGGTCTGGTTTGATAAGTCTTACCACTCTTTGAGCCAACTCATCCATAGAAGCTTCAGATAAAGTCATAGGAGAAGGAGCAGGAATATGTGATAACTCACCTTTCACAGTCTCCCTAACAACTTGAATCAATTCAACCATAAATATATCAAAGTCAGATTTAGCAACTGTAGGATCATGTCTAGCTTGAGACACTGAAGGATCAGGTTGGACATATTCTCTTTGCAAAAATTCGGCAACTAATTGATCCTTAACTGAATCACTTCTGCCTGTAAGATCCAATTATACCGATTCCTCTTCCTCTGGGTAATCTTATCCCAGGACAGCAAGACCTGGATGTTCTTCCCATGCGGCTTTTCGTGAAGGGTACATAGGTTTCACAAACTAAGCTCATCCATATTTTTTAGGAATAACTTCCCCATTCACATTACTCTCCAACTGTTCTGTCCTATCAGCCTCAGGGACATTTTCTTGCTCAATTGGTTGGGGTTGAGAATCATCTTGGATCACAATCAGACCTACTATAGGTTGAGTATCAGCATCATCATCATCACCACCATCACTATCACTACCAACACTACCACCATCACCATCATTGCCATCATAATCATCATCATCATCATTAACTGATCTCTCCATTGAACTGTCTGTGCTTCCAGATTCATATTCCTCAGAATTTTATTCATCAGTCTTACCTTCTTCTTCATTATCTAAAAAAGGTTCAATCTCTGGTAATTTGAGAGGAGGGCTTGCCGAACCAAATTCCATCATTCTTTTCTTCGTGCTAACAGTATCAGGATCACTCATCTCATTAGGAGATGATTCAGTCTCTTCTTCAGCATTCAGATTCTCAGTGGATTCTTCTTCTTCTTCTGTTCCTTTCTTACTGGATTCACCCGTTTCCATAGGAACTACTACTTCCTCCTCTTCATCCGAATAAATCACTTTTTCACCAGGTTTTAAACTTGGATCTCTTATCTCCTTTCGTCTCCTTGGATGATCAGTAAGGTTGAAGGAATCATATAACTTTTCTTCATCAGCAACCCAAGCTTTCTTCCATGGGTTCCAATTTATTTTCATCCTCTTTCAAATAACTTTGTTGAAACAAAAGATAATTTATGATATACACTCATCTCCATCATCCACACAACCCAAGAATTTCAGCATGGTAGAAATATGTTTGGAATAAAACAGAGTAGTAGTTTTCTTTGAAGGTTTTATCATCTCAACAATATGATCAGAAAAATATCTACACAGATTGATATTTTCACCATTCAACAAAATGAATAGCAAAAAAACATCTTGACACTTTACTAAAGCAAAATCACCATTTCTAGGACATATTTGATGTTGAATAAATTTAAACAGGATTAGATTCTCACCATCCATCTCAGCAGTATTTATCCTTCGCGATTCAGAATTTCCAGTAAAAAACTCTAGGGATAGCTCATAAAAAAAGTTATCAGTTGTGGGAGGATTATTACCAGAATAGTCCTCGTATCTTCCATTGTGAGGTGCCCCTAGAAATTCAGCCCACCGTTTTGATGAAAAAGTGATATTTTTCCCTTTTACTATAGAAGAAAATATCGCAGCTTCTACTCCGACCAAATAGAACTCATGCACCAGCTTCGGGTAAAAGACCATATCATTATCACAGAACCAATTCTTCTAACCTTTCATTTATAATACTTTTATGATAACAAACTTTCTAGATAAAACCCATTCTGAATATATTTCTTTTTCAGCTAGATCTTTCGTTCTTCTAGCTCTGGGTTCACAGACCTCTGCGTCGTACTGCTCGACTCACCTCAAGCACGCTTGACAGGTGAATTTCCTTCATATTCCTTGCCCTGCCTCTTTTGCTTGGCCATTCTGAGGCTTGAGACAATCGAGAGGCATTGAAAGATTCAAAAGGCTCGGGTTACGAGAAGAGAAGAGAGTGTTTTTTGGGAAATGGATTGTCAACAGTCTTTAGAGAATGAAATATCCGCCTGTCATTATTTGTATCATTTAGGGTTACAAATAATAAAATATTGATTAAGTAAAACAACATCATTTTAAACAGTCAATTATGATTTATTTATAAACAAAACAACCCAATCGGTAGCACTAATCGACTTGGCAGATCAGTCTAACAGATCGATTTCAGAGATCAGTTTGACATATCAGTTTGATAGATCGGTTTGAAAGATCAGTTTCACAGATCGGTTTGACAGATCAGTTTGGTTGATTGGTTTGACATATCGGTTTGACAGATAGGTTTGTCAGATCAGTTTGACAGATCGGTTTGACAAATCCGTTTGAAAGATCGGTTTGACAGATCGGTTTGACAGATCGGTTTGACAAATCGTTTTGACAGATCAATCATACCCAACTCTTGTTTAATCAATTCTATCCATTCAGAATTTAAGGGCTTGGTGAAAATTTCAGCTAATTGATGTTTAGTACCTATAAACTCAAGAGTAATATCACCTTTTTGGTAGCGATATCCCAAAAAGTGATGTCTGACATCAATGTGTTTGGTTCTAGAGTGAGACACATGGTTCTTTGAAATGTTAATACCACTAGTGTTATCACAGTTGATTGAAACATGCTTAAAATCATATCCATAGTCCAAAAGAGTGTGTTTCATCCACAGAATTTGTGCACAGCAACTACCAGCAGCTATATACTCTGCTTCAGTAGTAGAAAAAGCTACCAAATTTTGATTTTTACTACACCAAGATACTAAGGATTTTCCCAATAAATGACATGTTATAGATGTTGTTTTTCTATCCATCTTGCAACCAGTAAAGTCAGCATCTGAATAACTCATTAACTCAAAGGATTTTCCATTTGGGTAAAACAAACCTAAGTTTACAGTGTGTTTAAGATACTTAAAAATTCGTTTGACAGCAAGTAAATGAGATTCTTTTGGATTAGCTTGAAATCTTGCACACATACACAGACTAAACATAATATCTGGTCAACTAGCAGTAAGGTAAAGTAAGCATCCAATCATACCTCTATAATTTGTTTGATACACTGGTTTCCCAGTTTCATCTGCATCAAATTTACAGACTGTACTCATAAGAGTATCACATTCCTTAATACTATCCAAACCAAAACGTTTTAAAATATCCTTTGTATATTTACTTTGATTCAAAATAATACCATTTTCATTTTGAAAAAAAAAGAAATCCATGAAAATATTTGAGTTCTCCCATTAAACTCATTTCAAATTCATTTTGAATACTCTTTGAAAAATCAGTACATAAGGAGTGTTTAGAAGATCCAAAAATAATATCATCAACATAGATTTGTACTACTAAAACATCCTTGTAATTTCTTTTAATAAAAAGAGTTGGATCAGCAATCCCTATAGTAAAACGTTTTGAAATAAGAAAATTACTAAGTCTATCATACGAAGCTCTTGGAGCTTATTTTAAGCCATATAAAGCTTTCAAAATTTTAAAAACTCGATCTGTAAAATGAGGATTAGTAAATCTAGGTGGTTGTTCAACAAAAACATCTTCGATAATAAAACCATTTACAAAAGCACTTTTAACATCCATTTTATATAACGTGAAATCCAGATGAGCAGCATAGGCAAGTAGAATTCTAATAGCTTCTAATCTAGATACAGCTACAAAGGTTTCCTCATAGTCAATACCTTCTTCTTGACTATATCCTTGTGCAACTAATCTTTCTTTGTTTCTAACTACGTTTCCAAACTCATCAACTTTGTTTCTAAAAACCCATTTAGTGCCTATTGTTAAAGTGTCCTTAGGTCTGTCAACTAATTCCCAGACTTTGTTTCTTTTAAATTGATTTAACTCTTCATGCATATCCATTACCCAAAATTCATCATTGATAGAATCATTGAAATTTTTAGGCTCTAGCTATGAATGAATGGTTTGATGTTCATCCCGGTTTCTTAGAGAAGCTCTAGTCGATGTCCCTCTATCAAGATTACCAATAAAAACATCTAAAGGATGAATCTTTAGAATCCTAGTTGATCTAGTAAAGTTAGGACTAGAAATTTATGGTTCATCTCCATGTTCGGTTTCAACAGAAGAGGATTCTGAAATATGTCGAGAACTATATATTTTTATAGTAGGTTCTTCAGTTTTATCATTAAGGTGCAGAATAGTCAAATCTTCTTTAAGATTTTCAAGAGAGGTTTTAGACTCATTTTGATCAGTTTCATCAAACTTGATTTGAATAGATTATTCCACGCATTTGGTTCTTTTGTTAAAGACTCTATAGGCTTTTCTAGTTACAGAATAACCATGAAACATTCCTTCATCACTCTTAGAAGAAAACTTGTCAAGATTATCCTTTGTATTAAGAATAAAAACTTTGCAGCCAAAGTCTCTAAAGTAACTAACTTTGGGTTTTCTATTATTCCATAGTTCATATGGGGTCTTCTTAAGAATAGGTCTAATCAGGACTCTATTAAAAATATAAAAATCTGTATTCACAGCTTCATCCCAAAAGTAAACAGGCAGGTCATACTCATTAAGCATGGTTCTAGCTATTTCTTGAAGGATTCTATTCCATCTTTCTACTACACCATTCTACTGAGGTGTCCTAAGAGCAGAAAATTTGTGACTATAGCCATTGTGTGAGCAATAAGATTCAAACTCTTGATTTTGAAACTCACGGCCATGATCACTTATTAGAGTTTTAATCTTAAGTCCACTAAGGTTTTCTACAGACTTGGAGTATTTGATAAATTAATAACAAGTTTCACTTTTGTGAGCTAAGAAGTATACCAAATATATATATAAAAGTCATCTAATAGGACATAGACATAGTGCATCCCATTTAAACTAGAAACACTAGAAGGTCAAAACATTTCCATGTGAACCAACTCGTGAGGTTGAGAAGTTGAGACTTCTTTATTTGATTTAAAAGAAACTTTATATTGCTTTCCCTTTTGACAGAGATTAAAAACATGGTCATTTGGGAATTCAAGTTTACGTAGGTCTCTAACCAAGTTCTTCCTTGTCAGTTTTCTAAGTGAAATGATGTTACAATATCCCAATCTTCTATAACAAAGCCAAGACTCTTTATGAAAAGTATTTAAGAAAGTAACATTTTGTTTGACTAAAGAATTTAGGTCAACAGCATAAAAATTTTCATTTCACAAGGCAGAGAACACTAAAACATTTTTAGAGTTAAAAAAATCAGAAGAATCACATTCAAATTTAACATTAAAACCATCATCACACAATTGAGAAATACATAACAGGTTATACTTAAGTCCATCAACAAATAAAACTTTAGAAATCAAAACTGAATCAGTATTACCAATCTGGCCTAAGCCGATGATTTTTCCATTAGAATTATCACTGAAGGTGACATGGCCTCCATCAATCTTTATTAAGCTTTTAAAGCAAGAATAATCTCCAAACATGTGTCTCAAATATCCACTGTACAAGTACCATACCTTCTTGTGAGAACTCTTCAAATATGTTTCCTACAAAACAGATTTAGATGGAAAATGACTTTGGTACCCAGATCTTCTTGGGTCCACACAGGTTAAAAATCAATGATTTTGGTACCCAAATTTGTCTTATGGGTTTCATACAAATTACAGAATCAAAATATTTTGAAAGATAAACTTTATTTGTTCTATAACCATATGGGTAACTAGTTGAAGCATATGAATTTCCAGAACTGGAGCTAGCAGAATTTTGTCCAGACTTAGGAATAAATGTAGTTTTAGTAAGATGTCTTTTTCCAGGTTGGTATCCCATAAGAGTAGTATATTTTGGTGTAATTTTCATTCCTAACATTTGAGTTAGAGTATCCTTTCCGTTTGTGAATTTTTCTATGTCCTTTCTGAGTTTCTCATTACACATTTTCAGTTCAGTATTTTCCTTTATCAGTTGAGCATTATTTTCCTTTTATATATCAAATGAAGATTTAAAATTGGCAGTGAGAGCATGCTCTTTTTTAAGGCTTTGTACTTGTCCTTATGTTAATTACAAGTTTATTCTAGCATGTTACAATATTCAAATAGTTCTTCACTAGATATGTTTTTAGATTCAGAATTAGTTCTAGAATAATAATCATTTAGTATATGGGAAATAGGTACCTCATAGGTATTGGTCATGAAGCACATGTTGGCATGATTCTTTTCAAAATCAGAAACAACAGATTCACTTGTGCTGTCTTCTGAAGCACTCCAAGTAGCTTTTATGGCATTCTTGTAATTATTGTCCTTGTAGTCATATTTCTATTTTAACATCAATTTTGGACATTTCTCTTTAATATGACCTTTCCTTTTTCATTCATAGCAGAAAACTTCATCATTCTTGTCTGGTTTTTTCCAATCTTTTTTCCAATGTCCCTTGTTGTCATACTTTCCTTTATAGTTTGATTTTCTAAATAATCTCTTCTTCCTATAGAACTTCTTGAATCTCCTAGCTATTTGAGCCATCTCTGCATCACTGTCAGAGTTTGAATCTTCACTTGTTGAACTTTCAGTTTGTATTTGAACTTTGTATTTGTCCTTGCTTTTTGAAGTATTAGATTTAAAAGCTAAAGACTTCCTTTTAGGTCCATCATCTTCTTCCTTATTCACCTTGAGTTCTTCTTCATACATCATAAGCTTACCAATAAGCTCCTTGACTAGTAGTTTACTTATGTCAGACGATTATCTAATTGAGACAGAAGTGCCTCTCCATCGATCTAGTAGATATCTTAATATCCTTATGATTTGTTCCTTAGGAGTGACATCTCTTCCCAGAGAGATCATTATATTGAAAATCTCATTGAACCAAAGATACATGTTAGAGATAGGTTCATCAGTCTTCATTGTAAAATTATCATATTTAATAGTATATGTATTCAATCTCATTTCTTTAACATTAGTTTTTCCTTCAAGAGAAACACTCAAGGTATCCCATATTTCATAGGCAGTTTTACAAGTAGATATTCTATTGAAATCTTCATATCCCAATGCACAATATAGAGCAATCATAGCTTTACAATTATTATTGTAAGATGTCTTAGTAGCTTCATCCCATGTAGTTTTAACAGTTGCTAGAATCTTATATTCAGTTTCTATAGAAGTCCAGATATCAAATTCCATACTTTGTAAATGAATTTTCATTTTCTGTTTCCACTGGGCATAACTTGTACCATTAAAGAAAGGTGGCTTGTTGGTATTAGAACCTTTTAATCCGTTATCCATAACTATAGTATTAGAGTTTAGAAAATATCATTAAAGAGAGAAAATTTAGAACCAACAAAAATTTAAGATATTTAAAGATGAAACTAAAATCACAGTTGAAAAGTAGAAAATTTTGAAAACTTGTATTAAAAAAACTCCTCTGATACCAAATGTTGGTCGGAGTGGATACTCAAGAGGGTGGTGAATTGAGTTCCCATAAAAATTTCTATTAAAAATATATGTCTTAAAACCTCCCAATTAAAAACAAAGTTAAACTGTAGTGAATTTATACAGATTGTACATGTTCAATTATGTTCATAAAGATTGATTAGTTCTCAGTAAATTTAATCACATGATTAAATTAGCTTTTGAAGCTAACTTACTCATTTACAACAAGTATAAACACATGCTAATTTAACTATAAAAGTAACTTTAAAATTGATTTTTATTTCAAAGTAACAGTAGTGGAATATGAAATATATATAGTATATTTATGACTTAAACTAAAATGCACAGAAGATGTAACCAAGAGGTTCAGTCTCAAGCAGATAATTAGACCTCTCAAATTTATATATAAAAATTAGATCCACACCCTAGATCCGGGTTAACAAAAGTTCAATACTGTCCAGGTCCTAAGACTTCAACCACAATTATTCATGGGAAAACATAGTCAACAACGCACAGGCTGTCCAGGTCATACTTGACCTCTACCACTATTCTCAGTGGGATAAAGTATGATGTATGTAGATTAGAATGAGGATTTTGTATCCTCCAGTTAAGCAAAGGAGACAGTGTGTGTGTAAAAGATATACAGAGTACACACATAGCTCAATCAGTAAATAATAAGTCACTTAGAGAGAGTATATGAAAGTTTAGAAAGCTCTAGTGATCAGCAGTGCAGCTTTGGACTCATTGGATTTAGCAGAGAGGCTTCTAAGTCCTTCTGTAGTTTTTCTGTTGAAAATAGATTATCGTGGTTTAGCTTGATGTCCTTGACAAGTGAGTGTGTTCTTTGATTTCATGTTTTCTTCGTGTGTTCTTCAGTAGTGTTGTATTGCATGAATTAGATTTCTTTTGAGATCTTGCAAATGTCCCCTTCAACTTCTTTGTGTGTTCTCCCTTTTTGTATAAATATTCATGGAAGAATTATCTTCTATACCTTTTTCACTCACACACATTTACTGTAGCTCGATCTTACTTTTATTCCATGAGCTCCAGCAATTTGAATGATTACCTTTTCATAGGTATGAGGTATGGTCTTTGTACATGCCAACAACTAACATTAAATATCATTAATTACATTAAAAATATCAAATATGACCGTTGGAATTAAATAAGACTTTATAGAAATTCAAACAGTTTTCATGACTATTGTTGAGTCATGAGATCAGTGAGTCAATTTGAATCTGCATCGGTTTCAGTAGCATCGGCATCGGTGGCTCATTAATCATCGGTATCCATTGGTTCAACCGTTGTCAATGAGGAGCTCATTCATCATCCGTGCGACGTTTCACCATCGGTGCGAGCGTTCATCATCGGTGCGACCTTTCATCATCGGTGCGACGTTCACTATCGGTGCGACCATCCACCATCGATGTGACCGTTCATCATCGGTTCCACAATTCATCATCGGTGCGACCGTTCTTCAATAGTGAGACCTTTCATCATCGGAGAAACCGTTCATCATCGGTGCGACCGTTCATCATCAGTGTGACCGAATATAACTAATGGTGAGTCATGATAAGAAATAATCACAAAGTGTTTGTTCAGTCCAGAATACTTCCAGGTCACTAGTAGTACATAACTTAACATAGATAAACACGTGTAAACACTATTTAAACAAATATAAACACATTTAGCATAATTTGAACAAAAATACTAAAGTGTCAAACATACAACAATGATTTGGGATTATTAAAATAACCATCTCACAGAGAGTTCAACATGAGGCCTCAAAAGAAATTCATTCTTCTTTTTCTTCTTCTAACTCTTCTTATAACTCTCCTTCTAAAATATAAAAACTTATAAAATTTTCTTTCTATATTTCTTTATACATTTTTCAAATTTAACTTCAACATGAACAGAAATATATTTCTAAATTCAATCACTTTAGTTTTTTTTAAAACTAATTAAGGAAATTTGGATTTTCCAACTTGTTCTATTTATAGTAGACTAGATTGAGAAACATCAGTTGAAGGATTTATCATTTGAATAACAAACAAAAGAGAAATAAAAATTTATCCTTTCTGATAAATAACATGAAAATCACTATGAGTTCGTTCCAATCCACTCATAACATTCATCAATTTTTTCATCATTAATATTCTTATTTTTAATTATCTTATTTTCTTCGGCCTTTAAAAAAATCAGTATTATTCTTCATGGATATGGCCTCTTCGATATCAAGACCAAATTCCAGATCACTATTTTTTTTCTATCTTTTATTTCATCAAATTATTTTATACCTCATTAGACATGGATTTTTCTTTCTTTTTCAACATTAGAGGAGAGGAAACATCTTTCATTTCATATTGAATCTTTTTATCTTTAATTTAATTACTTATGAATCAAATGTTACTTTTTTCAACTTGATAACAAATATTTTTAGCTCCAACACAATGATCAACTCCATTCTAGAAATTTTTTCCACAATAATCAAAGAAAAATTCTCTCTCATTGAAACTTCTTCATTCATAATTTTGAACACAATCATAAAATTGACTAATAAATTTATAATGGAAAATGTAAATAAAAAATTTACTTCATAAAACTGCTATTAATATATTCAATTTATAATTAATAAAACTTCAATAGATTGAACTTCTAAATATTCATTAGGAAATCTAATCTAATCTAAACATTTCAAATTTAATTCCCCGAATTTCATTTCTATAATATTACCTTTAATATAAAGAGTTTCAACTCTTGTCTCAAATTTTAGATGAAACACATTCAATATCTTTAATTTGTAGGAAATAAAGAAGTCACATTCTTATAATTTTCAAAATAACCATGTTTATCTAAAGGTTTTTTTGTAATTGTAACCACCCCAACTTTAGTAGACTAGATTTAGTGGTTAATTTTCACATTTGATTATTTTACAAGGGATAAAATCATATAAGACTGAATAGTTTAGAATTTTGGAAAACTTGATACATAATTGGAGCATAGATTTCAAATTAAAATATAAAATATAAAATAATGGTTCCTTTAAAACACCACTAGTATCATATCGTTACACTACATATATGTCATAATATATATCTTGGAGTCTTAGGGAAAATAAAACATAATAAAGGGGTCCTATTATATGATTAGTTAAGGTAAGTGTATAATACAATCTATCATGAATAAATAATCATAAATATTAAGGCATAGTTAATAACCAAAAGAAAATATATTTAAACTAATTTTGATAATAATATGGAAAGATTAATTTATAATCCAATAATTCCATATAAATAATCACTTGAAAATGAAACATTACTATGGATATTATGATATTATAAAAATAACATGGAATATTAATAAATAATCTCATAATGTGGGAATTCAAAATGTCATACGTCATAAACATATCATTAAGGCCTCTACCAAGACACTATGCATAAACGGGTAAGGATTCAGCTAATACCCAAACTAGTTTGTCTCATAATACCTACTAGTGCATGAATGAACTTTTATGGTCGATGCACATCATTCTCTATGTATATTTCATTCTTCATATGAAAGGGGTGAAACATAATCAATATACACTATCATATTAAATGGAAAAAATATTCCTCAATCAATACACATAATTATAAACAATCCTGAGTAATATAATTAATGTTATCATATAGAAGATCCATAGTAAAACTAATCATAATCCATTCAATAAAATATGGTAGACGGTATCATCAGATTTCGACTTAAATTAAGATAAATATTCAAAAATTTATTTTGATATAGAATAAAATTATCCGAAAAAATCATTCAAATGTTTTTAAGATAAATACTTCTTTTTATTTTGAAATCATTTATTAAAATAGCACAAAATTATAGAAGAAAACCTTTTATTGGAAAGGATCCTTATAAACTTGTAAAGGATTACTCAAAAAAATAATGTTTCATAACTTTAGAAAAATATTCTCAAGCCATAAAATTTTAAAAAACATTCCTTAATTATTTTTGTAAAAAAAATCATAAACTACCTCATTTAGAAAATGACCAAAATATTCCTTCATACCATTTTATAAGATTTAAAACATGGGTAAAAATAATTTAACATTTTTGAAGATAATTGTAATAAATTTTTTGAAAAATTATTAGAAAACATGGATATGAAATAGAAGTTTTCTTCATTAAATACTTGAACATAAAATAATCCTGAATAATAATGAGATTTTGAAATAAACCCTTACCACTTTATAATAAATTTAATAGTATTCCCTATGAAGGAAAAAATTAAATGGATATGAAAATTCCATAATCATCATAATGATACTCATATAATAAATTAATGTCCAGTATATACCCCATAGAAAAAAACAAGTGTTGTATACGGAATGTGACCCACAAAAATAAAAGTGAGATAAAAATCACATACCTTTTACTTTCCTTTAGTAAAACATTATTTAACCTCTGATAGAATGTTTTAAATCATTTTATTAATTTATAACAGAACCATATACATATTTATGATATCATATTTGATTCTCTTTTATATATATTTTTAATAATATTTTGTGGTTACCATTGTTTTGGGCGTTAAATCTTCCATTTTTCTTATGCATGTTTTTCGTGTATGTCATATTTCCTAGAAATTGGATATATTTATTTCATATCCAAAATTATATTATGTTCATAGATATCATATTAGTTTATTATATCCATTTTTATAATAAATATGTAACATTTATCTTAGAAAATGAATCACATCACGCTATGCAGATGGTGGGTCAGGCCTACACACGATCCACATTATCATTTATTTAATGGTGAAAGGGAAAGAAATTGGATGGTAAATTAATTATCCATAATTAATATCATATAATAATTACCAAATATACCAATAATTTCAATCATTATACCCATCCATGTATTGTGGTGATGATAAACTAAGTACACTACACCATGGATACAGTAAGTCGTACGTACGCACGCACCGTGATTACCTTTTTCAAAGGTTGGATAAAAAGTGTAGTATGGTTCTATAATAATCATAATTACATAAAATATTATATATTATACTAGATATATTAATTTATTATAGAAAAAACACATGACATGTAAGTAAATGAAGAAATGAACATGAATGAGTTGGTAATATAATTAGCTCTTCATTGGTAGACTTCTTTTAAATCTCTTCTCAAGGGATATAGAGTTTTTATTTTAAGAATACAAGAACCTAAAGAACATTCCTATTGATTTTTATAAGAGAAACGGTTAGTTTTTTTCGAGATATGTATCTCAATTTTCTATGAGATAGTGAGGAAGTTGGTTCTCTTTTATAATTGAGGTGATGAGAACATTTGAGATATCAAAAAAATATTAATTTAATATAAATTTATTTTCATTTAAAATAGATAAAAAGTGAGTTATATAGAATATTATATGATTTTGCTTCAAAATTATCAATAAATACTTTTTAGACATGTTCAGGGATCATTTTCCCCTTATTTTTCATTTAACCTTTATTTAAACCCTTTCCTCTTACAGTGAGAGCAAGTGGTTTTAGTACATAGACGTTAATATAGTAACTATAAAATGTGAAATTAAACATAATTGATTCATGGATGATATTTTTAACTTTATTAAAATATTCTAGCTAAATTTTATATTTTTATGAATTTTATATCACTTAATAAAATATTTTTGTTTGAATATATCATTAATGACATTTTTGATACTATTTATTTCATTGGCCTTTACCAAAAAATATGATATACTCAAAATAATACTTCTAAAATATCACTAACATATCAAATTTCTCATTTAATTTCTTATATGACATTAATTATCTAATATTATATTTATTTTAATATTTTAAACTCATTTATTTGATATTTCAGTCAATTAAATAATTACTGCATATTATTGTATATGCCTTTAAGTTAATTTTTTATTTCATAAAAACTATAATTAAATTATAGTGATGATTATAATCACTTTAGATTTATAATTACTATCTATATTTTTTTATATCTTTAGAATAACCACATATTTAAAATAAAATATTTATTAAAGACATGAGTATGACATAATGGACTTTCGATAGAGTAAAATAATATAAATGGCTTAAAGTCCTCCATGTTGCTCCCAAAAGACATAAAATAGACCAAAGGATGATTTGGGATGATAATAAATCATCTAATAAACCTAAGGCAAGTTTTATGGTATTTTTATTATATTTAAAATATTATTATTAACGACAATTACGTGATTTAACTTTAACTATGTTAATAAAACAATTACTGACGATACTATTAATAAAGTCAAAAAAAAAGGAGAATATTTAAATAATTTGAACCCAATGATTCCTAATATGGAATCTATTTTTTTAAAATTCAATACCCACAATTTGAATTATTTTATTTAAAATTAAACTTGTTGACAAAACAAGAAATCATGTTTTAATGTAAAAATGTTCAAAAGAATGAAATATTTTTATATCAAAATTTAATGTGAAATTGATTACAACAACCTAAATTGCGTTAAATGATATAAAATTGATCTAATTTTTTTAAAATAAAATTAAAAAGTTAATTTATAAATATAAATTATTTATATGAAAAATTTATTTTAAATTAAAATTCAATATTTGTTTAATATTCATCAAAACATGACACTTATTTGAAAAATACAGATAATACAATCAATGTAATTTTTGATATTCCGATTCCAATAAAAAATTATATTTTTCATATAGAATTTATAAAATTCTCGAAAAAATTCTTTACAATATGTGATCCATCAAAAGTGGGTAAGAATGACTTTTTATAAAAATACATATTTTGTCTGTAAAATTGGATTTGTTATTATATCATAACTAGGAAACACATAGGATGAATTTTAAAGATTATATTAAATATAATTTATATATTTAATATAATAAAAAATGTGTGACTTTTTTAGAAAACATAGTTGTACAAATATATATTTTTTTAGAAAAATAGATTTGTTTTTGTTGAAAAATGGTTTTATATTCATACATAATAGGTCGCCAAATAATTAATTATATTTAAATATGTAAATAATATTTTCATAATTAAATTAATCAAAATCATTCCCAATATTATAATTCTAACATTATAATGGTAAAATTTAATTGATAACATTAAGTTATTCATTTAAAGTCAATGTGGTGTATCATATACGAAATCCAAAATAATTTATCCCTTTAAAAACATTATAGGTTATAGTTACTAAATATGATTTTCATTCCAAAATAACTTTTAGTAAATTGTAAAATTTTTCAATATTAAGATTCAGAATTCATTAGAAATATTGAATATAACATCTTTCAATTCATCTTCAATGTCGAACACTGCTAAATAATAAAACCACTTAAATATCATAGGGTAATGAATATCAAAATATTAT